>OV121094.1:9044447-10244447 GCA_921293015.1 Phorcus lineatus | reverse complement strand
AACAGTTTTCTTTGTTTTGATGTCTTTATTTCTCAATTATTTTGTTTTGTAAATTTGATAATTAATTATAATGTTTATTGTGTAATTCTAAATTCTTTGTATATTGTTATTAAGTTACAAATGTTCTTTTGTTTTATTTTGTATAGTTTTTAATTTTGGGAGTAACTGCACTTTACCAGGTACTAGTGATTATCACGTACAACGCATTACCTTCCCTAACGCTAATCAAACTAAGCCTAAAGATGGTTGACAGGGATCAAATGGCTAAAAAAGATAGTCTAACAGGAATTCAAGAGCTTAAAAAATTAACGCAATTGATTTCCGCCTAGGTAAAATGCAATCAAAGTCTAGCCTTAATTTTTTTTGCTTGAAGTACAATTAAACTAATAGAGTGTGTCCTATCAGTATCAGGGTATTTTTTGTTAATTCAAACATCATACGGACATTGATGTTTATGAATATATACCACTTATACATTTAGCTTAATCCATTTGAAACATTTTGAGAAAATCTTTGCAAGCTGAAGACTTTACAATTTAATAAAGTTCATTTTTCATTCACTAAAAAGATAAAGATTGATAAATTAAGCTGATTATCAATGCTATGAGCTTGGATGCTATCGCAGATTAGTCTTGTTATCAATAATTTTAAATTTTTGGAAAAAGTAATTCATATATTTTATCTATATAAATCATATAAGGTTGTAAAAAGTAGTAAGTATACTGGTTTTGTTTGCACACATTGCATAAAAGCAAGATGGCAGATAACAAACAGCCAAAACAGATAACAGTTGATGCACATTGTTCCCTGATAACTTCTACATTATTACCACCAAGAGTGTCATGCACATCAACAATACGTTACTTATATCAAAGTTTTAGCTGTTAACTGAAGACAACAAAATAAGAGCTCTTACTTGGCAAACAATAACCTGATAATGATAATTCCTATTTCTAATTGAAATGTGGCATGTAGGTAAAACTCTTTTTTTAGACCAAATGAGGTCAAAATATTCAGAAGATAATTCCAGAATTTTGAACCCTTAAATTTATTTTCAAACCAAGCTTGTGAGTTAATCTTAGGGATAAAAATGCACTATATACAACCCGAAAATATAACCAAATATGGATTTATCTCCTAAATATTATCAAAATTATAGTTTTTCAGAATGTCTGTAAAAACATTTGTATACAATTTTCCATCAGAAAGCAGTATTTACTTTCATTCTAGTTTTCATGTCATGTTATTAGAAGAACTAAGTATTATTGGAATGATTTCTCATTTTCCACAAGGAATCATATTTCTTAAATCTGTACAGCATCAATTAGATTATGATTCCATCCATATTATTGATGAAATTGCAATGTTGTCTTTCATTTAGGCATTTAATGGACGACTAGGACTCTGTATTGCTGCAATTACAGTTGGATCTGCATTCCAGTTTGGATACAATACTGGTGTTGTTAATTCTCCAGAAGATGTAAGTTGGAGAAAATATACATTAGGGGTGGAACAATATATCAAATTATCATTTATAATAATTATGCTAGGTAAAAGTTCACATGTGCTCATTTTCAAGATTTGTGAGCACTTATGATCATCCATATGGGTAATCAAGGCTTATATCAGTTGAAACTGTCACAAGTTACATCCTGCAGGGGGAAATTGATTCAATGTAATTAATGGCAAATGATTTCTATGTCAATTAATCAACAATATCACTTGAGTTATAGTTTAATCTGCAATTTCAATTTTGATTGCAGATCATTCAAGACTTTTACAATGTGACATATTTTGATAGAAATGGCAAATACATGCCGGAAAGTCTGATAACGTTGTTATGGTCAATCACTGTGGCTATATACTGTGTTGGAGGAATGATTGGGGGAGTGAGTGCAGGCTTCTGGGCCAATAAATATGGACGGTGAGTATAGGGTCTATTTTCTTCTTATTTTTTTCATATTTGTCTGATTGAATTTCTCAGAGAAAGGGAGGTTAGGTGAGGTGAGATGAGGTTTAACGCCACTTTATCTTTTCATTATTTGATTGATTGTCTCAGAGGAGGGATATCCTGTAAGTAATCAAAAGTATTTTCACTTAGGATAGATAGGAAAATAAATATGTGTCAGTCTATAGATGATAGGGAATACAGATCAATAGACCATGGTCAATTTGAAAACTACAATCGTGATAATTATTTAATTGTAACACAATGTTGAAATGCAAAGGATTTGTATAATAATTTCAAATCAATACTAATTTGATGTCAAAGCATTACACATGTTAAATCTTAATAAATATCTATGAGAGTCCAGAATTTTGAAAGGGGGTGTCACCTATTGAAAAGGGGGAGTTCATTTTGGGGGATTCAATGTTTTTTTAATTAAAAAGATTTGAACCCCCTGAAACTGCACACCCCCGCCAACCCCAACCCCTCCGATCCGCCTCTAAACATCTCACATTTAAAAAAAAAAGAATTTGTCAACATTATCTGTGTATTTTCTGGTCTTTCATAAAATCGACATGAATTTTTTTTGTAGGAAAGGTGCCCTGCTGAGAAACAATGTGCTAGCCGTCATTGCGGCTGGTCTTCTTGGCTGTTCCAAACTAGCCAATTCTTACGAGATGCTTATAGCAGGCCGTTTTGTAGCCGGATTAAATGCGGGTATGGATATGAACTTCCTTTGGTGCCATGCCAAAACACAGTTGTAGAGTATATGTATCTACGGTCCCAGAGTAATCCGTAATAGCCTATCTTAGTGTTTTAATATTTTCCATCACAGTAAATTGTTTATATTTGATAATCATTCATTTACTGGAACGTACATTTTATCTGTTTTTTTATCTGAATCAGTTCTATTTGAATATATTTTGGCTTATTGATATTAGTATTTGAAGTTCTTTCAATGTCTCAATCTATACATTGTATTTATGTGTCACTTCAATAACTCTTTTTATGATCCTCCTGAGTCTTTTCTATATGATCAAAAGAAAAGTCAGGTATATTGGGATAGGTCATTTTTAATAATAATGATAATAATAATACTTACCTTATTAAGGAATTCAGTTCGTATCATTACAGAGCTTGAAGATACAGGAAAGGCAATACAGGTTACATGTGGTACATAAATAAAATCATTCTATTAATTCAAAGATCATTTATCAGACAGACGCTGAAAGGAAAAGTCTCTGAGGCCCTAGAAACTTTGATTTTTTTTTGCAGGTGTTAACACGGGTATTGTTCCCATGTACCTGTCTGAAATAGCTCCCATCTCATTACGGGGACTGGCGGGAACGTTTAATCAGTTTGCAATCACTTCGGGGGTCTGTGTCTCTCAACTCCTCGGCCTTAAGATGATTCTAGGAACTGATGAACTTTGGCCTTTCGTTCTAGGTAGGTTTGAGTTGAATCATTTGTAATCTTTAGGTAATGGTTTCTTTCATTCTGCTACATCAGTTGTGACCAAACAAAATAGTTCCGACTGAACCTTGATATCCATCTTGTAAAATGACTCATATCGCTATATTTAACCAACAAATTAAATAACCTTTACATTTGAGCAATATTGGCTATACGGCGATAAAAGGACTGTTGATTTTGAGATATGTTCGTCCTTGCTCTTTGAACAACAACATATTGATCGGCTCAAAAGATGCAAGTTTAGGGAAGCGATTTTAACATAACTCCAGTCATAAGGTATTTTGGCGTACTAAAGCCACATTAAAAATCATGAAATATACTCTGTGTCACTTTAGATGATACAGACATGATTAACAAGCTGTCAGTGTTACGATGCATTTGCTCTGATAGATACCAGGGTGTTTCGATCAAAGCACACAAACACTATCTTCTTCCTTATTTCATTTATTTGGATGCTTGTTTCTCTTATAGTTCTTATTAATAGTACAGTACAGATTGACTGAAAACAAAACAAAAGTCTTATTTACTAATATGTAAAATATAGCAGTCTTATATTGAATGAAAATATTGCCTTAAACTTGAAATAAGCAGTACACAGTAATAAGTAATAATACCTTCAAATGCCTTATGCATTTATGAAATAACTGCCTTATGCAATTATATAATGGAGAATTACTTTATCCAAAGAGAAAACAATTAAGTTACTTAGTTATCAAAGCAAAAATATTAAATGTATGTAAAGATTTACAAATATATGCTTATTGAAATGAAATAATTTCTTGAAATTGCCTTATGCAATTATATAGAGCAATAACATTGCCTTATGCAATGTTTTTTTATAAATGAAATACTAATTTAATCAAATTTAGTAAATACATTACTATCGGCCTTATGCCAAACTTCTTCAAAAGGATTTCTTAAAATTATACAAAAAGAAAAGCCAAAAAACTTAATATTACTTTCCTTGAAAATTGTTGATGAAATATTTAGGGTATTTACGGTAATTCTACAAAACATAAAACAATAAAATAAATCTATCCTAAAATATTTACCAGAGGAAAAATAGTAATAAACCCAACAAAATGCACTTACAATAACACTTTGAAAGTTTACCTATCACTTATTCATAGAAAATAGCATAAAAAACGTGATAACACATGACTGATTGAAAAACACCAAATATGTGATAAACTGAAATAAATTAACCTACAAATTTGCTTACTTCAATACAGAATTATGTTGAGAAAGATTTACAATTAATTCTGGTGCTAAAATATAGTTACCGTTTGTTTGGGATGGCATTTTGGAATTGTAACTAAACTTCTATTCCCAGCGATACTGGGCGCTGCCATATTTCCACGAAAACTTCGTGTAGGAAGGCAGGTTACTCCTAACAAAAAAGGAAATAGCATACCGCTAATGAAAATAAATGCGCCTTTTACGCAATGTAGGAGAAAAGGTGATTTTGGCTGTTACACAGGGTATTGTAGGAGTTCAAGGATACACATGCGCTGATCATGTGGGATGGATATGTATGTATCAGTAACTCCAAGTCTGAGGATACTGAAAGAAGTTAACTCAAATTACAATATAGCTCTATCTGTGCTATGATAATTATATCAATGTCGCCCATTAACTGAGAATTATGGAATATTAAAATGATGTTTGCATTAAAAGCATACAAATACCAGTGGGTTATTTTCAAATTCACAATTATCTTGATGATGACAATAAAGAAAGCTAACACTAATTCTGTGCTGTGCTTCTTATCTGATGACAACTTTATATAGGTCATATCAAGTTGCTTTTCTCTTCAGCCAATCAGCTACTGTAGATGGAAACTGTGGCTCAATTTGATATCAAAGCTGACCTGTGATTGGTGCAATTTTATCCAATTTGGATAAACTCACGCATAATTTCCTTATTTCATATTCTTCATACTTTAATCAAATTTCATGGATATTTTTCTGTTATAGAAACAGCTGATGTGGTACCATATGCACAATCTAATTTAAAGAAACAAATTATAACTCCATGCCTACTCTGCCTACACTGTTGAATTTCAGTGATGATATAGCTTTAACCTTTGATTATGTATGATTCCAGTCTAATATAGGCTACTTAATAACAGCCCTGTTTTGTATCCTAGCAATGACAGGGGTGCCGGTGATATTCCAGCTTCTTACCCTTGTCTGGTGCCCGGAGAGTCCCCGGTTCCTCATGCTCGGTCAGAACAACGAGGGGTCAGCCAGGGAGGGTATGTATCACAGAGTTACTTAACCCCTGGCCTGCTGATTTACCTTAACCTGCAAAATTAACTTTCATTAGCAAGAATTCAAAAGGAAAAAAAGTAATGCCATCATGCATCATGCGGATCAGATCACCTTCTATTCAAAACCCCAAAAAAAGGCTAACATATATTTCTGGAAATTGGTATTTTGACTGAAATTTTCTTTCTAATATTTGTCATGTAACATTGTTCTATTTGGGATCACACTTTCTGCCTTGAGGTTATTTGTAATAAAATTGAAAGAAGTTCTAAACATAGAGCATAGAGCCAAGGCACCTAGACTTGCCAGCATTATTTTTGAACTGAAGGCTGTTAAGTTTTTGCTGTAAGTCTGGATGACCGACAGCCTTACACACATAAACTTGTTCTTACAGATTTCTAAAAAATAATTATAATGATAAGCAAAAAATTCTTGCTAAAAAAAATTGTTTATTCTCTTTGCATCCATCAAACCACATTTGGACCAAATAAATTGTTTTTTATCCCGACATTTCTGAACGTCAAGCAGGGAAGCAAATAATCCTTATCTTTGAATATTGTTTGATTGAATGATTTGAATCCCAATCTACAGATTGTACTATAGAATGACCTGCTAAAACCTTTATCTGCTATTTAATCCTAATCTTCAAAAGATTTGTGTCAATGTGGTTATAGACCATTTGCCTCTTACCACATCTGTAAAATCGATTATTTCTGTTAATTGTTTTGACCAAGAGACTTTAATTAGTCGGACAAGAAATGTTTTTGTGATGAATAGAAGGCACTACTTACCTGTGGACCAGTAATATATTCAATATTCACATTTTTCTTGATTAAGAACTACTTATGAAAATATCATTTTCATGTTTTATTTCAGCACTAGCCTGGTTGAGGAACACATATGACGTGGAGGATGAAATAATGGAGATGAAACTGGAAAGAGCTGAAGAAACAAAACGGGAAAAGGTATAATTGTGTTTTGATTTCCATAAATTTGAATAAAACTATTTCACACAAGAAATTGCATTTTGCAATAACTTTTACACAATGCCCTGTCAATTATTAGAACATCACAATGCTTTTGCATTAGTAACGAATGCTTACATGATGATGTCACAATGCTACGACATCATCTCATATAATGAGGATATCATGTGAGTGTCCATGACATATTTTTGCTTTACCACACGTGTGTCTAAATATTAGTTTTTTCCGAGCGAGAGCATTGGATATACTGATATTTAGGCATGTGTGTTATGAATATGGTATGTCATGGGGATGTCTATGATATTCCTTTTATTATCGAAATCAAAGGAAATGATCAAAATCAACCTCCCAGCATAGGCGGTTAACATTCTGTCGTCACATTTGGAGTTTATCATCATTGGCAAACTGTGATGTTAAAGTATTGTTTCTGATGTGACGTCACAATAAGAAATTGATATTTTGCCCTAGGGTATTTTATGAAAATATTAATCCCTTTATGGTGGCCATCATAGCTAATAATAAAGGCTCATTTGAATTCAATGGCCATACTGTATTCAGAGAGGAACATTTTTTATGGAAATGAAATGAAGCTTTTGGATGTGAGTCAAATCTTACCCTCATGTCTTCTGATATCAAATAAATCAACACTCAAGAATCAAAGTTGAGATATCCTTTGTGAGCATCACATTATGTATCTGTTATCAGTGAGTGTTGATATATGTGATATCAGTTAGCAGACACTTGGTCAGGATCTCGTTTATGACTAAGGATGGGTATCGGTTCTCATTTCCATATCGCAATACATTGCGATACAGAAAGACGTATTGCAATGCGTATTGCAATATATTGTCACTTTTCATACTCGAGTTTTTCCATGTTCTCTTAACTAAATAACAGCAATTAGAACAGTAATCAACGCTCAACTTGACGTCTTTTTGTAAAGAGAGACCATTGAGTGACTGGTCTTGTACTTTTAACATGTCTGTGCTATTTTCACTTTGCATGTTCACACTTTGTCTACCACTTTCAGTAAAATTATAGGGTGTTTTTGTTACTTTTTTCTCCATTTTTACACGGAAATTGTTAATTCTAAAACCTCCAATATATTGGATATTTTCAGAACACTGTACCGGAGTGTTTCTGTATTGTAATATACCGCGCACCCTTATTTATGACCCTGAGATGATTTTGATGATTGTCAGCTACTTTATTTTCTCAAAAAGACATTATAATTATATACAGAACCTATGTATTATTTTCATGTTTGATGGTTTTGAGCAGGAGTATATGTCTTTAAATCATCACCACTCAGAACTATGTTTTGTCTTCAGTTTCTGATCTCACATCTGTTCACGATGAATGAACTACGAATTCCTCTCATCATCAGTATAATTCTCCAACTGGCTCAGCAGTTCTCAGGAATAAATGCAGTAAGGAAATCACATCAAACAAATGTCCACAAGCTTAAAATAAGATATTGGTAAACTAAGTTCAATTCCTTACCTATTTGAAATATTGAATATTTCATTGTAAACACTTTAAACAAGGAAGGAAGCAATTTCAAACCATGTATATATAAAAATATAAGTGTACATGTATATTGTTCATTCACATGTTGCATCTTTTCCTTCTGAATTTTGATGTTGTTTCGATTAAGAAGCAATTTTTAATCAAACTTACATTTGTTTTTCAGGTCATATATTATTCAACCAGTATTTATGAATCTGCCGAACTTAGTCAAGAGAATTCTCAGTTTGCGACCCTTGGCACCGCAGTGGTTAATGTTCTGATGACATTCTTCTCAGCCCTAATCATGGATAAAGCTGGGCGACGGGTTCTATTGTTGATAGGACTTGGCGGGATGCTTATTTTCACTATAGTGCTAACAGTGGCCCTAGTTTATGAGGTAGGTGTTTTCACTATCATCACTATCATTTAAGGCCCCTTAGGGTATTACTGATTATTGATAAGATTAATAGTTATTATTATATTTCGAATGGGGAAATATGCCATTTTTCGGTGAAAATAAAACCCGTATTTTCACTGAGTGAAATAAAAATGGTATTCTACTCAGTGAAATGATGCAACAATCATATGACGTCGTCTGTGACGTCATGAAACAATTGAATGACGTCATGCAACGGCCGCACTAGCGAAGCATTTTAGCCTCTCTATTCATATACGCCACTTGTGAAAATATAAATTTCTACTTCACTCGATGAGATATCCATGGTATTCGACGAGAAATGTCAAATATCCTCTATATATTATACAAGGCAAAAGCCTGCAAACCTTCAAACTCATGCTGAAAGATGCCAAGCCAAGCATTGGTCATTCTCTCCCCACAGGTAGCTCAATCCTAAACTAACCTCTGTTTTCATATGAGCACTTCCAACTCGCCATGTAATTACGGTAGTTTGGCATCATTTTTGCTCAGTTGGGAAAATTAACCACATTTTAGGAATACTTGATATCATGATATCTAAGATCAGTCATAAAATATTACATCTTCTCAATTCTATTTAATAACATCTAAAAGTTAGTAAACTTTGTTGGCCAGGATTCCTAGCCTGAACAGGTCCATAAATTCAGGGATGATAGTCGAAAGCCCCTTTATTAATTAGCATTGCTTGGTTGGCAGCTTGGCTCAAAGCAACAGCAAACTCCACCAGATGTGGCACATCCAGCAATCAACTTTATCTAAATCTGGCGCAAGCTGTGAAAGTTGAATGTGTACAGTCGAAACTTATCTAACTGATTCACATAAAAAATAAACATGATTTATCAAAAATGAATGCATTAGAGATGCTTTGAAGTATTAAATAATCAAAGAATAATCAAATGATGTACATTCAAAACTTATGTTAGGTATGTTGACTGCTTTTCAGTCAGATTAAAATAGACCGTCCTCCAAGAAATAAAAGTTTCAAAATATTGACTTTATCCAGAATCGAACTCGTTCTGTCTAGGGCTTTTCTCTCTCACAGCCACACATGCACATTCTGACGTAAACTCAGCTATCCAATCACAATGCCTCCGGCTAAAGCATTTGGTATCAGTAGTTAGGGGCATGTAA
This sequence comes from Phorcus lineatus, assembly GCA_921293015.1. Lineage (NCBI taxonomy): Eukaryota > Metazoa > Mollusca > Gastropoda > Trochida > Trochidae > Phorcus > Phorcus lineatus. The sequence continues at coordinate 10,234,694 of OV121094.1, read as the reverse complement.
CTCCTGTGAAACATTGGTTAACAAGATTTCTTAACACAGTGTTTGATTTACAAGCAATTGATGGGAAGGATAGGTACAAACAAAAGAGAAGTGTACAAAAGAATATAAAAAAAGGTCATGACATACCGACCAGAATTTTATGAAGTTTTCATATTTGAGTGAGTGAGTGAGTTGGTGTTAAACGCCGCTTGGGCAATATTACAGCCATTAGCGGCGTTTTCATACTTGCAGTTTGAGTAGGCATTAAAGAGGTCAACATAAACACATTGTCTTAATGTATTCTTTTACGTGTTTCATGTTTGGTATTTTTCCCTGTTGTATATATTATATTTCACGACAATCATTATGAAATTTAAGACATAGTTTCTCTTTTCGCAGTAACCTAAAATAACGTTTTTCCCAATAAAAGTTATATAAATTGCTGTTTTTTCAAAAATCCATTCTCCAAGTTTTTCCCAAATATTTTGGATGACATTAACATTGGTAAACTTGATCTACGCCTTCCTTCTTTCAAACGAAATGTTGTGATTTGTCTGCTAATGACTAGATTCTGTCTGCACTAAACTGGTGTCAGAATATGTGCTACATGTAGCTTCGTGTAGAGAGGAAAGCCCAAGACAGAACTAGTTTGAATCCTTATAAAGTTAAAACTTTGAATCTGTATTCCTCGGAACCCAGTTGATTTTAATCAAACTGACCGCTTTTTGTCAATAGACCAATATACTTGATTTAACTTGAGGCTGTTCAGGAGACTTGTATAATCCAGTCACATGGTCTGTGTGTAAGCTATTTCAAGGAATCAAGCATGGCCATTGTCACAGTGACATGGCACTTTTTTTTATTGCAGCCTCCTCAAGTCTAGAAATGGGATATCCGTCTACCAAAATCCTACGCTCACGTTAGTTTTCTATTTCTAATTTCAGAGCCAGTACAGCTGGTTGTCCTATGTGTGTATTGGAGCTGTTGTCTTTTATATTGTGTCCTTTGCCTTGGGACCAGGTCAGTACATGTCTTGTAGATGAACCTAGTTTAGAAACCTGGAATATTTTATCAAGTTGGTCAGGGGAATTCTTTAAAAAAAGCCCTAGTGTAATTGGTTTGTTCATCTTCCCATGCAAGGCATAACTTGTGACAGCTCAATGACTGGCTTATTTAGGACTTGCAGCATTTACCACATTCTTCTGTGCTTGCTGTTAAGACTACTGCGAAATGTCGCATCTCTTTGCAATAAAGACCTTGTTAATCCATAAATTTCCTGTTTCTTAAATTTACTTTTTGCTTGTATATTATCAACTATATGCAAAATTAACATGATTTTTAATGACGCAATGAATTATATTCATATAAGTTATTTATGTTTAGGTGCAATCCCATGGTTGATAGTGGCAGAGTTGTTTGCGCAAGGACCGCGGTCAGGAGCTGTCAGTATAGCTGTTGGGGTTAACTGGCTCGCAAACTTCTCTGTTGGGCTGATATTTCCTCATCTACAGGTTGGCAATTATTCCATTTGAAAACTTTTTTCAATTTTTTTTTTCTCAACAGTTGCTTTATCTTATAGAAAGACCTTGATTCATGTTTGATATCCTGCCTCTCAAAAATTAAATAAAAATATCAGCATCATAAAATTTCATTCTTTGTGAGAGCTAAAGTTAATTTCAATTGTTTTGGAAATTCTTTTTTCTACTAAACTATCAACATGTCAAATGAAATGAGAAAACAAAACATGTACAACTTGTGTCTGTCAATGGTTGTAATATTAAGAAAATGCATCAAATATTTATATGATAGTCATTATTTAAAAAAAACACTTAATAAATTCCTCGGGGCACATAGTATTGATTTATAAATAACTTGAATATTGTTATACTCAAAGGGTTCTTTTATCACCCCAAAATGAGTCTCAACTTTGCATATTTAAAGTCTTTATATTTCCGTAATCAAACCTAAAAAGATTAGAACAGGATGCTTGAAATGATTTCTTTTTATTTCAGACTGCAATCAAAGAATATTCATTCGTCCCTTTTGCCAGTCTTCTCCTTCTTTTCTTCCTCTTTACGTTGTTCAAAGTTCCCGAGACGAAAGGTAAAACAGTAGAAGAAATCACTCACCTGTTTAAGTCTAACATTGACAAGCTACATATCAAGGATATAGAAGTTGTAAACCCAAGTGACTCAGACGGATTGATACAGTCAGATTAGGAAGCGCATTTATTAATATCACCTGAATAAAATTTGTAAGACTCAAATCCATGGCAGGCCTCTAATCTGTCGGGATTTCCAAATCTATGGCAGATTCTCAAATGTCTGACATTTGTACCTTATTTTGTATTTTTCTGCAATGATTAACCAAACCTTACGCTAGACAAACTTACCCTAAAATTCGTCGACAGGAATCCAAGGGTTACAAAAGATAGTCTTTCAATATCTTAGGGCTAAAGAGGACAGACTCACGGAGGACTAAAAAGATCCTACAAAATAAACACAATTAATGTGGCATGAAGCCGCAAATCTCTTATTTACATGTAAGGTATTGTTTAATGTATTTTCGTAATCGGGATATGGACTCTTATTATTTGGTCGTTATCCGTTTGCAATATCTCTCTGTGACTTCCCTAATTATTACGTTAGCGACGCAATTGGGCCGTACGACAGGAACAGTTAGCTATGATGACGTCATCGCACAATGACGTTACTTAGCGGGGATGACGTCATGAAACAGTTTAATAATCAAAGAAGCCACAGATAAGGAAATCCGCCATAGATCTGAGTCCTACATATTTACTATTCCATGTTTTTCTTATGATCATATAATGAGAAATGGTTTTTCATTCTTCTCGCTGAAATTATGTGTACAATTTTTAAGATTAATATATATAATGAAGTACACGATTTTATGGATATTCAACTTCTTTATTAACAGATTTGCATTGTTGCGTATAACTCCTTAAACCCTTTTCATGGGATATTAGGAGCTATACTGATCTATTTATAAAGAAGTTGAATACCAATAAAATCCTGTACTTCAATACCACTACAACTTCTAGAATGCCACTAAAGAGTTTATATACATATTTTTGTATCAAATTGGTATTACAGATTTTCTACAATGTATCACATTTATCTTTTGCTAATTTGGCAAAAAAAGGAGTACTGTCAAACCTGTGTTTACATTTAATCTTATTTCTAGAAGAATTTCCTTTTGCAAGGAATATACATTGTGATCATTTATTTTATGCATTTGTCGCATTCTATCACATATTTATCTGTTTTAAAGTTATTTGATATTTATCATTTTCACCTAGAAATCAAGAATTCAAATTATCATTGTAAGTTTTATGCAGTAAATCTTGCCATTCTATTGTATGTCATTCCTGAAATCCATTCAAAGACAATTCTTCTATCCTGAATTTTGTATCACACCTCTTTGAACTAAGATTATTGATTAAGCAAGATTGAAGTAAGAATCAATTCATAATTTATTCAACTCTGTTTAAAACTTTGTCATAATCAGACAGTGGCAAATAAATGGTCTTCAATCTTCATATATTCATAAAGAAATCTTCATTCCACCAGAATGTTATGGAGTAGAAAATGTATCAATTCTGTGAATTGTTCAATGTTCAATTGTCAATTATCAAAATAGATACTCAATATCTTTATCAATTTCATATTAATTTTGTCAGTATTATTCCTTTTTTATACTTTTTACCATGTATTTCTATGTGTCCATATTAAACAATGTCCATGAGTTTAAATACAATTCAAAATTTTCTACAGCTAATCATTCACATTACTATGGTCTGTGCATTAGCAGAAGAGAGCCCTTGAAAAGGGAAATGTTTTTAGTGTGGTCTTTGGAAAGGACAGTCCTATCAGGTTATTTTTGTGGAAATGAAATTCAAGGGGACATTCCAGTTTATACATATATGTTATTAGTACTTGATCATTAAATAACCCAGTTTAAAGATGTTAGCCAGGATAATACTGTGGTAGATTTGACAACTAGATAAATGATTGCCAATTCGGTAAAATGATACAAGAAGGACGCTACGAGTGTGAAGAGCCTTGCTACGACATTACAAGGCATTATTGATTAGTTCTAACATTTTTTAAATGTTTGGATATTCTATCAATACATAAATTTTATTTTTATAATGTTGTAAAATTAGTAATACAGTTCTGTTTTCAAGTCTCTTCCATCAAAACAAAATTGCAGACTGAATGCCTATATGTAAGGGTCTTTAAAGACTCAGGGCATATTTCATACTCTTTATAGGTAGACAAAGATACCAATATATTACTTTACAAACAAATTTCTTCCAAGTTCTAGATCCCTCAAACATGAATGTTTGTAAATCTATCTGTAGTTATGTCATCTATAATAGGCTGATCAAACCTAATGTAGAAATTAAACCAATAAAATTCACAAGATTTATGACGAGTAAATTAATAGATTATTTCCATATTTTAGTCATTTAAGAAATATTTAAGTTTAAGTTAAAAGTATTATTGTATCAAAGCATTATATTGGAAGTGTTCAATCCTCAATGCTTTTATCTTATGAAGAAAAAACTCAAGTACATTCGTTGGTAAATATCAGAGTTTTGACATTTAATATACATCTGTTTTGATAACAGATAACCTGAATTCCTTCCTTTTAACAGTTGTCCTTCATCCAAGATAACATTGATAATGGACATCTATTGCCAGGACATTCATGCCTTATCTTTCTTCATCACTTATAATCATGCCTCTTTCTATCACATGTTATGCAATAAGATAATACTGTCCCAGTTGTTAACCCTTGATCTGCTTTTCATGTTCTATTTGAATATTACTTACCGTATGGGATGGGGTGGGGTGGGGTGGGGGGGGGGGGGTAATTGAGAAAATAAGGGTCTAAACTTTACTGCACTAGTAGATCATGCTTCAATTATTATTTCCTTATTATTATTTAATGAAAAACAATTGTTTATCCTTTATTGCCATTTATATATGTTATTAATGTCCTTAGCATTATAATGCAATATCAAAGATAATTTCCGGTAGACTTCAAAATGAAATGTCCGACTGGCAAAATTTTGAATCTGCAACCCTCTTCTAAATTAATAAGTGCTTGATCTCAATTAAGCTTCAGTTTGTGCTATCACACATTTGCTGTGACTTTTTTTACATGACTCGTTGCACTCACAGCATCTTTTGTATGTTAGTTTGTATGTTTTCAACAAATGATAAATCATGAAAGACTGATTTGGTACAGCGCCATCTATATAGGTTATTTGACATGGCAGATCATCTCTCCTTTTTGAGATTGAATTGTTATTTTTAAACAATGATAATGTCACTTGCATGTAAAACATTTTATCATAGATAAAATTTGCATTAAGTCAGCATTGTTACCATTCTGTATATTTGTCTTTCACATTCATTGCATATCAAAATAAATAATGTCAACAGTAGAATGGCCAACTGTTATTAGTTTGAAGTGGCATTAGTTTCAAATTAACAAAAAAGTCACTCAGGTGTTTTATTGTTTTATGTTGTAAATTTATTTACTATCTTTATTATACATAAGATATATATATATATATTATAGAAACATCAAGTGAGTGGTTTGGAGCATAACAACGAAAAGTGAGTTAGTTACAAACACCATTCATGAACTTCATAAAAAAAATTATTTCATTAACTGAGTTTGAGTTGATTTCTTACTTACTAAATTATATAAAACATTGCAAGAAAGTTGCTTGCTGTGAGGCTAACATTGTGATGTCATAGGTTATTGTTATGACATCAATTGGTAAGTGTATGATGTTACTATACAATGTGTATTAACATTGTAGTTTTATTAAATATTGCTTTCAATGATCTTGAAATAAATTTCATTCTTACCATAATTACTTGCCTGTCATTGCCATATTAACTTCAGTTGTGTGAAATGTATATCATGAAATAAGATATCTTCTACAACTAATTTCAAAACTTCTATAAACATATTTATGGTAGGACATTCTAAAGAAATAAAAAATATAATTATTTTTTAAAAATATGTCTTTGTCATTTTTTTAAATAGTATGAATCAATTTCATTTAAAAAATAAAAGTTTTAAACCCTACCTAGAAGGTCATCCTGGATAATCCAGAATTATCAAAACATTTACCCTGGATTATCAAGGATGCATAAAGGGCATGATGTGAGATGTTTCCTGAACCTTTTTATAATCCTGTAATGGTGAAGTCAATGGTGAAGTCAAAGGTGATCTCGGTGATAATATCTCTAGATGTCAGTGGTGATAATATCCCTAGATGTCAGTGGTGATAATATCGCTAGATGTCAGTGGTGATAATATCCCTAGATGTCAGTGGTGATAATATCTCTAGATGTCAGTGGTGATAGTATCTCTAGATGTCAGTGGTGATAATATCCCTAGATGTCAGTGGTGATAATATCTCTAGATACAGTGGTGATAATATCCCTAGATGTCAGTGGTGATAATATCTCTAGATGCCAGTGGTGATGATATCTTTAGATGTCAGTGGTGATAATATCTCTAGATGCCAGTGGTGATGATATCTCTAGATGTTAGTGGTGATAATATCCCTAGATGTCAATGGTGATAATATCTTTAGATGTCAGTGGTGATAATATGTAGTAAATAGCAACCTCCGCTGAGGTTGATATAAAAATGAACGCGCGAACGGTAACGAGGTTGATATAGAAATGAACGCTCGAGCGGTAGCGAGCGTGTTCATTTCTATATCAACCTAGGGCGGAGGTTGCTATTTGACTTACACATCGTGGTGAAGAAATGAAATTATTTTATGTAGTAAATAATGACCGGGTAACGAGCGATTATGGCAAAAAAACTCGCAAGGCGTTATCCCGAGCTGAGTTTTTTTTTGCCATAACGCAAGGCAATCCGGTCATTATTTGGCTTACACTCCCGCGGAACATTCCTACGTGGGAGTGTAAGCCAAATAAGTTTTCAAACCAAATAGTTTCTATAAAATTAATTTGTAAACGTTTTACTTTGCATGTTTATGTGTCCTGACCTAACGAGTCCAGTAGGATATTAACACTATCTGGCTGCTTGAGATTTTAAAGCTAAATATTTGATTCTAAAGATTAGAAATTGACATAACCTTACACCTATATATTTTCATGTATATATACATGTAAATTTATATATACACCAGGGGGAAAACAGTACAGACATGACACAACAAAATGAACAGTTACAGGCAGGGATCCTCGTTAGCTCAAATGGTAAAGGCGTTACTCGCCAGCAAAGAGGTCCCGGGTTCAAATCCAACTTTCGCTAATGTCAAAATATCAAAATTTTACAAGTCTAATCGTTTGTGTAGGTTGAACATCTCATAACACCCACCTGCGTAAAAACAAAGGACACAATATATGATTTGAATGGTATGTGATAGTGCCCTAGGGCGATATGGAGAAACAACCGATGATTACGTCATAAGAGGTTGATATGAGAATGAACCAATGTTAAAAGAATGGGAACATATCACACCGAGGTGTGTAACTTTAGATGTCAGTGGTGATAATATCTCTAGATGTCAGTGGTGATAATATCTCTAGATGTCATTGGTGATAATATCTTTAGATGTCAGTGGTGTTAATATCTCTAGATGTCAGTGGTGATAATATCTCTAGATGTCAGTGGTGATAATATCTCTAGATGTCATGGGTGATAATATCACTAGATGTCAGTGGTGATAATATCCCTAGATGCATCTGTTTGTCCTTCCGTGTTGAAATGGTGTCAAGAGCATAACTCAAAAGTATTTATTTTGCAAAGTTCAAATTTGGTATGGATCTTTGCTATGTTGGGGTATATTTTCGGGATCAAAACTTCAGGGTGCTAAAATCATACACCCCTCAGGCCTAAAAGGCGTGATGGCAATTTGGCATGTGTCAGACAACTCTCCTTAAAAGTTCAAACTTGGATCTTTTAGTCTTTTAGATCTTTAGTGTTTAACTAGTGTGACAACATGTTCCTTTACGGGCTGTAGTCAGACCATTGTTCGTCTCCCAGTAGGAGCTATCTTTTGTAACTTTTTTTCTTTGGAACAAGGTGCGCTGAAGCATGTTTTTTAAGCACAATAACTTTACCGTGGCAAGTCTTCCTTTCCTCTTCTACATAAGTGTTGTCTGACAAACGACACAGCAGTAAGTCCTGCTGTAAGTCCGGCACGACGGACCTTGAACAATCATCCTCATTTTCATTTCTCTCAAGTCAAGACATTCTGATAAATTGTGTGCAATCTGTGTTTCTTTTATAACAAAGTTTGTTGAAAACTTATTGCACACTTACATTTCTTGACCTAGATTTTCGAAGCTCTCTTAGTGCTAAGATAGTCGTATAAGCCAATGTTAATGTATGGTACTTATCTGTATGGACTATCTTAAAGCTAAGATAGCTTCGAAAATCTGGGCCCTGGACATTATCTTATTGATGGAGAGTAGTGAAGTCTTCCAGCTAATTGTCTTATCTGATTGGCAACAAGTTAAAGGGGTAGAAGCACCGATTATAAATAACTTGATCTCACAATTGATCTTTCAATTAACAAACCCCGAACAAACCATGATCCGTAAAGCTCTATGAATCTTTTTCTCTATTTCGAATGATTATAAGGTGTTCACATGAAAATGGCCGCTAGTGGTTTTAGTTTGCTGCTTGATAATTTCATACTTCAACTGCTTGGTAATGAAATGTTTGACCTTCCGAAGATAACATACTTGTCAAACTAATGTTCATTTTGGAAAATTTATTGAATTTCTCCCAATAGGCAAAGTGTGAAGTTTAATAATTGTTGTGAGATATTCCTTACTGAACAATAAACTATTTGGGGGGAACAGTTCATTCATTTGTAAATAAAATCACTCTGTTATCTGTTGACGCCTGTTTCTCTCACTGTGCCAAGTGTAGTATTAACTAACTTCCCCTGCATGGTTAAGTTGAGCCAGTCTCAATCACTGACGTATTCTAGCCTTGATGCTAACCACCAAAATTTGTGTTTTTAGCGCAAAACCTGCATTTTAATGATGTAAAAATATATTATATAAATAAGATTTTTCGTTTGATTATCGAGATCCGTCACGGAAGCGTGGACGGTAAGCACAGCAATGTTGGAGAAATTCTTCAAGGCCTGACTTAGCCATTCATTGGGTCTGGCGCAAGTTGCCATGCGTCAGAACATGATTCTATCTCGTTGGAGATTTTACTTGACGCCATTGTTCATATTCAATTATGTCTCTTCATCGCTTAGTTCGGCACAGAATATGGACTCTCCCCAGATGTATTTTCGAAGAAACACTTATATCTATATCAACGCAAGGCAGCTTCAATTCCCTGATTGCTTTGTTATCTTTGCCTCTTATCTACTAATCGTACTTTTCTAAAGAATGCAAACGTTTATCGGTTCTGTCATCCCGGCGCCGACTGACGATATTTACGGCAACTACGAAGATAATTGTTAGATAATTTTTTGTTTTGCTATTACTTAAAATCACATAATAATTTTAAATGTTATCTTAATAAATGACATCGACACATTACTATCGCCTTGTCAAAACTGAGATATATGGGTGATTTTAGGACGCTTCTTTGAATGTGGAGACATCATTAATTTCCCAAACCGTACTACCACCAATAAAAGTAGGATGTATTGCACAATTGCACTGGTTTATCAAATGACATTTGAATTACCTGTTTAAGCGAGTGTGTTCACGAATCAAAAAGTCAACATAGTATGTCCAAAATCGGTCTCTTTCTAGTTTTCTCTCCCACTGTTGTGAAACATCGATGAAAATAGGATGAACACAGGCGTTCGACGAATTTATTAAATAGGAATGTAATTGTTACATAAAATTACTCGCAGTTGAAAGGAGGTGAAGATATGCATTTTTCGTTATTTCGAAGACTTGCATAAACCTAGATCGACAGTTCCGTAGGTGTATTTTGCTTTATAGACATTTGAAATTTTTTTACGTTGTTGCAATAACTAAGTTTAACTTTAAGTAATAAATTCTCTGATTAATCAAAAAAAGATTATTCGACAAAATAAGATTTTAAATAAAGGAAGAATAGTAATAAACCTAATCACCATAGAATAATAACTTGTATATATTGTTATGTTCTTCCAACAAAGATAATTCCCAGGGGACCTCTGTAGTAAGAACTACCCATTGCTTGAAGACTATTGATGATCCAGCCAGGCCTCCACAAAGCAATATCTGGACTTGTGAAGGAATCAAAGGCAAATGTTTACTTAAAGGCACTGAAGTACGTTTTTAAGGGAAATAAATTTAGCTTATTAATAGGAAAACAAATGATAAAAATTTCAATACAATATTTTTAAATCAATAAAAGTAGTCAATAGTCCAAGTATATTTAAGCCATGCACATCAATTTCCTAAAATCAAACGAAATGGAACTATTGTGTGGAGCTTACCTTGTACCCTGGGTATAGTGGAGATATAACAGAACCTTGCCCTGGATTATCGAGGAAGAAATGAAATTGTACGTTCGTTTCAGAATTCTTTCTTTTGTTTGGAAAAAATTTCAGCTTTTGAAATCAGATTTTATAATGTTAAATTCAAAATGGCGATTGGCATTAAGATGTGTTTATTAATTCATTCTATTGTTAATGGTAAACATGTAATTATGAAGTCTTGGGAAGAGTAACGTATATGGACAAAAGTATATTTCTTATCAATTTAAATCCTCTGAAATCTCCAAGTAATTCCTCGACTTGCTTATGTCGTTATACTCGCTCCATAGAGGTGGCTTAAGTAATAAAATCCGACACTAACCTCTGTTATGATTCGAGGATATATCGACTAAGAAATGGAGAAATCTTATGGAATGCAATCAATCTTAAGAAGTGCTTGAATTAGAACAGAAGCTAGGTTAGGAATTTATTTTCTGAGCTCCCTAAAAGAAGGGAAGTGAATGTATTATGATTGCCTTTATCATATAGGTACTTGATAAAAAAAATAGACCAAATCTGTAAAGGCACATTAGGACTTTAAGGTAGTTATATTTTCTTTCTGTAAGATCATTCGATTTCAATAAACTACGACCTTTCAGATGGTAAACGTTTAGGAGAATGAAATCAAATACTTTAATCGGCGCCCGTGTTTTTCATTCAATTTCAAGCAAAATCTGAAAATATAAAAAATGAATTATAAAATGTTCAAATCCATTGATATAAATATATATACCTCAGAAGGATACTCTTCTCTGAAAGAAGGAACGTATTTATAGCTAATACTGCACTGGAATCCAGCCTTCTTCATATAAGTCTCGACATCCTTTATATACTCCTGCGCACCGATAGTGTTTCCCTGAAAACACATAATAGTTGTTCATACACCAAACATAGATATGTTTTCTTAGGAACTATTCATTTAGGAATCAAACCTCCAAATAAGTCAAGTTTGCAGTTTGATGACAACGAAACCAAAACTAAATTTTAAACATTAAATTATTATTTCATAAACGTAAAATAAAACACGAAATGTTCAATGCATGTTGGATGTTGACTCAAACGACAGTCATGATAATGACAGGATTATATTGTGTATTTTCATAACAATGTATTAGTAAAAGGTGTGTCAGTTAATAAAATTGGTATTTTTATAGTACTGACTTCCACCACACGTGGACAATGCTCAAAGCGCTGAAAGATCAGATATATAGATATATATATATATATGAAAAAAGTTCACCAATTTGAAATTGATCTTCAGCTCCCAGGCGTTATATATTGAAAAATACGAAGTCAGAAGTAAAAACAATCCATTTTAATGAATCACCGGTGATTCACGCTGTCTTACATGTAAAAATATCATAATAGGCTCTTCTGTACATATAAATGAAAGTAAAGTATTTTCTGTAAGACAAAATCTTAATTGTAACAGTAAAAATGTTGTTTATGTCATCACATGCTCTGGGTGCAATGAAAAATACATTGGAAAAACTGAAATGAAGTTAAAATTACGCATGAATTTACACAGATCTCAGATTAATCATCCAAAAAACCGTACAATTCCATTGAGTAAACATTTAGCTGAGTGTGGAAACGGGCATTTTTCAGTTTTCCCAATGTATAAATTAAATTTTGATAACAGTAAACTTTTAGAAACAAAAGAAAGCAGATTTATCAAAATGTTTTCACCAAGGTTAAATTCTAGAACTTAAATGTTTTGCTGTACATGTATCCTATTGTAACCTATATTGTGACGTATTAATGTAATGACGTCATGTTGTACACGATGACGTTGCTCGGCAACGCATTATCCGTTGTATGTATGGCCTGAAGAGGCTCGTTGAGCTGAAAGCGCTAGCCATTAAAATGGATTGTTTTTACTTCTGACTTCGTATTTTTCAATATATATATATATATATATATATATATATATATATATATTGGTTATGGACACTTAAAAAATTCTCTAACATTTGTTACTAAAGTAACTTTAAGCACCAAATAGGTAATCAGCATCCAGTATTAAGTATATAATAATAAACAACAAGTAGGCGCTTTGATACCTACCCTTGCTAGATATTTTCCATGTGGTTTTAGACATTTTGAGGAGAGGTCTATAAGCCTGTAGGTCATCTCGAAATCATATTCGAAACCTTGAATCAAAATGTTAAATATATTTTAAAAAGATAAAGCAATTTCATTCGCAGGGTAAAAAATTACACTCTTTTTTAAATTCAAAATCATATTTAAATCTATAAAGAAAATACCAAACATGAATATATCAAAGCATTTGAATTAACAACATAAATCAATATACTCTTTATAAAGTTTATATTTCTGAAAAACTGTTTTGCTGCTGCTAATTACAATAATTGTATGTAGATAGATAATTGTTCACGACAAATTTACCGTATATCCACAAATACGCTGGCTGATGAAAATTATCAATGTAACGCTGGGATAATTATGTTTTGAATTAAAAAGACGTCCCGGGTTTTTTGGGGTTTTTTTTCACCACACACGTTTTGGTATATTACGAGCCATGATCTCATATATGGTGACATAGTTTCAAAACATCTCGCATGATCATAACCCAATGACATGATTATTTTTTAATGAAATTTGACACAAAGCCGTTTGTGCAAAAACCGCGTTAATTTTACATTATTATAAGTTTTACAACAATCAAAAAATATCAACTCCAAACTTTCCTCTCCTGTGAGTTGTGTAAGTTTGCAAAAAAATACGTCTTACCTATTTAGCAGCACCATTGTCCGGTTTTCGAACAAAATCGTGACTTAATGCCTTCAAATCGTTACTTTACTTAATTGATAATCTTTAAAATGAAAAAAATCAGATACACTCGGTAGCTCTAGCTAAAATGACACTATTGATCAAATTCGTCATATCTGATTATAAAAACTCACAAAAAAATCAATAAAAAGTCAAATAATATCCGAACTTTGTCATGTCTCCAAGCCAAACCAAATTTTTTGAAAATAGGAATGTCTAGTAAGGCCCGAGATTTGTTTTAAAAATGCTTAACGGCAAGGGGCCAGTTACTTGAAGCTTCAGTACCTTTTTTATGTCCCTGAACACAAGATGGCGGACCGTAGCCATTAGGTCAGGCTCTTTAAGTGCTATCATACATTTAGCCAATGCAATAAACATCATAACGAATCCAGAAGAAAGAAATATATTTTAGGTGTTCTATACCTTAATAATTATAATAATGTAAGTATTCGATTTATACCCTCTGAACAACTGGCCCCTGGGTTTAATTTAAGAAAATACGGCATTTTGAACCCTCACAAGTTTAATTTGAAACGAACACAAATACGACTGAGCGACACCACAACAAACATGGCGATAGAATGAAGACCACAGTGACATTCATAGTTGCACGAATTGCTAAAGACATTTCACCTGACCTACATAAACAAACATTGCATAAGCAGTATAACAGCAGAGTTATAATTTCGTCTCGTACGCATTATTAATTCATTTATTGAAGTCATTTATATTTTGTTAAACGCAAGTTAGCCTCTCCAATAGAGACTGATATAGAATGGCAAAGGACCAATATCCTTTAGATATACTTTTTATAAGCACCTACATTCTCTGCTTGCAGGAAACTCAGTGAGGTCGTTGATGATGTAGTCATACTTTATGCCGTTGTCAACCGAGTCTTGAAGATGTTTCATACAGTCACCTATTATTATCTAAAATGTTGAAAAAAAGTCAAAGTTAGTTTTCGAGACGCATTTTATATCCTTTCGATAGAAGTTTACGCGAGTGTCGAAAAACACTTATGGCATGAATGTATAATATTGTCTGTCTGAGTTCTTCTATTTCAGTGAAATATCGGAAAATATAAACAAAAACAGCTAATTCCCCTTGACGAAGGCGGACTCCATTGACGTCATGTACATGTGCGCATGAAAAATATGTTCCAGCTTATGTTTCACCATTTGTTGAAAAGTGGGAATAAACATTCTAGACCAACCACATTGATACTTTGTCTTAAAAAGAAATTTTCACTTTGGACGTGTGAGTCTAATCTATTTAAATCGGGAATGTTGATAAAGCCATTTTCGTAATTCGTTGCTTTGTATAATAAACACGAACCTATTAGTATTCAAGATTCGTTGATGTCACATGGAAATATTCTTAGTAAAACAAACAATCTTTCTTTGACCTTAAAAGCAGAAATCTGTTAGCTTGCTCGTTGATTGATGTACTGTCAGACAGAGGTTAAACAGCAACTTTTTTACTTAATTTTTAGCTTACTGGGCCAGCTTATCTCAAATGACATTCATTCAAAACAAGCGATTGCATTTCATTAAATATGCTTACTACGTTTGAGCATTGATTTGATTTTATTCAGTGATCGATAGGCTAATGCTTCTGTCCTCTGAAAAATTCTGAAACTTGTTAAAGACTTCTACTAGTTATCAGAGTTTCCGTTCTCGGATTGTGGAAGAAGTTTCATGCCTGGAATTCGGTGATAAAAATGACGTCATTTTATTAACAATATTTTTTTAAAAATTTCCGATCAAACATTCATATAAGATTATCAATTATCAGTGGTTAACGAATTCCGTTATGTAATAACAGAAAATGGCTAAAATGGCTCCCAAGTACACTTGCCAACCCAGCAAACCATTAACCAACAGGGGCGTAGGAGCGAATTTGAAAGTGGGGGGGCTTGAATTGAAATTTTGTAACCAAAAAAAAAAAAGGCTTATTATGGCTGCTTATCCCATCTTATCATCAATTCAATTAGGACATAATACTGAAGTTTAAGGACTTAATACTGCAGTTTAAGGCTGAAAGTGCCACAGTTAGAGGTTGTAACAGGTGATGAAGACACAACATGCCTTGACATATGATGAAATTCACTAGTTACATAATGTGTGTTGTTTGATTGGATGTTTTAGTTCTACCCTCAGAGTAGTTTTAGAACTACCCTCAAAGTAGTGCATAGTAACTGTTTTGTAACAATACTAGACCAGTTATTGGGAAATATGTAGTAGAAAGGGGAAAATAGTCATTTCGAAAAAGAGTGGGGGGGCTAAGCCCCCCCCCCCCCCCCCCCCACCCCCCCCCCCCCCCCCTGTTCCTACGCCCCTGACCAATGTCGCGGCTCCTATGTAAAGTTGACAATGCAAAAGTCCTCATTCGGATGAATGATGAGGAAATACATGCATCCTACAAAGATCAGTGGCAGGTGCTAAGTGGTTACGGAAAAGAAGTCGCTAACACTGCTTTTGGTAGCGCCGATATTTCAGTATGGGCAGTATCTTATTACACACTTAGAAGTCATCTCCTCAACCCCAACCCCCTCCTCACGACCCTCCTTCCCAATCCATACACACCTGTACAGTATCTCTTGGGCGAATAGACGATCTTTTCTCTAAGTGTAATCGGCTTCTAGGTCCTGATATGCTGAAATTTACCTGTGTACATTACCGAAAGTTGATGTCCTACCTTGTAATTTTCACCTTCGAAGTTGTCCATTTCACTTCCGCATACACTGCGCATGTGTGTCCTACAGGCTTTGATAACTTCTTCATCTATGTGTACGTATTAAGGATGAAACGTCATACAACAATCTCCTAGTACGATAGTTAAGAAATTAGTTGGTAATACGCCATTGGTTGTGAGCAAATAGCAAATGGACGGTGCAGTCCATCAACCAGCCTACCAAGTTTGGAAAATATTAAGATTAAATTCATAACTTAAAGCAAGTTGAAGCTACCGCTCACCCTAGTATCCAAATCCTTAATATCATCATGTGAACACATCAAACCCCAGTCCCCACCCAAGATCTCTTTGAAAATGTTGCGTAGCGCCACTATCGCGAACGATATACGGTAGTCTAATATTTTAAGTAGGATATCTCGACCATGGTGACGAAGGCAGGTTTGGTCCTGGAGATGAGCTCGTGCAGCATGCCCCCGTCCCCACCCCCCAGGATCAGCACCGTCTTGTTGTCGAAGTCGTTCCGGCCAAGACCTAGCACCGTCTCCGTGTACACCAGGTCGCTCTCCCCGAGCACTGAAGCGGGAGTAAAATGTCGAGTACTATTCAGTATTATTTGAACAGTGAATAAAACTATCATTTTAAATGTCAAATTAATTATCGTATGATACCACATTACAGAAGCGGATCCATCCAAAGGGAATGATGACAGTGAAAAGTTCAATATCATTTACATAGACCCCTATTCAAAATACAAATCTAACGTTGAAACGTGATATTCACCGAGGCGGAGCCGAGGTGTTTCTGTTTGAATTGATGACACTTTTAAGTGTCTTATTGTTTTACGATGCCTGAGCAAATCCCTACCCATGAACGACATCTTTTCAAATGAGAAAAGGTTAAAATATGAATGATAAATGATAGCAATTTGATAACCTATTGGGTGCGGCATATGACTTACTGACGTCATCATCGAGGTAGAGGACATTGCCACACTGCTGAGACTTGTAGATCTTGATGTTCTGCCACTTGGAGTCCGTCTCGTACACGAGCTCAGTGATATCCAGCTGATGGAGACGCTCGTCCCCCGATATATGGTAGCACCAGGGAGGATCGGCACTCCGGAATATAGGACAGTCTAGGCTAGAGTTGTAATGGTGAATATTCAGGCACGTTGCATCAATTTTAGAATTAGCTCAATTTGAAACGGCAGTAGCCCTACCATGCAACTTCAAAACTTGCGTCCAATACAATCAGAAGGATAAAAACGTATTCCGGTTTATGCTTTTAAGATAAATTGTGCCTCAGTTTAAGTTATACAAAACGACCAATAAGAGAAAGACAGACTCCTGTTCTCAAGCCAATTATTAATAAACCGATGCTACTTCATTCTTTGAACGATTCCGCGGCGTAATTACCGTAATCCAATGTTTAATTTGATTATGTCTCTTCTGAATGCAAAAACAGTAGAGATTAATGTTATTACCTATTTGTTTGGACATGGGGTTACGATGTGTGGTAATGATATGGGGTAATGGCGTGGTAACAGCTAGGAGTGATGATATGGGGTAATTGCGTTGTAGTGGCATGGGGCAATGTTTTGTTTTAATGACACTGGGTATAATGACATGGAGTAATAATATTGGGAAATGGCCTGATATTGATATGGGGTAATGGTATTAAGAAATGGCCTGGAAAAGATATGGGGTAATGATATTGGGAAATGGCCTGGTAATGACATGGGGTAATGATATTGGGAAATGGCCTGGTAAAGATATGGGGAAATTGTATTGGGAAATCGCCTGGTAAAGATATGGGGTAATGTTATTGGGAAATGGCCTGGTAATGATATTGGGTAGTGACGGGATAAAGATATGGGATAATGGCGGGATAAAGACAAAGGGTACTGACATTGTAATGCTTTCACATATCTGAATAATATTATAATATATAACTTCCTACGCCAATCTCTTTAGTCAAGCCGAGTGATTCATGAAAATAAGGTTAACAACATACCATTTAGCATAAAGGCAGTATTTCCCCAGCTTAGTCTTCATCTTCTTCAAACCATCACGTATAAACTAGAACAATAAAACACGAATCAACGATAAATCACGAATCAACGATAAAACACGAATCAACGATAAAACACGAATCAACGATAAAACACGAATCAACGATAAAACATGAATGAACGATAAAACACGAATCAACGATAAAACACGAATCAACGATAAAACACGAATCAACGATAAAACACGAATCAACGATAAAACACGAATCAACGATAAGCATAAAGTGAAAGAGGGAAAGGATAATTTAAAAGTTACCTTTACGTTGTATTATTATATGGGTTAGGAAAAGAAATTATATTTAGAGGATACTAAACAACCTTCCATCTAATTTTTTTTTAAATGAGTTAATGGTTTGGTACAAACCGAGCGAAAGCGATACACATTATGCTAAGGAGGAAGGATCGTTAGAATAATAATCATTACGTTAAACAATAATAGATTAAGAGTAATAATAAAGAGAGGATAATAAACGATCTGTCATTGAATACCTTTTTTTACCAAACCCGTTAATTATTTAGCATAAAACGAGCGAAAGCAAATTCATATATTGTTTTAACATCTAAACTGTAAAGTTCTTGATAATGATAAGGCGATGATGAGGTTAGGTAGTTTTGGGGTTAACGCCACTTTAAAGTCTATTTCACTTATATCACGGCGGCTAGTATTATTTCAGGGAGAAAGCCCGCAGCACCATTGTTGGTATTTGTGGCGGTGAAACCTTTGAGCATCGGCTGGAACTAGCGAACCATGAGTGGTACTGCGCTAAAATTCAGCGTAGCATTGTGCCCAAACCTTACTGAATGTATAACTGTTGCCGAGCCCCTACCAGGATACGAACCCCGGACCTTTTGATCAGAAGCCGAATGCGCTAAACCAGAGCGCGATGGATTTGAAAACATAATAGAATGTATGAAGACGTAATCAGGAAGTAGGATCATGAATTTCGATAAAGCGAAATGATGAAGTGATATATGATACGATGATACGGATGATCAAAATTCTATTAATATGGAAGAATAATCATGGGTAAAGAAAAGACAGGTTTCGACGAAGATGGTTTTCAATAAGAACAAAGAACGACATGAACGATGTGGATATGAAAGGAATCATATGTTTATGAAAGAATGTATGGATATTTGGAAGACATGAAAACACAACTGAATAATCCAAGAGAAACTTCAACAAATATACTTTCAATCAAAAGCATAAGTTAATTTTCAATATTGAAAAAAAATAATAATTTCTCAGTTTTTAGGAAGGAATGTCATCGGAAAGCCAAGAGAGATATGCCGAGGTGAAGAGTACAGCAGCGTGAATGGGCTATAGAATGATCAAGATAGGGACAATCTGATTAAAAGTGTGTGTAAAGAGGGAAAATAGTTTTCAAATATTTTCTTTATCGATATTCGAACTCTTTTCTGTCTAGAACTTTCCTCTTCGATTTCGAACTTTCGTGTTATTCAAATTTAAATTTTGAACTCATCTGCAGGTATAACATCACAACAGGACATTCAATTAAACATAATTTGAGATTTTTTAAGGGAATGTCTATTTTAAGATTTTGCCTTTAAGAAAGCGGTAGTTATTGTTGTTACGATATATCGCGGTATCGAGAATCGAGATACGTGACCTGACGACAAACGTATCGTCATTCGCTCTCTGTAATGTGATGCTTATCGTTGACTTTAAGACAGCTTATTTGCTTACAAATTAAGGAGTTTGTCAAAAGTTTATATCATTTATAGAATTATATCGTTCGTTCATCGTGATTATATCATTTGTAATGCCTAAGTAAGCCGCTATAATAATGGTACGGGGAGGGAGCACAGGCCCTCGGATCATTAAAAAAAAATATTTTAAAAAATTATTAAAAAATTAACATGTTTTTTTTAGAACACCCTCTGAATAGAATTGTACTTCTGTTAATAGTATATTGAACTATTAACAGAAGTACAATTCTATTCAGGGGGTGTTCTAAAAAAAAACATGTTAATTTAAAAAAAAAAAAAATTATAACATTTTTTTAATGATCCGAGGGCTTGTGGAGAGAAAGGGGGCTACATTCTTAAAGTACAAATTAAATTCAGTAAGTCTCTTGAATGGTTTTCGTTTCTAAAAGCTAAAAGCCAAAGGGGTCATGCTGATACATAACCATTTTCTCTAAGAATTATGTTATGATTAATCCGATAATCCGATTAATCTTCGCATAAGATTGTGTTAATTTTGTTATTACTTTTACCTACACAAAAGTTAGAAGAAATGCCATGCTTACGCTCATTAAGTATGGACGGGTACTGTTTGTTGTTTTGTCTGTAAGTTGATGAAGGTCGAAGGTCAACAAACCGGACAATGAAAGTCTAATGACCACGTGGCTGAAAGACAGTTAGACATCAATACAAATTTCAAAATAATTGAATAAAGAAGAAGAAATCGATATACTTGACGGTTAAACAAATTCATCTATTCACATTTCGTATTCATTAGTTTTTAAAATACGTTATGGCCGTTACTTCGTGCAACAAACATACATGGTTATAAGAATAGAATGTAACAGGAAAATATTTTTCGGTAGTTCAACATCTGCACCTTCAAATTTGATATATATTAAAAACACCAACATTTATTTATGACTTACCATTTAATATCTACAAGATCATATTTTTTTTTTACCTTCCTCCCTCGTCTAGATGCATTATCATATAATCCCCGCCATCAAGTTGAACTTTAGTCATCTGCCTCCATTTACCATGGATGAAAAGTCCCGGCAACGCCTCCATTCGTAAAAGAGCATCTGTGGCAGAACGTTTATCACCGTATTAAGTTACACACACCTTTACCTATTATCTTCAGCTCCTGTTTATTTTGTAAAATATTTCATACTGTAGAGGTAGTGTTCAGTATGTGAACATTATATGAACACTAAATTGAAAGAATTCTTGAACATGTAAAGGTAATCAAAACACAAGGGCCTCTGATTTTGGAATCTC
Source organism: Phorcus lineatus (assembly GCA_921293015.1). Taxonomy (NCBI): domain Eukaryota; kingdom Metazoa; phylum Mollusca; class Gastropoda; order Trochida; family Trochidae; genus Phorcus; species Phorcus lineatus. Next base: position 10,213,635 of record OV121094.1, on the reverse strand, counting down.
TCTTAGTACTAAGATCGCTGTAGAAACTTTTCATTAGGAAGATATTTAAGACGATACCTGATTGGATAAAAAATGTATTGCAAATTTTAGGATTTTGAAATTTACCGGGAATTTATCACCGGAACCATTGGTAACCGTGTATGGCTTTTATTTCTAGAGAAACAAACAATTAACCTTTAATACAATGTAGTGTCATGTTTACTGTAAATGGATAGTATTTCAGATGATAAATGATCAATCAGATTTAGTTTATAGTTAGTTTAGTTTTAATTTATCCACTTTTGATACGAACAAAGTTTGATGAATTGATGAATAATTGATGAAAAATCGCAACAGCTTGCTCAAACACGAAAGGCAATTTGGAGTTTAGATTATTTATGATAATCAACATTAATTAAAGCAGTCTACTCTTTCAAACGCAAAACATTACCTTAAAACACACGGAATATTGTTTTTAAACACTGAGATTATAATTATTAGTGTATTATATAACGTTGATAGAAACAAACAAAAATACAAGAGGCGGGTTCGAACTCAGACCCTCGAAACAAAATGCAGCTGACTTTTTTGAAGTTTCGAAGTTTCATAAGGACAACAAGATTATATGGATAAAAACGTCTTTGTTGTGAAAATCATGAAGTTTACGCTTTCATCAGGGATGTGGGGAATATCAAGTTTAGGGAGATATAAACCTCAATGCATAAAAAAAACATGTAAACAATAGTGAGAAGGTAAATTAGAGAGAATAGATAAATGACATTGTTATACTATCAGGATTTGAATCAATATCATGAGGGGAGTTATGCAGATGCGGTAGATATCGTTGACAAAGAATAGTCTAATGCTTATCTGTTAATTACCAATCATTATATACATGTATGTATGTATGTATGTATGTATATATATATATATATATATATATATATATATATATATATATATATTTACTTGATAAAACATAATTGATATTGCCTTGGGGAAAAAATGACAGTAGTGGGTAATAGAATGATTCGAACTCTATACCTTCAAGAGAGAAAAATACAGATAAATATAGCATATTAATTCAGTAGCAAACATTTTTACATTAATGTGTTCCTCACGGTGATATACTTTGCTGATGCTACTTTAGTGGCGTTAACTATGCAAGATACACTATGTTTTAACTTGGTAGGTATACCATTATTCAAAAGGTTTAAGGGGAAATATAATTATCAAATTAAGATGTTTTACAGTTGTTGTATGCTCCAATGCATAAGAATGGCTACCCTATCGAAGAACCTTTGCAAAGCGTCACTAAAAATCAAAACTTTACAAACTTTGGATAAAGAGGACATGGATAGGAGGAATACTTATTGGACACCCCTCATATGACATTGTTTGACAAAACCCGTTTTAATGTGTACGTGGCCACAACACAACTTCTTGCGACCTGCCTCAATGCTCTGTTGAACTGGACTACCGCGTTATCAAACTACAACAAACACGCTTGAAAAAATGCAAACAAACATTCAAGCGCTAGGACACCAGCGTCGTACAGTATGATAAAAATAATCTTTGCAAACATAGGAGTACAAAATAAATAAAGAAGAAAAGATAGAGGGGGAATACAAATATTTAAAAAATGAAAGACACAGTTAGACAATTATTTGTATATTATACATACATATATACATACATACATACATACATACATACATACATACATACATACATACATACAATATAGAATAGAATATTAACGCCAGTTTCCTCCCGTGTAATGTAAAGCTTTCTGAGGACAAAGTCGAAACATGTAGGAGGAAATCGGCGTTGTTATTCTTTTAATTATCCTTTGAATATATGCTGACTGTACACTTGAAGCAACCGAATTTCAATCCTATATTTATATTAATATACGTACAGGCTATAAATGCTATAAAGAAAATACGGAGTTGACATGGGAGGACAAAAGCCAGCCGGTGGGGGGAGTACAAAAATAATGTAGGTAAGTGCAGTGAGCTGACATAATTCACCAATAGTAACAACAAAGCATATTTTCCATCTCAAGTTTCTCTATCTCCTGAGGACATCTGCAGGGAATTGTAGATGCGCCTTGCACATGACACTGTATGCAAGGATATCATATCATTTATAATTCACGAATATCGAATAGTAACAACATAATATATTTCCTCCTTAAGTTTTGCTACCACCTTAGGAAATCTGCAGGGAGTTATAGATGCGCACCTTGCACAAGACACTCTATGCAAGGATACCATAAATTATATATAATTCACGAATAGTAACAACATAACATATTTTCCTCCTTTAGTTTTACTATCACCTAAGGACATCTGCAGGGAATTATAGGTGCACCTCACGCAATACATTGTATGCAAGGATATCATTTCATATATAATTCACGAATAGTAACAACATAACATATTTTCCTCCTTAAAGTTTTGCTACCACCTTAGGAAATCTGCAGGGAATTATAGATGCATCTTACGCAATACGTAGTATGCAAGGATATCAGTTCACCAGTGAACTGCTTTTGGAGGTGATAGTACAGAGTTATTGAACTATACCTTCTATGTTTTCCTTCACGAGGCCTGAGTCAAGCTTAAACCACAGCATGAACGTTCGTGCCTCCATACTGCTCGCTTACAATGTAGCTACTGACCCTGATAACCGCATATGTATTACTATAGCGAAACTACAGTGCTGAGCAGAAGAAAGGGTACCATCCATGCACTGCCAAGCGTATACTACAGCGAAACTACAGTGCTGAGCAGAAGAAAGGGTACCATCCATGCACTGCCAAGCGTATACTACAGCAAAACTACAGTGCTGAGCAGAAGAAAGGGTACCATCCATGCACTGCCAAGCGTATATACAACAGCGAAACTACAGTGCTGAGCAGAAGTAGGATGTCATCCAAACACCGACAAGCGTATTACTATAACGAAACTACAGTGCTGAGCAGTAGAAAGGATACCATGCATACAACAACAAGCAAATGAATGTACCAAAACTACAGTGCTTAGCATAAGCAAGGATATCATCAATACAACAAGCAAATGGTTATAATGGCACTTCGTAGCATAGCATATGCAAGGATATCATCAACACAATAACAGAATGGTTATAATAGCACTTCGTAGCTTAGCATATGCAAGGATATCATCAATACAACAAGCAATTGGTTATAATGACATTACGGTGCTTAGCATATGCAAGGATATCATCAATACAACAAGCGAATGGTTATAATGGCACTTCGTAGCTTAGCATATGCAAGGATATCATTAATACAACAAGCAATTGGTTATAATGGCACTACGGTGCTTAGCATATGCAAGGATATCATCAATACAACAAGCAATTGGTTATAATGGCACTACGGTGCTTAGCATATGCAAGGATATCATCAATACAACAAGCGTATGGTTATAATGGCACTACGGTGCTTAGCATATGCAAGGATATCATCAATACAACAAGCGAATGGTTATAATGGCACTACGGTGCTTAGCATATGCAAGGATATCATCAATACAACAAGCGTATGGTTATAATGACACTACGGTGCTTAGCATATGCAAGGATACCATCAATACAACAAGCGAATGGTTATAATGGCACTTCGTAGCTTAGCATATGCAAGGATATCATTAATACAACAAGCAATTGGTTATAATGACACTACGGTGCTTAGCATATGCAAGGATATCATCAATACAACAAGCAATTGGTTATAATGGCACTACGGTGCTTAGCATATGCAAGGATATCATCAATACAACAAGCGTATGGTTATAATGGCACTACGGTGCTTAGCATATGCAAGGATATCATCAATACAACAAGCGTATGGTTATAATGGCACTACGGTGCTTAGCATATGCAAGGATATCATCAATACAACAAGCGTATGGTTATAATGGCACTACGGTGCTTAGCATATGCAAGGATATCATCAATACAACAAGCGAATGGTTATAATGGCACTTCGTAGCTTAGCATATGCAAGGATATCATCAATACAACAAGCGTATGGTTATAATGACACTACGGTGCTTAGCATATGCAAGGATATCATCAATACAACAAGCGTATGGTTATAATGGCACTACGGTGCTTAGCATATGCAAGGATATCATCAATACAACAAGCGTATGGTTATAATGACACTACGGTGCTTAGCATATGCAAGGATATCATCAATACAACAAGCGTATGGTTATAATGGCACTACGGTGCTTAGCATATGCAAGGATATCATCAATACAACAAGCGTATGGTTATAATGGCACTACGGTGCTTAGCATATGCAAGGATATCATCAATACAACAAGCGTATGGTTATAATGGCACTACGGTGCTTAGCATATGCAAGGATATCATCAATACAACAAGCAATTGGTTATAATGGCACTACGGTGCTTAGCATATGCAAGGATATCATCAATACAACAAGCGAATGGTTATAATGACACTACGGTGCTTAGCATATGCAAGGATATCATCAATACAACAAGCGTATGGTTATAATGACACTACGGTGCTTAGCATAAGCAAGGATATCATCAATACAACAAGCGAATGGTTATAATGGCACTTCGTAGCTTAGCATATGCAAGGATATCATCAATACAACAAGCGAATGGTTATAATGGCACTTCGTAGCTTAGCATATGCAAGGATATCACCAATACAACAAGCGTATGGTTATAATGGCGCTACGGTGCTTAGCATAAGCAAGGATATCATCAATACAACAAGCGAATGGTTATAATGGCACTTCGTAGCTTAGCATATGCAAGGATATCATCAATACAACAAGCGTATGGTTATAATGACACTACGGTGCTTAGCATATGCAAGGATATCATTAATACAACAAGTGAATGGTTTTAATGGCACTTCGTAGCTTAGCATATGCAAGGATATCATCAATACGACAAGCGAATGGTTATAATGGCACTTCGTAGCTTAGCATATGCAAGGATATCATCAATACAACAAGCGAATGGTTATAATGGTACTACGGTGCTTAGCATATGCAAGGATATCATCAATACAACAAGCGTATGGTTATAATGGCACTTCGTAGCTTAGCATATGCAAGGATATTATCAATACAACAAGTAAATGGTTTTAATGGTACTTCGTAGCGTAGCATATGCAAGGATATCATCAATACAACAAGCGTATGGTTATAATGACACTACGGTGCTTAGCATATGCAAAGATATCACCAATACAACAAGCGAATGACTGCACCAAAACTACAGTGTTTACAGAAGAAAAGATACAAGTCAAACATCCGCATTTAAAACCGACACCTTATATCCCTTGCCAATGGTGTAGACACTGACATTGATAAAAAAAGCGAACGTGACACGTATTGGAAACAACAGTCCTTAGCAAAAGAAAGTATAAAAGCTAAACAGCTTCATACAAAATACAACCGACTATATCCATATGCCCATCCAAAGTGAGTTAATTACACCATCCATAAAGCAGCCTGAAAACGAAAGTGTATATCGCTTGTTAAATTTGCAGCTACTGACACGGATAGATTAGCAAACGTTATACTTAATAGGACAGTCGTATCGGGGTCTTTTTGTGGAAACGAAATTCACGGGGACATTCCAGTGTGTTATTTTTACATGATTTTAAAATAACCCAGTTAAAACATTTTTGTTGATTTAGATATATCTGCACACCAAAAGTTTGTTCACATACCTGCGTATTCTAGTGCAAATAACATGTAATGTTGCATGTCTTTGAAGCATCGTAGCATTGCAAAAAAGAAACGGATAATGTTGAATTGTAGATACAGAATTGAAGGTCCATCGCACCTCAACGCAATCGTATATGCCATACCCAACAGTAAACCGTAATAGTTTTTGGTAGGTCACTGAAGTGAAGTGGGGTCAAAATTTCGAAAACAGTAATTTTATTTTTCTCTACAAACTCCTTTTAACTGACCAACAGATTTATACACAAGTCATTTTTGTTCGTTTGCATTAACTCAAAGGAAATCGGAATTTCGAAAATGTGACCCTGTGTATTTACCTAATCATGTCAAAATGCTAATTTTTTCATGACAGACTAGACAATCCAACAGTAAGTTAAAGAATGGCTATTTTACACATTGACAATTGGAGATCCATTGTTTATTCTGCTGAAGTTATTTCATTGATTTGATACAGATAAAGTAGAGAGTGAACAAACTTTTGATATGCAGCCTTATAGAAAAATGACTGTGCACAATCGGAAGAAAAACAACAACAATGAAATAGTAGTCATTCATAGACGCTACGAGTGTGGAAAACCTTCCTACGGGATTACAGGGTACTGTTGAAAAGTCCTGTTATAGATCATTTGTAAATGTGTGGATAGTCTATCCTTACATTTATTTTCTTTTATGATTTTGTAAAATTATGTGATTTTTAAAATTGTCATTTCCCCTCAACATGACGGTTCGTAGCTGATAGATCAGACTCTTGAAACTAAACTTAACTACAGTGTCTACAGTGTCTTGCAGAAGAAAGGATATCTCATAGATGACGTTGAAGTAAAAATCTTGTTTATTTTGGTTCGGGATAAAGATATTATCATACAGCAGTTACAAAACATGTTTCTAATCCGCTTGCACAAGTGACTGTGTTTACTCTAAAGATAATGCAAAAAAGTTAGTAGACAGTATGGAATGTGATTCCAAATATATTTTAATGCAACTGTAATCATTGTTTCGATCCCCTCAATACTTAAAATCAAACACCCGAGAGATAGTACAATTTCGAAAATCTTGCTGTTATTTTTGCCCTTCAAAGACTACTTTACCCTTTTGTGGTTTTTAAATGACGAATTATATAAATGTATTATGTTTGTTCATTAAGATAGATTATAAAGATCAATGGTAGTCATTTTTTGTTGCTTTTTCGTTTTTCGTGGAGGTGGCATAGATCGTTGATTTCTTCAGAATTAAAAAATACTGAGTTACATAATACAGTCAAACAGGTCAAAAGGTCAAAATGCAAAAATAGGTTCGTCGCAAACAAGTAGGCCTCGGCAGGTCATATCTCTGCAGAATTTTAAAAGGGCATTATCAAAGGGGTATTTCAAGCTTGATGTCTTGCTCCACCAGCTCTTTACCATACAAAGATAAGGAGGTCAGCCATTGAGCTCCCATCCAGATGGTTTCCCTCCACTTGACGGGAACTTAGTCAGCCAGATCGTCCTTAAGGGTACCTATCATTCGTGGCCGTTGATCAATACGCAGTGATGTGGGGTGATGTGGGGTGTTGACGCCGTTTTCAAGAGTATTTCATTTGTATCACGGCTGATAGTATCATTGAAGGGAGAAAGCCCGCAACACCATTGTGGCTATGCATTGCGGTGGAACTTGCGAGTATCGGCTGGAACTAGCGTACCATGGGTGGTACTGTGCTGTAGTCTTCGAATTATTTTCTTGTGCCAATGTGTGTATCACTAAAATCTTGCTCCTTTCGTTGAGTCGTCTAAGGCCAATAAACAAAATAAAATTGAAGGGGTGTTTAATGCATTATAGCTTTCCTCCCAGACATTCGAACTCTAATAAGCACGTTTTTAACCAACCTTAAGTTGGACCCCTGTCTTGCCTTATTTTTCAGAGTAGGACAATGAAATTGTCAGATCTTAGTTTAACTTACAGACCTGAAGAGACGAACATCCTTCAAGAAATGTAACCTATTTCTCTCTTATCAAACACTTCCTGACAATTTGTTACTCTTCCCTTTATCTCTCTTCAATTTTGACAAGCCGTTTCGTTTTGGTGAACTGTGTTTGAAACTGAGAATATCGAAAGATTGGTTACACACAGAAAGATTTGATGAGTGGTTTAGGGATTCTGCTCGGAAAACGAAGCTTTCGCTGTTTAAAGTTCAAACTAACTTTGTTTCCAAGAACACTCAGAGATGTGAAAATATTAGTAATTTACGCATGCGAAGTTTCAGAAAGAACTATTTTTTCAGGTCTGCTCCAGAAACGAAACGATAAAAACACCCATATTTGAAGGAGGGTAAAGGAAACATTTTACAAACTTATTTTTTTATATAACAAAGAAAATTGAGCTTCCAATAGTAACTGGTTGAAGAGAGGCATCCTCTTTGTTGCCTGTCACGCCCATGTTTTAGATTATCAGGACCAAATGTACAATCTTTGATCCTCAAAATGCAACGTAACTTCAAACTTTTCCAACTTTCACATATGCAGTCACAGAGGATCAATATTGGATTATATGCAAAGTTCAGAAGCATAAAGCCCATCTGGTCCCACATGCCTGATGAACTCAAATCAGTATAAATTGAACATTGTTTGCGGACAGTCAATTTGACTAGGAGAAATTATTAACCATTTCACCAGCCTTGAATAGATCTTGGGTTTCAAAGACACATTCAGGAGATGCTGGACTGATCACGTACAGTGAAACAGGTGATTACCCTTTTTGAACTGCAGGTAGAATCTGAACCCAAGAAGTTTATCGCAAATTGAACTTGTAAAAGGCCACCTCAAAGAATAACTTGAGCCTTCATATTTTGCTCTATCGAACAGGGACATGAATCGATGAAGATAAATGTCTAGAAAAACAGGAGTAAAAAGAAGTACTTTTCGACAATATGTCCCTCTGCTCTGTCGCCTCTAAAAGATATGTGGATCAGCCATAGAGGTCTCACTTAGAGGGTTCCACTCCACTTGACAATAACCACAAGATTCTACCTACTTTAAAGGCACTAGTGCACGCTTTTACGGTTTAAATTTGCTATTTTAAGGTTTACGAGGACTTATTCATTCACTTCAACTTTCTATCGATGCAATGAAATACTAAACATTCTTTACAATTTACCTGCAATCAACAATGAAAACGTTAAGACAGCCGCTGTCGGCTTGGACATATAAAAATCTATGGTTAACTGTGCACAAAACGGATAAATTATTGACACTTAGAAACGGCTGAACCAATATTGTGCGCAATTATTGAATTTACCGAAACTCTGAACTGAGAACAAATCATGAAATATGTTTTATGAAAGCAATGTTGTAAATCAACCGATTTAATAACACAGTATTATCATTGTTATTAGATTGACCATAGCGGCTGCCGTTTCCGCTTTTCTGGTTATGAGCAAAATTTTAATATTTCCGATAGGGTAGTTCATGCGGATTTAATGTAACGTAACATTAAATACTTCCGGCCTTTAAAAATCCACTTTAGCACCTGAATACGTAAATATCTGTTAAATTACTTACGAGGTAGATTACTTGAGTGTGGATAGTGAGTAATATCGAGAGATATGCAGTATCCGTGTATTCGTTGTGTTTACGAAAATTTGGCGTGCACTAGTGCGTTTAACGTATGAAGATCTTCACGGGCAGTGGTATACACTTTTGTCAATGTTATACGTTGTGCGATATTTTACGGAAGATTCAGTACATATTCTATCGCATTTTCGGTCAAATTATTTTTATCATAAATCGGTGGGGTTCAGAGATGAAAGAAATCACCCAGACCATCTATTTTGATCACCAATGAACTACACTGTATATTGTGACATCTGCTGAAAAAGGTTTCAGAGGTGTTAGGGATTGGTTTTTCGTGTGACAAGTTCACATTTTGGAAAATAAATGTTTGTGTTCAATGTAGTGTTGGATTAGAAAGAGTGAATTATTGTACAAGCGTCACTTAAAATTTAAACCATAAACGACGACTTGGATTAGAGTTTTTAAAAGTTGTTTTAGAGAACTCAATAAAAAGGCAGATCTCTATCACACTGACTTTGCAGATAACCGAGTTCATGCCTTCTTGGTGAATCAAAATTTCAATTCAAAAATGCCTTTTTATCTTTGACTATAATACATACTTTAACATATTTAAATAAAAATTATAAGTGTGTGTTGTCCTGATAAAGTTAACTTTAATTACCCGACAGCATTATTATTTTTTTCCATAAGAGCATCTAGCCTATTAGGTTGATGAGCAAAGAAACAACAGAGTTGGGTTTTTAGGAATATGAAACATAATCCATGGATTTATTGATAATATCCAACATATTAACAATATATGCAAAAGTGGCCGAATTCGGAGGTGAAGCAAGAATGAGAATAATATATCAAAAGTGGAAGGGGTTGAATAGAGCTATAACCTGTAAGGATGTCACGATTGAGATTACATATCACAATACCGTCATCACTGACGTGATATAACACAACACAGTTCGTCCTTCTTAATCTCTCACAAGTTAACAATTATCTAATGCTTTGGCAATGAAACAACTAACATAACAACAGTTTTGTGTATCTGTTGATCTCAACTGGAAAATCTTTTATAACTGATGCACAGACAAATGAAAATCTACTTTATACATAAACAAAGAAAAAATAAATAGCAAACCGGGTTGGTAACATCAATACACAGGTGTTTAAATCGTGACATCCTAACTTGTTAGTCTCGAAATGTATTCATAGATGAAAAGCACTTTAATTTCATAAGGAAAAGAGATTGGTAATTCACTTGAGTGGTCATATGAAACTTTTTGTTACTGTGCAACATTCTTCGAAAAAATTGGCCAAAAAAAGCGTGTCAACTACGCTCGATCCAAAATTTTTGATTCAGGAACCATTGTCAACATTAACACAGCATAGTGTAATTAAATCAGTCTGCCTTTTCAGGAGGTCACTGTCTTCAGCCCAATAACAGTCTCGGTGCCCATGGCGCTTAGCACGGTTACCTGAAACAAATATATTGGTGATTTAATAATAAAAAATGTTGTGGCGATGTCATTGCATAATTTTCAGGTATTTTCAAATAGGTCATAGCATTGCGATTTAATCAGGTTTAATTTCATAAGATTGTGATGTCAACAGGTTAATTGTCATAGCATTGTGATGTCAACAGGTTAAATGACATAGCATTACGATTTCATCAGGTTTAATGTCAAAGCACTGTGATTTTATCAGGATCTAATGTTGTATTATTGAGCTGTCATGAGATTTAGTGTCATAGCATTGTGACTTCATCAGGCTTAATGTCATAGCTTTGTCATAATCATTCTTGCTGAGCAAATAGTTCATCACTTACAATCTATACTTTAACGATTGCAATAATTTTCAATATCTTCCCCAATTTTACTATTTAGGTAAATTAGTGCTCGTCAGTTGCTCAGTCAGAAAGCATATCATGTCCAACCCATTACAGTCGCATATCAAGTGGGAAATAGTTTTATAGAGAATCTAATAAATGCAGATATTTCTTTTTTAGTTTACCACCTCTTTACGTGCTCTCTCTGTCTGGAAAAAGGAAAGTATCGGCTCCCATTGCATTTTCTGCTGTGAAATTTCACATGTTTTCTGTCACCACTTTAAAAAACGACACGGTCAGATTTGTGGTTTACCAGTTATTAGGGGTATGGTTGTTTGAAGATCAGGGAGGGAGAGAAATTGTTTGCAAAAGTCAGAGGAAAGATTAGCAAATTTTGTCTTGCAAAACTGAAACACTGACTTAAAACAAGAAAGTAAGAGTCTGTTCTTGGTATATTGAACCAGTTTATGTAAGCTCTGATATGGAACACTTCATACACCAAAGACGATGACTCTGTTGAGTCCCTGTGAAAGCAATAACAGTGACCATTAACAACATACCATGAGTTCCTGTCCGTCCTCAAATTTAGTCTTGATTTCTGTTCCAATGTCGGTGTCTGGGAGCTTGAGATCCGATCGTGTGTCCCCCTTGTCAGGCATAATTGTTATGAAACCTTCATTGTCGATGTCAATTAGCTGCAACAGTTAATTAGCATTATTTACTGCACATGGTGAAACAAGGACAGTGTCATATCTAGTAAATTAACCCTAGGGTCTTGCTTCAAACACTCATAAGATTTGAAGAGGACCAATTAAATTTTTAACTTTTGGTCTCCGGGATGCCAATTTTTTTTTTACGTGCCACTCACTTATATATTGAGAGACCTTGTAGTAAGTCCCTGGTCCCAGCAGGTCTTATTTCTAGATTTTTCTTTGTATCATAAATACACAGGAATTCACATTTCTTTTAAAGTTTACTTTTTAAACTTTTTTTGTTTAACTCTGTTTTTTAAGAATCAATTGTGAGTGAGTTATTGTTGGCCATAAGCGGCGATGAAGAATCAATAAACAAGATAAAAATGAAAAGAGCTCACATACTCCCAACCTTACATGAGTTAAAAAAGATGCCAATATTTGTTTAAATTGTTACCTTAAAATAAATATTGTGTGACTTAGAAACACATCAATGAAAGACAAACAGAAAGGAGAATGTTCTATTGGTCATATAATGATGAAACAATTACCGAATTAGACTTGATACTATCTCTTAAACAAGATTATATATGTATTCCCCATTGGCAAGTGTCTTCAACTAGAGTTCACAACAAAATTAAAAAGTTGGAGTTAGTGTTTTAAACTTTATACATAGTTGCTTATATGCCGAAGATTTATACATTTTACGGCAATTTTGACACCAACAAATTATGCAAAAGCATTTCTGTAGCTTTTTGCTCCAACCTTCCAAATGCCAAGGGAGATAACTTTGAACCACGAGACACTGAAACCCATTAAAAAAATTTTGGAACATTCAATTTTAGTCTTGGTTTAAAAACAGAAACATTTCTTTCTTTAAATATTGCTTAGAGATCAACAAGGTCCGATGTCATATATTAGCCTTGTTTATGAATGACATTCTCTTGATGTTATTAATCCTTGTTATTCTATTCAGAAGGTTTGACACTGACAAATTTAACAGTGTACTGCTTATATGAGCTTTAATTTACCTGATAGTCCTGGCGCTTTATGTTCGGAACAATCATGTTGTGGGTCGAGGGACAAATATCTTCGTATTTCTTCCCATTGAAAATATCGATGCCAACTAGATGGACCTGAAATCAATATACAATTGGAGTGAATATGAGAATTTCCTGTGAACAAGAGCAACAATAAATATGGCTTATCCGTGATCAGTTTCAATAGTATATAATTGAAAATTACGACGCAAGTAAGTACTATGAATCTGGAAACCTCGAACAACCCGAAAACCTAAATAGTGACATGAATACAAGTTAATATACAAAGTTTCATTAACCTAAGCCTTATGGTTTTTGAGTTTGTTCCAGAAATCAATTTTTAATTTGTATTTCCATGGAAACTGCAAAAATTTGAAATTCTGGAAAATTGAAATCTCCTAAAAGCACAACTGCATACCATGATCAGTCAACATACCAAGTTTTAAAAGGTTTTTTTAGTTCTTTAATTCCTATACATCCTCTGTCATAATAAGAGTTCTTCTCGAGGTTCTGGCAGTTTCTTCTGGAGGATATTAAATTACCTTGCAATATTTCAGCCAATGAAAACACCGCAAAACAGGATGCATGAAAACATATCTGTTGTCACACAGGCCTATGCAATGATGCAGTTGCTAAATGAGACGTTTGTGTTCTGTAAACAAGACTCAAAGTGCAGGCTGCATATTCAAATAAAGTTAAGCTTTTTGAAAGCTTACAGAAACAATTAATGCAATTTGAATGATAACTTTTGAAATGGCATCGCTGATTTCACAACTAACCTCGACTGCAACCAGAGGACAGAGGTTGTATAGGAATTTATGATGGAGCTACCTCTGTTGAGACACAATGATGACTTGTGAGAAGTATCAGAATAATAAACCCTGGCTGACAGTGACCCATGATAGATATGGTACTTTGTAACCCACCTTCCCCATTTCCAATCACTTGCAAATTTAACCTTTGCAACACACTGTAAAAATAGCTACTCAAAATTGTAATATATTGTCAAATAAATTTAAATCTTATTTCGGTTTCATTTCAAAGTTTAGTATTAACCCTCACTTCCTGTCCAGTTTAGTTTGCCCGACTAAGTTTTAGTATAAACCGGAAGTAGTTGTCTGCTGCACTGACTATCAGTCAATAAAACTGATGAATAGAAATCCACTCTTGAGTCATCTTATAATATGTCATCCAGAACATATAAGGATATAACAAAAATGTTTTAGAAATAATTGATCAAACAGCTAAAATATCAAATCTCAAGTTATTACATTACTGTACGAAAAGATTTCAAGAACACTATGTAATCAAAGCAGCCAGATCACGATGTAAGTAAAGTGATGCAATTTTAAATAAATAAACAAGTGTTTGCCACTAACATGGCAATATTACCCATATGGGCGAGGAGACACAGGTGGATATTTTTTTGATATCCGCACATGTGCTCTTTAGTGATTCTCGACGTTGATTGGTCGGTTACCCTGAGAATGAAATACGATTGGTTGACGGGACTATTTTCACGTTTCATTGATAAATAGAACGTGCCGAACACATGCATGATCGCCTTTCAAAGAAAAGCGTAGATAGATGAACATTCTTATACATTTATTACAAGTTAAAATTCTAACACATAACTTGACACGTAATCAAAATGTCTCGCTATGACTGTAATTTACTAGAATGATAATTTTTTCCCAAGCAAAAAAAGGGCTTACTTGAAAATAGGCGTCGCGTTTGTAAACAAACATGGCTGCCATAAAAATATTCACGAAACATCAAAACATAATCTGAAGATTAACGATACGTTATTGATAACTTAGAATTAATCATAATCAAATCACATGAAGCCAACGATTGTTCAAACCATACACTATTGTCGGTGCAAAAACGTGCAGCTCTGCATGACGGACTCGATCTAGCCTAGGCCTAGTTCGAACATGCTCGCACAAAACAAACCTTTGCACAATGGCGTCCTCTCCCACGCAGTATGCAGCTGTTTAAGTACTCATACAAATCGAGAAACGCTCCGTACAAATTTTTAGGCAAACGTTTCGCTGTTGTACTTGTGTATTTAATTAGTTCGACATAGGTTAATCGACTACACGATAAGTAATCCGATAGAGATCTAAGAGTTATCGTTCTTAACACTGGCAACAAGACGTGATTGAAAGCAACATCCAAGAGAAGAAATGTTGTTCAAACTTCAGATTAGTTGACAATATTGACATACAAACTCGTTTCGATGCTTTCCTTATATATTTCTCTTCAAGATATTGCCACTTTTATCTGTTGAAATGTTAAAAAATTGACAGGTTTTTCCAATTTTCATTTCAATACTGTGCGTTCAGCCACTCGCCCGTTAGTAAGTGGGTAGTGACGACGACAAACATTCACATAAGCATATTCATGCGATAGCTTCTAAGAGTATTTTTGACATGATCTTATTGTGTCTCAAATATGAAATCATGTTATGTATTATTTTGGGAACAAACTGTCGTCAGTTTCATGGCTTTTTTAAACAGAAGTACATTGCGTAGCGCTGTTGACTAATTTACTTCCTGAGATGTTTGGTTTTTACACGCGTATGAATACGGATCAGCTGATCAATGCCGTAGTATTGTCGTCTCTTAATGACAAGGATTTTCAGTCGTAATTGGTTATTTTAATTGAATATGGGTAATATATAGAATAACCAACTCAGTACGAGTGATTACGGGAAATATCCACTCGTAGAAATAATGTTCAGTCGCTCGCCAAGGCTCGCGACTGTGAACATTATTTCAACTCGTGGATATTTCCCGTAATCACTCGTACCTCGTTGGTTATTCTCTAAATGTCCCCCGCCGTTATGTGATATTTGGCATAATTAATTATTATCGCGTTAACAATGTATTACAGTGGTCAAAGTGTCATGGTGACCATGAAAATGAGGTCAGGGTCACCAATGTCGACTGGCGTCTGAGTCTTCCGCCATTGAAACCTGTCACCAAATATGAACACTCTAGGTCCTAAGCTTTAAGAGATACCGCGTTAACAATGTATTACACAGTGGTCAAAGTGTCGTGGTGACCTTGAAAATGAGGTCAAGGTCATCAAAGTGGACTGCCATCTGAGTCTTCCGCCATTGAAGGCTGTCAACAAATATGAACACTAGGTGCACGTTAACAATGTATTAGAAATTGGTCAAAGTGTCGTAGTGACCTTGAAAATGATGTCATGGTCACCAATGTCGATTGGCTTCTGAGTCTTCCTCCATTAAAAGATTTCACCAAATATGAACACTCTAGGTGCTAAGCTTCACAAGATATCGCGTTAACAAAAATCTGGACGGACGTAGTGTCGTGGTGACCTTGAAAATGACGTCAAGGTCACCAAAGTTGACTGGCGACTGAGTCTCTCTCCATTGAAAGCTGTCACCAAATATGAACACTCTAGGTGCTAAGCTTCACGAGTTTGTCGTTGTGACCTTGAAAATGATGTCAAGGTCACCAAAGTCGACTGGCGTCTGAGTCTTCCTTCATTGAAAGCTGTCACCAAATATGAACACTCTAGGTGCTAAGCTTCATGAGTTATCGCGTTAACAAGAATCTGGACGTATTTTGTGTCATGGTGACCTTGAAAATGACGTCAAGGTCACCAAAGTTGACTGGCGTCTGAGTCTTCCTCCATTGAAAGCTGTCACCAAATATGAACACTCTAGGTGCTAAGCTTCATGAGTTATCGCGTTAACAAGAATCTGGACGTACGTACGGACAGACAGACGCCGCTGAATTCATAGTCCCCCGTTCCGCGTTGCGGCGGGGGACAATAAATGTAAGACAACTGTAAGTTTAGTTGAAATACTAATGACTCCTATATTGAATAATTGTATGATAACCATCATCAATATTGATCTCTTATAGTTAGATATTTTATACCATAGACCATCTTATCTTGAGCATACCTTAGCGTGACCATGCTTTCCTGTCTTGGAGGTGGACATTTCCACGATCTTGCAAGGGTGATTCTTAATGACTACGTGTCCATTCTTCCTCAGAGAAGAGCACTGCTGGGGGTAGGTAGCGGACCCAGCGCTCAACACTTGATCAAAGGTTTCATCAGCAGCATCATCCATGGCCTTAACACTGCAACAAAGTTAAAAAGTTTAGCAGTGTAGCATGATTGTGAGACAGATGTTAATGATACTTTATTTTTTACCCATTAGTTTATACCTCTTTGACTCTGACCTATCAAGCACTAAATGGAACTGCTCCACTCTACATTCAAACCCTTGTCACGCCCTACATACCTCTGAGGAATCTGAGGTCTGCTGACCAATTGCTTCTTGTGGTGCCTCCATACACATTAAAAACCTTCCGTATAAGATCCTTTCAACACTCAACAGCAACTCAATGGAACAATCTTCCTATTGGCATTAAATCTGCTCCTACTCTCAAGTTTCATCTCAAGACATTCCTGTTTTTAAGATACTGACTTTTACATGTTTGCGCTTAAAGCATGGCCAAGTGTTGCGGAGTCAAGCGCATTACAAATGTCCTATAATATGTCATTTGTGGCTTGAGTTTCCAAGTAGTTGTGTAAAGATTTATTGATAGTGTCGTTGTTTGCATCGCCTACTACACGACACGATTGCACCAGTGTTTATATCCTTAGGGTCCATAATAAGTTGATTTATTGCCACAAGAGACAATATATCCCGATATTATTTACAAAATTTGCCTTAAAAATTATATAACAAAGTTAAGAGTTTTAGTCTGTTTTAGATATAAACTGTGATTAGACAAACAGAAAATATATCTTAATTCTGATACTTCATCCGCAAATTCACAGTCTCTTTGATTTTATGACTTTCATTAATGTAAATATAAAGTTTATGACAGGTTGGTATATTTTATGTGATATATATTCTGCCTTCTAAAACTGTAGAGCATCGGGATACGTTTTGTATCACAACCATGGTTTCGTGATGATAATCATCTCACAGCTTCCTTAGCAATATTTCCATGATAAATCTCTCACTGTATAAACTGGTATCAGGATATATTGTCTCGGAACTAAGGCCATGATACACTGGTCTATTTCCAACATTTCTACGCAATTTTGTC
Organism: Phorcus lineatus; assembly: GCA_921293015.1. NCBI lineage: Eukaryota > Metazoa > Mollusca > Gastropoda > Trochida > Trochidae > Phorcus > Phorcus lineatus. The sequence continues at coordinate 10,195,691 of OV121094.1, read as the reverse complement.
AGACCCTGGAAGGGAAGTCCAGTGACCAATTTAATAACACTGATTTGCATTTAAATGTCTATTTCACTTTATGACTTTGACTTTGAAAATACTATCATGACACAAATTTTTTACCAATCAGACAAGTGAAATTTGATGTAACCATTCAAGTCCACTTTCAATCAAAAACAAAAACAACTTGATCGTTAATATCATTATTCAGTGGCCGATCCTGGAATTTTGAAAGGGAGATGGAGGATTTACCTATTAAAAATTGGGGATCACCTTTTTTATGGTTGGAATTCCAACAACATACTCTGTCCCTTTAAAACTTTCACAAAGGGAGATAATTCAAATCATGATAGGCAAACTGTTGACACATGCACCATATATATTCTTGTTAGTTTCCCTAAACAATCTCTACAAGAAAAATGTTAGAGAAAAAATGTGATAGAAGGTGACACGTTGTAAAGATTTTCTGTTGTCTTTTCACAACTTTATTAAAAAAATACTCACCATTTTTACAGCTTCAGTGAGAGGATAATCATAATTTGAAATAACCTTAAGATTAAAAATAATGTTATTTCTTTTTAAAACCTTACTAAGTGATAGATCTAATTAAGTACCTCACTAATATGCTTCCTGGCTTAATAAATGAATTAGTACCCTGGAGTAACCTGTTTTCATGGGTCACCTGTTTTCGTGGTATTTACAAAAGATGTCTATTCTCTCTAACCCCTTACTGCACCCAGACATGTTAGCACTTATTTTATTCACCAGTTGTTCTGCATTGATCAAAGAAGGAAATGATCACTATTTCATCAATCTATTCATTGATTAATTTCAGTTAAGAAAATCAAATGAAATTTCATGCTTTTCACATAACATTTATGGTTGATTTTTAAAAATACAATCCATGTATAATTTTTCAAACATTGTTTTCAAGTAAACCCATGTTATTCTAATCCTGAATCACCTGACTTTTGAGTATAATACCTGTTCCACTAATAAATATATGGAATCATAGAAAGGTTGATTCTTATATATTTTTGGCTATTTTGTATGATTTTCCGGTGCAGTGAAAGCAAGTTATTGCTTGCAAAGTTAAACTTTGCTTTGCTTGCTAATATTAAAACTTTAACTACGTGAAATGCAAGGTATTTGGCGACTAGAAGATTTTCTAATACTAAATATGCTCTAAGCAGCCTCATGATTTCTTTACTCTACCAGAAATAAGACATTTTATGATAAATATTTATGAAAGTGAAATAATTCAATGACCCTGGAAATATTTTAAAGACATGTCAACATCAATATAAATGCTGTTATATACTATCGATCTGTGTTTTTAAAAAAAGGAAAAATTGTAGTTCTTGCATGTATTGTATTCTCATAATTTTATATGATAGAAATACCATGAAAACAGGTGACACCAAATAAATTAATAACAATTTGCATCTGTTTTTAAAATGTGAACAAGATTTAACAAAAGAGTAAAACAACTGTTTGTTTAACATTACCTAGTTGAAAAAGATGTACTCTATCACTTTATGATGTTTGACATTATCGGCAATAACACTTGTAGAAGATTATTGCTTATTACCACGGAAATAGGTATGACGAGGGTAATCTTGTCAAATATTTGTAAGCTCACAAAAGGAGCTTTATGCTTATCAAAAGGTTGATGATTTAGGGAAGGTAACTTACTAATTCCTAACTGAATGATTAAAGCTGACTGTACAAGTTAGAAATGAATATCTAATTAGTATGCTTACAACAGGCCGTTTGGCATAAGCAGATGACAGCGTTTTGATAATTGCCTTATTATTCTGCCTCTATAATTTAAAGAAATTTCATTTATTTTGAAAAATGAAATAATTCAAAAATCGAAAAATTGTTTTCCTTGTGAATTTCCTATAAGATTATAGAGAAATCGTCAAAGGTCAGAACATTCCAGAATCCATAACCCGTTTGTCAACAGCGGGAAATTGTAAACAAACTGCGAGTTGCAACAACCGGCGGCCGATTGTCAGAAATAATGAATGAAAACAAAAACAAATAACTTAGCAATACACCTGTGCTTAAGTCACCAGTAAATATGAAACCGTTAATGCCATTTAACACATGACAAGTCTATCATGTGTGGAACAGTCGAATATGTTCGGTAACCAAACCAGAGCAGAACCATCGAAAATAGGTGACGCCAATGTTAATAGGTTGACTGATCGCTAAATAAATTTTTGGTCGAACGGAAAACCTGGAAACTTCTCGAATACACTAATGACAAAATATTTTATTTCGTGAACGTTCATATGATCATGTTACAGCAACAGATTTGATCAACATTACTCACGTGGTCAGTTGATCGGGTAAAAAGGGACTAATGTTTGATCATGCGCATTAGAGTCTTGTTTCCAATTCGCGCCAGAGGGATATGACTATTGCACCACCACACATAATAATATTGTCTCCCTTGTTAAGAAGTAACAAAACCGTGATTTTTATCAAATTACGTGATCAAGAAAATAAAAGCATAAAATATTTTTTATTTGCGCCGTATCTGCTTTCAAGAAAACGTGTTCCCCTACAAACTCGTGTTTGATAATATTTTATTTCATCGGGTAGGCCGACTAACCGATCGACGTGACGTCATCATTGTTACTATGACGTCACTTTGTTAGCGGCACGGTCATATCACCTATTTTCTTGCCACTCGTTTCATAACAAAAAAGTAGTGTTTTATTTAGTACCAGCTGAATCATTTATAAAACATTGCAAGAAATTCCCTTGCGCTTGGTAGAATATCACTCAGTCATTCAATATATTCTTAAGGAGATCGTTTCATTTAATATATGAAATGTAACTCAAAATAAATGATTATAACCATCATTATCACAGTATACCGTATTGCATTTGATTGTGATGAAATGAACTAATTCTTCACAATGGTCAAGTGCATCACAATTTTTACTTGCATCACAATGTTCGCTTGCATCACAATGTTCAAATTCATCGTTCGCCTGTTTAAAGATGATATATCCCAGTTTTGTATCCGACTTCAATCCCCATTTTCATAAAGACAATACATTCAAGTAAATAAAACACCAAACAGAGTTTCGATGCGTCCTTTAATTAAGAAGATATAACGGTTCAGTTTAAAGATCAGTAAAATATATAGTAACTTGTCTGATTTGGGTAACATATCATGTTCCTTAATTTCCTTTTTTTATTTGTACGTTTTAGTTGAAAAGTCGTTTCGAAATCTTAAATGTGCAAATGTTGCTTGATTTCACAGACAACATGATTTCATGATCTCAACTGTTTTTATAAAGAACATGATTTTTATAGCCTTTGTACGTATATTATACGTTCGCCATATGCGCTTAGCCTTGGAAAGAATAATGACAATGAAAACTATATTGTAATGCATCTAACGAATTAAAAGAAACCTGGCAAGATTTTTTAAAACTAAATTTTGGATGAGTTGTTTTTCTTTTATGTTTATAATTGTGATGACTTGTTATCTTTTCCAAGACTTCATAAGTTTTGGTAATTGATTAAAATTTATTGAACGTTCGGGCTTGGGCAGCAGATATGGCACCTTTAGATAGCGCGAGGATTTGGTTTTTTTTGTCAACATTAGTTTTGATTAAGACTTTTATTGTATCTTTATTCTAGGACGTATGCGAATGTAAGTGATATTTCTTTGAAATATTGTTTAGTCTAATGCCTTAATTTTGCTCTCTGTAACAGATGTGTTATTTTTATCCAATAAAAAAACGTTTCTACAAGCATTTATAATAAACATAATAATTTTGGAAGATATTTGAAACTTAAGATTAGCTTGATTGTACATTCAAAGATTATTTTCAAAACCTCAAATTCAAAATAAATTAAAAGTGACAAAATATTTGCAAATATAATTACAATTATAATCAATTAATTTCAGATATCAACAACTAAGGAATAAAAAACATACTTACTCTAGTCTATTGACCCTCATTTTTTCGCTGAAAATCGAAGAAAAAAACCCAAGACTATCTTCTTGGTGTATTTGGACATGCGCACTGTCACTGTCGAAAAACCTGCCTTTATAGACGGCGAAAACTCGACATTGCACAACAAGCTGACATATATATACTTATTTTCATATGCCATTCTGGTATTAATAGGAAGTCGTAAGCATTTGCACCACTAGCGGTAGGATATATATACGTGGCTGTAGAAAGCTGAGTTGTCTCCCCTACACCACAAATTCATTTACTTAAATGCGGTATGTTTTTTTTATTAACTAAATCATATTTGTAAAAGGGCTTAAAATAAAGTGGCATAAGGAAAATATCCAATCGCATACCCTTTGTCACAGATTTTTAATACATTTCTTTTGTAAATTATAATATTTGAATAAATATAGGCTATAAGGTGTAACGGGTACTCGTTATGGTAAGTGAAACATAGGTAAATTACAGGTAAAAACAAATTACACCATTTATGGTACTCTATATATATGTAAAAAGTGGGTAAATCGTAAGTTACGACCTTTTCAAAAAAAAATTATTTACGAAGAGATACTTACTCTACGTTTTATTGAGGATTATATAGGTAATATACATCCGCCTTGGTTCCTACACCAAATAAATATATGCAATATAACAAATTATTTAAGGTCTATATGTTGATATATTTCACATGAGTAGAGATCAAACAATATCTCCAAGAAGATATCGTTTTGACAGTAGATTTTGCACATTGTAACATGACTTCGTTGTATTCTCGATTCTGTTAACAAAAAATCGTAAAACTTCAAACTTCAAACCCGCTAGCCATATCCTATTTAAACATTGCATGTGCTTTGTCCACCTACTGGAGAGTTGCCTTTTAATACTCTAGGAATTCTGAAAAAAAATTCATTTCCAAAGAAATTTGTTGAATTAGGACTTTATAGACGTATAGATTCGTTTCTGGAGCAGAACTTCAAAACCGCTCATCAGATCTTTCTGAAACTTTTCATGTGCGGTACCCACCTACTGGAGTGGTGTCTTTTGATATTTTCAGAATTCTGAAAATTATAAAATGATTCTTTTCCATGGAATATGTTGAATTAGGACTTTATACAGGTATTGATTCGTTTCCGAAGAAGAACTCCAAAACTGCTCATCAAAAGTTTTTGAAACTTTGCATTTGCATTAACAACCGACTGAGATTTTGCGCTTTGATATTTTCAGAATCCTGAAAATCAAAACAAATATCGTTATCATAGAAAAGTGTTGAAATAAGACTCTATACAGGGTTAGCTTCGTTTCTGGAGCAGAACTCGAAAATTGCTGTCATAATTTTCTGAAACTTTGCATACCGTATGCGTTATTCATCTACTGGAGTGGTGGCTTTGGATATTTTCAGAATTCTGAAATTGATATTTTTGTATGCAAAGGAAATGTGCTTATATGAACTATATACGAGGAACGTTTAGTTTCCAGATCAGTACTCATATACTGCTCAACATATCTTTCTATAAACTTTTATTTGCATTTCCGATCAACTGAAGTTGTGTCTTTTGATTTTTTCAGATTTTAGGTAAAACATTGTTTCGTCCTTGGAAACAAATAAAATTTTACTCTCTGCAAGAATAAATTATTCTTCGAGCAAAACTCAAAACGTTCATAATATATTTTTCAATCTCTGCTCAATGATCATCTGATGACTCTCGTATCGTTGAATAACAGGCTGTCAAATGCAAATATTATCAACTGTGTCGTTGCCCTCCACTAAGCTGCTTTAGATTATGCAACCTTATCGTATGTATTTGGCATAAATTTCAATCTATTATCAGGTATAGATATATATGATTTTCTAAAAATTCTAAGAAGGGATATATTCTTCAATAGTCGTCACGGTCACCCTTCTTTCGTACAAGTATAAAAAAATGTCTGTACTCTAACTCTCTGGAAAAGTTGATGACTTATATATAAACAAAAGTTAAATAAATGATTACGATAAATCTATTGAATGATCGAAAACCTCCGGCAGTAGGTTATCCTCGGGTGACTTATCTTCTCCCGCATGGCTTAGATTGCACCAGTCTCTATCACTGGCTAATTTAAACCTTACTGCCAAACAATCAAAATTCGCGTTTAGAGTGCAACGCTCTTTTCGGCGAAAAGTTGCAATTCTCATATGATTTCTCATTGGTCTAGTATCACGATCCGCCACAGCAGCCTTGACGACAATACCAGAAAAGTACGGGAAATGCGGCAAGGTCTATCTTCGCAAGTTATTGGAACTGGCCTTAGGCCATGCAGGTGACTTTGCAGATTTAAGTTTATCAGTATCATGTGATGGATGAATGTAATATTGTACATGTTACATAATCAACATAATAATTAAAATCAAAGTCATCACTGTGATTAGGCACAGTGTTTCTCTTGATTAAATTAGTTCTTAAATTAGGCGAACCATGTTTCGATATTTATGTTTTTTCTTTGTTCCCTTAGAGAAGTACAATTATATGTTTGCATCATTAGTCACTATACAGTTCAAATAACATTTTTAATCTTCAAAATTGGTCACATTCTTATTCCCTTTAAGAGTATCCCAAAATATTTTGGCGTTATGAAAATTCTGAAGTAGCATATCCTTTATTGACGCATTATAGAGTATCTTCATGTTAACTAAGGTATCATTTTAAGTATTCCTTGAATGTATGTAATCTAACCCTTCCAAATATTCTTGGTCTTTGGCTTTATAATCGGAGGTAATTACATAATCATAAAATTATAAATTATTACTTAAAATAACAACATAATGGGGAAAATCGCTTTTAATTTGTGATAAAATTTACAAATAACTGACCTAAATACTGAATTCTGGAGTCGTTTTTCGTCAGTGCGATTTGCTGTGACATAATGGGACGTTACGGTTCACTGGTCACATCCAACCAAGTTTTAAAAAGTTTGAATGGGATGTTTTGTGCATTGGATTATGCTTCAGAAATTTTTTCGTCCATATTAGAATGACTAACAAGTTTGGCATTTGAAGCCAGGAAATCGAAACGACGACGCTCCAATAAAAGAAATTCATATACATGTATTTTGAATTACAGAATTCCCAATTTCATAAAGGGAAGTAGAAGGCGCTACACAGTTGCACTGTGCTCAGGAGTCAGGAATTTAAGAGGTTCTTTAAGGTTCATAATATTTAATAAGATTTAAAAAATATGAAATATTTTTTCGTATGCAAGAATCTGTAACTCAATAAAGATTACTTAAAATATACAACATCATGGTATGACATTCACTTTGTATAAAACTGTATAAATCTTCTTTGCTTTCGCTTTAAGCGATATTCTTTCAATGACGTACATAGCTGTTACGCATGCAATGTATATAGTTTTGAGTAGTTTTTAAAACCTTACATTTATAAATCATTAACATCATCAGTGAATTTATTCTTTCGCAACAAAAACACAATAAGCTGCATGTTCATGTTGAGAACCAGTCTTATAACATTTTCTTATAACTTTCTAAAGATGTGCTTGTTTTAGGTCAATGGTGGATAGAGCGATCCAGCTTGGTATATCAATAAAATGAGCGAATCTTAGAACTAATAAGATTTTGTTGTGTTCATGTGGACTTTTTTCATCTTATAAATTTAGAAAACTTACGGCGCCGGTATTTCAGAAAAAAAAAGGAACACTTCATAATTAAGAGGGGGTTGGGGTGTAGAAATAGCACGTAGGACTATGCCTTCAAAATACATGTATGGCCTGAAGAGGCTCGTTGAGCTGAAAGAGCTAGCCATTAAAATGGATTGTTTTTACTTCTAACTTCATATTTCTCTCTTTCTCTTTCTCTCTCTCTCTTTCTCTCTCTCTCTCTCTCTCTCTCTCTCTCTCTCTCTCTCTCTCTCTCTCTCTCTCTCTCTCTCTCTCTCTCTCTCTCTATATATATATATATATGGGTGCTAGGGTGCTATAACGCGGTAGCAATGATAACAGGATAAGATAACAATTAATTACATGAAAGGATGTTAACTAGATAACATGTAAATGACACAGTATTTCGATTCCCATTTATAAAGTCGTTTGTCATTTATCTATGAAAAATACCAAATTTATATATTAAACAAATTATGTAGGCTACACTGTGTCACTTTAACGATAAGATAACTCGAATTGATATCCTAAATGAAGGTATATATAGTCCATTTGCTGAAAATTGTATTCTCTGTTGAAAGCAATTTAAATAGAACTGGCTGTAATGACAAATTTCCGTAATATAACATAAGCGGACCTGCATCTATATATTTCCGCCTCGCCGATTCATCAAGGATTAATTAGGTCACAAGATTATCCTTTCAACTGACAATCAACTTCGTTTAGTCATTAATAATCAAGTAGTTTCATTGTTTTACTGTCTTTCTACAAATTTCAATTAATGAATAAAGGCCATATATGTTTATACCACAGACTGTTTGTAATTGGTTTAATATTAGCGTTTTTGAAAATCGTTTACACGTTCTTTCAAACCTTACAAAAGTTTCGCTTGGGGAAACCCACCGACCTGATTAATACGCTTAACGTCCGCCGATCGAAAGGACAAGTCGACATAAGTCAAAGGGAAGTAACTGCAATAAGTATATAACAAATTTTAACAATCGACCAATGAAAAAGGAATCACCTCACAACGTCATCAATAATCAACCAATCAAATGTTTCAACTCGCGCGTTCTTCACCAGGCATGCGGTGGCCATTTTGAGAGAGGGGAACAAAGGGAGAGCGTGAGTCCAGTGACAGGACAGGTTTACCATCTAGCTTAGAGCCATGTCCGACTCCGAACAACAACAGGAGGAAAAGCCGGCGGTAGTTGAGAAGAAAGTGCTAGGTAAATCCCTTTCGTTTTTGCAAAAAACGCATTTCAATTTTCGGGGAGGTCAACCTCGTGGTTGCAACCGGCGTTCTGGTCGGTACCTCAAAACCCATGTTTTGCCTCATTACTTAGGAATCATTCGCTTCCCGAGCATGTAGTAAATGCCCTGATTTATTTATTTGTATTTTAGCAACGAGGGTCACCGGTACCGTCAAGTGGTTCAACGTAAAAAGCGGATATGGCTTTATAAATCGGTGAGTATTTTCAAATTAACAAAGCATGACTCTTGAAGATAAGGAATTTTCAACTCGCAGTATTATCGATGTACTAAACTGTGATTAACTTATCAAATATTGTCGAAAGGTGAAGGTGGTATGCAATTCTGCATTGGTCTTGTATTTTATCTTTTGCATATTTTCTAATTTCGCTTTTAACATTGGGCCACGTGGCTTTGGAATGCTAGCCATTTTGTCTCGAAAAGGGGGCGTGACTTGTCTCGATTTTACCTCGATTGAACTTGCCTGCTCTTGCTGCAAATGTGCACGTTTCGTATTGCACTTGCGTTTCAAGTTCTTCATTTATGTAGTCTCTTTCGAAATGAAATAACAATTTGCACCTATCTCCTTAGTGAATCTATAGAGCAGACATGCTCTAAGCATGCACGCCAAATAACAAAGGTGTGCAACACAAAGGGGGATTTGAGAACATGGCGAACATGTACCTTCATGCTCGAACTTGAAATGAAATATTCCCGAGTGAGAGAAACTATTATACACCATTGAATTGAGCCATTGATATTTATTTTGTTTACGAAATGCGTTTGGCAACATATCCATTAAAATTCGCAAAATGTATGCACTTTATTTTTAATTTTTGTGTGGTGTTTTGGCAACTTTTCTATATTGTTATTTGACTCGTTTACTACTGTAGTAAATGTTCTTATGACTGTTAATCTGCTTACTCAAATCTTGTAACAAATACTTTAATGACTAATCTTAACAAGTATGTGTGAATCACTGAACACCTGAAGAATAGTAATAGGATCAGTCATCATGATTGTACAAACTCAAAAGAATACATTTATCTTTTCGTGAATGCAAGTAGTTAAATGTTTTATTCTATGATTAAGATTTTATCTGGGAACTGGATGTTAAAAATGTGTATATTTTAACACTGCAAACATGCCACATGATTTTTTATTGTGTTAGGAAAATTTATTCCAAACCATCCTGTTTGTATCATTGTTCTCGAGTGTCGATATTAATTTGTCTTTTTTGCTCTTGTAAGTTTCTATCTCTACTGGCGGGCAACCATTTTTCGAGGTGTTTTTGTTTCAAACTTTTTAACAGTCATATTTGATATTCTACATGTAATATGATTAGGGCTTTTCTGTTAGGAGAAAAACATTCCCTGTGAATGAAACTGTCTAAAATGTTGGTATTGTATTCTTTGAGGCATATTAATGTTGTATTTTCTATTTGGTTTCTTATTTCACAAGCCATAGTTGTATGTGAAGCCTGAAAGTAGCCAAACCATTAAGTAGGTCAGCTTTGAACATAATTTCTACGATATTTGTTTTGAAAATGTTTCATAATAGCAGTGTAGGAAACTTAAGAGAAAACTCTACCAGACACCAGGGCTAGTAACTTTGAAAACTAACCAGCCCTCCATTGAAGTTGCCAGTCCTATTTTAGTTGAATATTTTACCTCAGCAATAATAAATAATGATGTAAATTTCAGGCTTTCATATCTATTCTATTTCAAAACTTAATTAAAATTGAAACATTGCTGTGAAACAATACCATCGTGTCACAAATTAGTACGACCAGTGACATTAGTTTTTTTAATACTCTTGTTTTATAATCATTCTGTCGACATACGTTTACTCAATTGTTTCTCTTGGCAAACCAAGAAATTTACGTTACATGATACATCTATGACAGACAGATTTTATTTGTATACAAGTGACCCTAGGCCAATATTGCACAAGTTTAATACGTAAGTATAACAAATATGCAAACCAAATAACAATGTTCTTAACTGAGATACGTGGTACAACAGAAAAGCCAACTTAAATAACAAATAAAGACTTTCAATGTGCAGTAACATACGGAATTTATTTTTGGAAGATTGTTATAGAAAAATCATGGCAAATATTTAATTCAGATTTCTAAATCGACATTGGGTATTTATTGTGTTTATGATTCTTGAAAAACATGCTTCTGTAAGCGTGAGCGTTACATCTAAATTTAGTGAGCGCACGGCTCAGTTGTGCTGACTTGATTTCAGAAAGATAGACTTCTGATGCAATATTCAAAATCCGAATAATAATTTAGTTAAATTTACACAGGTTGATGATATTTCATTAAAACCAGTCTTGTCGATAAATATCTTTACATCACTGTTTGAATAGCTGAATAAAATATTTGGTATTACATAATATATATACATTTATATTCGAAGTCATGGTTTCAAAGTTAAATTTTTACCGAACTTTCAGCATCTGAGCGCTGTCATTTGTCAAACCTTGCTACAATTGACTGATTAATTATTCTTAACCAATAGACATGCATCTCTTATGAATGCAATCAACTTGACACAAACTCAAAGAAATTGACTCGACTCGAGACTGATAACCACTTTTTTGCGTCCAAATTATTTATTCAAATGGCAATGCAGAAATTCATTTCGACACAGATTGGATTTAATGATAATATGAACCCGACCATCGGACGGGTAAGATTTATTTTTGTGCCAGCCCTCAACAAAATTAACCCGTCTTGGGCGTTCGGGCGGGCGGTAGTTTCCTACACTGATAATAGAGATGAAATTTTTGTTTGTTACTATTGTCAATGTTATTTTCTTTTGATCTAACATTTTAAAAATTGATAATATGTCACAACAGGTCGGGTGCCATCCAGGTCTTTGTTACAATGCATAGTTTCTATAATTAGCTTTCGTTGAATCTAATGAAAATATTTGGATTAATATATTTAATGATCATAGTTTGAATGTGGCTGGGGTTGTTTAGTGAATATGATCTGGTGAAAGTGAAATATTAACCAAATGCCTTATAGCGAGATAATGGCAATAACTAATAACTGATCGCCAGCCAGGCAGTATATGAAGTATTTAACCCACAGTGTTCAAAAATAAGTCAGAGTATCTACATAAAGTCAAACATCGATTATCATTATCAAATATCCTATTAATCTTAATGTTATTAAATGTATAATCTGATATTTGGCAGATGAATACAAACCAATGAGTGATGAATTTATTACTCATGTAAAATTCAATGTTCTATATCTCTAAGATATTTTAATCAATATTCCTTTTAAGATAGTAAACTGGGCCAAGTGACGTATTCTATTGGCCAAAAATATCGTTTCTCTTAAACTGGACATTTCTTGTGTAAAGGGTGAATAAAGGCTGCTTTTGTATTAGGTGAAATGAATGTAGTTCTGGAATTTCATGGCATTATAACTAGGTCATAAGATAACAATCATTGTATTTCATGATTTGAATGCAACTTTTCACTGCCTTTGGGTATGCAAAATGAATCATTGTTTCAATAACAGACTGGGGTACCCCGACTTCATTACTTCTCCAATGAACACAGTCACATCTGAAGGATGCTTGATAACAAAACTCATTGTGCTATATATTGTAAATCCCACATTAGGTACCATTAAAAAGTTACATATTTTGTGGGATAACTTGTTACTTGCAATTTTTACATAGCATAGGGCTAAAAATAGTTTCACAATATCTATTCAGGTATACTCTTGGTTCTTTTAACACCCCTTGTAAGCCTCTTTAAAAGATCTATTTGAGACTGGGTTATATAAAAAGTTTGAGTTCAAGGATTGAATTAAGTTTGTGGTTCATCTTTGACTCAGTGAATTTTATTCAGGGTTTGGTAATTGAGCCACGGTACTACTGTTATAATTCACTTTACACCAGAAGTGCATTGGGATAGGTATAGCTGTACAGAAGCCTAGGCCGAGCACAAAACCAATAATGCAAAATACTAATGTAACAATACATTTTATTTGTTTAAAAATTAAGCCTAGAGAATATGTTAATGAAAAACTGAGCAATCGTCAAATGGTAGAAACTATCTTTTAACATGTATCTTGCTGGGGTGGTGGTTCAATCTTTACTAACTCTGCTTAAGAAATACTAAACCCTTTAATCTACCTTTTAACGAACCTTAAAACTGAAATGGTATCAAAAAATTAATTTTTAAGTTTTAAGCACATTAACTCTTAGTCTCCTCACTTAATTTCTACTCTTTTAAATATTTGAGATAAAGAAATTTTAACATGCCTTCAGGTCTTAAAGTATCCAACTTTTATTTGCCCATAGTGATTTATACTGGGTACTTGCTGAAGGGCTAGCCTTGTTCGAGTGTTCATGATATATGTAGACAGTTTAAACAAAATTGATTTTTGATGCAGTTATCCAAAAGCAAAAATACCTCAATTCAGGTATACTTTTGAACCGTTTCACTCCACTGATGAAAGAAATGCACAGATAATTAACTTAAATGAACTGAAAACAAATATTTTTTCAATCTTCAAACTCTCGATTGCAGATTCTCATGTGTTTTTTTTATTCATGTTCAATAATTGTTCTTTTACACCATAGTTTTTATGGGCATTTTCTCCTATGAAATGCCAAGCATAGGATACAATATTTGTCAAGGAAGTAATTGGCCTTTTTGTGTTCCAGTGATGACACCAAGGAAGATGTATTTGTCCATCAAACAGCAATTGTAAAGAACAACCCAAAGAAATATCTAAGAAGTGTAGGGGATGGGGAGAAAGTTGAATTTGATGTAGTCGAAGGAGAAAAGGTATGCATGATTCTCATCTTTTACTTGCAGAAAGATATCTATTAATTTCAGTTTTTACCATTTGATGAATGGTCTCTCAAATGCTGATATGTATGCTATTATTTTTTTTAGATAAAATGAATGTCCTTGACTATTCATTCAATAATTTTATAACAAAAATGAATACTTGTTTGATCTATTAAATATTAGCATTGCCAGGCTTTCTTCATATATTTTATTATTAAAAATCCTGTACTCTTCCATGTCTTTATCTAAAACAATAAGTTCATCAACTCTTTTTCATGTGTTTTAAAGTCATCATGATTGATTTATCAAAATAATCTGAATCACATTCTCATAGGTTACAATTTTCATTTGAGATTGAAATAGTCTTTCTACAAGAAAATGTCAACTATTTCTAGTAATACTGATAACAAAAAAGTTAGCTATATGATTTTTCTAAACTCATAGTGAATTTTGCTATTGAAATTATTTATTTCCTTTTACAAAAAAATAGTTGTCCATTACTGAAATTTTTTATAAAATGCTGTTTCCTAAAGGGGAATGAAGCAGCCAGCGTCACTGGACCCGGCGGTACGTTTGTCCAGGGCAGCAAGTATGCTGCCGACCGCCGTAGATACCGACGTAACTGGTTCCCCAGAGGAGGAGGTCGCGGTGGCCCTCGAGGAAGACCTGTGAGTACCACTGGATAATTTTTTTATTTTTTTATCAACATTTGAAAATTAGTGCTATTCCCTCTTAGTACCTGTCATTTCCTATTACTGGCCTCGCATCTTTTCTACTAGCTATTGGCCACCCAACAAATGCTAACCCTGTAATCTTAAGAAGCAAGACCTATTTCCAATTCACAATTTACAACCCTGTCCTCTTTTTCCCTAGTACTACCAAGGAGGACCTCAGGATGAAGAAGGGGACGAAGAGCTTGAGCCACAACAGCGCCCCCCATCCCGCAGACGACCCTACTGGGCCCCCCGCAGGTACTACAGAGCTCCCATGCGTGGCAGGGGACCACCCAGGGGCGGCTACCATGGCGATAGGGAAGGACAGGTAAGAATTCATTGCTAGATGAATTATTTCTAACTTTTTCTAATTAGTGAAACAAACCAAAATGAAATTGCCATTAGTCTTGTGAAGAATATGAATACTAGTTGACCGCTGACCATGCTGATGATTCACTTCCATAGTTTTTAATGGGATGTTGGAGCAAGTTGTCCTTTATTGTTAATTTCAGTGATTGTTCCTCCAAATGTTTTATAGCATCAAGAGGTCCCAAATTAAATTCCCGCTTTATGATAACCTTAAGGTCAAACTTTTGAGACTAATGAAAACTTTGAATAACATATTTCAATGTCTTTTCAACGGCCTTTTTGACTTTTCAACACTTCTAGAGCTAGTTAGTTTAGAAGATTTGAATAATAACGAATAACTTCAGTAATAATGATTTGATGATCACCCGCTTGCTAACATTGTGTGTGGGTCTGCAGGTAGAGGGAGACTACGAGAATGGCGGACAGCGTGGTCCCCCTCGCCGGCGCCGCCCCTTCTACCGTCGCTTTTACCAGCCACCCCGTCATTATTACGATCAGGGCATGCCCCAGGGACAGGGAGGACCCGGCCCCAGAGGACCCCCTCGACGCAGGAGACGACCTAACAAGAAGAGGGTCAGTAAACTTTAGTGACATCCCATTTAGCTACATTGCTACCATGTTGATTTCAGGATAGATGCCAACATATATAAACAGATCAACATAATTGTCAGGTAATCTAAAGACCATTGAAAAGATAAGTTAAATCTCCCCACATCTAAGAACAGAAAAGCCTAGTTACAGTTATATTTTTTTTGTCGACTAATTATTCATCTTTTGAAAATGTCAAATCTGTTAATAAAATCTGAATGTTTAAAGGCAAATTTCAAGTTTGAACGAGTGCAAGAGTTAAAAGTGTAAGTTAAGAGGTCACCAACATTTCACATTATACCTTTTATTTGCAAACAAGATCGCCTAATAGACAAGACTTGAATTAATTACCAACCTACCCTGGAGGATAGTTCCTACAGATAAGGGGGAAAAGTTTATGTTCATGCTGTTCAGTAATTAGCCAAAATCAAATTTAAGATTGATTTGAAAGATTGAGACTACTAGTATTTCACTCTAGTATGGATATTCAAAGGAAGGGTCGGTTCAGTCACTGATCTACTGAAATGAATTTAAGGTCTTAATTTTAACTCAACAGAGTACCTACCGTACACTATCGCATAATTCACAATATCCTTTCTTTACAGGAAGATGGAGACCAGCAGGAAGGGGAGGGAGGAGAGAAGAGTCCCAGCGACACCAAGCAGGCTGACGGAGGAGATGCCGGAACTAAGAACGAGGGCACAGCCAGCCCCCCGGCCCCAGCTGCAGCAGACAAGTCCGACTAGATCTGGACTGGCATCGTTGGTCCGTGTGTGCTCAAATGTCCTGCCATTCACTTTAACATCAGAATTCTGGAACCATGTACCATCAGCATTGGTGAAAATAGGTTGCAACATGACTAGAACTGTCAGCATGTCTTTATGGCTATGACATCTGTAGTTTACCAGCTGCAAGATTTTATTTTGTCAGCAAGGAAATGGTCCGCAACATTCTGTTTCACCCACAGAGGATATTGAAATCTTTCCCTCGGTAACACCGCCAGAGGATTCTTGTGAAATTGTTCCAGCTTTGGAAGAGCACATACCGACCAACGTACAGACAACCATCATGTAGTGTCATCTTGAGCCAAGCTTAGACTTAACTAAACTACCGCACATGCATAAGTATCGAGTGAGGCCGAGTATGGATGTAACGCCAGCATCAACTATGCATCCAGACCTCGGACTGATGGATAGATCATAATTATATCGGAGAAGAAAAAGTTCTACTGCCAAACTTTTTAAGTTAATACATTCTTGACTTTTTGTACTTGGATAATTTTTCTACTTTACTATTGAATTATATTGAAGATGTCTATTTTTTGGTGTTCCAAGAACAGTAATGTATTTTGATGTGGTTGATTGGTGTTGCATCCATCAGATGTCAATCCATTTTATATTACCTTAGCTATTGATTTGATTTGGAAGTTTTTCCATCCTTGTTTTTGCCCAAGGCTTTTTTGTGGAGTAACAAGCATGTGCATAAATAAATTTGCCAACACCCTCATGTCATGTTTTATTTAAGAAGCAGGAGTTGGATACATTCAGTAGATCTATCAGCCTATTGTTGTGGTCAATCTCAATCTGAAGAAAATCAATTCATTGATTTGCTCCCTACTCTTATTTTGGGGTTTCGCTTGTCACTCATCTATGATCTTACGGAATCCCATCGAGATCCGTGTCAACAGAAATTTATGTTCTTACGAAAAGTATACTGTAACTGAAATTGCTGAAATTTTCCGAAAAGTTATATCACGTCGCCCATGCAGCCAGCCTTCAATAGAATTGGTGGTTTACCATGGCACCCTAACACACCCAAACGGATGTACCGTCTAAAAAATATATGCAACATTGCAAACAGTAATTAATACAGAGGGAGGGTAGCCACGCTTATTAGCCAAAGTGTCAATTTAATGTGCATTTCCATTTTAGTTATGTAGATACTGACCTCTAAGGGATTCTGGCAGATCATAGATTTGTGACATGTGACAACCAAAACAGGGATCGAATGAATTATCACTTAATTCTGGTATTCAAGATTAAAATGACTTATTTAAGTGTTTATGAACGGTGGTTTGTTGACAGTGTCTGAATGAATGAGCGCGTTTCCTTCAAGTAACCCAAATTTCAAATAGTTTATTCGTACATGCCTTATTACAACATCGATAATATGTTTTGTTGACATATATTTTCCTAAAATCATTAATTAGATAGTTTTTAAAACTAAGTACGAAAATACGACTTCGAACTGACGAAGTAAATTCTCCGAGTTGGTTGACACGTGGTCGTGATAATTTCATGGCAACATATTATCGATACAATATTAAATATGTGAAAAAACTGTTTAGCAGTTACTCATATTTTATTTAAAAAAACTGAACACAAATAAATGTTTATATTTATTCATATATTACTCTAATAAAGACAACCGAAAAGGGTATCATTGACCTGAGAGGATAATTTCAATGTTATTTGTCGTTAAGAAAATGCATCGATATTCCAGTGTTTCCTTTTTATAGCTTCTGTAAGATAATGTTAACGAATTCAGCGTTCATTTTTCGGTTATTAGTGCGATATTAAATCTTTTGAAGTTTGAGAGGTATGTCGTCGATCTTTATTATTCTATCATATTGATATTGTTATATCCTATCATTCACTTACACGTAATTCATCGAGCTTCAGCTATCCAATAGACGCAAAAACTACTCGGTAACTAATTCTCGAATCACCGGTGTACAATAACAACGTGCTCTTGCGATCGTGTTTCTGACAAATATTTGTTTTGATTTCGATTAAGAGATTAATACGTTTGAAATTTTGTCAATCAATCAATTTAAACAGGTAAAGTTTAAAATCAAAGATTTTGACAATCTAATTAAACTTCATGATTCTTAGACGTGCCCACAGCAGTTCGATTTTATCTGTGCCCTATGAAATTTACCTGTGCCTTCGGCACTGAAATGAAGGGAATTTTGATCCCTGCAAAAAGAGTAAAATTTGTAAAGATTCAATGGTTATTTTGATGAAACATCACACTTAAAGTATCAAATCAATAATGCCTTTTCTAACAGGTTAGAAAAAAAATATGTACAGAATTAAACTTCAACTTGTTTCCATGGGAAAAATCAATCTTTCAGAAATCGGATATTAGGCAGCAATTCAGTAGGTGGGTAATGCATATACAATGTTTCATAAGTTTTAGAGTACTGCCCTGGAAATGAAGCAGTCCATGTTTGGATTCCTAATTCAACAATTGCATTTAAACAAACCTGAAAGAACCAAAAGACACCACTTCCATAGATTGGTAATGCTAAATGGATGAGTAAATTTCAAAGACAAAACTTTAGTATCAGGAAATGCGAAGTTTCAGAAAGATTAGATGAGCGGTCTTGTATTTGTGCTCGGGAAACAAAACTATCCCTGTAAAGTCATAATTCGACACGTAAAAAGCCTCTTTAGCTGCAAAGCTAATGGCTCCAGTCTGATTAAAGTCGGCGTGTTCAGAGGAATAAAAGTTTCAAAATATTGACTACCTAGATTCGAACTCTCTACGCTCTACGCTATCCTCTCCACAACGGTCTGACTGTAGCCTACTGTAGCGCACGTTCTTGCGTAAACTCGGCTAACCAATCGCAATGCATTCGGTATCGGTAGCTAGGGGGAAGTAACTCTCATTTACCATTTGTTAACCTTTATTGCCGCTATCCTTATTTTAAACGCGATGATGTGATTGGTTCGCTTATGACTAGGTTTTGTCTGCGCTAAACTGGTGTCAGCACTTGGAAGCAGTGAGGCTGCCTTCAGACCGCTAGAGTCATTTAAAAAAAAACTTTTATATCTCTGAACACGGTCGATTTTAATCAGACTGATGGCTCAATTTCTTACCACTCCTGGTGTCATTTGATTGAGAAGTAGTGGTTGTTTCTAAAAAATAACATCTTCATGCTTATCAATTTAGTATAGAGACAATGAGCAGTGTAAGTCATGACTTGTGATTGAAAATTATCGATGGCGTGAGCCAATGGCTCAAAGTAATTTTGGAAACATTTAAAGCAGACACAAAGACAAGCATGGGTTGGTAATGCTTATAAGGTCATTTAATTAATGAACATGTTACTGGGGCGCGAAATTTCTTCTTCCTTTTACATTTTTTCGATTATCGTTGAAAACAAGAAACTATACTATTGGCATTTTAGATATATAGATGAAATTTTAGAAGGCAATTTGAACTTAACTGTGGACATTGTAGTTTGGTTATAAACTCTCCAAAAAAAGAAACTTGACACTGACTTTCAAAGTTCAATATAAAGACCACAGATGCAAGTTAAAACATTGAAATGAAAACTAAAACGCTGTTTGAAGATCTCTGTTCAATAAATTTTTTCAGAATATGCATGATCTTGAAATGCACAGGTGCACAAGTGTTTCAACATCACGGGTGTACAAATGTCAGTATCGGGTATGGCCACCATTGGCATTGATTATTGCTTGGCACCGACTACCCATGGATGCAATCAAGTTGTCAATCACAGCCTGTGGAATGTTCTGCCATTCGTGCTGAAGTGCTGCAATAAGTCCTGGAAGTGTTTGGGGTGGTGGATTCCTACTGCGCACGCGTCGATCCAGTTCGTCCCTGAGATGCTCAATTGGTGACAAATCTGGTGACCTGGCTGGACATTGTTACACTGTAAAAAGTCTTGACAAACACGTGCAACATGTGGTCGAGCACTGTCCTGCTCAAAGAGACCACCATGGACGTTGACGTGAGGAATAACATAAGGCTGTAGGATCAAGTCCCTATACCGTACTCATGTGAGGTTACCCACAACATGCACAAGGGGTGTCCTAACACCGTGACGAATCCCGGCCCACACCATGACACTCCCACCTCCAAATGAGACAACCTCCTGAACACAGTTGGCAGCATAACGTTCTCCACGACGCGGTATACATGTGCTCGTCCATCACTTCGTCGAAGCAGAAAACGGGACTCTTCAGTGAAGAGGACAGTTCTCCACCTTGCACATGCCCATCTCATCCTCTGTTGACACCACTGGAGATGTTCCGCCAGATGACGTTGCGTTAAAACGGGACGTCAAACCGGTCGTCGTGGAAAAAGTCAAGCCTCTTTTTCGCTCATTTTCGTCCCTGAACACAACGTAAACTTTTTGGGCCATTGTTTTTGGTAAATTTACACTTTTGAGCAAGCCTTTCTTTAAATTACAGGTATGTATCATGAAAAAAATTGACCCATTTCAACCCAATTTCGCATGAATGTCAAGTTTCTTTTTTTTAAGAGCTTATTTAAGTTACCTATTTTATTAAATATACCCTCTGTCACTTTAAGACATATTGCGAAGATACCACAAAAAAAGATGAATGAATAAGATTTTATTCAAAAATAAAAAAGGACGGAATAACCAGACCAGCTGGAAAACATGAATAAATTTACATATTCAATATATATTATAAATGCACAGTTATTGACAAAACATCGTCAAATAGTTGATTTTCGTCAGTATGAAAACAAAATGAGAAAATAATTCATACATTCAATCATTCTCTCCCCACAGAGGTAGCAAATTCATAATATCCTACGCTAACCTCAGTTCTGTTACAAGCACTTCCTAGGCTTCCTGGAGATTCCCTTAACTGTACAATATTGCAATACAAACTAGCTGCCAGATTTCAGCCAATGAAAACACTACTTCAATGGATGGCTCGCTGGCTGTTGTCAAGGCAATTGCTATTATTCTGTCGCCATATAATGCAACTATGTCAAAAAGTTATGAGTGAAGTTCACAGTAGAATAAATTCTAGCTTCCTGAAAAAACAAACTAACCAAGGCTTTGCATATCACTTTTGAGAAGGTTTTGCTCATTGCACAGCTAACTTTGATAGCATTTAAAAAGTTTTCTCTCTTTCAAGCTTGAGAAGGGCTCATATTAGAACAGAGGTTAGTGTAGGAATTCATGATTGAGCTAATTCTGTGGGAACAGAATGTTTATTATTATAAAAAGTATGGTTATCAAAACTTTTTAGAGGATACATAGGCCTACCATCACCATCATATAAGCAATAATATTTTAATTGCAAGATGAACATGAAATAATAAACACAAATTGATGAGGTTAGGACAATTCTGAAGAATAAATACACATAATTTGTGAATGATTGTCAAGTTTAATTTTTGCTTTAATTTCCAACTCATTGAGGATAAAAATAGCCATGAAAACATTACTGAGTAACCATTTTCAGAATAACTTGTGAAAACATGTGAAAAATAGAGGTATGTTATATGAAATCTGAAAATAAACCTTAAAAGTAACTAAACAAAAGTAAAATTTGACAAGGAATGATTTTATCACAGTCTGATCATACTTGAAAATTAGATAAATCAAGGGAAATGTTATTTGGCAGATGTATACAAAATTATATAAAGATATATATAAAGCAACTTCAATTATTTAACAACTTCTTTATAACAACAAATCATTGTGACTTTCATTCTGTAAAATACTGACAAATCTGTGAATTCATCACCTTCTGACCGACAATTTCTTCATCTATTGACTATGACTCCATTCTGTTAAAAATATGTCATCTTATACCCACATTACAATATATTTCATTTATTGATGTTAGGGTTAATTTCTGCTGTCCCGCAGTAAACTTTATAAAATTTATTCTCATTGACAACCAAATCCAAGAAAGCATATTTCTTGTAAGTTTGTTTTTTTTCAAAGGAATTGTTAAATGTACTTAATCCTATCTATTCTGTCCCCTATCTTTCCACATTTTCTCTATCCTTCATATTTCATCTCTGTCTTCTCATTTCTTTCTTTTTTTATAAGGGAATTATTTTACACACGATGTGTATTTGTTAATAAGAATATTACACGACTCTGAACCACGTTGAGACGAACTCGTGGTGATGAAAGGTAGATAACAATGTCATCTCCAGTGATTATTTAATGTATAAAAATGAAATATATTCACAACTCTTTATCAACACTAAGTCAGATATGCCATAAGCAAGAACAACAACTGACTGGCTCGTAACAAAACCCTGTCCGGTGCCTGATATCCAACACACAGTTCTCTTTGGCGCGATTGGCAATCCAGAAGGGTAGCATCAATGCAAAGAAACCTAAAATGAAACAAAAGCAGAGTTTTGAAAATGAACAATGATGCAAGGTTGATTTTGAAGATGAATGATAGAGCTATTTATTAATGAATAAGAATTCTTTCAGCCATCTTTAGTTCAACCTGGTTCCCGGGCCTTGTTCCGCTTGCGCTAAAGAGAGGCCCGGGCACCAATGACTGCATGGCTGCCCAAACTGGAGCCAAACAAGATGGCGGACAAAGTAGGTTTTTTACTGAAATGTCTTAGTTTTTTTTTGTATTTCCAGGGGACGTCATGAAATGTCATTGCGGTAGTTAGAGGGGTACTAACATCATTTAAGACAGTCACATTCCTCCCAATAATTGGTATTTTTCTTCTCATAGAACCTAAATTTTACATTCCCTCGCATTGGCACAACTTTTTATAGTCGGATTATTATTCTTGGTTCAGTGCAAGCAGAATGAGGCCTAGAACCAGGTTGTCTTGGGTTTTGCTTTAAAGTTTTGTCCCTGACATAGCATAGTCAAAAAGAACTGTAACTTATTTAAAAAACACAAGATGGTTATTTATTTCATAATAAGTTAATAATTACTCGTTTTGGTAAATTAAATTCAAACAGTATTGCTTCTATGAAAGTCATTATAAAACACTATTCTCTTTATATCATGAACTGTTGTTTTGTAATGTCACCCAAAAATGGGCCTTTAATTCAAAGAAAATATTGGGCATCTTTGTCTACTTGTTTCTGCTATGAATGTCATTATCAGTGGACACAAATGAACATGCTTGTTGATATATAACATGTTAATCAATGTTATTTACCTAATGGTTTTTTTAAAAATCCAAATTTGTCACTACTTTAGATCAAAAAACAAAACAAAACAAAAAAGAAACAAGTACCAAAGAACACTTTTCTACAAAATACTTTTTTATCAGTACAAAACCAAAAGTATAATACAAGGAACATTTGGGCTTTAAATGGGAATAACTCTGTAAAGACTTTCATATACACAATCCAACATTAGTCAGAACAGTTAATGGCTTTACTGACAAGGGTTGGAGGAGACAGAAAATTGTTAGTCATTAATTTTGTTTGTGAGGGGGGTGGGGGGGGAATGAAATTGAAAACTCACATAAGCTGATCGCAGAAAACACAGAAAGAACGACCGATATCATGTATAAGGCTTCAGTAGTTGATTTCTGAAAATAAACAGAATCACCTTTAAAATTTCCAATGACTATTTGACATTTTAATTGTTAAACAAAGCATTTCCTGACACCTGCTTTTTGATAAATTGCCATGTCAATGAAATTATAAAATTTTATAAATTCAAAGTCAGCACAGGTCTAGTCCATAAAATAAAATTCAAACCCATTTCAACCGTATTATTTTGAATGGAGTAATTAACTGATTGTGTAATCAGGATATAAACATCAAACTTTAATATCCAAATGTCTTAAAATTTTGTCTTGAACTTATTCAAAAGGCTTTAAGAAGTTGGTAAAATTATCTTCTTTATTACAAGAGAGTGTCAATGCTGACAATGTTATCAAGAAAACACAGTATTAAACCATCATGTTAAGAATGACTCACGCAATCTTCAGCCTTGGAGGTGAGAATGACGTGTGCGAGGTTGATGATAAAGGTCACGACCCCGAACACATGAAAGCTGATTTTGACAGGTTTTGGAACTGGCATCATCACCATGAAAAGGAATGTGTACCCTGAAGTAAACATGAACATGAGTTACATAAACAGTGTAGAAATACAGGAAGCATGATTGAGATTATAAGGAGAGTAAAGACGGAAAAAGTAAATATTCACTTTGTGTGTGGTCTGAACTTTAATGAGTTGAAGAAGAACAGGCTTGATAATAGCTTATAGTGTGCCAGCTCTGAGTCAGAGTTTGTATCTTTTGGAAGTCTTTATTTCATTTACTATAATTTCATTTCGTGAAATATAACATATTTAAACCTAAGATTATCAAGGTGAAATCAACTTTTAGAAGCATTAAACAAGATATAAAATACGCATACAATATTGATAACTACAACACATTATGAAATTCTGGCCGACTTGTCATCTACTTTTCCAAAATGATTAAGTATTTGTTCTCATGTTGTAATGACATCCTTTTCCACTGCAACTGAAGACTTGTTAACGTTTAGTTTCATTTTGTAACCAACAAAGGCAGTGCTGATATCTCCTTTATACTGAGACCTAACGACACAACTGTCAAATTACCATCTATAACCATGTAAATGTACCATATATTTCTTTTCCAAGACTGTGTGAAAATTGATGTTTGATTCCCTGTACATGTACCACAAAAATAGGTAATTAAAAAAAATTTCATTTATTTACTAAGAAGAAGGAGGATGAAGAAGAGTTCCAAAGAATATTTGGATAAAACATGACCCACAGGCATTATAAAGAAGAAGGGATGTTTTTATCACTGAAGTTGCCCAACTGCTATAGCATGTGTGAGTATGAAGTATAAGGGAGTGAGAATACATATCAAAAAGGCATTAAACAGAGTGGATAATAATTATTTTTCAACAGTGAAAGTTCAAAAACACAATTACGTGTACTTACAACATGAAGTATAAAGAATTGAGAACACATATCAAAAAGGCATTAACAAATTGTCTTATCATTGAAAACAGTTATCTGAAGTGGATTATTCAACAATAATATTTTGCCAAGCAGGTATTATGTACATGACAACTCCCTTCAATGAGGCAGAAGGGAATAACCAAAACATGTGTACCCCAATAACAATAAATAGAGGATATTTGACATTTCTCGTCGAATACCATGGATATCTCATTGAGTGAAGTAGAAATTTATATTTTAACGAGTGGCGTAGCCACGAGTGTAAATATATGATTTTCTACTTCACCAGATGAGATATTCATGGTATTCAACAAGAAATGTCAAATGTTCTATTTATTATGTTTCCAAAAACCCCGTAAATGACCCTAACTATATGAATGGAGAAGCGAAAACGCTTTGCTAGTGCGGCGGTTGCATGACGTCATTCAATTGTTTCATGACGTCACAGACAACGTCATATGATTGTTGCATCATTTCACTGAGTAGAATACCATTTTTATTTCACTCAGTGAAACTATGGGGTTTATTTTCACCGCTAAATGGCATATTTCACCATTCGAAATATAATAAAGTGATGTATTAACTAAGGCTTATAATCAAGGATAAAGTTGCATGAAGTTGGTGCTTGTTTCACTTACCAAGTAGAAGGAGGGTGAAGATGATGGAGACAATTAGGAACTCAAAGAGTTTGAACCTGCACCATCGAGACGAGTGATCGAGCAGCAACACAATCAGCTGGGGGACGATCAGCAGCGCTGACAGCAACATCACCACGAAGAATCTGTGACAGACATCAACATTATGTTACTAGTGGCAGATCTAGAAACTGATGCAGGGTTTAAAATTTGATCCTATTCCTGATTGTCCTTGAAAATTTCTAGATCACCCAGGCTCTCAAGTCATAAATTCCTACACTAACCTCTGTTCTAATACAAGCTATTCTTGGGCTTCCTTTAGGTTTCTCTAGCACATTAAAACTAGCAATACAAACCTTCTGCAAAGATTTCAAAGATGTACCACCCCATGCATGGATAGCATATTTGTTGTCACCAAGGCCTATGCAATGATGCAGTCGCTGAATAAGGCATCTGTTTTCTGTCAAGCGCAGACCCAATTAAATTTCATCTTTCAAAAAATATTCATAAATAACAAAAGCTTTTCGAATAATCTCTTTTGAAACAGCGTAGTTGACTGACCAAATAATTTTGTTCGCAATGCTTATTTCTTTTATCTCTGTGACAGGGCCAAGATTACTATAAAGTAAGTCATTTTTATTGACTATCATTAGAATATGACAGCCTTGAAACTATATGACTTTAGTGATGTTATATATTGTATGTTTGGTTATTTGAGGACAAGGATATCGACAAATAAATGTGTAACAAAACAAAACTTTGAGTGCTATACCAAGGACGTAGATTGGCTACACTTAAAATATTCAAGATGAGAGTTAAGTTAGAATTGGTAAATAAACAACAAGCCCTAAAAAGCTTGATTTGAATGAAATGTTCTTTAAGGAATCGTTTAAAGCAGAGCTCTTGGGCTTGAATTTTCACCCTACTGAACACTACACCAGCGTACGCAAACACACATAACGTAACACACAGCATCTCAATTTAAGAGATTGTTGGTCGTTGCTCACATCTTTGTCCTGTTGTTTCTCGGGAACCATCTCACAAGATGATATACGGCATGGGCCCAAAAGTACTGCCACATTGTACTGTCTGAAAGAGTTGCAAAGAGTTGAAATGACTATACTGGTTAATCTTCGTTGTTCGATTACCTTGTGTAAACTTCGTAGACAGATCCCAGTTCCCATATCCAGTCCCCTTGCAGATCTGTCTCTGTCATGCCTTGTTTATATGTATATGTTATTTAGCTAGTAGTGAATACTTACATGTATATAAAGAGGTGCCTTTGATCAATTCATAATAATCTTCTATCAAATATAAATTTACTTTTTACATAATGTTGAGCTCACCTGATAAAGATATTGGAATAATATTGTTGAGATTATTGAATCTTAAAAATTCATAATCCAGTTTTCATTAAGAAATGATACAATTTACCCGCAAAAAAACCTCCACATATTGTTTTTAAAAAATATGAGTTTCCATTTTTTACGTTTCAACACTGTTTATTCCACTTTTTCGACCAAAACATCAAAGGAAGATAAAGTTTCGTAAAACTGTTTGCATCTTGTGCATTCGTTAGATTTAAAAATATGATTAATTGTAAATGACAATCGAAAAAACATACGTAAACTACAGCAAATGGCGCTTGACGACCTGGTTGTTTACATACAAAATGGCGATTCCGCAATGCAATCTGGATACCTAAGGGAGATAATCCCTCGAAACCTGAACCGGTTTCTAAAACTAGAAACTATTTAACATGATTTGTACCCAAATATTAAGAAGAAAATAACCTTACCAGTGAAAAGCTGATTTTCTTTTTAAGGAAAGGGACGTTAAACATAGCACCTTTCTTTAATTTTTTTGTTAAACAATGTGAAACAATTACTGACACATTTTCACTTGTATGTTTGCATTGTTACAATATGTTACTTCATTGTAACTTTTAAGACAAAGTGTAACTCAATGTATTTAAAATGCTAAACAAAACATTACAATATTGATACAATTTTGTAATCGTTTTAGATAAATATCTAACAATGTTTCTTTAAAAAGCAACCTGTAATGAATTATGTACCATTCTCATTATACCTTGAATTAGTGTTCGTTAAAAAAAGTATGTTCCAAAAATATAGATAAAAGCGAGCTCTCTTACATAACATGTTGAAAATGGAATAAATTGTTTACACTATACATATGACTCCATGTGAGTTCCATAGCTTTAGATTTTAACTTAGATTCGGACGCATTGGATTGGATCATTGATAATAAAAATATACATTGTGAAGAAATAGAAACATATGTTACCGGGTAACTATTTTGTGGCTTGAGTAATGTATTGTGACCGGCGAAGTTTTAATCATACTTTACAATAACTACTGTTAGAAATATTGATAAGGTGCTCGTGTTTTGTAATTCCATTTCATTCCATTTAGATGTGTATTCTACCAGGGAGAAGGTATTTTGATGTTAATTTTGACATTGATTTTTTAAACTATCTCACAAACAAAGGGCGTAATTGATCTAACTGACGCATCCCACAAGTTCAGCCTGGCATACGAGGGGAAGCCAATAAGTTCATAGAAGTGAGTATTGATACATTCCTGAAGACATCATCGTTGATGTCATTATTGAGATAAGTCATCTGAAGACAGTTGTTTACAGACATAAACAACCTTCCCGATCATTTACTTGATATTTACAGCCTGTTGAACACCGACACCCTCCTGTAATAATGGAAATTTCTTAAACTGGGCATCGTATTGTTATCACTTGTCCAGTACTGAATCATGTCCGGTCGTAGAATTTAGGTGGACGAAATATCTTCGAGTGAAGTGTTTGCACCATAATTCATGAGCACTTGCACATGTCCAAGGTGTCTGCAAGATGGGTGCCACGAAGTGTAAAGAGCCACTCCGTGGTTTTCATAACATATTAATTACCTTTGATAGGAACCTAAATGTCATATGTGGTGACATACAACCAAAACATCTTAACTTTTCATGCCCTAAAGACATATATATGACAAATACTGGTTTTCCATGAAAATCTAAAAACAGCCTTATAAATGCACAGAGGTGTAGATATCACGTCCAATATACATGTATACTAGTTATATAACCTAACAAACGCTATCAACTCCTAGCTACCCTTTGGCTGTTTTAGATAGGTCTCCAAATTACGTTTGACTATTTGACGCGCGCCATTGTACGGTTTTCGATTATAATTGCGACGTTCTACCTTCATATTGTCACTGTAAAAAAACCCAATAAGCTTTAAAATGTGTCTTTTAGGTAACAGTTGATACGTCTCGATCAATTGACACCATTGATTAAGTTAAAATAAAGGTTAAAATAAAATGCGTTTACATTCCCAATGACATTAAAAATCTTTGTACTCTTGGGTAGTGACATTATAATTGGATCAGAGCCTGCTTTCACAAAGCTACCTTAACTAAGGTTAACCCTAACTCCCATACTTTAACATTGCACTAAGTTTACCTTAAGGACTTACGATCACCTTAGGGCTTTGTGAAAGGAGGCCTTGCTTCAGCAAAGAATTACCAGTTCCGATACTTTTGATTACAGTCGTGTGACATAGATCACGATTCCCATCAGTGTGCATCTCAAAACATCCTTAAGAGGCAATGTTTATCACAAAATCAAAAAGTTGTCTTTATTAAACATTAAAGAGTTGTTAATCCCTTAGCAGGATCCGCATAATTATAGCAATCAGGATTATGACGACAGAAACGCGCGAGAAATGACGTCATTGTATTGTCGCCGTATTCGATAGAATCCTACTGCATACTCGTTAGTCGACAGATTAGCTTTCGCTGATTTATCACTCAAACTTCATATTATGTAGAAAATATGACATTATACTTCAAACATTTTACTTTGAAAAAGAGGTTAATCTCACTTAAAAGCAGAATACCGACTCTGAAGTTACCAGTCGGATAGTTGAGACGTCAATGTATGCATTTATATGTTTTCTAAGATGCGTAGCGGTTAGAACAATTGAAAAAAAGTACTTTATCAGACAATAAAGGTATAGTTTTCGGTTAATCAGAGCAACTTTGATCATGAATTGATGCATTGTGAATCGTCGGTCAAATAAACCAATTGAAATCGAGTATCCAGCACATTCATGGTAGACATGTGTTTATTTATCACCTAGTTTTGGTACAAGGAAAATGGTAATTTTTTGGTAAAATTTCATTACCATTACAAATTAATTCGTAATTTCTTGAAACGTCAACATGAATAACCTTCTTTGAAGAAAGTATTCTCAAAATCTACATTTATTAAGTCGAGAGTAATTATTCTGTTAAATCATCGTAACAATCATTAAAGTATCACTTTTTTTAAAATAAAGGGGTGCTTATCATTTGTGTATAAAGATTGATCTAATGTCTTTTACTGTTAATAATTTGTGTAATATAAAAAAACATAGAAATAATTGGTTTATTTGTCATTTTCATTTGTGTTTACATCCCTTGACGTGTATTATAGATTACTTATCTTCATGGATTAAATTTACAATTGAACAGCTGTCATGGCAACCTTACATCAAGTGGACCAAATGATCTAATGGTTTTGTTGTGGCATTTGTCATACACATGGTTTTTGGACATGAAAAGTTAAGACTTTTGAGTTTTGACTTTATATCACCACATATGACATTTAGGTTCGTATCAAAGGTAAATAACATGAGTATGAGTATGAGTATCAAGGAGTGGCTCTTTAAACTCTGACAGTTTGCAGCAGTAGAAAATTGAGGGGCTTCTTTCCCATACACATTGGTCATACTGCATTTGGGTCGCATTCACTTATTAAATTTGATAATCGCACGATGCTCAGTTTTAAAAATGTCCATGATTACAGGAGGGTACCTGTGATCAACAGGCTGTAAATCTCAAGTAAATGATCGGGAGGGGCTGTTTATGTCTGTAAACTGTCGTCAGATGGCCTATCTCAGTAATGACATCAACGATTGTCTTCAGGAACGTTTCAATTCTCCCTTCTATGAACTTATTGACATCCCCTCGTATTTACCACTTTTGATGAACAAATCAAAATCGATCCAACGACAAGAATATTTTGATTAATTGACCACCAGCTGGCGAGTATATCAGTTGTATGTATTTGTATAGGTGGATGCATAATGGAGATTAAGAATCGGAGTAAATTCCATCAAGGTAGGTTTTGGAAAACTCAATACAGCTGCTGGACAAAATTTAGTTACATTACTTGAAAACTAAGTTGTAATATGTAATTATTGGTTCACTTAGGAGATAAACCTCTTGTGTTTGAAAATGCTATGTGTTCGGTTTAAATTAAAACCGAAGGCACCTGACTCTTCATATACATGACATGTAAGTATTCACTACTAGCTAAAAAATATATACCTATAAACAAGGTACGACAGAGACATTTCTGCAAGGGGACAGGATATGTGAACTGGGATCTGTCTACGAAGTTAACACAGGGTAATCGAGCCAGGAAATCAGTATAGTCATTTCCGGCCCCCTTGCAGACACGTCTCTGTCATACCTTGTTTATGTCATATAGCTACATGTTATTATACTTACATGATATTGTACATTCAGCCGTCGCCTGGGATTTAAACTTAACTCACTACCAATCCAGTGTAACTTGTCTCTGATTTACAAACACAAGAGGTCTATCTCAATTCTACAATAGCGACTTTATTTATGAACTCTTTTTCCTAGCGAAATGCACATTGAAAAACGCCCTGACTTCCGGAAACATAAATGAACTCATCAGTATCGGGGATTTTGTGTATTTGCGTTGAAAGTAAATAAAAATAGAGCCATGGGCTCTGTAGCTCATCAGACTTTTGATAGAAATAGGTGTTTGGGTTTAGACCATGAGTTCATGGGCAGTGTAGGAAAGATAGCCTGTCCCAACGTCCGAGTTATTCACAATTAAATAAAAAAGGCCCATTGCCCATTTGGGGTCAAGGGGTCACCGAACCTACAATTCAGAATCCCCATTGTCCAAGGAGTCTACACACAACTATTAAGCTATCAAGACCTTTTGGAACTGGAGAAGAAGATGAAACTAGGATTTTAAGGTTTTGACCCCTGTGACCCCATTTGGGGGTCAAGTGGTCACCAAACCTACAATTTAGAATCCCCAGTGCCCAAGGAGTCTACACACAACTATTCAGCTCTCTGGACCTTTTGGAACTGGAGAAGAAGATGAAAATAGGTTTTTCATGTTTTGACCCCTGTGACCCCATTTGGGGTCATGGGGTCACCAAACCTACAATTTAGAATCCCCGTTGGCCAAGGAGTCTAAACACACCTTTTCAGCTCTCTAGACCTTTTGGAACTAGGGAAAAAGATGAAATTAGGTTTTTTAGGTTTTGACCCCTGTGAACCCATTTGGGGTCATGGAGTCACCAAACATACAATTTAGAATCCCCGTTGGCCAAGGACTCTACACACACCTTTTCAGCTCTCTAGACCTTTTGGAACTGGAGAAGAAGATGAAAATAGGTTTTTCAGGTTTTGACCCCTGTGACCCCATTTGGGGTCATTGGGTCACCAAACCTACAATTTAGAATTTCCAGTGCCCAAGGAGTCTACACACAACAATTCAGCTCTCTGGACCTTTTGGAACTGGAGAAGAAGATGAAAATAGGTTTTTCATGTTTTGACCCCTCTGACCTCATTTGGGGTCATGGGGTCACAAAATCTACAATTTAGAATCCCTATTGGCCAAGAAGTCTACACACAACTTTTCAGCTCTCTGGACCTTTTGGAACTGGAGAAGAAGATTAAAATAGATTTTTAAGGTTTTGACCCTTATGACCCCATTTGGGGTCATGGGGTCACGAAATCTACAATTTAGAATCCCCATTTGCCAAGGAGTATGCAGATAAAATTTCAGCTCTCTAGAGTCATTGGTTCTTGAGAAGAAGTCGAAAAAGTGAAAAGTTTACGGACGGACGGATAGACGGACGGATGGACGGACGCCGGACGCCATGCCATAAGCCCATCGGGTCTTTCAGACCTGATGAGCTAAAAACCTATAACAAGATAGTACTGCATGTTCACGAAATGTTGATGTCAGAGCACAGGCGCCAGATTTTGAATTTACAATATCATGTAAGTATATGTACTAGTAGCTAAATAACATAAACAAGGTTGTACATATACTTACATGATATTGTAAATTCAGAGTCTGGCGCCTGTGTGTCAGAGAACACAACACAAAAGTAATTATAGAATAGTTTCAAAAATAAAATAAAATGTAAATTTATGAAAGATAGCAAAGACCGTGAAAACCCCATGAAGCAAATACACTCCAACAGAAAACCACTATGCTAGAAGGTTGAATTGGAACATTTCCTTCGATTTTGTGACTTGTGATTCGGACAAATGAACCAATCAGAATCGAGTATCCAGCATGGTAAATTTATTTTTTTCTCATTCAATATTCTTTCAAATTAAGATTTTTTTAGATGATGGGGAAATTATACAACCCATTTTGTTATCTATGTCGTTATATGAACTTCTGATTTACCATCGTATTTAGATAATCCATGACCAATACTCCTAAGAGTATCAACTACAAAGCCCAGAAGCTATTCAGCCACCTGCGGCCATGTGCGAGCAAAGCCTAGCCAAGAATCTATCACACTTCACTGCCCAAAAATTAATTGAGAGTCCAGAAATCAAATCACAAAGATTGAAAGTTGATAGAGGTCAAGGTCATTTCATACCTCCTGCGTACACTATCCTATATCTTTTCATATCAATTGCACTTCTTATCTTATCGTACACCTCCTATCGTTGAATTGTTGCCAAAGCGGCTTTAATTCATAACAGAGGCGGATCCAGGATTTTTTTTTAAAGGGGGGGGGGGGGGGGGGGGGGGGGGGGGGGGGGAAGGGGGGGGGGGGGGGGAATTCTGAAATTGACAAAGGGGGGGGGGGGGTGTATTGTTATTGATGTATATATGTTTTACTATAAAACCATTCATATTTCAAATTAATTTTTATTGACTTGAATCTATAATTGATTTTCAAAAGGGGGGTTGTGTTTTCAGCGACGCAATTTCAAAAGTAATCATTTAAATCGCCTCAGATATTTCCGTATGCTTTCGGAAAGCTAAACTTTATTCGAATATGTATTCACTTTGCAATATTTAAGCAATGAAAAAACTGGATGCATGAATAGCATATTTGTCATGACACAGGCGTATGCAACTATTCTGTCGTAATACAAGGCTATGGGAAGAAGACTATTGAAGACCATTAATTTACAATTTCTATTCTATTTCATATTTACTTCAGAAATTCTTAGGTACATGTATTCTTACCTATCCTTACGATGCTTGCAGATATTGTTCCTTTGATTGAATTCTAATTTCTCATGTTATAATATCGGCATTGATTAATATGTGTTTCATTTTCAGGTATTTTACAGTGTCGCAGTACAAAATGACGAGATCCCGTCAAGCAATTACCGTAGCTATTTTAGTGATAACATCAATTCTTGTTCTAAATTATTTTTCTTCTCATCATTCATTTATACTGCTGAAAAAAACTTTGGACTTTGTAATCCAAGCTAGACCGACACTTCCAATTATGGAAAACCATCTAAACTACCCACATGTATATCATAGCAAACCTGCTGGGATCAAATGTATAGGCGCTGGTGAAGACCAAGTTGAAGACATCTTCTGCATGGTAAGTGTGCGTTTGCCAAATACTCTAAAGACACTGACAGGTCTTCTTAGTGAACCCATGAAATTGAAAAAAAAGGTTGGCAAGTACAAGACAAACATGTTTTCCTACCGGCATGAATTACCCTGGGATATAGCAGTCACCGTGTTGGTCCGTCCATAATTATTTACATATCATATAATCATCTGGATCAGAATTCTGAAACCGTTCATCGGATCCTCTGAAACTTTGCATAAGTATTACCCACCTACTGGAGTGGTACCTTTTTATTTTCTGAATTTTGAATTTTGTGTACATTCTCATGGATAGTTGTTGAATAAGGACTCCATACAGGGGTTGCTTTATTTCCGGAGCAGATATCCATGAATATCTTTCTGAATCTTTGCATGTGCATTTGCATGAAAAGCGTACAAGCAAAATAGAATTAGCATGCACCATAAGATACGGGGCGAACTCGCTGGTTGGCTGATTTGAATTATGTCAGAGGCAAATCTGACGGCTCGCGTAACAGAGACGACTGAGATCTACACGCGTTATGTAGTGGAGCATTTAGATTTCATTTTAATGAGATTGCATACATATTGCAAGTAGTGATTTATCTAAGATAACCCTACAAAACTTGTTAAAGTTAAAACTAATCTATCAAATGGTGACATGGCCCACCGGGGACCATCTGTCAAACTAACGCAGTAACTTGATAAGGAAATTGATAAGGAAATGTTGAATTTTAACTCTCTGTCTCGAAGGAAAATTAAATCTTACATACTCACACACTTACATTATTATATAATAATTATATAAATGTTGTATATTCAACAAAATATGATAAGGACGACCCCAATAATTCGCTATATTCTCCATATATTAAGTGATTCAATTGATGCTTAAATGTTAAATAACGCCTGTATAGGCTGAAATATTGCCTAATAGGCGCTTCACAAATAATCACAAAATATTGAAATTAAAGATTCCAATCTCTTGGCGGGAATACATAGTCCAACCAATGAATATCTATCATTTTGTCAGAAATATCATAGTAAGTTGGGGGCGGGATAGCGCAGTTGTTAGCGCGTTCGGTTTCGGATCAGGAGGTCCGTGGTTCGAATCCCGCCAGGGGCTCGGCAACATTGTCTAAAAACTGTTCTACACGCAGTCAGGTTTGGGTGCAATGCTACACTGAAATTCAGTGCAGTACCACCCATGGTTCGCTAGTTCCAGCCGATGCTCGCAGGTTTCACCGCAATGCTTAGCCACAAAGCCGCGATAAAAGTGAAATAATCTTGAAAGCGGCGTGAAACACCCATCATAGTACGTTACTCAAACCACATGTCTTGTTTCAGCAAAGGCCTATAACACTAAAAAACTACAAAAATCCTTGTTGGAAGGAAGAAAACGGAACTCTTCTATGTCTTCCGTATTTCCACCTCGGAACTAGTAAATGTGGATCCACTGATCTATTTCATCGAATCAGACAACATCCCGATGTGTTTAACTGTTCCGAGTGTCATAGAAAGGGAAAGGAGACCTGGTTTTGGGCATGGGATCGCTATGGTATGTGACATTATATTGCTACAACTATGAGCAATTTTATGCTTATGCTAGGTGCTTGCTCAGATTATTTTCTCTGATTTTGCAACTTCGGTAATAAACAGAATATCATATTATTGCCTATGATATACTATTTTCGCTCTCGCTCGGGAAATACTAATATTGAGGCACTCGTGTCGTAAACCTGTTATGTCATCGACATAGACATACAGACAGACAGACAGACAGATATAGTTTATAAGATTGTCACATGTATGTACACACAAAAAAAATAAAAGGAACAAAATGATATAGTAAACTAGTATAAAAGATGATATAGAAAGTTAAAAAGTTGTAACCATTTAAGAAAATAAATTTCTTCTTATAAACATTTCATTAATAGAAGTGGCTAAATAGCTAGGGTAAATGGATCTGATGACATAAAAGCATTTAGAAGTTGCAACTCGTTTTCAAAATATATATATTCTTATTCAGTTTGAACATTTACAAATAATAAGAGACTGTAAGATTGATATTCATAAATTTGCTTATGGCAAAAGTTTCGTGCAAGTACTAAAAGCTACATATAGCTTAATTCGGCGTGTTCTTAAAAGGACAGTCCCATCGGGATATTTTTTATTGGAAACGAATTTCAAGAGGACATTCCAGTTTAAACATCTTGGTTATTAGTACATGATTATAACATAACCAAGTTGAAACATGTGACTAAGGGCTACATTCTGGTGGATTTAGATTTGACAACTTAATAAATGAGAGCGCCAATTCGGTAAAACAACATAAGAATGAGTGTGAAACGCCTTGCTACGACATTACAAGGCAATATTAATAAGTTTTACCTGAACTGAGAACTGAAGCCATTCATCGGCATGTCAGGTTGATACGTATTAGCATACGTCTTTTTTTCAAGTCATTTCCCTCAAAGGAAGATGGCGGACCGTATGCCGATAGGTCAGGCACTTTAAACAAACGACGGAAACGGGCGAGTTCCGGGTTTTCGAGCGAGATAGAACTGACATCTGATGTCCTACTGGTCGCTTCATTTTTAATGCCAAAATAATTTTACCAATTTTAAATTCCATTCCTTCTGGGGTTCTCTCCAGGAGTGGAAAATAAATACCTGTATCTAATGAATATTTGTCCTGCAATGTGTGATTACTATGTCCTTCTTACACATCAATTTCCCCAGGTATTTATTGGGAAATGTAACAAACAAATGGAAATAAACAAAATGTTGTCGAGAACGAGTGAGGAGGCATCAAAACACAGCCTACAGACCCAAGAATATCATTTCTAAGATCTCTTTTGGTTGGATGGTGGTTAAGGGATGTTTTCCAAACGATTGCAAGCGTGACCTGCTGACCAAGAGGGTAAAGCTGGTCAAATCATTTTATATGAAGGAAGCTCGTAAGGCGTCTGATATAAATCTGATCAAAGCTAATGCCTAAAATCACTACTTACATCTTCGCTCGGATGTTGCCGACACTTTAAATCATAATTGTCTTTCTAAATTGGTACTAAATTTGCTGATGGCCAATATATAGGCGCGAACATAAGCCAATCAAAAGAGAACTTGCCCACCTCTTTGAACTGCGGGTCAATTCGATTACAAAATCCGAATTTTACCGATGTATTTGCAGTTAATTGTGTTGAAAAATATGATGACAGCATCAATTCTGTACAGATATTGTTGACGGAATATTTGTGTGTTGTTTATGTGTTCATTTACAAGTGCAAGAGTAAATCAACAAATTAGGTCAACTATTCACAAAATACATTTTTATGGATACATATAGACAAACGTAAAATGAATGTCAGCATGTGACATTAACTAAGATGCAAAAGAAACTCTTGCTTGATTGGTTGAAAGCTGACTTCCTGTCGTCATGTTATTGGTCGTTCATAATTCGTCAAAGGTCAGCTGAACATGACCTCAATCAGTAATTCTCTAGATGTATTGAGGGATCAATACATCTAGTCTTAGCTAGATTGGTACCAGTGAAGCTTTATAATGGGCCTTCTTTTACAAAGGTAACCTTAGTGCAATGTTAAAGAGCCACTCCGTGATTTTCATAACATATTATTTACTTTTGATACAGAATCAAAACATCTTAACTTTTCATGTCAAAAGGCATATATAGGTGTATATAACAAATACTGGTTTTCCATGAAAATCTAAAAACAGCCTTATAATGCACACAGAGGTGTAGATATCACGTCCAATAGTATAGTTATATAACCTTACAAACGCTATCAACTCCTAACTGCCCTCCTGGCTGTTTTAGATAAGTCTCCAAAATTACGTTTGACAATTTGACTCGCGCCAATGTCCGGTTTTCGATCAAAAATGCGACGTTCTGCCTTTATTTTGTCACTATAAAAGACCAATCAGCTTTAGAATGTGTCTCTTTGGTAACAGTCGATACGTCGCGATCAAATGACACCATTGATTAAGTTTGGCTCTTTAAAGAATGGAAGTTAAGGTAACTTTAGTTAAGTTGGCTTGGTGAAAGGAAGCCCTGGTCTTGATGGCTGCAAATCACTACATACAGCTGAATACCGAAAGTTTGTTCACTTACCACTGAATCGTGGTGCAAATATCATGTAATTTTGGTTTCGTTTCAACGTCAATAGAATAACTTCTGCAAAACTGACAATGGATAACCCACTGTCCATGTGTGAAGTAGCCATTTTTTAACTCTTTTTGAGATCGTCTGGTCTCTCGTGCAAAAATTCGAATTTTGGCACACTAATATAGACAGAGGGGGTCTCAATTTCGAAATTTTGATTTTGTTAAATGCCAAATTTAATGTTCCATATCGACTCTCTGAGATTAAAACCAACATAATCCCATTGGCTTTGTGCTAAGGAACAAACGTGACGTATTCTAAAGAAGATGCTAGCTTTTAAAGGACTTTATTATGAAAAATAAAAATGAGTGTTTTCGGAATTTTGACCCCTTGCCACTTCAATGACCTGCCAAAACTGTTACGGGTATTTGTTGGGTACGATAAACATTTGCCTTAAAGAAGAATGAATCTGCATATGTATATTGAAAATTCAATATTATACGTTTGTTTTTCGCAACGCTACGATACCTCAAAGGCATCTCAAATTAAATGATATTTGCACCAGTATATACAGGTATGTGAACAAACTTTTTGCATGCAGCTGTACATATGCATTAGAAATGTGTTTACGGTCTGTTATCTCCTCAGGTTTCACTGCCAGTAGAAGCGCTAGACCATTGATGTTATTTTCACAATACCTACAGATGTTTGATACCGCTTCGAAACGGATAGATGAGGAGACAACTGCTGATGGCTATCACAATAAAATCATAGGTGGGTATAAGCCATGCGTATCAATTTCAGTGCATGTGTAAATATCAATTGCATTTTTTCCGCGATCCGAGAAGGTTAACCGAAAAACGTATTTGCTCGAATCCAATGTTTGACTTATTTCACCAGTGAAGTAACCTTTAGTGAATACGAGTAGTATCAAAGAGTAAGCCCGATGCCCGCGGGAAATGCTTACTTTTTTTCTAATACCCATAGGTTATGGTTAAACCAACTTCTGAACCGACAGAAACAGTGACAAAAGGTTTGTAGGAACGTAGACATATAGGTAGAGCTTTTTTGAGTGAGAGGTGGTGCATATTTCGAGGCTCATTAACTGTCTTACTAGGGGAGTAGGGTGCTTTTGAGTGCAGTTGATGGATGCAGGTGTTAATTTCGGGTGGGGGAAGGGGGATCATTTTCTATCTATTTTATAAACCTGCCTTCTAAATATGATAACATTGATTTAGCTAAAATGAAAAAGGGGGTAGAGGTAATGTAGAAACCTCGTAGAACCAGTTGGAGGTTTAGAGGTGAATATGAGCGGTAATGTTTTATCTTTTTTTGTACACGGTAAACTATTCATAATTACACTGATTTGACTAATTACGCGAAGTAGAGAGGGGGGGGGGGGGGGGGGGGGATTGGTATGGACGGAATGTGGGCGGCTCATGTTTTATGTTATTTTTTAAAACTGTGGAGGCGTGGAGGCGTATTAATTATACAGGTTCTAGACCCTAACTTGCCAAAACATTTTCAGATTAAAATTTGTAAATGAGTTATTTCAAGCGATGGTGAGTTAACACTTTGATTTTACCTAAAAAACAATGATGATATCTTATTTAAAGAGGATTCCGAGAAGAACAATATGAGGTTTGAGGGAAATTATGTTACATTGAAACATTGATATTGGAAAAAGGGTTTGATTAAATTTTGAAATTTGAAGGTGATGGCAGCCCAATGGATTTCTGGGACTTCCGGGGTTGGATCCAAATCCCACAGAACAAAGGTCTCTCTCAACCCCGTGTTTTGACCCCCCATCTGATAAGACATATGTACAAAGACTTTAAGATGATACTTATATTACGGGATCCCATTGACAGGTATAGATTCCGTATCTTATATCAGTATTCGATGAAGAAATGAACAATTTCTTATTTTGCTTTTTGTTGTCATATTTTGAAAATAAAAAGGGAAATAATGATGTATATTGTCAATATGATTAGCGTGTCCCTGGAAAAAGTCATTGGTGACATGTGTTAGGTTATTTCTAAAGCGCAAAAAGCGATAGTGTATGCATAAATTAATAGATTTGATTGAAGACCTTAATTTTCAATGTTAGAATGAAATAAAGATGGCGTCATTGCTACCCGTCTGAATCATTTTAATTGGCTTTTGCTTGTTGAAAGATTTTATTTTTCTTCTTTCATTAGCTGCAATTTCTTCACAGAGAGCCATTATTCATCTTAATTTTTAACCCTGATTCTATTTATTTTAACACAATGATCAGTTCAAATTATTTGAATATTTTCTATTTTTAAAGGCACCATAGCAAACTTTTCCGGTTCAAATCGGCTATTTAAGGCACTTTACCTTTTTATTGATGCAATTAGATACTTATCTTTCTTTATATTTGACCTGCAATCAACGATGAAAATGTTATGATGGACTGTGGTCAACAGTACACAAAACGGGAAAATTATGGACAGCTGAAAACTCGTAATGACCTAGTAATGAGTGCAGTTTTCTATTTACCAAAACTCTGAACTGAGAACAAAGGATGGAATATAGTTCATTTAAGAAATCTTGCTTATTAACCGATTTTATAACATAATATTAGAATTGTTATTGGTTTAATTACAGTGTCTGCCGTTTTCACTTTTATGGTTGTAAGGAAAGTTTAAATATTTCCGTACAAATTGGGTGAGGAAGGTACGAGGTAGATAACCTGAGTAAACAATATCGATGTTTATGCAGTATGTGTTCCTTCGTTGTGTTTTCAAAATATTGGTGTTATAGTGCCTTTAAGATAAATCATTCAAACCGTTTTTAATAAATAAATCAGATAAGTTATTATCTTCACCTGAGCCTCATACACTATGGCATTATGACTATCAGGCTATTTCCATCATTCGGTTGTTAATGTAAATCTTTTAATGTTTTTTGAACCAATTGTATACCTTCCAGTCCAATTGTCTCATGTTCTAGGCAAAGTCAGAGCAATATTGTTATCAATTTATTGTTGTTTAAGTTGAGCCACGATTGTAGAATTGTATTTAAACGCAGATAGATATATGAATATTTTGCAAACAAATTAAATTAAAAAAACGTTTACCTGTGTAGAGGTTTCTTTCAGAAATGCAATGTTCTTGAAATTTACCGGCTTTGGTTTCAGGTTATATTCAGATTACTTCTTTTTGCGAATGGGTGAATCGTCGGAGTCTTTCCACAAAGACGCTGTTGAGTCGATAGACATAATGAGGGAATGTCTCAGCAGCAACAACAACAGCATAGCAGCCTGCTTCTACAGTCACGACATGTACTTCAAACTACCTGTAATAGCACTGTTCATTGGTCCATTCGTATGCATGTATCATTTCCTTCTCTCTCAAACAGATGTGGCTCCGTTATAAATATCTTTTACAACCTCTATCGCAAAACGAGCGTTTCTCTATAAATGTGGAAGCCTTATTAGATACGATCAAAATTAGTTGTGCAATCGTTTCAAAAGTTATCATTCATAACGCCTCGGCTGTTTCCGTATGCTTTCGGAAAGCTAAACTTTAAGCTGATATGCACTTTTTAGAACACACTCGCCCTATTTAGCGCATGCGTCATTTCATGGGCCTTTGAGACGAAAACTCTTTTATCAATGCATGAAGGGTTTTCATTGGCTGATAGTGCAAAAATATTTTATGTTTCAATAGTTTCCCGCTAGGGGAACCTTCCTGAAGCCCTCGTATAAGAACATAGGAATTAATTACGGAGGTATTGATATCAATTGAGTTATGCATGCAGTCATATGGATATGCTTTCTGTGCTGTTTATTTGCAAATAGTTTCTCAACAATATTCACAATGTTAAACTGGTTATAGCACTGT
Organism: Phorcus lineatus; assembly: GCA_921293015.1. Classification (NCBI taxonomy): domain Eukaryota; kingdom Metazoa; phylum Mollusca; class Gastropoda; order Trochida; family Trochidae; genus Phorcus; species Phorcus lineatus. Next base: position 10,153,228 of record OV121094.1, on the reverse strand, counting down.
GTCCAGTCTAGCTTTATACACAGTATTTCCTCTCATCCTGTTTCGGGATAAAATGTATGCGCTCTCGTTCCACTGATATACCCTGGGATATAGCCCCACTAACAGTTACGCGCTTTAACCTATAAATCAAACAGTTTTATCGCATTTTATAACGTTTCAGCCAACTACAAAGAGTCTAATTTATCACAGATGGCTTTCGCCAGATAGTGACATCCTTACAAAAGTGAGATAAAATCAAATGCTATTTACATTAAATCTAAGTAGGGGTAGATGTGGTAAATGGATGACATTTAGGAGTTTCGTAGCATCCGAAAACCTGCAAACAAGGTGGTGCAATCTTAACATTACCGAGTCGCATATTAAGCATTGCTTTTGGTTGGCTATTTTTAGATAATAATAGTACATATGTCAAAGGTCGCAGCGCGTCACTGGTATTTTGGTGTTATAAGCAATAAGTAAGGACGTCACCAAAGCCGAGTCTCCAATGAGCGCAAGGCCTCTAAAAACGCCGGTCTCCAATAAGGGTTTTCAATAAGCGCCAGTGAGCTCTTGTAATCGCCGGGTCTCAAATAAGCCCCTGCCCCCTACTAAGCGCCGCGCCCCCAATGATATAAGCTCCGCGTTGGGTCCCTATTAAGCATAGCGCCTCTAATAATCGTCCGGTGTCCAATAAGCGACGGGTCTCCAAAAAGCGACGGGTCTTCAAAAAGCACCGGGTCTCCAGTTAGCTTTCTAATGAAGGATAATAATAATAAAGCGCTATATTCATAAATAAGGTGCATGCTCAAAGCACATATACATGTTAGAATAAAAGCTAATGGTGTGAAGTATTGACCCTAAAAAATTTAAAAGAAGAGTACGAATTATAGCATATGAATAATTACAGTACATAAAGTCAGATAAGGATGATTTCAAAGAATCAACAGCATTTCAAGGCCCAAATAAAAATCATATTGACCGAGGCTTAGTGAAAAGAAGCATTTTACATGTGTCTTATTGACCTTATCAAAAATATTTTATGTAAAGGTATAATTTTGTTTAAAGAGAGTACTATATCGAGATTATTAAACTTAATACGTACATAGCTTTTTGTTAACATAATAAATGTTTACTTTCAATGCAACGTTGAAATAAACAACCCTTAAAAATGTTGTTTTTGTTTTTTTTTAAATTTCAGACTCGGATTACGATTGGATGTTACTCAGTATTTCTTAAAGTATGGCTATCTGTTTTCCCACGAGAAAACTTCCTTGTCCTAAGAACAGAAGATTTACGGACATCTCCCAAAAATACAATGTTGGAAGTTTTTGAGTTTCTCAAACTTCGTAAGTAGTTCTAATCTCTCTCTCTCTCTCTCTATCTCTCTCTCTCTCTCTCTCTCTCTCTCTCTCTCTCTCTCTCTCTCTCTCTCTCTCTCTCTCTCTCTCTCTCTCTCTCTCTCTCTCTCTCTCTCTCTCTTGTGTGTGTGTCTCTCTCTCTCTCTGTCTCTCTATCTCTCTCTTTTATTATCATATGTCTTTCGTCACAATCGTCTTTCGTTACAATATACAAGCACGTATTATCAGAAGTATGGAAAATTTATCATATATTTGATATTTACATAATGATTTTAATTCGTCCCAGGATCGCTTGATGCAGACGTCTTCAATGACATTTTGAAAGATGAACGTCAAAATGTGACACCTTTAAAAGCTCCTCCAATGTTAAACCGGACGAGGGAGTTATTGTCCGAGTTCTATTCACAGTATAATACAGAACTAGCGCACATCTTGGAGGATGAACGATTTTTATGGAGTACTGTGCTGGCGTCACCCGTTTGAATCAATCGCAATGTGCGTCATTCTGGAGATTTTACATATTTTGTAGACAAAGTTGAATGTCACTTAATCTTAGCAAAACAACTGTTCATGCTTATTAGGAATGGTGGTCCCATACCGGGTTATGAAAATTTGTATTTTAATTATAATGTTATTGAAACTGTATCTTTTAAAAGATATCGTGAAGTTATTATTGCACCCTTAATTTTATCGAGTAAAGCGCAAAGCTGCCTTGTCTCTCAAGCAAATAGGGCAATATTCTGTGTACATGGTTTTCAGAGAGTGATGGTAAAAATAAATTCAAAAGATTTGTTAAAAATGTTTGATAGCATGGTTACACCTATTTTGTGTTATGGGTTCGAAGTTTGGTACTAATTATTATATTATTAACGAGACTGTCCAGGTTAAATTTTTACGGTTAAATACTTTTCGAAAGAGGGTAAGTATATTTTTGATAATATGTCTTTGGAGAGGTTGGCAGATTACCTCTCCAAATTGTGTATATGTCTAAAGAAAAAAATATTGATGTCATTTATTGAATATGCCTTAGAACAGATTGTCAAAACATTGTTGAATAAGTCTCTAGAGTGTTCATGTGTCAAAAATATTATATTTAGATACGGTTTTGGTTATGCCTCCATTAGCTAAGATGTTGACAATGCTGATAATTTCATATCTCTATTCAAGCAAAGGCTTTCTAATAATCCTAAACATTGTTGTTATGCTCCTAAACAAGTTCTAGTAAATGCTTTAATTACTGTTAATTTAACAATCATTAAATGTTAAAAAATGTTAAATGTCTGCATTGTCGAAACTTAGATGTGACTGCATTTCATTTTCATTTCATTATCTCATCATTTTGAAGTTGAAATATGTAGATATAATAATGTTAACCATTATGAATATTATGGCTTTTTGTAAATCGAACGGCATAGACGTTGTTGAAGATGAGTTTCATGTTCTCTTGAATTGTAGACGTTTCTCCGAATCAAAGTTAAGAAGCACTTGAAGGATCTTAATCCCATTGTAATCTGACAATGACCTTTATATAAGAAATGTATGTAATTTTATATACCTTGTACTTAAACATATAAGAAATGTTTCAACTCGGCATGTGACCAGGTTATGAATTTAATTATTGTATCATTGGCCTATGGCCTCCTACTGAATACACTTGTGTGTGCGTCTGTCATAAATTCGTATTTAATAAATAAAACAAATTAGATATATTACAATTGTTAACGCTGAGCTATATTGGAACGGCACCGCCTTGGTGAACCAAAGGCGATGTTAAATTTCCCTGGTGTACACAAGCAACAACAACAAAAATTGTTCAAGGGAGGGTAAATTTCACCATCTCTGATGACGTCAAAAGGTATTCGTGACATCACTGGCAAAGCAAATGGCTCCGGTTTTAGACCATTTTCCATACACATATATACACATACATTTGAAACGATTAACGTATAAAGCTGGAAGATAATGAAGCTGATAATTATTAAACACAGTTTTTTTTAACCTAACATCGTTCCTGAAATGTAAAGTCAATTGGCAGAAAATTCATGAAAAATCAACACTTGTTAAGACAATAAATGACGTCATCATCATCGATATATTTATAACGGAATCATCGGAATTGTGATGAAATATCAAGATTGATATATTGATATTTTAAATTAATTCTTTTTTAATGATATCATAAATATTTCCATGTATGTACTGAATATATATTGTGCTGTCATTCTCTTATATATTTGTTTCATTGTTATTTTAACGCGTCTGACTTTTGGGACGTTTGAGTTATGGGACGACACCGAATCAACTTGCAGGTTTACCTAAAATAAGGATACAATCAGGGATATAGATGGAAACCAATATGTTATATGTTCAACAATCACAGACACAATAATGGCGAAATTTATCATCAAGATGTAGCTTACTACTCTCAGCTTACGTAAAGGTGAAATTTTGGATCGATAAGCAGCAAGTGAAAAGTAAATATTTGTAAACGGGCACTCGGGGTAATGTTTTTAAAGATTTCGTGACATTACTGACTTCATTGGCATCAAAATCATTGACGTAATTTTCTAATGAGCTTATAGTCCATTCAATTTACCAAGAAACTTAACCTAGAACTAGTTGACCATTTAACTTTTCCTCATGAAATATGACGTACGTCTTTGACCACTAATATCAAATTTGTAAGGAATTAACTGCATCATTTGAGCACATATGATTTATATCTAAGTAGATTTTTATGATGACACAAATCATTAGAGAGATTTGATTTGCTTATACTAACCTGTTTATTCAGACTATATTTGTGGATAGTCGGAATCATATATTTCATCATTTTCCCTCAAATCTGTCCAAATTTGTTACGAATAAGGTCAATTGATATACAAAGATGCATTTTATGTATATAAACGGGTTTTGAATGCATATACCGCTACTTGTGGTCAGAAATAATAACCTGCACATCCTGAATATTTACTATTTTCGTCTTGGCTCACTTCAGTTGTCAGCAGAAGCCATGTCAGTAATGTTTCACATGGCGTCACTGCAAAGAACACCTTTGCATGGTCCATATGCTACAAACATTGAAGACCTTGTCGTCTGCAGGTTCACCGTCTGTTCAAACTCAGTGTTGTATGTTTTATGACAGTTCACGTGGCTTTGATAAGATTCAAATATCGTTCGTCCTGAGTAAAGTTCACATCGCATATTTATCTGTAAAATGCCCAAACTATTATTTTTTCTTGTTTTCAATGATTACCGGAAAACAACCATATCATTGTTGATATGTTGAATATCTTCTATTTGAAGTTTCCTCTGGTTCCGCTGAGGGATTCATTCTGGCACAAAACATAACAGGACACTTCTCCATGCAGAAGTTGGTCAATATAGCTGATACTCTTTCCAAGTCCAACTTCCTGTGGATCACGTGACAGCTGTTAAGGGTCCGATTATGCTATAGTACTCTTTTTTGATTGTCATATCGGTTCTGCATCAGTCTCAGGAAAAGAACAAAGCTAGTAATCTGCCTAGGAATGTTCCGATTGTTTACGATCCTTAGCACGTTTTCACATTTTCAATTCACGTATTTTGTCAAATTTGGCAGCGAAAAGCAAGCTTTTAAGATTGTATATGAAAACCTTCAAACTCTCCAACTCACGAAAGGGACTGCAGTAGCTACTTTCGACCTGTCATCATCTTATTTCTAAAGACTAGCTCTCGAAATCTAAATCATGTGTACAGGACCTTTCGTAGTATCACTCTGAATAGTCTTCTCCAAAATCGAAAACTAGAAAACTATTTACTTTTTAAAAAGTCAACAGAAACAGTTAACTCAATTTCATATTGAACATACATATTGAAACACGACCAGTGTAATGTAAATCATGTGTGCACATATGTTCGTCAAACTTATACAACTTAACAATAGCTACTGTGATAAATAGCGACCTGTCGCATGTGTTTAATAAAAGGCCATTCCGTCTTGGTTTTTTGCTATCCTTTAATATTAATTATGATTTTTTGTCAAAAGTATCCCTTTCACTGTATTTCTTTCAAAAGCTTAGGATCCGGTGTAATAGACACTTTGTCGTCTCGGCAAAATTATAGAAATAACAGTTTGGTTTTTATTAGTTGCTTGTGATTTATTGTTTCCATTCACATTTTATTTTTAAAAAGGCCATCAGATTGTGTTGTATTCATTGAGCCATACCCTGAGCCTTCTAAAGAAATATTCATTTGAACTTATAAAACATAGTAAACCATATCTGTACCTTTTTCATTTACATGTTTCTGATTGACAGCCAAATAAAAAAAATTCGGAAAGTTTATCGAAATAGATTTTATAATTTACTGGAATATGGTGAGAAAATATAAATCTTCTTGATGGACGTCTCTCGAGATCAAAACAAATAGTTTCTTACCTTATTCAACAATTAAATGTTTAAGTAAATCACGGATCGTGACTTGACTCCGGAGAAAGAAAATGTATTGCCATTGTCGCTTTTCATGTATCTGTTAATGTCTCTATGGACTTATCCATACTTTTCATTAAGAGCAATTCCAATATTTTCGTAATCGTATAAAATTGGATTTTCGAAATTAAAATTTACAATCGTCTTTACAGAGAGTTCTCAATGAATGGCTCGAAAGTTTGGACTCATTTTGTTAAATGCACCTGTAGGTTTGTTCTCCTTCGGATGTATGAAAATGACATTAGAAAACTTTTTAACCCCTTTGACCCCTTGTATTGTGTTCCTTTAAAAAAGCCATAGAGTCAATACAGAGACATTGCTAATTGTACGACTTTGTATTAGATGGGTCCACATATTTCGATTCCAGACTAGTTTGTTGCAAAGTTGAAAGCACTTCGATAAATAGATGATAATGTTATTATTGATTATTACGATTTACTATCAACAACAAATGCAATTTTCAAATCCAAGGGACAAAATAACACTGTATAATGATACTAAGTATTTCAATAGATATAGTTGTGTTTTACGAACACAACAATAAAAATTGGTTTGAAAGAATTTATCAACTATTTGATGATATTGTAGCTGATGATTGTCTTCTCTGTAACAGCTGACTAATTGTCCATAACTTCATCACTTTCCAGTTCATGTTATCCTCATACAGCAATATCCAGTCCTGGTTCAAATGCTACAGGAGTATTTCTCAATATGTAAGTGAAATTTTGTAAATATTCATATTCATATTTCATTTTATGTTCCCGAAACTTGTTCATATTTGTTGGACAATACCGTTCTGTGCATCCTCGATTATCGATTATCTGATAATTCTCCACTATACCCTGGAACCAAGGTGAGCTCGACACGATATTACCTCCCCTTATCAAATCAAGTGTCTACGCATGGATATCCAGCGTACCAATCAAATGGTTTCAAGCATACACCTCCGCTTCCATGATAAAAGAACTTCGACAGTTTTTGTTATTGAATTTGTACCGAAAGTCTGTCCTCTGTTCGGGATAAACATGAAAACAATTACTTGAATCTCTTTAATTTAGGGGTTCCCTTCCCCTTAACGGCCCTGAAGTCTAGATTTCCTTGAGTTTGGGGCCTATTTAGTGGCCATAAGTTTTCCGATGTTGCACTCCCTTGTTCCCTTTCCGCTTATTGAAAGTATATTTTAGAAGTTTGATAATTCTGATGCATTGCTATCCTGTAAAAATGGTTAAAGCTGGATGTCCGTAGCAAACAATGGGTGACTGATCGCAGGGAAGAGTATGTCAAATGGTTCTGCCTATTTCAAGACAAATATTTAACCGATTGGTTACTACGACTAGGCGGGACAAGAAAAGGACAGTAGTAAAGATATCGTGTCGAGTCTAGCTTGTGTATAGTGGAGAATTATCTTTACGTTTACCAAGGATTATCGGGGATGCGCCCTGTTCTGGCCTACACGACTCATCATTACTTGGTAATCAGCTCTGCCCGATTTCCGATTTCAGTGTGATTTAAATGGCGGGCTCTTCAGTTAGAAATGTCTTGAAAATAAACCTATTGAGATATACATGCTCAAATTACTTATCTTAAAAGACATATTGGCAATTCCGACTATTTTTAATAAGCAGACCTTGGTAGTGATTATTGGTTGCCTGTGAGGGGATCTAACTTCTTAAGGTTTTTGACAACGAATAGTTTTTCCAAGCTATCTTAACACTAAGTTTATCGTAAGTACTATCCATCAACATTGGCTTACGACTATCTTAGCACTAAGAATGCTTCGAATCCCGCCAGTAGAGAACTGTTCTACACGCAGTCAAGTTTGGGTGCAATGCTACACTGAATTTCAGCGCAGTACCACCCATGGTTCGCTAGTTCCAGCCGATGCTCGCAGGTTTCACCGCAATGCATAACCACAATGGTGTTGTGGGATTTCTCCCTGCAATAATACTAGCAGCCGCGATATTAGTGAAATAATCTTGAAAGCGGCGTTAAACACCAACTCACCTCAGTGTGTTTCAGTTTTCTGCGTGACGTTTCGCGATCGTTATTAAATAGAGAGTTGTTTCAGTTTTGTATAAGGTTAAATGATACGCTGAAAATTCAGATTTACAAATACAACCTAAGATACAATATATATCGATACAATTTGCATGAATCTATATTCAAGGGACTAATCAGTAATTTCATGTAATCGTGTAGTAGTAACTTAATGCTTTCAACACTCGTAACGCGGAATAATTGCTTTATTTCTTCATAACTTTCTTTTCAATAAATGTTTAAGCTCTTTTTTCTAATATAGAGAAACTGAAATATTACCCAAAATTTAATCGTATCAGATTTTAAACACTTATTTGTAATAATCATACATGCTTCTTCGTCAATATTTATTCAAACTGGTCACTCAGAGCCATCTTGTTAAGTGGTAATCACCGTTTTATTCGTCAATCATACGGCTCTAAAAGCTCAAGTGTAAATTTTTAAATGAATTTTTGCATTTTCCTGCACGATATTGGTCAAACAAATCTTTAAAAAATATAATTTATATTCGATGCTTATTCTCCGCGTTGGCAAACTGTTTATCATTTTTTATTTTCATTATTATAAAAATTATTAACCTGGAAGTCTTCTTTTACTCTTGCTGAAAATATCATAACATTATGAAAACCAATGCTTTTTGTCCATTATCTTTTACAAACACAGGGCCATTAAGATGTGATATTTCTATCACGCCCCGGTTATGTATGTATAGAATTTACTAAATGAATCATTTTTTACATAACCTTTATGCATTGTTTGGAGAGCAAATAGTAGAAATAAAGCGAGTGTTGGTTGATAATATGTGTGACATGATTGATGTGTACACTCGAGGCGAAGTAATTTTCCTGAATATTTTATAAGAACAAAGCTAATACCTACATTTGAGCAAAGTCAGCATCGCGCAATATTTCTTTGTCTTTGTGAGTTTTCTGTATGCTTTGTTTACGGCAGTAAGATGAATGTTACTAACTAGGGACTGAGTTTCGACTTCCTTACATTAATATGGCTTTTTTCATTTATCATTGAAAAGAAGAAAATATCATTATATTGAGAGATAAATATACTAAACTCAGGCTATATGGTATTTTGACTCTTATTAAGGCCTCATAAAAAATCATAAAACATACTTTGTGTCACTTTAGAGGTTGACTAAAATGCTCCTTGAACACTTTCGGGCTTCATCAAAGGGATTTAAACTTGACAACAACATTTTATCGCGACCTGATATTAATCTAATTGACTACTAGTATATAAACCATTTAAAACATGATTTGCGTAACCATTTATTTACAATTGTGTGTTATTTGGATGACGTTGTCCTCGGACTGATATATTAACTTTTATAGGCTGTAGCATATTTTCTGCGGGTAAAAGAGTGATCCTACAATAAGGTAAATGAATTTTTATTAGAATTATTAGAATTATGATAAATAAATCTGTAGCGCTTTTTTTTTGCTTGGTTCAATCGTAATAACTGTGATTTACCCGATGTTTGCGTCAAGACGGAAACAGACGAAAAACAATCGTCTGATGAAGAGATTATAATTAACACAACATAGGCGTTTTTTCAAAATGAATTACCTCAAACACAAATTTGGATTCTTTACATAAAATTTTGATGTTTTTAGAAATATCAGTGATCCGATATATGGTATTTTAAACACACAGAACAGAATAAAACGAATATGTGCAAATCTCACATCGTATTCAAATAAATTTACTTTGTAATTACAAAGAATTCCAAAAAATTGACCTTGTCATTGTCTTTCAAACAGCCGACATAAATGAACTTTCTCTCCCCAGCAAAATTTGTTCTACAAAAGGAAGGAATTTGTAGATATGTCCTCTAGGCTTTACGTCCTTACCACCGAATGGTGGTCCGTCTCATATGGCTTCCATAGCCAAGAAGAAAGTCATTGTGACCAGAACGTTTACAAGGGAGAAGATCTTGAGGAACATCTTGTCCAAAGCCGTGGCAACCTCAGCGCCTGTCACCATTCGAACTTGGTCCAGCTCAAGCAGCTTCACGTCTGCATCAACTCCGACGTTCTTTATGGCCCAGACCTCGTCCTGCAACTTGCTCTTGCTTCGTTTCGGCAAAATCCAGGTCATCCAGCGTCGAACCTGGACCTTTTCTGTCTGGTGGTAATAAGAGAGAACGAACACCGTTGCAATGGTACACGCAACACTCATGAAGATCTCAGTGGCGAGGTAGGCACTGAAGAAGCAGACACCATCAGAGTTCTCGGGCAGAGCATCAGTTACAAGGGTAAGGAACACGGCATAGGACAGTAGGACGGAGATGCAAAGAGTCATCTTTTCTCCAGAATTGGCAGGGAGGGCAAAGACCAGTGAGTTGAGCAGAGAAAGGAACACAATAGGCAGGATCATATTGATGACGTAGAACAGAGTCTTGCGTTTGAGAACTAAATGGAAGTCAATACGGTAACGTCTCCCTACCTTCATCCTGATCTTCCGTGCAAAGCGATCAACGATCTTCCATTCCCCATTCTCTTCAGAAAACCTGCTTTTAATGGCAAGGCCATCACCATGGTCAAGGTTGATAATTTTCTGAGGGCAACTCCAGGGGTCGATGCTCACCACACAGGTCTGGGTGTCAAATGGGTAGTGACGGACGTCGACTTTACAGTAGACTTTATATAAATCCCCCGGCACCCACAGAATATTTCCAGAGGAGTTGAGAAATAGTCTGAGATTGTCGTTGCCGATCTTTCCATAGTTGTTCATGGCGTTCTGGATGATGATGTCCGGTTTCCACATCATTTCTGGAGGGAGGTACAAGACATCAGGATTATACTCAGCTGGATTCCATGTAAGGAGAGGCTCCCTCCACGAAACTACGAAGACAGCATAGATGCTAAGGATCTGATCCTTTTCATTCAAATCCATCAAAGAGTTGATAACCATCCGGATACTGATGGACCAGTTGGGATTGTTGTCCTGATTTGGCCATACTAGAGGATCGTAATTTTGGAACAGATCTTTTATAAGACGACTTTCGTTCTTCAAGGCAGGACTTTTAGCAAAAGTTGATACTAAAAGACCAAACCAGAAGGACCAAAAAGGTATTCCGTCCATCTCCTACGGTGTTGCTGGTCAAAACTGAATATAATTTGATTCTTTCTTCTATAAAAGCGACGGGTAATGTCCATTTATGAAAGGGGGTTTTACTGAAAATATTCTACTCTCCAAATATCAAATAAATCCCCCTTTTCCAAATTTCAGATGGTTTTACACGTTAGATGAGCATGTTCTCTCCACATATGATATTTCGTTTGTCATGAGATATAGGAAATAAAGGAAAGTTCCTGAGAGAATGGCTTCTTCTTCATAATGGACCCAACGTGTTTTAACATACATCAAACCATGGAACATGTATATTATGTGGACTTTTATCTTTTGCATCAATGAAAGTAAATACCCCAGATATTTGTCCTCAATAAAAGGTAAATACACCAGTCATAATTCGAAAGAGTCATTAATGCCTTGTTTACAGTAACTGGGCGGGAAGTAATTCACAAAGCGCTAATGGAAATCATAGCAAGATGATATGGATAGAAAGATTAAATGATTTACATTTGATATATAGAAATTCTCCACACATTGAAGATCAATTCTATAAATATGATAACATCATTAGATCATATCTACCTCAGTTAAAGTAATCAGATTTTGTTAAATAGAAACACGTGCAGGCAGCCAACGCTTATCTTAGGTGCTTGGTATATGGTTATTAATAGGTCTACAAATGAAACTTAGTAAGCTTCAAAACAAATAGTTTCTTACCTTATTCAACAATTAAATGTTTCAGTAAATCACGGATCGTGACTTAACTCCGGAGAAAGAAAATGTATTACCATTGCCGCTTTTCATGTATCTGTTAATGTCTCTATGGACTTATCCATACTTTTCATTAAGAGCAATTCCAATATTTTCGTAATCGTATAAAATTGGATTTTCGAAATTAAAATTTACAATCGTCTTTACAGAGAGTTCTCAATGAATGGCTTCAAAGTTTGGACTCGTTTTGTAAAATGCACCTGTAGTTTTGTTCTCCTTCGGATTAAGATGCATTAAAATGACATTAGAAAACTCTTAAATGACCCCTTGTATTGTGTTCCTTTAAAAAAGCCATAGAGTCAATACAGAGACATTGCTTATTGTACGACTTTGTATTAGATGGGTCCACATATTTCGATTCCATACTAGTTTGTTGCAAAGTTGAAAGCGCTTCGATAAATAGATGATAATGTTATTATTGATTATTACGATTTACTATCAACAACAAATGCAATTTTCAAATCCAAGGGACAAAATAACACTGTATAATGATACTAAGTATTTCAATAGATATAGTTGTGTTTTACGAACACAACAATAAAAATTGGTTTGAAAGAATTTATCAACTATTTGACGATATTGTAGCTGATGATTGTCTTCTCTGTAACAGCTGACTAATTGTCCATAACTTCATCACTTTCCAGTTCATGTTATCCTCATACAGCAATATCTAGTCCTGGTTCAAATGCTACAGGAGTATTTCTCAATATGTAAGTGAAATTTTGTAAATATTCATATTCATATTTCATTTTATGTTCCCGAAACTTGTTCATATTTGTTGGACAATACCGTTCTGTGCATCCTCGATTATCGATTATCTGATAATTCTCCACTATACCCTGGAACCAAGGTGAGCTCGACACGATATTACCTCCCCTTATCAAATCAAGTGTCTACGCATGGATATCCAGCGTACCAATCAAATGGTTTCAAGCATACACCTCCGCTTCCATGATAAAAGAACTTCGACAGTTTTTGTTATTGAATTAGTACCGAAAGTCTGTCCTCTGTTCGGGATAAACATGAAAACAATTACTTGAATCTCTTTAATTTAGGGGTTCCCTTCCCCTTAACGGCCCTGAAGTCTAGATTTCCTTGAGTTTGGGGCCTATTTAGTGGCCATAAGTTTTCCGATGTTGCACTCCCTTGTTCCCTTTCCGCTTATTGAAAGTATATTTTAGAAGTTTGATAATTCTGATGCATTGCTATCCTGTAAAAATGGTTAAAGCTGGATGTCCGTAGCAAACAATGGGTGACTGATCGCAGGGAAGAGTATGTCAAATGGTTCTGCCTATTTCAAGACAAATATTTAACCGATTGGTTACTACGACTAGGCGGGACAAGAAAAGGACAGTAGTAAAGATATCGTGTCGAGTCTAGCTTGTGTATAGTGGAGAATTATCTTTACGTTTACCCAGGATTATCGGGGATGCGCCCTGTTCTGGCCTACACGACTCATCATTACTTGGTAATCAGCTCTGCCCGATTTCCGATTTCAGTGTGATTTAAATGGCGGGCTCTTCAGTTAGAAATGTCTTGAAAATAAACCTATTGAGATATACATGCTCAAATTACTTATCTTAAAAGACATATTGGCAATTCCGACTATTTTTAATAAGCAGACCTTGGTAGTGATTATTGGTTGCCTGTGAGGGGATCTAACTTCTTAAGGTTTTTGACAACGAATAGTTTTTCCAAGCTATCTTAACACTAAGTTTATCGTAAGTACTATCCATCAACATTGGCTTACGACTATCTTAGCACTAAGAATGCTTCGAATCCCGCCAGGGGCTCGGCAACTTTGTCTGCAGTAGAGAACTGTTCTACACGCAGTTAAGTTTGGGTGCAATGCTACACTGAATTTCAGCGCAGTACCACCCATGGTTCGCTAGTTCCAGCCGATGCTCGCAGGTTTCACCGCAATGCATAACCACAATGGTGTTGCGGGCTTTCTCCCTGCAATAATACTAGCAGCCGCGATATAAGTGAAATAATCTTGAAAGCGGCGTTAAACACCAACTCACCTCACCTGATGTGTTTCAGTTTTCTGCGTGACGTTTCGCGATCGTTACACTGGGTGAAAAAAAGATATTTAATATATTTACAAACATTTACAAAAGATTAAATATCATCTTTAATAGATATTTACATTTTGTAAATATCATGTTTAATCCGTTGTAAATGTTTGTAAATATTTGTAAATATTTGTAAATATTTGTAAATATCATCTTTAATCTTTTTTAAATATTGTAAATATCATCTTTAATCTTTTTTAAATATTGTAAATATCATCTTTAATCTTTTTTAAATATTGTAAATAGCATCTTTAATCTTTTTTAAATATTGTAAAAAACATCTTTAATCTTTATTAAATATTGTAAATATTATCTTTATTCTGTTTTAAATCTTGTAAATATCATCGTTATCCTGTATGAAATCTTTGTAAATATCATTTTAATCTGTATGAAATCTTTGTAAATATCATTTTAATCTGTATGAAATATTTGATTTCATACATTTTTAAAAATCTCTTTTAGTTATTTTTTATATGAAATTTAAGCTGTATGTCTGCAAAATAGATAAACTATATATGACATTCTTAAATCTTATATATATCTTAAGATGGGACACATCCTAACTTGGAATCCTTAATTACTTGATACGTTTGTATTTGTCATTGTCTACGAGCAAAATACATATTCTTTTGAAATTGAAATTGAAATAACGTACCTGATAAGTAGTATATAACCAAATTATCAATGTATCCTACAGTGTTATCAGACAAGGAACTGCAAATTACATCGTTTATCATATTTTGAAAGTCGGGTGTCCAAAATTTTTAATACTTTGCATTGTTGAACGTCTAGGACCTTACCTAGCCTCAATACTTATATAGTTTACAAACTAATAAGTCAATAGTGAGGAAAATAAACATTATGAAACTAAGACGATATTCTTATTAATAATACATATCTTACCTTTTTATTCAGAGATAGAATGACTCTTGATAATCCCCAACTTCTCTGTATTGGCACTCCAACTTGGAATTTCTCTCAGTTTTCAAAATAAACTATTTTTGAAACTAAGATTATTCCTACTCAATGTTACTCTAAGCGTTTATTACAAGTTAAGTTATACATATATTGACAGTTATTGATCCACACTGCCGTCCTAGTTTAGAATCACTTTTTTATTCAAATATGAGCCGTTTGGGAGAGTAGGTGATCATTACCTTTCAACGTGTATAACTAAACATTTAGAATAATGTTCATATTGCTGATAGTAACAAGACAGACAGACGGTTATGTAAGTGTTTATATTTTTTTTGAGTTTTTAGTGGAGGCAGAAAAAAATCCAAAATAAAACGGTGAGTAGGAGTCATTTCGATTCTTTAATAACATTTAGCTTTACAGCTAAGCGACGGTTATAATACAAAAATGCAATGACATTTCTTACTTAACGTTTGAAATATATCCACGTTGCCTCTTGGTAAAATTATAGTGGATATACATTATTCATTATATATTTTATACATCGTAATGTTTGTTAATATATTTGTTTTCTATTTAAATTTTAGTTTGTGTACTTTATGAGTATTGAGTTTAGGTTAGGTCCTAGCCGTTCAAATATGCTTAATATTACAATTAGGGACGAACAATGAATGATGTTACTTCTCTAATATTTTTCTATTTTATGTCAACTTAGCTATTTGATATAGTGATATAGTAAGATAATGGTCTGCTTGTACAACACGAACATGTACAACAACGCTATCTGTTTTAGCCTTATGCAAAGCTGCCACGTTAACTTATTTATATATATAAATATACATAATAATATGTATAATAATCAAAATAAATCAAACAATCAAATACACATTTATATACATTAAGAAAATTGTTTTGTGCGTTGATAAAAACTATATATCTAGAGACATTTAATGTTTGATGTCAATGGCATATGATAATACTCTTTGCAGTATCGAATAATACATTGCCCTGTCCTCCATATAACCTATATCTTATAGTGATTTAACTGTGCCGTTTAATGATAAAACCGTCGTTCAATTGAAATGATAGATACGCTTTGTTGCACACGGTGTAACAAGTTTCCTTTGATCTCCACTAAATACCTACTGACACGTGTATTAACCCAAATCACTAAGGCTTCATTCAAATAACAACGTTACGCTTCGTCTGATTGCATTGTTACGGTAATTGCCTGGTAAAAGACTATGTCCCAGCCATATCTTAGACATGGGCTGAAATGGAACAGTCCTAATTAGTGCTCCCCTAGCTTACACTGATCAAAAGGGAGATTTATTTTGAAATAAATAATGAAATAATAAAACTAATAATGAAAACAGAAAGGTGTGTGTTAGCTAAAGAGTTGTTTTCATTTGTCAAATCAAGTCAAATTTATCTCAAAAGTCATAAATGATGACATAGAGTGAACAAAACATACATGAATATAACTTAATAGACATATCAAGCATACGCAGACCATTTTTTATACAAAGAGTCGTAACAAAATCGGTTTGTATGTGATGGACATACATGAAATATATTTTTCAATTGATGAATGTTTACAATAATATGCAGGAAGATCTTTATCTCGTAAATCATTAAAAAGGTTACACTCTGGCACACATTGAAATTCATCCCCTATCTTCTGCTTACATGACGGACATGATGATAAATTCAAAGGAAGTTGCAAAAAAAGTTTTCAATATATAAATCATCCTTATGCTTGTCATAATAACAACCTTTCGGAGATGAAAAGTCGAAATACAAATTGTAGTAAACCCAATACAAATATATTTATAAGTCAATATACTGAAGTAGTATTTTATCATACAGTTGTTCCTGAATAAAAGCATACTACCCACTCATCGTTAACTAGATGAGATTTATATGTATTTGTTAACTTTTTCCATAAAGAGGAGATGTAACGTACAAGTTTGATTATTATAAGAATCATTAGAGCCAATTAGAGAGATAATATAATATGCTGTAATTCGACTACTAGGAGATCTTTTATAACCCTGTTTTGGATGACCGCCTATTGAGACTGGCGAACGCTTACACAAAATCCCTTAAGGATGACTCGAAGCCACGCCCATTTGACAGAAGTCGTAATTGATGTACACATGTCATGGAATAGTACGCATAGCATCATATTAAAACACTGTCTCTCGCTTGGAACAATACATATAATTAAAGATATATTTAACATCAATTTATCTGAGGTTTGAGTTGTTTGGATGACCTAATCTTTTTAAACAGCTGTTATGACTGTGAGATATCCTGTTGTTTTTTCATTAAGGAGGTTATAATTCCGTTATACTTACTTACTTATTGTTTTGCCCTTTATATCAGTCTATTAGAGGAATTGTTTGTATCTTGTCTTGATAATTAGGAAGGTTTTTAATATGCTTTCGTCAAACCAATACTTTATTCTATACTTAATAATCCCGTTTTAACTCTTGATAGTGCCAAGGCCTGCTATCCTTATGACGTAATATGTTATACAGATGACATGTTTTATTATTTTAGTCCTTTAATGTAGATGCCTTTACTTTACATATCAACATTATAACTGTATCAGTGTCTCTCATAAATCGCTGTGCGATTGGTTGTATATACCAGTGAGACAAAAATCTGCAAACTAGCACGTCATGCGGCAGGACACGCCTCAGTGACCACGGGCCAGTTCAGTTCTGGTCACTGGTGCTAATTAGCTGGTGATTCGAAAAAGCAGTATCAAGTTGTTTATTGGCCAATTTCGAAAATTTGAATTCAAGTTACTGGCAAATTAGAATACATATATTATGAATCACGAAAGTTTCCGTGGGTCACTTCAGTCAGTCCCCCAACTTATTTGTGAAAAAGGATCACCAAGTAGGTTGATACGGAACATTCATATCAGGTTATTTCTGATTCGTTTATAATATATATACTTATTTTTATATATTATATAATTTATGAACCGATTAATAACTAGACCCTGACTATTTAAGTCTATACCCACAACTGCTTTAAGGGGTTACTTAGTATTCTCGGCCCTGGGAAAGTGGTGGTTTGATCTCGGGATAACGCGCCAAAACCAAAATCAAGTATTCCATAAAGCTCTAAAAGGTATACCAAAAGGCTACAGGTTTTAGGTGATAAATCAAACAGGCAAGGCTAGTTTTATGTCCCTGCTTAAAGGCGATATGTTTGGAACTTATGTCAGATTTAGCTTTTATTATAAGTGTATATCTGTAATGCGCAGCGTATGTTGTTGTAGCCAAATATGGCATTTTATATGATTGATTTCACTTTAAATAGTTCAGTAAAGTCTCGTTTTCTTAAATTTCCTATTATCAATCATACAAATATTAATACTTCATTGTCTCATTTTATATGATGCATCGCTCAATTTGACTGACAACATCTATATACAGTTAAAAGTTAAAAGAAGTTTAATCACCTCATTAATACTTTGGTAATTGATGACGGCAGATCATTTGAGTTTTAGATGTCAAAAGCTTTGTTGAAAAAACACAAAATCTAATTGTGTACATAAGTTTTAGATTTCAGTAGCTTTGTTGAAAAAGCTTTACTTTGTTTACAGATCTAAGTAACTCAGCATAAACAACACATATTACTTCAACCATAAGTATTTCCAACATGATACAGAAAATGAGAAAAACTGTTTTATATCGCATGAATGGTTAATTATACACACCTTTATTATTTATTCTGAAAGTAACTGGCGCGGTTTGTCCCGGATCATTATGGTATTCTTCGTTTCTTCTACAGTGTATATTGATCCGGAAGTAAACAATGGCAGAGAAGATAGATATAATTTGAGGTTTTACCCTGTTTATACAGTGGCATTATCCGTTCGCTCCTTGTAATCAAACATATCCTGTGCACTTGTGTTTTTATTGTAGTGATTTGTTTCATTGCTAAATGACTCACTTCTAATGTTTCCTCTATGTCTGAAATATAGATATGTAATTCATTTGTAGTCTTTAGTTTATACATCGTTACAATACATCGAGTGTACATATTAATATTCATATTACATATTTACATAACCATTTTATATATCTTGTTAAATGAGCGTTAATTGTATTACCAAACTAATCAGTCCGCATGTTATATTATATAATATTTATTTTACTGAATTATGGATAACATTTTATCCTGGTATAGTGTTCAATGAATGCTAGATTCACTTAAATAAGTTCAGTAAAAACATACTAAAATTGACATGACATCCTTTTCATTTTTGAAATAGATATTGTTTTAACCAAGATGACATGAGTAAATCCTTCCATACCTCATGTAGATCTCACTTACCTTGTATACCTATATCAATAACGAGGATGAAATCCCAACAAAAAATATTAAGTTACTCACCAGAGGAGTTCTTGAATCTTGACCAACACACGAGCAAGAGTCGTAAATCCAGTTCTTTAAATTTTGTTATATACTAAGTTTTGACCAATTGTAAGGGGTTCAAGCTAATATATTGTCACATGTCATGTCTCCTGAACTTTTGATTGCCTAACACTCTCCCCTTCCACAAGACAAGTACATCCGTGCACCTGCGATAAGACCCAATAGACTGACTGGAGCCAACTAATTAGCCTTTCCTGTAATTAGTCTTGAGATCATAAGGATCGAAGAGTCTTTACGACAATAATTATGTAATGAACGGGGCTGTAAAATATGGCATTAGCCAGGGGTGAGACGTCTCAATTTGTTCCTCCTTCAAGAAACACCCTATCCTGCCCATCCCACATTATCAACTTGTTCAATAAAAATATGTCACCAGACAGTTGAATCTTGAATTCTTAAATATGACCAATTCAGAGAAGATTATCAAGACTCATGGAACACATGCAATTCGTGAAGCGGGAGTTAACATTTCACTCACTGAAAGTGCAAGGTATTATACCTTTTAGTCACTTATCTTTTACTATATTTTTGATATATCTTTGAGAAAAAAACGCGTGGCACTTCAAAGTCGTGGCTGGAGTAAGAATCTTTGTTTACTTAAATGTATTTCCATTTATAAATAGAACACCTTATAGAGTTGTATTTCAGTTTCAAAACGTTAGTCAATAGACTAAACGCGTTTTGAGTCAAAACTGATAAAATTTCAAAATGGGACCGACGTATATACCTTTGTAAGATTCTTGAAGCCATGTATCATACTAAAATTGATTTTATTTACATGTAGGAACATAACATTTAGTTTCAAAATGTTATTATTTTATTACATAGTACTGGTAATTTGTAAATTTCCATAAGGATAAGCAGGTCGAATTGTAAGCTGTGCAAGTATGTGACATACATTGGACCGAAACATATAAAATATTATGCAAGATGATGTTTAAAACTTAAACAATTTTTTCTATTCATTAAAGTTTCTACATGATCAATGCAAAAAGGGCCCAATTTGTTAAAACAACATGGACCATTCCGAGATCTGTGTATGTTGTTTTAGCCATACACCAGTCACAAGTGGTGCCCACTAATTACTGTTTGTCATTTATGACTCAATGCCAATCTCTCGTTCTCATGCCAAGCTGTCAGATTAACACTGTGCATGCTCAGTGCTGAATGGAAACTGTTGTAGCTTACATTGTGTATAAGGATATACAAGTTACAAGAATGGATAATATATATCAGGGTCTGAGGTAGGTCATTTTACAAAGGGTTTTTTCAAGTCAGATTTACCACATATATTGTCAAAACTGATTTTAAGAAGGACGCTAGATTTATACAATATTAACTTTGAATTTTTGTTATAACTTTTAAAAGAAAGGGTTTTCATCTAACCATGAGTGACTTTGTATGCCGTTTGATTCGATAGAACTAGTTATAATGACCGTCAAAATGCAGATAATTATTATTTTTCATATTAATTGTGGAATAGTTCTTTAAATCAAATATATTTAAAAAATTCAAATACAGTGGTATTGTAATCAATGCACTTTATATTCAAAGGTAATCCCAGTCAGTAAGTTAACATAACTGTAAGAGTATTTAGGAGCAGTATATACAACAATTGATGATCGAACTTCATATTTAAATAAAATATTGATGGTAATGAATTTTAAAAAGGAGCAAAACGAATAATATTATTAACCTCGCTGTATATGAGTCTTTGTGAAAAATCATGCAAATTCCATCAGATTTCCATTTTAACTACCGTTCATCTTTTATCCATCTTAGAAACTTTTAGAAGATAAAGGAATAAAAGAATGTTGATCATCCCATTCCAAAGGCAATGCTATCAAATTTACGAAACCTTTTATCAATATCTTTCATTACAAAGTAACTTTATTTATCAGATATCTCCTTATTCTCTTTCAATGATATAAGCAAGGCACCAAGGTACAAACCTATACGAATCTAAGTTCAATATTAAAAAAAGATTAACATTTTTTATATCGACAAAAAAGATGTTCTTTACAATATCTAATAAAGATTAAAGATTTTATTGACACTATTTTATACATATGTTATTTACAATATCTAATACAGATAAAAGATGTAATTTTCAATATCAAAATGCAGATTAAAGATGTATTTTTCAATATCTAATGCAGATTAAATATGTAATTTACATAATCTAATGCAGATTAAAGATGATATTTACAAATATCTAATGCAGATTAAAGATGATATTTACAAACTAATCATCATATTTAAAAATATTTATTTCAGATTAAAAATGATATTTAAAAACATTTAAAAACATTTACAAAACTTTACAAAACTTTACAAAACTTTACAAACCTTTTCAAATATTTACAAAGGGATTAAATATCTTGAAAATATCTTGTAAAGATGACATTTAATATATTTATTATTTTGTAAAGAAGTATTTTAATCTTTGTAAATATCTTGTAAAAAACAATTTTAATAGATATTTACAAGATTTTAAATATCATTTTTTCACGCAGTGTTATTAAAGAAAGAGTTGTTTTAGTTTTGTATAAGGTTAAATGATACGCTGAAAATTCAGATTTACAAATACAACCTAAGATACAATATATATCGATACAATTTGCATGAATCTATATTCAAGGGACTAATCAGTAATTTCATGTAATCGTGTAGTAGTAACTTAATGCTTTCAACACTCGTAACGCGGAATAATTGCTTTATTTCTTCATAACTTTCTTTTCAATAAATGTTTAAGCTCTTTTTTCTAATATAGAGAAACTGAAATATTACCCAAAATTTAATCGTATCAGATTTTAAACACTTATTTGTAATAATCATACATGCTTCTTCGTCAATATTTATTCAAACTGGTCACTCAGAGCCATCTTGTTAAGTGGTAATCACCGTTTTATTCGTCAATCATACGGCTCTAAAAGCTCAAGTGTAAATTTTTAAATGAATTTTTGCATTTTCCTGCACGATATTGCTATTTCCCAGGTCAAACAAATCTTTAAAAAATATAATTTATATTCGATGCTTATTCTCCGCGTTGGCAAACTGTTTATCATTTTTTATTTTCATTATTATAAAAATTATTAACCTGGAAGTCTTCTTTTACTCTTGCTGAAAATATCATAACATTATGAAAACCAATGCTTTTTGTCCATTATCTTTTACAAACACAGGGCCATTAAGATGTGATATTTCTATCACGCCCTGGTTATGTATGTATAGAATTTATTAAATGAATAATTTTTTACATAACATTTATGCATTGTTTGGAGAGCAAATAGTAGAAATAAAGCGAGTGTTGGTTGATAATATGTGTGACATGAATGATGTGTACACTCGAGGCGAAGTAATTTTCCTAAATATTTTATAAGAACAAAGCTAACACCTACATTTGAGCAAAGTCAGCATCGCGCAATATTTCTTTGTCTTTGTGGGTTTTCTGTATGCTTTGTTTACGGCAGTAAGATGAATGTTTGAATTGTATTATAAGGCAGAGATCGTAATGGTTTCTATTTTACTTTTAAAGCCTTGTAAATATACTCTTTGGATATTAATTGCTGATGCCAAGCATATGATGGCGATTCTAACGCACAGTCTCCATATATGAACTGAAAACCGCTCTTAAAGGGCAACAGAGTATTTTGTTGGTGTCAAATATGTCCAACTTCATAAATGGTGTTATTTTATCGAGAAGTGATGGTTGTATTTGAAAATGAGTATTTAAGTGCGTATCACATCTGAATAGTCACAATAAACAGGTTAAATTCGTGATTTGTGATCGAAAACCGGACAACTGCGCGCGCCGATGACTCAAACGTAATTTTTGAAAAATAATTCGCTGGAGACAAGAAGATAAATATTGATTGGTAGTGTTGAATAAGTCATATAACTCATATACATGTATATCGGAGACTGAGTTTTGACTTCCTAACATTAATATGGCTTTTTTCATTTATCATTGAAAAGAAGAAAATATCATAATGTTGAGAGATAAATATACTAAACTCAGGCTATATGGTTTTTTGACTCTTATTAAGGCCTCATAAAAAATCATAAAACATACTTTGTGTCACTTTAGAGGTTGACTAAAATGCTCCTTGAACACTTTCGGGCTTCATCAAAGGGATTTAAACTTGACAACAACATTTTATCGCGACCTGATATTAATCTAATTGACTACTAGTATATAAACCATTTAAAACATGATTTGCGTAACCATTTATTTACAATTGTGTGTTATTTGGATGACGTTGTCCTCGGACTGATATATTAACTTTTATAGGCTGTAGCATATTTTCTGCGGGTAAAAGAGTGATCCTACAATAAGGTAAATGAATTTTTATTAGAATTATTAGAATTATGATAAATAAATCTGTAACGCGTTTTTGCTTGGTTCAATCGTAATAACTGTGATTTACCCGATGTTTGCGTCAAGACGGAAACAGACGAAAAACAATCGTCTGATGAAGAGATTATAATTAACACAACATAGGCGTTTTTTTCAAAATGAATTACCTCAAACACAAACTTGTCATTGTCTTTCAAACATCCGACATAAATGAACTTTCTCTCCCCAGCAAAATTTGTTCTACAAAAGGAAGGAATTTGTAGATATGTCCTCTAGGCTTTACGTCCTTACCACCGAATGGTGGTCCGTCTCATATGGCTTCCATAGCCAAGAAGAAAGTCATTGTGACCAGAACGTTTACAAGGGAGAAGATCTTGAGGAACATCTTGTCCAAAGCCGTGGCAACCTCAGCGCCTGTCACCATTCGAACTTGGTCCAGCTCAAGCAGCTTCACGTCTGCATCAACTCCGACGTTCTTTATGGCCCAGACCTCGTCCTGCAACTTGCTCTTGCTTCGTTTCGGCAAAATCCAGGTCATCCAGCGTCGAACCTGGACCTTTTCTGTCTGGTGGTAATAAGAGAGAACGAACACCGTTGCAATGGTACACGCAACACTCATGAAGATCTCAGTGGCGAGGTAGGCACTGAAGAAGCAGACACCATCAGAGTTCTCGGGCAGAGCATCAGTTATGAGGGTAAGGAACACCGCAAAGGACAGTAGGACGGAGATGCAGAGAGTCATCTTCTCTCCAGAATTGGCGGGGAGGGCAAAGACCAGTGAGTTGAGCAGGGAAAGGAACACAATAGGCAGGATCATATTGATGACGTAGAACAGAGTCTTGCGTTTGAGAACTAAATGGAAGTCAATACGGTAACGTCTCCCTACCTTCATCCTGATCTTCCGTGCAAAGCGATCAACGATCTTCCATTCCCCATTCTCTTCAGAAAACCTGCTTTTAATGGCAAGGCCATCACCATGGTCAAGGTTGATAATTTTCTGAGGGCAACTCCAGGGGTCGATGCTCACCACACAGGTCTGGGTGTCAAATGGGTAGTGACGGACGTCGACTTTACAGTAGACTTTATATAAATCCCCCGGCACCCACAGAATATTTCCAGAGGAGTTGAGAAATAGTCTGAGATTGTCGTTGCCGATCTTTCCATAGTTGTTCATGGCGTTCTGGATGATGATGTCCGGTTTCCACATCATTTCTGGAGGGAGGTACAAGACATCAGGATTATACTCAGCTGGATTCCATGTAAGGAGAGGCTCCCTCCACGAAACTACGAAGACAGCATAGATGCTAAGGATCTGATCCTTTTCATTCAAATCCATCAAAGAGTTGATAATCATCCGGATACTGATGGACCAGTTGGGATTGTTGTCCTGGTTTGGCCATACTAGAGGATCGTAATTTTGGAACAGATCTTTTATAAGACGACTTTCGTTTTTCAAGGCAGGACTTTTAGCAAAAGTTGATACTAAAAGACCAAACCAGAAGGACCAAAAAGGTATTCCGTCCATCTCCTACGGTGTTGCTGGTCAAAACTGAATATAATTTGTTTCTTTCTTCTATAAAAGCGACAGGAAATGTCCATTTAGGAAAGGGGGTTTTACTGAAAATATTCTACTCTCCAAATATCAAATAAATCCCCCTTTTCCAAATTTCAGATAGTTTTACACGTTAGATGAGCATGTTCTCTCCAGATATGATATTTCGTTTGTCATGAGATGTTATAAACAAAATAAAGGAAAGTTCATGAGAGAATGGCTTCTTCTTCATAATGGACCCAACGTGTTTTAACATACATCAAACCATGGAACATGTACTTATATGTGGACTTTTATCTTTTGCATCAATGAAAGTAAATACCCCAGATATTTGTCCTCAATAAAAGGTAAATACACCAGTCATAATTCGAAAGAGTCATTAATGCCTTGTTTACAGTAACTGGGCGGGAAGAAATTCACAAAGCGCTATTGGAAATCATAGCGAGATGAAATGGATAGAAAGATTAAATAGTTTACATTTGAAATATAGAAATTCTCCACACATTGAAGATCAATTCTATAAATATGATTACATCATCAGATCATATCTACCACAATGGAAGTAATCAGACTTTGTTAAATATAAACACGTGTAGGCAGCCGACGCTTATTTTAGGTATAAACTCTTCATAAAATGTTCGTAGAATGTTGTAGCCAATGAGATTGTGCAATAATGATGATAATGATGATGATGTTGTTGATGATGATGACTTTTTATATGATGTTTACATCAAATACTTTTAAAGACCACTTTTACCTCATTTTTCACATCAGCAGTTCCTAAAAACCACCATCTTATATTTATCTAGATTGCCTTCAAAACAAAAAGTACTATAAAATTCTTCAAGAAGGTTCTATATTAACTCTGTAAAAGAACTATATTAACTGTTCAAAGCGCAACAAAAATAGCAAACAATAAAGTTTTATTGACTTTATGTTCATTCATTTAGAAATATTCCATCAGTATTACTTTAATAGGAGTCGTTTGCATGTTTTTTTTAAACAAAATAAAAAGCACCGGACTCAGCATGATCGGAAGGTGGCATATTAGGGCCATCTGTTTTGTTTTTTTATCTTGAAATTTGAAGATAAAAGTTGAAATTTCAAGATCATTACTTGAAATTTCAAGATCATTACTTTCAAGGCCATCGTATAATCGAAAGATTCACAGTGATTAGATACACACACAAAATCTATCCACAAATTCACAGTCTCTCTGATTCTATGACTTCAATTCATGTAATGTATATGACAGGTTGGCATCTGAGAAATGAAATCAGTTTTAATGTAATATCTATAAAACTGAAGAGCATCGGAATACGTATTAAACCGCAACGTTGTCGTCTCGCAGCTTCCTAAACAATACCTCCAGGAGGTATCGTCTCGTCGTATTAAAGTTTAATCGGGATCTTTTGTTTTGGCACTAAGGCCATGAAACAGGTTTCAGACGTTCAGCCAATGGTGATTTCCTCAGTATCTTAACTTTCAAAATACTGTAGAATAAAATATATTTCTGTTCAGTTATGTTCTAACTTGAACTTCAGGACCGTCATCAACATTCAGAAAATAAGTTTATTTCTTATTGTAATGGAGAAATTACTTTTTTTTCAGATTGACAGAATGGTTCTGAAGTCTGTACTGAGATGCTTTTCTCTAGCTGTGGTTGTTTGTATTCTACTCATTTTCATCACCGCCTTTCAAAAAGGTAAGGGAGATAATTCACGGTTACGCCCTCGTCGGAACCAAAGACCTTGGGTATATCCGATTGCTAAAAAATGCACAAGGGTTACTCATCTGGAAAGGCCTCTCTCTATTATCTTCCCGCAGGAAAGCAGACAGCACATTCTTTCAACTTGACTGTGCTATAAACGAAAATCATCCAAAGATGATTTGACCATTATCTAACGACCAATATTTCCATGACTAATATATATCATCCTAAGATCCCACAACATCTTCTATCCAATGATTCTACGAGCAATACCTACATTCATATATAACATCCAATATGGTCAACATCTTCCAACTAATATTAATTCGACCTATATCTACCATCAATGATTCTATTACCAATATCTACCATCCGAAAATTCAAATACAAATATCTACGAGTAAATGCAGTATGTCTACAAACAATATTTACCATCCATTATTTCTATGACTGAAATCTACCATCGAAAGATTTTGATAACAATATCAACTACTTTGCCTTTTTACTAAAACTGTGCATGTTTTATTTAACAGATTTCATCAAGGACCACAACGAGGTAAAGCTTTTTATATGTCTAAAGACCTCGTGAAGTGTTATCATTTAAAAAGAGAAAAGATAATTTCTTTGTTCTGATTTGGTTGCCGTGTAAGTTCTTTCATTCACTAAATCTGTAAAGACGTTTATCCAGTAATTTTATCAAGTGTTTCAGTCATAAGTACTTTTCATTACCATATGTAAGATAAAGAGATTAAAGTTTAAACCTCATATTATTCAATGAACAATTTATTATGTTTTTTATTTTAACATGTTTTGCTTTCACGCTACATATCATCTTAGTTGAAGTAAACAAATGCAATATTACGTTAATGTTTATTATTGACCGCATCTATGTTATTTTTCTCTTTCTTCAGAAGGTAAAAATGTCACCAGCTCATCGTTATATTGAGATTTTGGGATCAGAAAAAGTTAAAACAGTGCAAGAACAAATAAAGGAACGGAGTCGCAGTCTTTTAGAAACATGTAGCCAAAGAGAACAACTGCCACGATATAACAGGGTAGGCTCCGACTTTGATACGGGCCACGTCCATGTCTGTGCTGTTCCAAAAATTGGATCCATGTTCCTCCATAAATTCTTCAGAAAGTATAAAGATCTCAAGCAGTCGTCACAAACATCAAAACAACCTTCTATTGTATTTGTGCGCAACCCTTACACTCGCCTGTTTTCAGCCTATGTTGACAAGCTGTTTTCTGCAAATCCATTATACTGGAAATCATTTGGACGAATAATTGTCAACAAACGCCAAGCAAACCTTAACGTCTCGTGCGGAAGTGACGTAAGTTTTTCTGAACTTGTTGATGAAGTCATATACCGTTATGAAAATAATAAGACGATCGACAACCATTTTAAACTATTAAACCATATGTGCAATTTTTGTAAGGTTCCTTACGATTTTATTGGTAAAATGGAAACGTTTGTCCGAGATGTGACATATTTGAGTGACGTTGTTTTAGATATCGATGATGAGGGTTTTGAAGATTTCTTACAAAAAAGCTTGTTTGGGGGTACTGAAATGATGATGTCTGGAAACGCGAGGAATGTGTTTGGAAAGAGACTTAAAGGCATTATAAACTGTAATGTAACGTTACTCGAAGCACTCAAATTGACTTGGAAAAGATGGCAAATCCGTGGATTCATTGAGAGAAGATTTCCATTCCCAGAAAATTCAATTTCTACCTTTCCAAGGTTCATTTCAAAGTCCATAGAACTACATCGAGCATCAAATAAAACAACGTTAGCTGCTTCAAAACGTTCGTTTCTCAGAGAAGCCTACAACTCTCTATCCACTGAACAAAAACTGAAACTGAAGGAGATGTTCAAACCACAATTCGATATGTTTGGATACGATCCTATGCCCGACTACGTTTTTGGTGATCAATGATATACTACATATCTACCCATTTTCACTTCAGATACGATCTTATAGTCCTTCTCCCTCTCACTTCAGAGACTGTTCTTTATAATCACCGTTACACTGTTACTGTTTATTTTGTTTGGGGGCATTTCGGTTTTGGCTCAGGTTTCAGTTAGTATTTTATATATATTTCTTATATTTCAGTTTATATTTAATAGTATATATCCTTGACATTTTATAATTCATACGAGAAAGTGTAATCTTGTTCACATGATTTTTTGTATGTACCAACCATCCTGTTTCATTTATTAGACCATTACTTAAATTAAACATTTATCGCTCACTAGCAGACTCCTGACCTTCTCAATTACGTCAATACGTTATTGTGTTCATTGCGTTAATTGCCGTTTTCTGCAATTATCTTTTCATTATCCTCCTCTCTGTACTTATGTTAGAATAAAAATTCGTTTCCGTTTTTGTTTTTATTATAAGTCCCGTGGTTTAAAGAGTATGTTGGTGACAAATATGTCACATCATAAATGGCGTTATTGTGTCGATAAGTTGTTTTATTTGGTTGTGGTTGTTTCTGAAAATCAGTATCTTAATGCTTATAAGTTCATTAATGTGACAATAAACATGTTAAATTCGTGATTTGTGATTGATAACCGGACAATGGCGCGCGTCAATGACTAAAACTTAATTTTGGAAACTAATTTACAAAAGACACAAAACTAATATTGATTGGTAGTGTTCAGTGAATGGGTCAGGATCAATCCCGCTTTCTCACGTTTTACAGTAAACCATCAACTCGAATGATAAAATATCCTTCAATGGAAAGCCGTTAAGTATCCTCTGTCACATCAATTGGTTCTTACAAACAATGATCTTCAATTGTTAATGAATTTTTAAAATGATAAGATTTTGAAAATGGATATGGATGAAAGTGACTTTTCTCCAGGTATATGAATTAACAGTTGATGAATTAACAGACAATTTTAAATTGAATCTACAAACTGTATTTACTTCCTATCTACTTCCTATATACTTCCTATTTACTTCCTTGTACTTCCTATTTACTTGAGTCCATATGAATCATCAAAGCACCAAAATTAGAAGTGGGGGGGGGGGGGGGGGGGGTGCGATAATTTTCAATTTTGTAGCTCAGTGGGGGGCATTTACTTCACAAGGTGAGCTTTTCAAGGTGACCTTAGTTTTAATCATGGATTAAAACAATCCCTTGTTAGTTAGGATTCGTTCAAATATTGACACCGTCATAAAAATTTACTCTTGATCCAACATCCATAATAAATCTGATTTTTGCATCAAGATTGAAATAAACAAAAAAAGTTCGTCCCTTGAAAATATTTTAATTAAAATAATTAAGGAACACTGACATATGGCAAAATGAAATACCTCAAACAAATTTGGATTCTTTACATTATATTATACATTGGTTGAAATACTGGAAAAAGTACATTTAGTTTGTCAAGATAGAGTTCCATAGATATAGGATCACACTATAGGGGACAGAAATACAATACCTAAATGATTATAATAGGTGTAATATTGTACATGATATTAACATAAGATACTTCTAAAATCACTTTACCCTTCAATTTTTCACATCGACCATTTCTAAAACCCACCATCTTATATAAACGGATTGCCTTCAAAACCAAAAGTATTTTAAAATTCTTCAAGACGGTCTATATTCACTCTATAAATTAACCTCAATCAACTGCTCAAAGTGCAAAAAAATAGCAAATAATAAAGTTCCATCGACTGTTGTACATACATTTACAAATCTTCTATGATTAGTACTTTGATAAAGATGGTCTGCAAGGTCCTTATTGAATAGAATAGAAAGAAGAGGACTCAGTACATGTCCCTGGCTAACACAGCTACGAGAGAAAAAATGTGAAAGACTTTCCAGAACGTAAAGAGATACGTCAATGTGAGGTCATATTCTTAATGATAACGAACATTTCCTTGTTTATAGAAAGTTTTCAGTAAACTCAACAAGACATAAAACTTTATGAATTCTGGCGAAAAGCGATTCCAGGAGATTGTCCCGACTCTACTCCAGGGATATCCTGTTTAATTTCTAATTGTATCTGATAATATTGATATATCACCCTTCATCCATTTTCAAAATAGCAATTATCATGGTTTAACATCTTTAAAGTATCATGTAAATCGCGATTAATATTTGATAAGCTCTGGTGGTTCTTCAACAGATTATCCAACAAAGAGGTAAAGAATGATGTCCGAATAACTGTCCATTCAATGAAACTAATGGAGCAGAGGTACCTTATCTTTAAAGAATGCAGACTTATGAGGTTATCACATTACTTTAATTAATTACTCTAAACTTGTTTCTATTCACCCACACACAGTAACAAATCACGAGAATTCAAGTCAAAACGTGCTGTCATTTACAACACTCCACTGTGTAGTAAGTGAGAGTTTATTGCAATAACACGAGGCAATTGGGTCATTATTTGGCTAACACTTCCACGTAAAATTTCTACAAAGTTTTCAAACCGAATATTTTAAATACTATTGATTCATAAAAGTTTTACAGTTTAACTTTGCTGGTGTATGACACTTTCAATACACGTCTGCTTGAGCCTTAAAAACAAAATACTTTATTGTATACATCAGAAATAAACAAGCTATTACTTAGGTAATATATATATATATATATATATATATATATATATATATATATATATATATATATATATATATATATATATATATATATATATATATATATATATATTAAATATAACATACTTCACATAGTCGTTTGAAGAATCATTTTAATCCGATACTAGTATTTCGTCAATAGTATTGGCTCATCAGGGATGAAACGATATGATCGTTAACATCGCATTACAAGCGTTTTTATAACAAAATATACGTACAATGTACAAGGATATATTGTAAATTATGCTAATCAGGTGACATCATGGTTCTTCCTTGTTGGTCTTCTGATTGACACAATCACTCTCTTATGAGTTTACCCCTTGAGCAATATGTTAATGTGACATAATCCCTTTTGTTTTTAAATAGCTCAATTGTAGTTAGAGATATATGTCAGTGATTTAAGGGTAATCATCTCATTGTTTATTTAGTGAGGGTCTATAGGTGTCAATGAAGGACTCTTCAAGTCGTAAAAGTGCATTTGAGACACTGCCCATGTTAGATTTATGAAATAATTTATAGAAAGGAAATATTTTGAAATCACCATTTGCACAAGTAGAAAGATGTTTATTTACAAATAAACAGCGGTATCTGCTATCGTTATTGTGTTGTCTGTGTAAGGTTACCCTATTTCTTAGGCATTCAGTTTTACCAATATATGATTTTTTACACTTAGGGCACATTATTGCATAAATGACATTTTTTGAATTGCAATCAAAGTTAGATTTTATTTCAAATGTTTTGCCATTGTCAAATGTGAAAGACGAGCCTTCTAATAAATGGGGACATGTGCCACATCTTTTATTTGAACATTTGGAAACTGAAGGTCTTTCTTTTGGGTTTTGAATACCATCATATTTAGCCCTTGTTAAGATGTGTTTAAGATTTTTGTGCTGTCTTTAAAATAGCGACAATTGCGACAGCATAAATTGGATGAGAACCCAGGACTGTCTGTATCGTTTTCCTCTGTGAATATTATATATATATATGAAAAGTTGAATTGGTTCAAACGCAAGGTCACATATAGATTTAAAAGACAGCCCAAAAATCTTACTTGCTTAACTGCCCTCAATACTCTGCATTAGCTTCGTGACCCTTCATCTCATCAAACATATTCTGGTGTTTTCTCTTGACCAATCATATCCCTTATTTCGCCCTATGACAGAAGTCACTCAACAGTGTACCCTGCACTTTGAACTGGTTACCTCTGTATTCTGACCCTTATGACGTCTCGAATTACTCTTAAGATTTAGTTTGAGAGTCGGACGGCTGTTAATCACAGTCCCAGGTTTAAAATTATCAAACCAACCAGCCAACCGGCCAGCTGTTATTGAACCTTATTTGTGTAATCTAACTTGGCTTTATAAAGTTCCACATGTTACCACGAGGAACACATATGTTTGATTTGTCGATTTATCGATCAAAAATGGCTCGATCCTCTATTCATACCTACTCCTTGCGAAGCGGGAAGTGATCATGGTAAGTGTTTTGCTTTACTTAATATCATGATAAAAATATAAACTGAAACCGTAGATCGCCTTCAAAAAAGCATTAGTATATTGACTTCAGTTAACAGATGGCAACCATTGGAATAAACGTTCAGCAAATGGTGATTTCTTCAGTATGTTAATTTTCAATATGTTGTGAAATCAAATATATATCTGTTCAGTTCTGTTCTGTTGTTTCTTTGGTACCGTCATCAACATTTACAAAATAAGTTTATTTCTTTTTGTTAAGGAGAGAATGGCGGTTTTTCAGATTGACAGAACGGTTCTGAAGACAGCGCTAAGACGCTTCTCTACAGCTGTGGTTGTTGGTATATGTATTCTCCTCATTTTTATCACGGCCTTTCAAACAGGTAAGGGAGATAATTCATGTATATGTCCTCATTCTCATTCTCACTCGTTTGAGACTTGCCCATTGTGGTTTAAATGCTTGCAGGCATATATTAGACAAAGGTGTATCCCCGTTATGTATCAACTGTTTTACAAATAGCCCAGAAACCGTCTTCCATTTTCAAATAGAAAGTGAAGGTCATAACAATCAACGTGAAGACCTGAGAGAGATTGTTATGTCTAAATCCAACGTCTTCTCATTGAGATCTATTCTTGGAGAAAATCTAATGTTTGGCATTGTTCAGAGATCACTTTTAGATTTTGTCAAGAATACAGGCCAATATGATAGCATATAAATTTCAACTGTTTCATATTTTTAATTTCATTTTAACCACTAGTTTTAATGCCGGGCGCATATAGGTCATTTTTGGCCCAACGTCGACCTTAAATCCTCCTACATACCTCATTGGAATTGTGTTCAACAATAGAGGCTCATTAGGATAAGGCATTGCGCAAATACGCACGAGGAGTTTCCAATCTGGATTGTCTTCCAGTAGGATTGCAGTCGGCATATTGATTTATCATCCAAAACTCTGTTCCACAGGAGATATCGCTTGTGGAAGATCAAGCGATATCTCCTAGGAGATATCTTTTTGGCAGCAGATTTTGAACAATGCCCCTCTGACGTCAAGTATATGACATCACAATTGTTTTACATCATCAAGTAATGACATCACAATGCTATGACGTCATAAACACTACGACGTCACAATGATATGACATCACCGCACTTGGAGTCTTAGGGCAGCAGGGTGTTCAGTAATGTTCATTTGTCAATCAAATGTAATGAAAAGCCTCGGATATTTGTACCTTTTATCAACTCGTGTTGATATATTTGATATCAGAAGACACTTGGGTGAGATTCTCTATATACCTGACTTTCCTATAAACTGATTCATCCAAACATTATTTGACAAGTACAATATCTACCATCCATTAGTTCTATGACTAAAATCTACCATCCACAGATTTGAATGATAATCAATGTTGTTTCCTCTTTCGCTTATTTACTAATATTATATATGTTCATTTAACAGATTTTAACATGAACCACAATGAGGTAAGGTTTTTAAATTTCTGAAGACCTCGTGAAACTTTATCATTAAAAAAGAAAACATTTGGTTGCGGTGCGAATTCTTCCATTTTATACATGTCCAGTTATCTAATCAAATGTTAAGAGAAATTTAATACACATTATTCTTATAAAGAGAGATTATGGTATAAACATAATTTAATGAACACTTTGATATTTTTAAAAAAGTAAACACCGTAATCATGTCTTGCATTCAAGCCAGTCACCTTCATAGTTGAAGTGAACGATGAGTGATCGAGTAATTGTTTGTCTTATTAACATCATTTATGTTGTATCTATCCGTCTGCAGGGGGTAAAAATGTCATCACCTCATCGTCACATTGAGACTTTAGGATCAGAAAGGTTTAAAACAGTGCAAGAACAAATAAAGGAACGGAGTCAAAGGCTAGAGGAAGCATGTGACAAAATAGAAGAACTGCCACGATATAACAGGGTAGGCTCCGACTTTGATAGGGGCAGCGTCCATGTCTGTGCTGTTCCAAAGATTGGATCCAGGTTCATGCGCGAATTCTTCAAAAAGTATGAAACTCACAGACAGTCATCACAAAAACCAAAACAACATACTATTGTATTTGTGCGTAATCCTTACACTCGCCTGTTTTCAGCCTATGTTGACAAACTGTTTTCTGCAAATCCAGTATTCTGGAAATCATTTGGGCGAAAAATTGTCAACAAACGCCAAGCAAACCTTAACGTCACGTGCGGAAGTGACGTAAGTTTTTCTGAACTTGTTGATGAAGTCATATACCGTTATGAAAATAATAAGACGATCGACAACCATTTTAAGCTTTTGAATCGGATCTGCCATTTTTGTAATATTCATTACGATTTTATCGGTAAAATGGAAACGTTTGTCCGAGATGTGACATATTTGAGTGACGTTGTTTTAGCCATCAATGATGAGGGTATCAAAGACTTCTTACAGAAGAGCTTGTTTAGAGGGTCTGAAAAAATGATGTCGAACAACGCTAGGAATGTGTTTGGAAAGAGACTTAAAGGCATCATAAACTGTAATGTAACGTTACTCGATGCACTCAAATTGACTTGGAAAAGATGGCAAATCCGTGGATTCATTGAGAGAAGATTTCCATTCCCAGAAAATTCAACTTCCACTTTTCCTAAGTTCATTTCAAAGTCCATAGAACTACATCGAGCATCAAATAAAACAACGTTAGCTGCTTCAAAACGTTCGTTTCTCAGAGAAGCCTACAACTCTCTATCCACTGAACAAAAACTGAAACTGATGGAGATGTTCAAACCACAATTCGATATGTTTGGATACGATCCTATGCCCGACTATGTTTTTGGTTTCAAATAATTTATTGCATATTTACCAATTCTAACTATGAAGGGGGAGTTAGGAGAAGCGTTTATGTAGGCTGATGTAGCCTGATTGCTGATCCTTTTTCTGTTGCTTAAAGAGCCACTCCGTGATTTTCATAACATATTATTTACCTTTGATACGAACCTAAATGTCATATGTGAGGATATACAATCAAAACATGTTAACTTCATGTCCAAAAGACATATTTATGACAAATACTAGTTTTTCATGAAAATCTTAAAACAGCCTTATTAATGTACAGAGGTGTGGATATCACGTCCAATATACATGGATACTAGTTATATAACCTAACAAACGCTATCAACTCCTAACTGCCC
The DNA here is from genome assembly GCA_921293015.1 of Phorcus lineatus. Classification (NCBI taxonomy): domain Eukaryota; kingdom Metazoa; phylum Mollusca; class Gastropoda; order Trochida; family Trochidae; genus Phorcus; species Phorcus lineatus. Next base: position 10,117,178 of record OV121094.1, on the reverse strand, counting down.
TCCTGGCTGTTTTAAATAAGTCTCCAAAATTACGTTTGACTATTTGACGCGCGCCACTGTCCGGTTTTCGATCATAATTGCGACGGTCTACCTTCATATTGTCACTGTAAAAAATTCAATAAGCTTTAAAATGTGTCTTTTTGGTAACATTTGATACTTCGCGATCAAATGACACCATTGATTAAGTTTGGAATATATGACTCCAACTACTCACGGAGTGGCTCTTTAATTCTTATTGTATTGCACAATATGTAATATCTTTGTTGGAAATAAAATACTGTTTAAATCAATTTCAACTTCAGATACGATCGTAGTCCTTCTTCTCACTTTAGAGACTGTACTTCATAATCACTGTTATTGTTACTGATTATTTTGTTTGGGGGCATCTCGTTTTTGGCGACTGAAGTTCAGGTTTTAGTTAGTATTTTGATATCTTTGACAGTTCCTAATTCATTGAATATTTGATACGGGATATGTTAAGAATTTCGTGCCTTCATCCCAAAACAGTTAACTTTTCTTTAATTGTTTTCATATTAACTGACCTTTTCTGCACTTATGTCTTCATAATGCCCCTTTCTGTACATTTGCTACTATAAAAACTTCATTTCGGTTTCTGAACAATTGGAAGAACTTGTTGAGATTGGTGGTGGCACGTGGTCCTGTGCGTAGCTCAGTTGACCGCTATCAGTGAAGTTCAGCAACATCTGGCGTGGCTCGCCGGATGGGTGGGTTACTCGATCCTTGCTGTATTAACTGAGAGTTCAAGGGTTATTCCCTGCCCCACACTGAGACACGAGCTGAGAAACTTGTGGTGTCTCCTTAAGCAAGCAAAATGTGCTTCTGTTCACCCAGCAGTACTAAATGGGTACCTGGTGTAGATCGTGTAGGATGTGACCGCCTAATAGGCAACTTGAGTTGGACCAGGGTAATAATGATCCATGACTCTTGTATGCCCTATCAGCACGTCATAGTGGATTATTATTATTATTATTATTATTATTATTATTATTATTATTATTATTATTATTCACAGTCTCCTTAAACCGTTGCCTATATAGAAAACAGCATATGGAAGACATGTGTGAAATATTTATTTCTTGGGTAGATATTGTATATGAATATATTATTTCAAAGATTTCCGTTTATTTCTTAAGAAATATTTTAGATAATCTTTATCAATTTTCCATGAACTTTTGATAAAATTGTAATTAATGTTATAGCCAAAGTTATTATTCTCAAAACCGCATTTTACAATCTAATTTGATCGAAAACATTTTTTCATTCTTTTGATGGATATTGTAATATATTAGGAGCTGTTTCTAGCGTAAACATATAATCATTCCTGGAGATACAGGGACTTATATCGCTTGTCTTAGTATGTACCTTAATAATAAAATAAAAGGAATGCCCTATAAGCATAGGACCCTCAGGTCTTTCTAAGGTTATTTTGTAAACTATACACATCTCTTTGGCTGAATGTTTTGGCTTGTGAATGTCCTGCCCATCAACCCATAGCTGTTTGACTCTGTTTGTTGGCGCCAAGGGCGGCTTGTGAGGCGGCTTCAAGAACGCCGGTAAAAAGGGATGTGAACTCCTTCTCAAGATCGTCAAATAGAGTCAGAACTGAAATGAAACAACGATCACTTGTGATATTTTAAGATTCGAGATCAATTGATGATATCGATATATACGGATTCAAGATTCATGATATACAAACATTTTGAGCGTGATTGTTGGAGTTTTGAAGCATGTTCTGTTTGTCATGAGAAAGGAATGTTCCTGAGAGAATGGCCACTTCTTCATAATGGACAAACCCAGTGTGTTTTAAGATACCTAAAATCATGAAACATGTACTTATTTATGGACTTTTATCTTTTTCATCAATAAACTAAATACCCCAGATATTTGTCTTCAATAAAAGGTAAATACACCAGTCATAATTCGAAAAAGTTTTGAAGCATGTTCTGTTTTAGGTGTTATTTAAAGAATCGGTTCATTTGAATAATTCAACTATACATGTGACACTCAGAAGTCATTGTCAATTGCGCATATTTCTGATAAACTAAAACATTCTTTCTAAGAAGTTTGTTCTTACTTCTCATGCATAAGCAAGTAAGGTGGCTGAAAGTTTGCAGCGGGAGGGAGAGGAGGTTCCTTCTTCTCGACGTGAACTTTTTCACTACTGACCCCATTTTTATTGAAACAATTCCTTGTTAACCCAGACCTGTGTTCAAATATCATACGATGTTCAAATCATGTTCAAACGTCATATTTTGTGATTTCGTGATCACTTGTTAAGAAAACCAATTGCTTATAAAACCATTGAAACCTGAACATAAACTTTTACTCTTGATCCATTCATTCCCTTTGCAACCCTTATAAACTTTGACATACATTCAAATATTAACATCTCATTACAAAATTTTACTCGTGATCCAAGGTGTAACAGATATCCCTTTGCAACTCTGAAATATGTTCAAATATTGACATCTGAATATAAACATTAACTTATGATCTCACAGGCATCAAACCACTCCATTGTTAATCCGGACCTATGTTCAAATGATGACATCATAACGTACCTTTTTTAAACATGTAAACCAAGTGATTTGACGAAAAGGAAGCAAAATGTTACCAACTTCATCCATTTCCATAACTTAAATGATTCAAAGGTGTTCCCACTAAAATGGCCGCTAGCAGTTTTCGCTTTAAAACATATATACTTTCTACTATGGCTACGGATAATCATGTTTAGTAATGAGGTATTTGAAACTCTGAAGATAGTAAAGACATATCCTTATTAGTGAAAGTTTAAAGAAATAATGATTTAAAAAACGCAGCCTGTTCCTTCACATAAATTGATATCCTTCTGAGAAAAAGCCTCATATCGACATTTAACCCAAACCATGACCCCCATCCAGCGATACTAGGTCTACTCACATAAGAGTTTATACAAGTGCAAATCAAATGAGACCGCTTCAAACTACAGGTTTTGTTGGTATGCAAAACACGACTGCGTCAGTACCGAAGTATTCATTGTTCAGAGATTGACAATAATTTGTTGCATGCACATCTTTTGCTCCTTCCTGACTTAGCTCTCAAGCAGTGTTCTTTACCAGTTAAACGAGACGCCCCGCTAGAAGACGGTGCATGGGGTTATGACAATTTAAATTTCATTGGTTGACAATTAACAGGCAGTAAGTCTGCTGAGTCAACCGTCTGCGATACGAGGCTTTTGGCCGGGAGGATATCAGGGTATGTGCTGGAGCTACGCGGATACAAAAACACGCTGATGTAGAAGGATGAAAAACGTAGCGCTGCTGCCTCATTTAAACAATACCTGTGTCATCGTCCAGAGTTCTCCCCTTGAGGAGTTTTCTGGCTTGGTCGATGTTCTTTATGATCCTGACGACGTTTGGGTCGGTGATGAATTCTTCTCCAGCAATCACTTTGTACTTATCGTTGTTCAAGCCACTGTTGATGGCCTTTATATCCTTCAGTCCAGAGATGTCTAAACTTCCAACGATCTGTAGACCTCTCCTCAAGATACTTGTTTGCTGGCCATGCACCATCATTGCAACCGAGGTGTTCAGTCCCCGACCGTTTCCAAAGAAGAAACGAAGCAGATGAAGTAAATTCACATTAGCAAGATTTTGCTGTGTGAGTTTTACGTCTCCACTGTTTACATCGGACACCAACCTCTGATTCAAGACCACATCTCGGGATGTGAGGAGCTTCACGAAGTTCATCACGTCCGCAGCAGATTTCAGGGTTGAGTTGTTATATTGAAATGTAATGACCTGTCTACATTTATGATCCCTAAGTTCAGCTTGGTAAATGTCATTCAACATTGATTTCTTCCTAGAGTTTGTGGCTAGGTTGTAGATGTCCTTTATGTCAGGAACTTTCCCACGCGCTGCTTTCAGCACCACGCGCAAAGCTGGATTCTTCTCTGCGGCTGTTTCAAGAACTCTTGAATAGACAGGACTCAAGGCAAACGTGAAGTGTGCAAATCCTTTAAGCAAACTGTACTCCTTGTATAGTTCTGTGAGCCCCTGCATACCATTTGTTCCCTTCAACGCACCGAGCATGTGCAGGAGATCATTATTTGATTGTTGGCCTGGTGTCTCTGAGACTCCATTTGAGAATTCAGCAACAGGAAGATGGGGAACTTCTTCAGCCTGACCAATAGGGGATGACTCGGCTGTAGAATACAGGCCTGTAAACCATACAAATATAGATGATTATACAAATAAAGTGTTGAGTTGCTAACCCTAGCAATAGGGGACGAATCATTAACAAAATACAGGCCTGTAAACCATACACATAAAGATGATTATACAAATAAAGTGTTGAGTTGCTAACCCTAGCAATAGGGGACGAATCATTAACAAAATACAGGCCTGTAAACCATACACATAAAGATGATTATACAAATATAGTGTTGAGTTGCAAACCAGAGCAATAGGGGACGAATCAGTAACAGAATACGGGTCTGTAAACCATACACATATAGATGATTATACAAATAAAGTGTTGAGTTGCTAACCAAAGCAATAGGGGACGAGTCCCTAGCAGAATACGTGCCTGTAACTCATCGAATGTGGTTGATTATACGAATATAGTGTTGAGATGCTAACCAAAGCAATAGGGGACAAGTCCCTAGCAAAATACGTGCATGTAACTCATACACATGTGGTTGATTATACGAATATAGTGTTGAGTTGCAAACCAGAGCAATAGGGGACGAGTCCCTAGCAGAATACGTGCCTGTAACTCATACACATGTGGTTGATTATACGAATATAGTGTTGAGATGCTAACCAAAGCAATAGGGGACGAGTCCCTAGCAGAATACGTGCCTGTAACTCATACACATGTGGTTGATTATACGAATATAGTGTTGAGTTGCTAACCAAAGCAATAGGGGACGAGTCCCTAGCAGAATACGTGCCTGTAACTCATACACATGTGGTTGATTATACAAATATAGTGTTGAGTTGCTAACCAAAGCAATAGGGGACGAGTCCCTAGCAGAATACGTGCCTGTAACTCATACACATGTGGTTGATTATACGAATATAGTGTTGAGTTGCTAACCAAAGCAATAGGGGACGAGTCCCTAGCAGAATACGTGCCTGTAACTCATACACATGTGGTTGATTATACGAATATAGTGTTGAGCTGCTAACCAAAGCAACAGGGGACGAGTCCCTAACAGAATACGTGCCTGTAACTCATACACATGTGGTTGATTATACGAATATAGTGTTGAGTTGCTAACCAAAGCCATAGGGGACGAGTCCCTAACAGAATACGTGCCTGTAACTCATACACATGTGGTTGATTATACGAATATAGTGTTGAGCTGCTAACCAAAGCAATAGGGGACGAGTCCCTAACAGAATACGTGCCTGTAACTCATACACATGTGGTTGATTATACGAATATAGTGTTGAGCTGCTAACCAAAGCAATAGGGGACGAGTCCCTAACAGAATACGTGCCTGTAACTCATACACATGTGGTTGATTATACGAATATAGTGTTGAGCTGCTAACCAAAGCAATAGGGGACGAGTCCCTAACAGAATACGTGCCTGTAACTCATACACATGTGGTTGATTATACGAATATAGTGTTGAGCTGCTAACCAAAGCAATAGGGGACGAGTCCCTAACAGAATACGTGCCTGTAACTCATACACATGTGGTTGATTATACGAATATAGTGTTGAGCTGCTAACCAAAGCAATAGGGGACGAGTCCCTAGCAGAATACGTGCCTGTAACTCATACACATGTGGTTGATTATACGAATATAGTGTTGAGCTGCTAACCAAAGCAATAGGGGACGAGTCCCTAACAGAATACGTGCCTGTAACTCATACACATGTGGTTGATTATACGAATATAGTGTTGAGCTGCTAACCAAAGCAATAGGGGACGAGTCCCTAACAGAATACGTGCCTGTAACTCATACACATGTGGTTGATTATACGAATATAGTGTTGAGCTGCTAACCAAAGCAATAGGGGACGAGTCCCTAACAGAATACGTGCCTGTAACTCATACACATGTGGAATAAAGTAGTGAGATTCTAACAACAGCAATAGGGAACGGGTCAGTAACAGAATACAAGCCTATAAACCATACAATTGTGTATGATTATACGAATATACAAGTGTGTGCCTACCAGAGCAAAAAAGGATGACTCAATAACAGAATCATCCTGCTACATCAGCGTAATTGAATCCGCTGATCGAGCTCCTTCCATATACCCTGATCTCTTTGGAGCCAAATCCCTCGTACGGCTGGCGCGGCTTGATGTTCGTGGCTGTGCTCACCTGTTATTGTTTAAGCCAATGAAATGTCGTTATCAAAGCAGCTTGAAGCTCCTCTTTTGAACTTAACGGAATCCGGGTTGTGCCGCTGTTGATGGATGCGAGTCGTCTCATTGGCTGGTTAGCTAGCTAGCGATACGAGGCTTTTGGCCTAAAGGATATCAGGGTGTATGGAAGGAGCTCGATCAGCGGATTCAATTACGCTGATGAAGCAGGATGTAACAGAATATAGGCCTTTTGTGGATGCTTATACGAATATAGTAGTGAGTTGCTTACAAGAGCAATAAAGGATTACTTAATAACACTGTATAACACAACGATTATACTGTATATGTAAGGGCAAACTAAAATTAGTTTCAATTAAAATTAAATATCAATTAATTAAAATTAATTAAAATTAAAATTAGATTTCAATTTTGATATTTGCGAAAATGCAGCATTTGAATCGATCATTACAATTGGTCCGAAGGATTTTGATTACATTTACTTTGTCACATCGTACAATTGCTTAAAACCGAAACACATACATATCTACATTCTGCATTCTTATATAATTTATTGATTTGTATATGTTGTCCGAGAAGAAATTGAATAGATTTAGGAAATCTGTGATTGTTAAAAGAAATTTACAAATTAAAGGGGCACAGAGTATGGTGTTGGGGTCAATTATGTCAAACTTAATAAATGGTGTTATTTCATCGTGAAGTAGTAGTTGTTTCAGAAAATCAGAATCCTATTGCTTATCAGTTCAGTAAAGTGACGATATACGGGTTAGTGTCCTTATGAATGATCGAAAACCGGACAATGATTCCAACGTAATTTCAGAACCTTATTTTCAGCAGACACAAAGAAAAACATTGGTTGAAAGTGTTAAATAGGTCTTTTAACTAATATACACGTTAATTGGACACATAATTTCGAATTCTTAACATTTATAGGGCATTTTTCCCGATTATCGGTGAAAGCAAGAAAGAATCATAACTTTGGCATTTTAGAGAAAAAGATGCAAGTCTAAGTAGGCGATTTTAACTTTACTCAGGCCATAAGGCATTTTTGTCTCTTACTAACGCCAAATTAAAAATCATCGGTGTCACTTAAAGCCTTTGCAGGTTGCGGCCAAGGGTTTAAATAAACAGCAGAAATAGAAAAATCCAGAATCTTGAAAAATACTTAGTAACTAACCTGCCACAATGACAAAATACAAGAAGCCGTGATAGCCCATCTTGGTGAAAAAAACTCTACAAATGTGATTCGTAAAGACAAAGGGCGCTTTATACTGTAGAAGTTCAGTGTACAAGTCACGGTCGTTCAGCGACCAGATAACTATGGCCTTACTAGTTTATGTAACCCTAGATACATTTGAATGTCATTTTTATTATCTCACTCTGAACGGAATGTTAATAAATAAATTTATCAAAAAGGTATACAGGTCAACACAACAAGGGTGTTTGGTTACTTCGGATTAAGTGCGCCCTTGTCCCATCTAGCGGTCCTCAGCAGAAATTTTATCTATAGCATAAGACGCCGCAACAAAACACTCTGAAAGCAATGGTAATGAATAGAGAAATGAAAACATTAATCATCAAATGATATAATTAACTGGCCCAAACTATTGGTAACATAAATATATATATTCATAAACCAAAAACTTCTCATAGCCCATTAAGTACTATTTCAGAAAGATACGATGAGAATATTCATAGTTCTTCTCTGGGACGGAAGCTATCATGTACAGAGGTGAAATTTCAACTTGTTTCCATAGAAACGAATTTTTTCTCAGAATTCGGAGAATATAAAAAAGCACCACTTCAGTAGTTGAGTGATATTCAAAGAAAGTTTCAGAAAGATATAACACGTATTACCTCCCGAAACGAAACTATCTGTGCATAAAGTTTAAATGCAACTTGTTGAAAACGATAAAATCATAATTTTCAGAAATATTCAAATATCAAAAGGCACTACTTCATTAAGTGGGTAACACACATGGAAAGTTTCATAAAATAACGCGAGCAAATTAGAAGTCCTGCTTCGGAACGAAATGTTTACGAATGGATCATGGACAGACGGACATGGTGATGACTATATCCGTTGATATTACATACAAGTATGATAAGAGGCGTACAGAGCAATTCATTTTTCAATTTTTTGATTGATGATTACAGTTGTTATTTCAAATGTATATCATGCATAAAATGTTTGAAAGTCGATGACGATTATGATGATAGAACTGGTCACCTAAGCCTTTGTCCAAGCATATTTTGGATACTCTCTGTATGAACTACAGCAAGCGGTACGGTTTTTAAATTTAAGACCAGGTTCAGGTGCTTGTCCACCTTTTAATGCCCACAACACAAGTTCAAAGAAAACACAAGGTAGGGTTCGGTTTGGAGACGTAATGGCAGCAGTCTGATTAAAATCGACTGTGTTCCGAGGAATAAAGGTTTCGAATTTTGACTATACCGAGATTCGAACTCAATCTGTCCAGGCTATCCTATTAACAACGGTCTGACCGCAGCCTCACTGCTCGCACGTGTTGAAACCAATTTAGTGCAGACAAAACCTAGTCATTAGCGAACCAATCACATCATCGCGTTTAAAATAAGGATAGCGGCGATCAAGGTCAACGAGTGCTGATACCGAATGCTTTTGCCGCACGCACAGGGGCGTGTATCGCTTAGAAATAGCTTTAGAACGACATATATACCCATAGACCCTACCCTACTACTATATAAAAGGAAAGTCCTTTTATATAGTAGTAGGGTAGGGTCTATGGGTATATATGTCGTTCTAAGCTATTTCTAAGCGATACACGCCCCTGTGGCCGCACGCACTGTGATTGCTTAGCTGAGTTTACGTAAGAATGTGCGCTACAGTAGGCTGCGGATTTATTCATGTACACCTCATATATACCCTCGGGCTAATGTATTCGGTTCCTGTAAAAGGCCACACGCCTAAATTTCATTATTCAATGGCTGTATCTAAGAATTCGGAGCCGCCTCGTCATACTCTAGCCAACCATCGGTCAAGATTACCCTTTTACCTTTTGTGGACACCCTTCTCCATGACCGGCAGTGTTGAAATAGCATTTCTACATGTAGTCTCAGAACTGGGCACTTCGCCTCCTTGCGTAAATCATTCCCTTAATTACTCTCAGCTTATTATATCTGCTTCTCCCGACCGGTCAGTCTAAGGTCAAGATTCCAGCTTTCTGTCGAAAACAACCTACGTCGATTGCTCATTTCTTATTCCTTCATTCTGACCATACCTATGTTGAATTGATATACGTTTATCTATTAACTTTTACCATTTTAAATCCTTGGATACTATGGCAAAAAATATTAATATCAACATCCTCATCCGACCCATTCTGCAATTTAGAAAAATGGACGATATAACGCTAATCAATCAAGTTGTATTCCTTCTGATTCTGGAGAAAGATGTAGATATGATTTGTAAATTAAAACCATACCGCTAAATGCATACGTTCAAAGGAAAAATTTTAAAAAGAGAAAATAAAAAAATTGGTTTAAAGATAATTTACAACCAGTAACAAAAGATTTGTAAATTGAAATCATACTACTAAAAGCATATGATCAAGGGTAAAATCTAATAAAGAGAAAATCAATAGTTTACAACTAAGTAACAGATGAATTGTAAATTAAAATCACATTACTAAATGCTTATGCTTTTTCTCAAAACTAGATTATTGTTAAGTTTATAAAATATCTTTGTAATTTCTATGAGATGATATTGTGATCGTGAAACACCACGTTCTACAGAAACCACAACTCCGAGAAGCCCATGAATAAAGACTTTGCGACAGGATGTTGCATCGATCAATAAAAACATGAAGACATATAAACGAGCATTTATTAGAAAGAATGGAAATCGATTAACCTTACCCGGTTTCAAGCCTCATTTTAGATAATTATAGCATCGATCGAGTGCACATGTGTTGAAGCGAAATATGCAAATTGCAAGAGTTTTAAAATTAACATTTTTCTAAGGTATCCTTAGAGCATCCAACATCCATTCAGTGACGGATCCAGAAATTTTGAAAAGGGGTTGAATCATTACCGAAATACCACACCTACAAGTTTACAATAATGTTAATGATCACATATTCTCTTATAGGCAATGTTGTAGGCCCGAGGTTCGCTCTTTTGGCATACTTGCACCGAAAATATAGTTCAATGTTCATCAAAGTTAACACGTTAAAAGAGATAGGTGAAGTGTTGAAAGTTTTAAAGCGAAAGCTTTTGTTTTTCTCTAAGCATGTCCAGAATAGTATTGGCTTATTTTGTCTAACTTCGCGACTTAATATCATTAGCTCAGAATATCACCGTTGGTCGTAAATCATCCAATAACAATATCACATATTTTGGGTAATATTCAAAAATATAAAAGTAAAACGCCATTTTTCACATCCTTAGATCTATTTTCTTCATGAACTCTTCCTTTGGAATGACAGACAGACAGACATGTTTTTGAGGGGAGGTGAGTTGGTGTTTAACGCCGCTTTCAAGATTACAAGTATTTCACTTACATCGCGAATGCAAGTATTATTGAAGGAAGAAATCCCGCAACACCATCGTGGATAAGCATTGCGGTGAAACATGCGAGAATCGGCTGGAACTAACAAACCATTGGTGATACTGCGCTGAAAGGTCGGAATAGCGCGTGGTTAGCGCTTTCGGCTTCGGTTAAAGAGGTCCGTGGTTCGAAGACTAAACTCTTGCACATGTTGATAGATAACAACTGAGATGATGAGGTCAAATTTTTGATAATGTTTTATTTCTCAAGTGAAAGGGTTAAAGACTCTTGTGCACACAAATATTTGGAGTATACAACGAATGCAAAGATAATACATATGCGAAATATGCATCAAATCCGCATCCGATTATTCATATTCATATTCTGCTTACAGCCAGGTGAGCGAAAACGGCAACTAATATATAAATCTCATAATTATGCTCATACTACAATTTTCAAATCGGTTACACGATGGCTTCAATAAACAATATAAGCTTTTATTAACATACACATAGTCAGCCCAGACCTAGGATCTTATCTGAAGTGAGAATAAGGATAATTTACATGTCATTTCTGATTACCAAACACGTAGTCATCTCAGACCTAGGATCTTATCTGAAGTGAGAATAAGGATAATTTACATGTCATATCTGATTATCAAACACGTAGTCATCTCAGACCTAGGATCTTATCTGAAGTGAGAATAAGCATAATTTACATGTCATTTCTGATTACCAAACACGTAGTCATCTCAGACCTAGGATCTTATCTGAAGTGAGAATAAGCATAATTTACATGTCATTTCTGATTATCAAACACATAGTCAGCTCAGACCTAGGATCTTAGCTGAAGTGAGAATAAGCATAATTTACATGTCATTTCTGATTACCAAACACATAGTCATCTCAGACCTAGGATCTTATCTGAAGTGAGAATAAGCATAATTTACATGTCATTTCTGATTATCAAACACATAGTCAGCTCAGACCTAGGATCTTATCTGAAGTGAGAATAAGCATAATTTACATGTCATTTCTGATTACCAAACACATAGTCATCTCAGACCTAGGATCTTATCTGAAGTGAGAATAAGCATAATTTACATGTCATTTCTGATTATCAAACACATAGTCAGCTCAGACCTAGGATCTTAGCTGAAGTGAGAATAAGCATAATTTACATGTCATTTCTGATTACCAAACACGTAGTCATCTCAGACCTAGGATCTTATCTGAAGTGAGAATAAGGATAATTTACATGTCATATCTGATTATCAAACACGTAGTCATCTCAGACCTAGGATCTTATCTGAAGTGAGAATAAGGATAATGTACATGTCATTTCTGATTATCAAACACATAGTCATCTCAGACCTAGGATCTCATCTGAAGTGAGAATAAACATAATTTACATGTCATTTCTGATTATCAAACACATAGTCATCTCAGACCTAGGATCTTATCTGAAGTGAGAATAAGCATAATTTACATGTCATTTCTGATTATCAAACACATAGTCATCTCAGACCTAGGATCTTATCTGAAGTGAGAATAAGCATAATTTACATGTCATTTCTGATTACCAAACACATAGTCATCTCAGACCTAGGATCTTATCTGAAGTGAGAATAAGGATAATTTACATGTCATTTCTGATTACCAAACACGTAGTCAGGTCTAGGATTGTATCCAAACATGTCGAATTGTGGTTTGAACATCTCCATCAGTTTTTCTTTCTGTTCATTAGAAAGAGTGCTGTAGAATTCTCTGAGAAACGCATGTTTGGAAGCAGCTAACGTTGTTTTACTTGATGCTCGGTGTAATTCTATGGCCTTTGAAATAAACACAGGGAAAGTTGAAGTTGAATTTTCTGGAAATAAAAAACCTCTGTTCAATGTATCCTACAATTTGCCACTTTCTCCACGTTAGTTTAAGAGCATCTGTCAAAGACACATTACATCTTAAAATAGCTTCTAAACGGTAGACAAAAATAAATTTGGCACACACTTTCATAATCATCTCTGGGCCACCTATTAAGCTCTTGTTTAAAAACTTTTTGAAGCCATTGTCATTAATAACTCCAAGGGTGTTACTGAGATAAATCACATCTTGAACTAATGTTTCCATTTTTCCAATGAAGTTATAATGAACATGGCAAAAATCACAATAACCATGTAAAGGTTTAAAATGTTGGTCAGTTGGTATGTGATTTTCGTCATGATAAATGAGTTCATCCACAAATTCAGAAAAACTGACGTCACTTCCGCATTTAGCATCATAGTCGTGACGCTGCCTTCGAACGATCGGTCGACCAAACATAGCCCAGAAGTCCGGATTCGGGGAAAAAAGCTTGTCAATGTAAGCTGAGAACAGTTTTCTGTAAGGGTCACGGACAAAAACAACATGTTGAGTCTTTCCAGTCCTACTCTTTGTCTGTTTCACGTGTTTTGATAAAATTGCATACTTGACTTTCTTGTACTCTCTGAAGAAACTTTTCAGGAATGTCGAGCCTACTTTTGTAACGGTGCAAAAGTGTACATTTTCATCCGTGAAGTTGCCACCTTTTCGTCTGAATTTAGGCAACTTTTTTATTTCTCGGCATGAATCGTCCAAACGTTTACTCCTCTTCTGCATCAGTCGAACCATTTCCCTCCGTTCCTCCCTCCCCAGGGACATTTTTCTATGAATGGAAGGTGATACGACCATCTCCTGGAAAAAAGCAGACAGGGCTTGTGCAGTCAAAAATTGTCAGGAATCAAATCGGGTATGAGGTGATGGGTGGGTTGATCTAAGAAGCTTTTTAATAATTAGGTTAACTATTTCTTTCATCTGCAACAATAAACACGAATTATAAGGACGGATGAATAGAAAAGCCGTTTTGCTCTCTTTTCAACTCGGCATCAGTCGAAGATAAGTTCCAGTATCATTTTAGATGTGAAAAAGTCATTTTATAAAAGTAAAACGCCATTTTTCACATCCTTAGAACTATTTTCTTCATGAACTCTTCCTTTGGAATGACAGACAGACAGACATGTTTTTGAGGGGAGGTGAGTTGGTGTTTAACGCCGCTTTCAAGATTACAAGTATTTCACTTACATCGCGAATGCAAGTATTATTGAAGGAAGAAATCCCGCAACACCATCGTGGATATGCATTGCGGTGAAACATGCGAGAATCGGCTGGAACTAACAAACCATTGGTGATACTGCGCTGAAAGGTCGGAATAGCGCGTGGTTAGCGCTTTCGGCTTTGGTTAAAGAGGTCCGTGGTTCGAAGACTAAACTCTTGCACATGTTGATAGATAACAACTGAGATGATGAGGTTAAATTTTTCATAATGTTTTATTTCTCAAGTGAAAGGGTTAAAGACTCTTGTGCACACAAATATTTGGAGTATACAACGAATGCAAAGATAATACATATGCGAAATATGCATCAAATCCGCATCCGATTATTCATATTCATATTCTGCTTACAGCCAGGTGAGCGAAAACGGCAACTGATATATAAATCTCATAATTATGCTCATACTACAATTTTCAAATCGGTTACACGATGGCTTTAATAAACAATATAAGCTTTTATTAACATGCACATAGTCAGCCCAGACCTAGGATCTTATCTGAAGTGAGAATAAGGATAATTTACATGTCATTGCTGATTACCAAACACGTAGTCATCTCAGACCTAGGATCTTATCTGAAGTGAGAATAAGGATAATTTACATGTCATTGCTGATTATCAAACACATAGTCATCTCAGACCTAGGATCTTATCTGAAGTGAGAATAAGCATAATTTACATGTCATTTCTGATTACCAAACACATAGTCATCTCAGACCTAGGATCTTATCTGAAGTGAGAATAAGCATAATTTACATGTCATTTCTGATTACCAAACACATAGTCATCTCAGACCTAGGATCTTATCTGAAGTGAGAATAAGGATAATTTACATGTCATTGCTGATTATCAAACACATAGTCATCTCAGACCTAGGATCTTATCTGAAGTGAGAATAAGCATAATTTACATGTCATTTCTGATTGCCAAACACATAGTCAGCTCAGACCTAGGATCTTATCTGAAGTGAGAATAAGGATAATTTACATGTCATTTCTGATTGCCAAACACATAGTCATTTCAGACCTAGGATCTTATCTGAAGTAAGAATAAAGATAATTTACATGTCACTGCTGATTATCAAACACATAGTCAGCTCATACCTAGGATCTTATCTGAAGTGAGAATAAGGATAATTTACATGTCACTGCTGATTATCAAACACGTAGTCATCTCAGACCTAGGATCTTATCTGAAGTGAGAATAAGGATAATTTACATGTCATTTCTGATAACCAAACACATGGTCAGCTCAGACCTAGGATCTTATCTGAAGTGAGAATAAGCATAATTTACATGTCATTTCTGATTACGAAACACGTAGTCATCTCAGACCTAGGATCTTATCTGAAGTGAGAATGAGCATAATTTACATGTCATTTCTGATTATCAAACACATAGTCAGCTCAGACCTAGGATCTTATCTGAAGTGAGAATAAGCATAATTTACATGTCACTGCTGATTATCAAACACATAGTCATCTCCGACCTAGGATCTTATCTGAAGTGAGAATAAGCATAATTTACATGTCATTTCTGATTACCAAACACGTAGTCATCTCAGACCTAGGATCTTATCTGAAGTGAGAATAAGGATAATTTACATGTCATTTCTGATTACCAAACACGTAGTCAGGTCTAGGATTGTATCCGAACATGTCGAATTGTGGTTTGAACATCTCCATCAGTTTTTCTTTCTGTTCATTAGAAAGAGTGCTGTAGAATTCTCTGAGAAACGCATGTTTTGAAGCAGCTAACGTTGCTTTACTTGATGCTCGGTGTAATTCTATGGCCTTTGAAATAAACACAGGGAAAGTTGAAGTTGAATTTTCTGGAAACGAAAACCTCCGTTCAATGTATCCTCCGATTTGCCACCTTTTCCACGTAAGTTTAAGAGCATCTGTCAAAGACACATTACATCTTAAAATAGCTTCTAAACGGTAGACAAAAATATTTTGGGCACACACTTTCATAATCATCTCTGGGCCACCTATTAATCTCTTGTTTAAAAACTTTTTGAAGCCATTGTACTTAATTGCTCCAAGGGTGTTACTGAGATAAATCACATCTTGAACTAATGTTTCCATTTTTCCAATGAAGTTATAATGAACATGGCAAAAATCACAATAACCATGTAAAGGTTTAAAATGTTGGTCAGTTGGTATGTGATTTTCGTCATGATAAATGAGTTCATCCACAAATTCAGAAAAACTGACGTCACTTCCGCATTTAGCATCATAGTCGTGACGCTGCCTTCGAACGATCGGTCGACCAAACATAGCCCAGAAGTCCGGATTCGGGGAAAAAAGCTTGTCAATGTAAGCTGAGAACAGTTTTCTGTAAGGGTCACGGACAAAAACGATATGTTGAGTCTTTCCAGTCCTAATCTTTGTTTGTTTCACGTGTTTTGGTAAAATTGCATACTTGACTTTCTTGTACTCTCTGAAGAAACTTTTCAGGAATGTCGAGCCTACTTTTGTAACGGTGCAAAAGTGTACATTTTCATCCGTGAGGTTGCCACCTTTTCGTCTGAATTTAGGCAATCTTTTTATTTTTCGGCAAGAATCGTCCAAACGTTTACTCCTCATCTTCATCAGTTGAACCATTTCCCTCCGTTCCTCCCTCCCCAGGGACTCTATTCTATGAGTGGAAGGTGATACGACCATCTCCTGGAAAAAAGCAGACAGGGCTTGTGCAGTCAAAAATTGTTAGGAATTAAATCGGGTATGAGGTGATGGGTGGGTTGATCTAAGAAGCTTTTTAATAATTAGGTTAACTATTTCTTTCATCTGCAGCAATGAACACGAATTATAAGGACGGATGAATAGAAAAGCCGTTTTGCACTCTTTTCAACTCGGCTTCAGTCGAAGATGACTTCCAGTATCATTTTAGATGTGAAATCTTTATTGCTGATTATCGTTGATAAGTCATTTCCTACAATTTAGGGGGGCGGGATAGCGCAGTGGTTAGCGCGTTCGGCTTAGGATCAAGAGGTCCGTGGTTCGAATCCCGCCAGGGGCTCGGCAACTTTGTCTGCAGTAGAGAACTGTTCTACACGCAGTCAGGTTTGGGTGCAATGCTACACTGAATTTCAGCGCAGTACCACCCATGGTTCGCTAGTTCCAGCCCATTCTCGCAGGTTTCACCGCAATGCATACCCACAATGGTGTTGCGGGCTTTCTCCCTGCAATAATACTAGCAGCCGCGATATAAGTGAAATACTCTTGAAAGCGGCGTTAAACACCAACTCACCTCACCTCACCTCCTACAATTTACAACTATAATCAGGACACTCTCACCGGCCTAACTTTAGAATCCCTCACCAAATTTACCTCTCGTGAAAAGAATGTTTTTTTAATATTCGAGAACACTTTTCTTACCGGACATCAATAGGTTACGAGTTAACCCCTGGACACATCATGATATTCTCATCCCTTTGACTAGATACATTTTTGTTTCAAGGGTAAAGTTCAATGATGTAGTAGAATGTAAGCCTAGCTTCATTTTGAATAGTAAATATCCCGGTCCGGGGTGTAAATTTCCGGGCCTCGCGTTGTCACAAGTCACCAAAGAAAACAGTATGATTAGATCTTATAATAAAATTTACTACAAGGTAAGTTTCAATAAAAATGTCTTTTATATATCTATTAATATTTAACAATATATTAAATGCATTTGGAAGCGTGCGAATTTAGTTTCATTTACCGTGGAAGTTAATGAAAACATCGACATTTTCACTTAATCTAGGTCTTTCCTGTGAATCCTTCCAAGTTTTGTTTAAAAATAACTATGTTCATTCAAAAAATGACACACAAAATAATTCCTTACAGATAAAATGACAATCAGTCGTTAAAACACTCATGTGACCGATATAGGCAGCATCATTAACTGAAAATTACAAAAACATAACGTAAACAAAAACATCACCGTTTCTCTCATGAGATTTTCCCCAAGTAACTTCTTCCTTATTTGGAAACATTCGTCACGTGAGGTAAGAATTGACCAATCAGCGACCAGATACGTCATCGGGATTTTCCCTCGATTGCCAAAGATCGGATGGATGTTTTTGAGTAATACTAAAATTCGTGTTTAAAACTATCGTCTTTCAGACGAAGTTTTAAATTAAACTTTTGCTGATAGACACGAAAATTACCTCTATTTTCGTCTAAAATGTCTCCTTACGGAGATCAGCCCGCTGTCGCGTGCTTCTCTTATATATAGGGCGCCGAAGGCGCGTGCTTTCATAAACATACACCACGAGAATTTTTTGGTGAGGGATTCTAAATCTACAATCAAACACACACTCTGCGAAAGGTACAGCTAAATATATTAAATTGGTATGCCAAGCTCCTAATGAGAAAGTAATTTTAACCGTTTTCATTTGAACAGTTTGCCATTAGAGATAATCCTGTGTATATATCACATGTTTTATTTTTGTTTGAATATCTTTGCCACTTATGTATTTGTAACATAAATAGTTTTTAGCAGTTTAGCGTGCTGCCGTTGTTGAGTGGTTGATGAATAAATGATGATCACCATCATGATGATGTTTATGATTATCATGATGATAAAGATAATAACAAGAAACCGGTCGTACCTGGATAAGAGGAGCCGCTATTCCGCTGGTCATGTTATAATCTGTAGAATAAAAAATAAATATGACTTATTACAAACTGTAACAAGTATATTTTAAAGAATATTTACTAACTAACATTTACAGATAGTATTTGATAAGGTCATTGATTGTTCATCAGACAGTAATATTTACATAATAGCACAATTTATGCCTTTTTGAATTTATATTTTAGCAAAACACATAGTACCACTCAAAGCGCCTGCCTTTAAGTCGTCTCTCATACTTTGTTGATAGCCGATGAAGACGATGATGGCGCTGCAAACTATTGCCACTATAATGAAGTTCTTCACAAGCGCCCTCGGTACCATTGGGTCATTCTGAAAATATCCAAATGGGAGAAGTAATAACAAATGTTATTCAAGTCCTTTACTAATTGATCTACATGACTCCCGTATTTCGTCGAATAGACGCACCTATAGCCCTTTCATATTCAAAACACAGTAAGTCGTGGTGCAAAATTGCAAAATTACCCTCTGTTAATAATTATTAATTATGTACACAATTATGTCGCATATAATTTTCAGGACGAGAGCATAAAACAATCGTCCTACATTT
Source organism: Phorcus lineatus (assembly GCA_921293015.1). NCBI lineage: Eukaryota > Metazoa > Mollusca > Gastropoda > Trochida > Trochidae > Phorcus > Phorcus lineatus. Next base: position 10,097,994 of record OV121094.1, on the reverse strand, counting down.
CGGCGGAATTAGATTGTTATATTTTTACCCGGTATAAATAAAGACTTTGGGTAATTTTTTCAGATGTTTTATCCCCGGCATTAATTCGAGTATCATATTCTATTCGTACGGTACGTCATTTCGTAGTTCACAATCGAAAATGTCCATCATATGAATATAGCAGGAAGGGTTGTTGGTTTTTCAACGAAGCAAAAGAATTTAATTCTTCAAAATAAACTATTGAGATAAAGTTCACCACAAAACATAAAAATATGTAGTTTTCTATACACGTTCATTTGCACTGATGAAACTGAGACATCTTATACGGCATCAACAGAGTATATATAAATAGTTTGATGCATATCTACATATTTTGCCATTTCACGTGTAAATTATACGCGTGATACTAATCATATCTCTATTCAAAGTGACAGTCGTTTTCAATTCAAACGCAATAAACAATCGTATATCTAAACAACATATGTAAAAGAAACAACTCACCATCTTGATTTGAAATGTATTTCCGAATAAGAGAGGAATGTTTCGAACCTCTAACTACACCTGCAATGCGACTTTGGTCATGTAAGGCAAGATTTGATATTGGCTGGACAAGGATTAAGTCAGCGGCCAACAAATAAGTTAACTGACTTAAACCATTTGGTTCAGTGGTCCTCAAACAATGCACTTAAGATTAGTACGAGTCTTATGTAGTCTTTTGTCACCGATTGACTGCCTTAAGATAATCGTCTTTGAATTTTTGGTAATGAAACTAATTGAAAGGAATGTAATTGACGGTGGGTTATTACTACCAATTTCAACATCCATTTTCAAAGCTACAAAACCAGAACATTTCTGCATTTGGTGTTAGTTAATAACATTTCACTACAGTATGTTAGCTATTTACTATTTAGATGCTTCACAACATAGCATATTGATGTTTAAATTTATACAATATATTTTTAAATACTATGGAAACAAGGGAAATATTAATTATTAGTTTTATGGGAAAAGGGTATAATTAAAAGTAGATATAGATAAGTAATTAGTCTTGTATATTTCATATTAAATGTATAATGACCCTGTAACCATTGGTAACAAATAAACAAAATATACGAATGTTGGTATCGTAAATTGCATATAGTATGATATAAGACAATGTTATGGGTAACAACTTCTATATATACTTCTAACGACATTTCTGGGCTACTTCTTGCCCCTTCATCATATGAAATAAATAAATAAGTCGTCATCCATAACACTGTCTTGTATCACTACACCAATGCTATATGCCTTTGAATAATTGCATAGAGAATGGCACCCATATGTCTTCTGATATCAAATATATCAACACGAGTTGATAAAATTAACAGATATCCGAGGCTTGCCTAAGATAATTTGATTTTTATCAACGAGTATATATATTTGATAGCAGAAGACACAAGGATGAGTTTCTATTTACCATTCAAAATAATTTTTCATTACGTTTCCATGAAATATTTACATCCCTGATCTCCCAGGAGATATCTATTGATCTCTTAATCCTATGGAACACAGTTTTGAATGATACAAGCTTTTTTTCTATCAAACTTCTTTTCCCCTAACAAAATTGCGATATTTCGTTAAAGATCCCTATGTTTTTTTTCAACAAAATACAAACACTTCTTGTTTATATCAACTTGGCACTGGAAACATTTTCTTGTCTTTATGTATATTTATGACCTACCGTTTAACAGCGTAACAAGACTCAAATTTATTTAACAAAAGAAGTAAACAACAACCCAAAGATTCTATATTTCTTCATAACGGGGATCATTCGATAAACTGTAGAGTATCTCAATATTGAAAACCGGGATGGTCCTTTAAGGATCTACAACACTTTTTATGTTTGATTTGTTGAAATTTGCCAAATTATATATACATGCATAGGAGAGAAAGAAATGTATTTACTCAACCCGATCATTTGTTTTCATAAAATAAGTCAAACGCGTCAAGTGACAACTGCATTGGGCCATTTCAGTATAACCCCCTTAGAAAATGTCTTTCTCCTTAGAAAAATTTGTATCCGCAGTACTGATCGTGACATCGTTTCGACTAATTTTACTTATTACAACATATTTTCTTCCAGTAGGTATTTCCCCTTTTCATTACATACCTTAATTTCTGTCAGAAAACGTGCTATAGTTCCTTTAATTTGTTGTCTTGAGTGTATTTCATGACCTTGACAAAGATCCGAGAAACTCTTGAAACAGTATAGTCGTACCGCAAATTGCCAGTGGGTTATGATTGGTTTAGCGCTGAAACAGTTTCAAACATCTCGATAACCAATGTATCGTTTATTCATTAGCATCATTTTCAAAGGTGTCACTGCGCAATCTTATTGGAATAATATCTATCCAATCGCTCACATTATGTTTTTTATACACAATTTTAGATGTTATTTTCCCAAATTCCAAACATCGCGACCGATTTTCAAACAAATGATTTAATGCTGTGCAATTCCTTGTCATTTCCAGGCTAATGACCACAAAGATGACAGCTTCAAGCTGAACGACTGAGATATTAAAAGCACGATCCAGCGGGGTTTATCAATAAAATGAGCGAACTTTAGATCTTATTTTAATGAGATTGTTTTACGTTGTTTCTTGCTTTATAACATATTTTATCAATAAAACGTTAGTAAATCGAAAACCTCTTTAGCTGAAAGTAGCCCAAATGTGCATGTGTGTCTATACTACTCACTAAACTCCAAAACTATAGTATGAAAACAAAAAACTCTCAAAGTTTACTATTAGACCCTTCAATTTCGTATCAAGAGGTTTTTCTGCATAATAATGAGTGAATCTTCTCACATAATTTATTTCCATATTATTCCCAATCTGGAACAAATGATGATTATCTTGTAACAGAGTCCGAGTTCCTAACATCGAATGTTATGGGGAAAAAATATATCATAATAATTATCTCATAATAGAAAGTATCTTATATCATATGTATCACATTGTATATGTTATATGGCAAGTTATATTACAAACAGGTCTCAATCTTCGGAACGTGGTATACTATAACGCATTAAATGGGCAAAATCAAGTTACGTTTGTTCACAATTTGTAACAATTAGTTCCAAAGATAACGTCTTATAACAAGGTTTCTACATTTGGAAAGTGGTATGTTAATCTATATGGATAAAATCAAGTCACTAAGTGGATAAGTACTAGTGGATAATCGGGAAAATCCCTATTAGGAGTATTAGGTCCCCACAGGTCATATAGAACTCATAATGATGATCTCGATCATACAAGCCTTTCAAACTGTATTTCTTGCTAAATATACTCTTCAGCTTTTTTTTTAACCAACTTTACTCTTTTTAAAAATAGATTTTTGTCTATGTAATGTTAACTGTACGTATGTATGTATGTATGTATGTACGTACGTACATATGTATGTGAGTGCGTGAGTGAGTGAGTGAGTGAGTGAATAACAGGGCTTGGGCAATATTTTCCAAGCATTATTTCAGGGGTTAACAGCATGTATAAATATTATGCTATACTCATAATTTATCTATCTCCTTTATAAAAACAAAAGGAAACATTGCATATGATGAATAAAGAAGTTGTAACCTATATATATACCCTTGAACAAATGACAGAATATTTTTGATTTAATCATTTTTACTTTATTTCATATAATTTCATGTCACTGGCAGTTTCACATTTAGCAATTCAAGTGGTACCGATATATGTAATTTACATAAAAACAATTTGGAAAACTTCTAGCAACAAAAATAGCATTACAAATATTACCATCAAACACTATAGCATAAATTTTCAATGTATTTACACCTATCGCATGTATCTTTACACTAATACCTTATCTTACTAATATAGAATTCTAACTCTTGCTTTTCAGCAATAGATAACCTCTGTGGAGGCTTCCAGAGACAATTAATTCTTGCTTATTTATTACAAATCAATTACAACCCAAATATGTTTCACAGGAAAATCAAAACTATCAGATATTGCACACAGTACTACCAAAATAATAAATATAACACACAGGGGTCATGATAATCATAGTATCACTGATGAACACTACATGAACTTGCCATTTTTAATGAAGTTATTGGACATAAAGTTTATTTATGCAAATTTGGAGTAGGGAAAGGTAGACTGCTTCCTATCAACAGCGATTGATTACAATTGAGAACTAACTAGTCAGCAAATGCCAATCAATTCAGACCAACTATAATATCAATTTTTCATGAAAATCAATGGCTCAAAATCAAAAGTTCATTTATGCAAATATACCTGAGACCAGGGACCAGTTTACTGCTTTGAATTGATAAGGATTGGGAACAAGTTAGAACTAACGAGTCAGCAAACGCCACTCAAGTCAGACCAACTATTATATTGATTTTTAATTAAAATCAATGGATCAAAATCAAAAGTTCATTCATGCAAATATACCTGAGACCAGGGACCAGTTTACTGCTTTGAATTGATAAGGATTGGGAACAAGTTAGAATTAACGAGTCAGCCAAATGCTGCTCGTCTCTCGCATAAAGTTACAAACTACTCAGGCATGATCAGATTATACACTGGTTGCCTGATTAGTAAACTGAGTTGCACAATAGTGATAGCTGTTGAATTTGTGTTGGACATTTTGTTGATTTTGTGAAAAAGGTAAAAATCATTCATGTGCCAGGCTATCTTTAATCCATTTATGATTTCAAAGGTTTCGAGTCACTTTGATGCACCACATATAAAATTTCATTCAATGATGTAAGTAAATGTTAATTTACTAACAAAACTTCATTTCAGTCTATTTCATTTGTTTTTCTTTGTATATACTTTAACTCTTAGTGGGTATTTTTCGTCTATAGAACTTCTAAATAAAGAACAATAACCAATTGTTCTGTAACAATGTAAAGATAAAACTTTGAAAAATAAATGGTCATAACCATAACGATTTCTTAAATTAACAAATGAAATTATCCATTGAAATAGCGTAAAAAGAAGGATTATAGGACCTTTGATAAACAATGTAGGTTTAATTACAAATTCATTTTCGATTGTTTGCAAGACAATTTTGCATGGCACCTAATTACAATGCCTATTTTTCAAAAGAACAAAAATAATTAAACATTACTTAGATGAATTCAACCTATCATAATACATATATCAGGAAATGATTATTTTATAAAATCTTGATTGGTATGAACATGTTAATATTTGGTTCAAACCTTAACATCATTACAGGTTTTACGGTTGTGAGAAACTTTACATGTTTAACATAAAAAGGATATTTACAAGAGCTTATGTTGTTACATTTTGTCAATTGTACATTATTTTACATAGAAAAGAATGGATATTAAGGCATTATTATTATTTTTATTATGTATAATATGGGCACAATGTAATTAAGTTTATCATTAAAAAGTTAAATCTAAGGAAAGACAGCCAACAAACTACCAGACTTACGTCAAAGGAAAAAAAACTCTACCACATTATCATGACATTTTGCTATAAAACTTTGTATGAGAAATATCAACCCTGATATTTTTGCCCTTAAGGAAAGAAATGGTTGAGATTAATTTCAAAAGAATCCACATAATAATTCCATCTTCCAACATTTGCTCAGCGACAACGTAAAGTAGGTAGAGTGCTCTCTGTTCCTTAACTCAAATAAGGTATACATGTTCTTGTGTGCTGAAGGCTAAGAATGGTGATTAGGTTGTAAACATAATCAACAGAAAGTAAACAGACATTAAACGTTTCATTCAGCATAATTTCACTTCATTTCCTTTACAGGCACTGTAGCATATATCTAGAAAAAATCCCTATTAGGAGTATTAGGTCCCCATAGGTCATTCAGAACTCATAATGATAATTTCAATCATACAAGCCTTTCAAACTGTATTTCTTGCTAAATATACTCCATCTTTTTTCTCCATTTTATTGAAGCTAATCCAAAACAGTTTTTCACTCCACTTGTCGAAGTGAGAAGGGCTCCAGATAATTATTTAGACGCAGGGGTATTTCACTCCTCAAAATAAAAATTGAGGAGTAAAGTTACAACATGAAATAAAATTGGAGTATTTCAAGGTTTATCGTTTTCAGATCTTAATTCCGAGTTAGCATCTTTTTCGATGTTAGTCGTTGATTATATTTTTCACACTTTTAAACGAGTGATTTATCTTTGACATGATATAAACTCAGTAATATTTGCTTTCATACGAGTTGGCATCAGATGGCTACCGTACTATTCGAGATGTAAAGATTAGATGCAGAAATTAAACTTTATTTTGACAAGTCATGGTCACTCCTGTAAACAATATCTGACTCGTATTGTGGGAAAGTTGTGCGTATCTGTCACGTATTGATCTCATTTTAATTCGTATATATGAATCACTCGTGCATATTTTACACAGATACGCATCTTATCTGGAGCCCTGAGTGAGTTACTGTTTAACGCTGCTTAAGTAATAATTTGGTCAAAAGCGGCTTCTGACAGTAAATTATGTCATCACTAAACCCAATCCCCACAAGTCAGTGAAAAAGCTTGGTTGCAGCGAAAACTTCATCTGGCAAATTTAGCGTGAACACCTTTAAATCATTCAAGTCTGGGAAATGAATTTGCGTAGCTTAACTGAACTTATTATGTTTATTCTAACATCTCATCTTATTGAAAAAATGATATTTTTTACAATTGGTAGAATTTGATTTAATTTCATCTGATCATTTTAGTCCTTTCATTTCAAGAGTATGACACTTGATCACATTCCGCCTGATGCCTCCAATAGTCATACAGTCTTCTTGAACAGCAATCATTTGCGCATTATGCCAGTAACATGAAACCTTTGAGATTTCAAAAGCTTGTTCTTTGCTTAGATCAGTGGATGCAGCTGTCAAACAAGTGGTCAGTCATGGAGATTATAATCCCATTTGCTCCCAGTTTCACATTCTTTCACATAAAGTCTGTCTATAGTCTTTATCGCTTGCTTAGACACCAAGAAAATCTTATACATCAAAGATCACATATATCTTTCTCTTTGTATCATCCTTCAAGAGGAAAAGGGTCAAGGTCACTGTCACAGGGGGAGATAACCCTCAAACACTGTCTTGATTTAGAAAATTCTTTTCAAAACTATTCAGCTCCCCATCAAGCCAATCAGCCTTGTTCCTGTAAAAGAAATCATAGAATAAAATAGTCATAGAATTATACTTTTCAAAATAGAAAAACTGTTTGAACAGCTCATTCTTATGCCCTGCTACTTGGACACATGTCAATATTTCCATTTTTAAATCCACACAGATCAATACTTTTTCTGAAGTACCAACTACAAAAAAATAAATGATATACATATACATCATCATAGGATATTCCAATTTAACTAGCCCTAGGACAAGTAGTCACTAAATTTTAACTGCACTTGTCATACTGTCAACAGAATTAGCCAAATACACCTACAAGATCATATAGTCTCTGAACTTGTTTATGCCAAACCCAGTCTCTTTCTACATGCTAGTTTTCAACTTTGGAAGATTTACAGAAGTGATGGATGAGAGACGAAACTTTATCAATACTATCCATAGGCTATGCAGAAGGTAGTTAACCCTCAAGCCGCGGTTTACGGAATGGTCTGGGAAGAAATCAAACTATGCCGCAGTTAGCCTTAGCGAACCCCAAGGGCCGGACTTATAATCTGACACATTTACTAATTAACGCAATTGTACGGTGAAGCGGATCCCGGAAAAAATTGCACGGCAGTCGTGTCGGTTGAACGCTTGTATTTATGATCTGGCTTTCGCTAAGCCGCCGATGTTATTTTCATTGTTGTTCTAAAAAATGGGGGCATATTTTCCGAAAGTTTTAAAGATATTGGTCATGTTTATCGTACCGAAAATATGCATTACAAATGCTCAATTTTCTCCCACTATATGCCGGGCTGGCTATAGTTCTGTGAGTTATTGCTCCCCTCGCGCACGAGCTTATCGAGCCACGCATGTTATTGTTTGCTCAGGCGTGTGCACTCAAAACAAAAGCACACCTTGCTATCGCACGCCCTGTGATCTAAACCCTTGGGCGGATTTCAATACAGGTGGGATCATTTGAAAGGGAAGAAAATTGTCTTCAATTCGATATAAATTACGAACGTGCGCTACCTGAACTGAAGATACAGCATGTGCAGTAAAAAAAGGTGATTTTATATATCTTTAGTTTTACACCATTTTGTCACACCAATTTCCTCATGATGTGCTCATCGCATTTAAAAAATCTTTAAATCACAGGATAGAGAAAAAGATTGTCTTTTGTTCCATGTAAAATTTGTACATGCGCAAAAATAAATAAAGACACAGCAAGCGCCGCACAAAAGCTAATTTCTCTATTCAAATCATGTGAACTGAACGGCGATTTTGACATGTGCCTTATTTTCGCTCGTATCTTCTCAACAGCTAGGCGTATATTGAAATTGATTACCTCGTGATAAAGAAGGAATAATTGTCTTCGATTTGATATAAAATTTGTATATGCGCTATGTAAAATATAGATACAGCAAGTGTCGCAAAAATGTGAGTTTTGTTTATTCTTTAGGTTTTTACCATTTTCTCTCACTTTATCTTTATTTCCATATAAAATTGGTAAGTAAACGAAAATCAGTAAAGACCCGGTGAGCATCGCACAAACCGGCAATTTCTCTATTCAAATTTTGTTAACTGAGAAGCAATTTTTTTCACCTGCTTTTTACACTTCCTATCCATTTAACGGCTGAGCGCATTATCAACATTTTTATATCACAATAAAGAGGAAAGAATCGTCTTCATTTCTATATAAAATTTGCAAATAACAATGAGACAATAAACGAGCGTTAAGTGATGTCGCAATGATCAAATTCTGTTCTCAAATACCTCAGGGTACCATATTTTCAAACTATATATATTCCAAACCAAGTGGTATTTATTATTTTTATATCATCGTAAAGAAGAAATAAATACCTTCATTTTCATGTGTAATTTGCCCATATTTGCATCAAAATAAAACGTATGGAAATGATGCGACGAATGTCGCGGTAAGGCGATTATCAAAGATCTTATTCACTAGCTATACCTACGTTTCGTTGGTAATAACTTCTCATTACAGTGCGAAAGATTGTTATGTTTTATTTATTCGTAAAGAAGTATAAATTGCCTTCATTTCCATATATAAGATGCATGTATACAAAGCGAAAAACTTGATTTATAAAGTTGGAAATAAAGACAATTTTTATTATGTGTGAGTGTATTTTTCAGATGGGGGCACCCCGTGGCTACTAGCTTAGTAATATTACTGTGGGGGTCAGAACGTTATCGGGGTTTATCACTACCATGCTTTCGTAATTTATATCTTACGTTTAGGATGGCGTATCATCATGAAATTTATCGTAAGATATAGAGCAATAAATTAGCTTCATTTCCGTAAATAATTTGTCTGTGTGCACTCAGTGATGAAATGATTTTGTAGAGTTTGAAATAAAGACAATTTTTAAATAATCGTAAAATTCTTTCTAGACATATTTTTGTAATAATTTTCATATCGATGTCAAGAGGAACTATTCCCCTTTAGTTTCCTTTTGATTTCACGCATGCGCTCTCACAATTTATGGAGTTACGGCGCTCGAATTAAAAACAATTTTACTTTGGTTATAGAAACCGTTCTAGGGGTGATATAAATTTCATTCAAAGTGCCAGGTAAGTATCATCCATTTATAATACGGTATTCGCCGACTAGTTTTGTATACAACGATATTTAAATTTGTATTTCGCCACGTTAACAAACCATATATTGGCAAAACGGTCGCGACTCGTGGCACTGGAAAATTCAGCCACTGGTGCTAATTACGCATTAACGGTAGCGAGGCGTGTGCTTGAAAATTCAGCCACGGGGGCACAACTGGTCAAAATAATATTCAGCAACTTGAGGGTTAAATATGACCCGAGTCCAGGTTTGTCATGAAAACTTGAAAGACTTGCCAAAGTAGATGTATTGGCCATAACACATGGAAATCAGGTCAATATTTGGCTTACTCTCTCACAGTAAATTCCTTCAGTGGTTTTAGAATTAATTATATCATTAGATTTGCAAAATAAGTGTTGTGAAAATACTCTTTAAGTGAACACAGTTTTTGTGTCTGGACAGATCAGTAGCAATAACGTGTATACCTGAGAACCTTGGACTTGTTGGAGACATCCTTTAGCTGAGCGATGGTCACGTCCATCTGTTTCAGGTCCTCCTCTAGCTGCGCCTTCGTGATGTCCGCCTGGTGGCAGAGTCGGGCAAACGTAGACGACAACTCTCTGTGTGTAGACAAATGCATGGTCTCATGTAGAAATGTTATTGTGTTGCATTAAAGAGCCACTCCGTGATTTTCATAACATATTATTTGCCTTTGATACGAACCTAAATGTCATACGTGGTGATATAAAATCAAAACATTTTAACTTTTCATGTCCAAAAGACATATATATGACAAATACTGGTTTTTCATGAAAATCTGAAAACAGCCTTATAAATGCACAGAGGTGTAGATATCACGTCCAATATACTGTAAAATCATTTATTTTCACGGGGTGTTATTTTCGCGCAAACATAAAAAATGACTGATTCGCGGGGTTTAATTTTCGCGCATATCGACTAAGCAATAGCAAAAATTTGGTGACCAAAACTACATACACCGTGCAGCAAAGATTACACTGAAACTAGTAGTACATGATAATAAAACCAATAATATTTATTCAAAAAGTCAATGATCAAAATTTTATTTATTGTCATTAAACGTCTTCAAGTTTTGAAGTGGTTACGATACCTGTCGCCATGTTTTTCCGGAAGTAAACATTCGGAACGATTTAGTTTGATCTTTAACTCCCAACAATAGTGTTTGAATGATGTGAATCCTCGAGATCTCGTTCAAAGAAATATCATACGGAACCCAAAATATATTTGAACCGAGGGTCCTGTACCGCAATACGCACCGAATCGAAGCTCAAGCCTACCGCAATCAAAACATCAGGACACGCATATTGGCGATTAAGAGTGGATTCCGCCAGGCCGGATTATTGTGAAGATTGTGTTTGCACAACAAACAACGTGCATATCGGCGTACAAGCTTGTGAGAGCTCTACATTAGTGACTCGTCATTAATGAACGAACCAAACATTCCTGTGAGTAATAAAATGTGTTAACCAAGTTATTTGTCTGTTATTGGTTTTCTTCACGTTCATAACCATAATATTTCGCGATGTTTTATTATTCGCGCATTATGGCTTTGCGCGAAAAGCACGAAAATTAAACCCCCGCGAAATATTATGATTTTACAGTACATCGATACTAGTAATATAAGCTAACAAACACTATCAACTCCTAACTGCCCTCCTGGCTATTTTAGATATGTCTCCAAAATTACGTTTGACTATTTGACGCGCGCCACTGTCCGGTTTTCGGTCATAATTGCGACGCTCTATCGTCATATTGTCACTGTAAAAAACCCAATAAGCTTTCAAATGTGTCATTTTGGTAACAGTCGATACTTCGCGATCAAATGACAATATTGATTAAATTTGGCATATATGACTCCAACAACTCACGGAGTGGCTCTTTAAATGAGAAAAACAACTTCAGAGGAAATCACTTCCTTAAATGCTATAAATCCTATAAGCTAGATATATGCGTCATTTTTATTTCAAAGAGGAATAGACTAACTAAGAACAGTTTGAATTACCAGTGAAAGGATTAATGGTTAAAATTAAATTTGTTTTTTGAAAAATGTGGGTTGTTTGTGGTGCTACTTGCAGATAAAAAATTGTATAAAAAGTTTGTTGTTTAAAATTACTTTCATTGGTCAATAAAGCATTCACAAATGCAGAAAAAGCTGTAACCTTGCTGTGGACTTGCATGATAAATACTATCCTGTGTACATACTCATACAGTAACAAAGAAGGAACCAGAAAGCAAAAAGGTGACTCACTGTTGAACCTGGTGGCTGCAGTTGGAGCTGGTGAGATCCACGATGAGTTTCAGTTTGCTGCTGGCATACTCCACGTACTGCTGTTTGAAGGCGCGCTCCTTAGCCTTGGTCGTCCAGGTTAGTCTCTCGTACAGGTACAGCAGTCCGTACAGGGCCGCAGATACTGCTATCACACGCCACCCTGCAGCCTTTGTCAACTGGGGATGGACAGTGAGATATTTTATTAATTTTAACGGTTGTCTGTGTATTGAACTGACAAAACCAATTCATAAACTGAGGAAGACAAGATACTTTATGATTTCTTTCCAATGCTATGTATCAAATTAAAGATGGGCTTTTTATTGAAGACACAAATTTATAAACTGAGTCAACAAGATACTTTATGCCTTCTTTCCAAAATCTATTTATCAAATTGAAGAAACCATTTCATCAAATGCTTAGATATAAGAACTAGATATGTCACATGGTTTGGACATCTACCTAGAGGTAAAAAAAAGTCCTGACTTCTAAGTAAGTTTGTGGGAAGTAACAAAAGCTACTAAAATCAAGAAAAATATATGTTCTAAAACTAAAATTATGACAATTTATTTTCCCATATATTATTGCCCTGTTTTCAGGTCCGACATAACAGCATGTCTCCTCCAGACCCATGTAATTACATCTGTTAATGAGATTACAGGTTTTAAATGTAGCCTGTTCTAGAAAAGACACTTACCACCCCTGCCACAGCTACTGCTCCAAGTGTCGTCCGCGACGACAGGGACACAAACGTTGTTAGAAGCGAAGCCATAACCTCATCCTGTTGTGATTGGCGTGTGCTTGTAGCACGTGTCTGACCAGCCTGGAAAAACAAGAACATAAACATTTGACTTGTGACAATTGAGCTGATTTTCATTTACCTAATGCAAAGAGAAATTATTTCTGAACATTATTCTTTTGTTATTATTTTTATTATGTCACAGACACTCATATAATATATTCTATTAATTCAAGGTTGATCCTTCTGATTATCAAATGAGGAACAACCTCTGAACTGAGAACTTTTTTCTCCTTTATTTGATATTAGTTCCTTCACTCTCACTGGCAATATTTACCATAGCTGACCGTGCACCTTCTAAACTGAAAAGCCTCAGAATTTAAAGTTGGTGGCCGTGGGACGGACCAAAAAACTCATAACAATGAAAGAGTCTTCATCGACAGTTGAGCCTGAACCATTAAACAAATGAGCATCAAACCTTGAAGAGAGAAGAGGGTATTTTGATATTGCTCCATCACTTACATTTCCAGCAGTTCCCATAAGTGCCGACCTTGCACTTTTCCCTCCGAGCAGCCTCTGTATGAGGTTGGTGGGACTGAGGGAGAACCTGAAGTCGATATCCTCTCTGAAGTCGGCACACAGGTTCCTACAGTCGAGCCTGTATGCAATCTCAAACTCTCGCTTTGGTATCAGATTGAACAGTTGCTGTCGAGTTTCTTCTGGGAGGATGGATGAGAGTCGATCTGGAGAAGGGACATTTTATTGAGTCTTGGTTGCTTTGCATTTCAGTAAGTTTCTTAATGTGTAGTTATTCTTGACTCATAAGATCTGAAGTATTGTAAAAGTTGTTTGTTTACTCTCTTCAAATATATATTAAACAATCTTGAGAATGGAAGCAGTTTTCTGTAGTAACTATTTACATTTAACTATGACACATGAGTTTATATAAATCTGTAAATAATTTGATTTTGCACAAGTAGTCAAAGGTAGCCAAGATTTAACTTATCAAACTTAAAAACCAATGGTAACCCCTTGTTAATTCTCTCAAAATTTAAGCTCAGAAGTTAACAAATATGGTTAACTAAGACATTTGGGCTGATTGCAGTAGTCGTCTGCAGGAAATAGAGGTTAAACTATTATTGGGAGCTGAGTGACTCTACCAACAATGAGATGCCTAAGAGCTTAGGCTTGGAGTGAGTGAGTTCTTGATTCATGATGCATGGGCAAAATTTCAACCACTAAAAATCTAAGTATTGGATTAAAACTTTAAAAAGTATAACAATCTTTAATTTTGCCATCATGTAGTTCATTAATCACAACAACTAAATTTAATAAAAGAGGAAAAAATATTAAATTATTATTATAATTTGATTATCTAATGTAAAAAATAACAAATTTTCAATATCTAATGATTACTGTACTTATAACTTTCAAATCCGAATCAGTTGGTAGAATTTATGCTGTAGGACAGGGACTTGTTGAAATATTAGTTTGCTCGTGAATCAAGTGAGGTGAAGTTCAAGTTATTGCATTAGTTTTGCATCAAGCGTACAACATGTTATAGTCATGTAATAATATTCATTTCACAAACACTTGCAATAGACAACATGACATATTTATAATTTACGACGTCAACCATGCGTGAATAGGGGTGGTACTAGAACTATGAAGATTTTGAGAAGATATAGAAAAAAAATATAATAAAAAAAAGTTGAAGATAAATACAATAAGAAACAAAAAGCAATGAACGCTTTACTTAACCTTACTGTCTTTTATGGCTCGCCATGATTTCTGTCAGAAAACTTGTCATGACAAAATTGTAAATAACAATGAACCCTTGACTACTTTGTGAAATTGTTGAGATGTGCGTTCTTTGTGGTCAAATTAACCCATGAACACACTACCCTTTAGTCAAATTAGAGGTGATCTAGAATTAACTTGATAAGTATGGATCTTGAGTTATCAGCAATTTGTTTGGATAAAAATACCATACAAAAGCAATACGAATGGATCAAAGAGATGTCGCGTGAAGTGATCATTACAGCTGATAACAAAGCATATACGAGCTATAATGTGACACATGCTATCATTTGAGGATATATATATATAGATTTTGCATGAAGCATGCATTTGATGAATTCTCATATGGCATGCTTAAGTTAACAGCTGAATGTGATTCTTCCTTCATCTGTTCAAGTGCTGGGTTGACTTAGAATGGTTCTCTTCTTCAGAATAAGCTATTAATAATGTGGTCCTTAAAATGCAGATACTCCATTTCTCAATTATTTCCTACCCATATTTAAAACTCTGGCATTTGTTTTCAATCCCCACGCAAAAATGTTCATTATATTCTACACAGCATGCTATCATTGTTTCTACAGTTATTAAGTGTACAGCTTTAAATGCAGATATTCCTGGTCAATGCTATTGCAAAAACCTCCCTATGTTACTATGATCACATGCTTTGTCTGTCGATTCAGATATTCCTCCTCTCAGGAGTTATCTCCCCTACCTTGCATATCCTTCTCTGCTGCTTCCACCCCTTGTAACAAAGCAGATGAGCACCGCGTCTGTAAGTTGCGTCCCAAACCGTTTTCTACATGTTCATGCATGTCCTGATGTGAGGAAATGAATGAAAGCAAGGGTGATACACAAAACAGTTGCTATGAGGCTACAAGAAGTACGTAGACAGTGGCCACACAGTTTGCTAAAACATTTCTCCACTGCAGGTAATTTGCCACGTCCTTAGCAGGACTATAACCTAAGTGCTTGAAAGGGAGTAAAATACTGTAATATTGAGAAAAAAATATTTCTGCCTCAACAATTCTGTGACATTGAATGAAACCACCTCAATTTCCTAACTGTTATGTTGAATGGGTAAGAGAAAGGAAAAGAAATACACAATCTAAAAAGAGGTAGTTGCTTATCATTTTAGAAACACCCCTCAGAAGAACAATTACAAATGACCAACATGAAAGTGGAGTGCTTAGACTCACAGCAAACGACATGCAAAATGATTCTCATGAAGTGTGTGTAAGAAAAACTACCAAAGTTGGATGAAATTAAAATTCATATTACAGCCTGTCAGTCCAATTTGAAACTCCCTTTGGAATGTTTTTCATTAATTACAAAAACATAGTGTTAAAACTGAACTTGTGTCAATTTTTTCCTTCAGTCTTGAAAATGATTTATGCAGATCAATTTTTAGAATTTTATGACATGCTGTGACAAATTCATTTGTAATTCATTGAACTCTAATTCAAAATTCACTTAAAACATTAGAGACCATTGATCATGCAATGAAGGGTTTGAGACTACTGTATGGCCACTGACAGATTACAAAATTTGAAATAAAATCATTAAGAGCCAGATTATTCATTTTTATAATATTTGCTAAACAACTTTACTAATCACCAGTCAATCAAAATGAATTGCATCCCTTTTTGACTATTTGGATTGAATGTTTTCAATTTTTTTTACTGTTTTCCTATAGTGCTCATTGAAAATTACAATCAGTTAATTTTAGGTTAATGACCAAAACAAATTCAAAAATATATATTTTTTATAAATATATATATATGAATAAAAAATATTTTTTTAGAATGAACAAACTGGCTCTGTGATGCATGATGACACAGCACGAAATTACAGCACTGAAATGAAAACACAAGTTAAAACAATGAGATAATAAATAATTATAGCAAGCATGCCGGCTACTCAAAACATTAAGAAGGCGTAATTAAAAATGGTGATGAGAAACTTCTGGCTCTGCCATTCCTGCTAGTAGGCCACTCCAAACCAAGAGGAGATAACTCCAATGCAAGGGAAGTAACTCCACCATGGATGCCAAGGTCACAAGATGGCGACACCGACCTCGCTTACCTGCGAGCCAAATCTCTGTGTTGTCCATTCGTCGCAGGATGGACGATGTGCACCGTCCAACCATATTACGACACAGAGATGCCTCCACAAATGTGTGCAATTCCTTCGAAAGTAAAGTTTTCAACACCTTAAATACAGCCTCCTTATAAATCTCATATCTGAATAAGCTAAATACATTTGGAAAATAAATGTTGGTATTTTTAGTTGCTAAAGATCCCACAAAGAAGGTTGGACTCCAACTACACAAGTTACTTCTTTGATAGGCATTCAAGAAGTTGATGAGATGAACCATATGACAATTTATATGGATAAACAACTTCTTTATTCTGTGGAAGCGGCCTTTCGTCATAGATCGTAATGTCAAAGGCTCTCATCACTTGCTTGATAATGACATTAGAATCTATGTCCAAACCTCACATATTATTTTTATATCCCGACATAACGTATCAATTCTGTAACTACCCTTATAACTCACCTTCTTGTAGTGTTTGAGAGAGACGACGTCAGGGTGGAAGGGACGATCATACTCTTCAACCAGGATGGATAATCTGCGAATCTCCTCACTTAAAGCTGTACCAACCTGCAACAGAATTGTTTGTTATCGACATTTTGTTTCCATATTTCAGAAACTTGTCTTTCTCTGGTAAAGGTAAACAGGCTGACAACACTTTTATTTACTGATCATGCTAAACTGATGGGCTTCCTTGAAGAAAAATAATTTTTTCTTTGTTCTGTTTCCATTCCTACCACAATCAAATCCAGATAATATAGATCTATTTCAACAAACCATGAAAATGTTTGCATAGAGCATACTAAACTAAGAATAATTGAAACACCATCCCATGTTTGCTTGGACCTGTTAGGCACAATGATTTTTTGCTTGGTTTGTTAGATGTTAAAATTTTATTCTCAGCACAGAAGCAGTGTTATCTAAGATATTAACAACCGAAAAAATTTAGGGAAACAATTCTGTGTAGCAAATGTACAGGAATCATAGATACCAATTTGCAATTCCACTGGCATCAGATAAGTTATCCTCTTTTAGGGCCTGCAGCCAGAGGTTAAGTATGAATTGCACCCACCTTTCTCTCGACCTCTTCGACCATTGACCTGATTTTGTCCTTGACCTCGTTGGTGAGGAGGAGGAGCTGTTTCTGGAGGAAGTCGAGTTCGTCTCCCTTCTCTCCTCGCACCTTTTCCTGCTCGCTCCTACACAGAGAGGAGTTTAGCATATTTTAATGGTGAAATACAATGTTTATATATCAAAATAAAATCAATGAAATAGCATGTGAATGTAATCAGTAAAGTTATTAGAGGATACTAAACCACCTTCCATTTCCTACCATTTTGGTTAAATGAGTTAATGAATTTGTAAAAACAAGGTAAAACAAGTTTAATACCTATAATACGATACCATACGAGTATAATATACCAGTAGTATGTAATTACTTTTTTAATTTTGGAAGTTTGGAATTCGTTTACTACTCCCCTATATAAATCTGATGATAAACTAACATTTCAACGACATGGCTGCAATTGTGACGGCACTGACAATATTTTGACATCTCAACTTCACAATTTTGTGACACTATCCTGGGTATTTGTGGTGGTATTAGACTTGTTTAATAAATGCCACATAAATCATGCTGTTGACATCATGAAACAATATGATGATGTCATAAGATAACCCTGATTATCCATCTTGACAGTCCATTCATGAAATTAATGTCATTTACAAACCTTGCACAGTTCTTATAAATGTATTGAATAGAACAATTGACATATCTTGGTGAAAGTCATTTTTCTCATTATCTTGTGAAGCAGGAAAATCATGTGTTTACACTCTTGAAAAAATAAAATTCTTCTTTCGAGAAGATGAACAAGTTATTGAATTATAAACGTCAAATATCCTTTATATTTCGTATCATCGGTATAACAACAGCTAAGTAATGGTTGTGGAATTAACACTGCATGATCTAGTAGGCGAGTAGACAATATACAACACAGGAGGCAAGTTATTTGGGGCTGATAAGCAAGTAATAGGGAGTAAGCAAGACCTGGCTGGAAATAGTAAACCAAGAGTAGTAATGCACTAAACTATAGGATATCAATTTTATAGCATTGAACAATTAACTAAGCAGACCTTCTGACTCGTGTTTACAATTTAAAAAACTAAGGCAGTACTGTTTTAAACATGGATCTAATGAGAGGGCCATTAGACTGAAATTGTGCCCCATTTTACTAAGCAACAAAATGACCGTAGGTCACTAAATCAACCTTCCTGTATATTAAACAATGGGAGATATGTCTAACCTCAATTGAAGTTGTTTTGCAAAGTGACCCCTAGGGCAACAAAATTAAACTTTAACTGGGACAACAACTTGGTCAAATAAAGGACAAAAAACTCACTTGAGTTCCAAACTGGTGACATAAGCCTTCTCCATTATGTTCCGGACATCAGATGTGATTAATTTCCCTCTCACTGTGTGCTGTTCAAACTTTGTCTTGACTGCCGACTTGGAAATACATTGCTGGAAAAGAGAAGACAGTTTCATTGAAGCAAAACAATTGTCCTTATACTCAAAGGACACTTCAAAATTCTACAACTGAATTTGACTATTGTCATAATTTCGAAATGTGGAAAAACGAATTCTCACCTCAAACTTATTTTCAAAATTAGCAAACTCGAACAACCTGATCTGGAACCCATCTTGTAGAACACCACCTGTTGGAAGAATTTATTTTTGAAAGTACAAGAAAAGTTCGATTACAAAGAACATTCCTTATTTGTTTATAAAACTTATCTATAAAGTCCTACAAACTACGATAGTAATGTTGAAATGTGTTAAATAAGAAAAGAACTTTACATGGAATTATAGAGATAAATTGAAAAAACACAACTAAGATTAAACAATGATAGTTGTAATTAAAGTTAATTATGAATAACGTTATTTCAAAACATATCCAAATCTTAATTCGTCTTAGGAAAAAAAAAGTGTTCCCATCAATAGTGGTAGGACAAAATGTATGACAATTAACATTATAAAATTTAGCTTTTGTTTGTGCAGAAAATTTTCAGATAAATTTGATAAGTGTAATCTTGATGACGGCAAAAAATCCTACTTGGCGTGGGTGTTCCCTTATCCTGGTGCAGTCTCGAAACCAGCGCTTCCCGAGCTGATACGAAAAACACCCGATCTTCAGCCGTCTTCTTATCCACAACCTTCAACTCATTGACGAAAAATTCTATGTTCCTTTCCATGTGCTGTTGTCGAACCTGTGTATACAAGTTAGAGGTGTGACAATACAGGAATTTCATGATATGATGCGTATGATGATATCTCATTACGATTCGATTTAGTCTAGAAACACTATTTTCAGGTATTTTTGATAACAAGAAAGATTAACTTTTGACAAAAAACTTTTTAAAAATTTTAAACAATTAAAAGATTTTTTAGGAAAATGAACAACTTTAAAATCAAAGAATTTTTCCAAAAAGTTAAAGGTACCCGGGAGAAAAACATTGCTAAAAGGAGTTTTGACGATATACACATATGGGAGGTAACTCTGACTCCTCAACTATGGTTTCAATATTGAACATAGGAAATCAGAAAATCATCAAAATGGTTGCAGAGGTTAATTGCATACATTAACTGTTCTGTCACTTACCTCTTCTACATCTTCTTCCAATGCAGACACGTCCCAACGATTTTGCAACACAAAGATGTTTGGTTTTGATAGACGGGCGCTCACTTTGTGGAAAAAATTCTTTTCCTGAAAAAGGATCAAAATATCAATTAAAAACTGCATTTTAGTTCATGTCCTTTAAGATCTTTAACCCATTTACGTTAATATCATTTAACAATTTCACATCACTTTATTTCTTTCCTTGGGAACAAACATGTTCATACAAGATAATTTTTATTTACACAGTTTGGGTAAAATATTATTTAACATTTTTGTACATCTATGCATATGGTAGAGAATGGGTGAGTATTCGCTTATGGATTTCCTATGGAAATGATTCATTATGCTTTGGTTTGGATACACTAGATTGGACTCCCAACTTTAATAGACGGGGATACAAAACATTGAAAGACATATGGTCATTTCAATCTCAATTCAAGACGAACTCACTGTCTGCATGAGTGTAGACTCAGCGTTGGCTACGAGAACGAACACGTCGGCGTCAAGACAAAACTGATCTATCCATGTGTCAAGATCTGGGTCAACGTCTATTCCTGGGCTGTAACATATTATAAGATAAAGAGACATTTAACAATACCCATCATATTCAAAAAGTCACTCTTATAGAAAAACGTTATCTATCATTTGATTAAAAGTCTAAACAAAACACACTTGGTTAAACAAACAGACTGAAGGAATCCTATAAAATATTTCATTTTTATCAAACTACTGAAGCATATTTTTTTCTGTTTTGATGTCGTAAACAATGTAAAAAGTAATATAGTTAGAACCAAATAAAAGTCATAAAATATTTGCAAAACTGTTTCTCAAACTGAGTACAAAACTTAAGATAGTAGAGATTACAAATCTACTCTATCTATCCAATCCTAAAATCATCATGACAGACCCCTTCAATTCAATATACAACAAGTGTTTGCCACTAACATGGCAATGTCCTCCGCTGTTGGAGATATTTAAGTGATTTAAGCTTTACGAAATATCGTGTTAACAATGTATTACAAAGTGGTCAAAGTGTCGTGGTGACCTTGAAAATGAAGTCAAGGTCACTAAAATTGACTGGCGTCTGAGTTTTCCTCCATTGAAAGCTGTCACAAAATATGAACACTCTAGGTGGTAAGCTTCATGAGTTATCTCGTTAACAAGAATCCAGACATACGGACGCCGCTGAATTCATAGTCCCCCATTCAGTGTTGCGGCGGGGGACAATAATTATCATATGGCCATTATTAAAGTCCAATCAACTCCAGAAGTCTCCTTGGTTAGACTTACGAAGATTCAACAATTCCAAGACCATGATGACGTTAACTGTCGTACACATTTATTTCAAATTCTAACTCAAGACTATCAAGACGACATCCAATAAGTTTACAAACAATACATATCAATATTTTTCTTATTATGTCTTCATTTCATACCTTGTAATAAACATATCTATATACATTCTCTTGTGTTATTGAAGGGTAGAGATAAATGAAAGTCATCCAGTGTACACACCTGTCTACAAAGACAACATCTTCCCTGAGAAGACGACACCTGTCTTTAGGCCAGAGAATTCTGATGAGAGAATTAGATTTGAGTCTGTCCTCACTGAGGTTGTGGGCCAGTTGCTTGATTGACTGAAAAAATTATATTCAATGAATGAATAATAAAAACCACTTGCCAAATTATGGAGGTAGGATTACAAAAGAAAATGCTCCCAATGAAATCCTAATAAAGAATTGGTGTACTTCAAACATGAAATATTTTATGCAGTACACTTACCATCCAAACAAAATATTCATATTTTATTATATATTATTTATATTCCTGATATTTTATTCTCTGTGGCTTCAGTAAGTCAAGTAAGGAGTTCAAAGTGCCCAACTTCATTACAAAAGATCTAAAAATTGTTAAATATATTAACCCTTAAGATGCGGGTCCCGGGATATTCCGGGATGAAATTAGCTTTGCCCGCAAGTCCCCTTAGCGGGATGCGAGTAGCACACTCTATTTTTCTCACGCTAACTAATTATGACCGCGGGTCTCGGTAGCGGAGCCCGGAAATTTATTGCCTAGCAGTAGTCTCAGTTAAACGCTTGTATTTTCGTTCCGGCTGCCGCTAAGCTACAGTGTTTTGTTTCGTTGGTGGTCTAAATAATGCGCGAACATGCTCCGAAAGTTATGAGAACATTGATAATGTTTATCGTACCGAAAATAAGCGTTAAAATCACTCAATTTTCCACCACTCCCCGCCGCACGTGCTAATAGCCTGTGGGCACTTTCTAGCCTCTCGCACGAGCTTACCGACCCGCGCGTACTATCGTTTCCTGAGACGCGTGCATTTTGACCCTATGCACGCCTTCCTATCGCACGCCCTATGTTCTGAACCCTTGGGCGGATTTCAATATAGGTGGGATCATTTGAAAGAGAAAAAAATTGTCTTCAATTCGATGTAAAATACATATGTGCGCCTCGTGAAATAAAGATACAGCATGTGCCGCAAAAAGGTGATTTTTATATATTTTTAGTTTTATACTGTTTTGTCACACCAATTTTCTCATGATGTGCTCAACGTATTTTGACAAAATTTATATCAAAAGATAGAGAAAAAGATTGTCTTTCTTTCCATGTAACATTTGTACATGCGCAAAAATAAATAAAGACACAGCAAGCGCCGCACATAAAGCTAATTCTCTATTCAAATCATGTAAACTGAACGACGATTTTGACATGTGCCTTTCTTTCGTTCATATCTTCTCAACAGCTAGGCGTATTTTGAAATTGATTACCTCATGATAAAGAAGAAATAAATGTCTTCGATTTGATGTAAAAAAAGGTTATATGCATTATATAAAATAAAGATACAGCAAGTGCCGCAAAATTGCGACTTTTGTTTATTCTTTATGTTTTTACCAATTTCTCGCACTTTATATCACATAAACATCTCGGGACATCTTGACATTTCATATATCAAAATATAGAGAAAAGGATGATCTTTATTTCCATATAAAATTTGTATGTAAACGTAAATCAGTCAAGACCCGACGAGCATCGCGCAAACAGGCAATTTCTCTATTCATATCTTGTTAACCGAGAAGCGATTTTTTCAACTGCTTTTTATGCACTTCCTATCCATTTAACGGCAGAGCGCATTATCAACATTTTTATATCACAATAAAGAGAAAAGGTTCATCTTCAATTCTATATAAAATTTGCAAATTACAATGAACCAATAAACGAGCGGTAAGTGATGTGGCAGTTATCAAAATCTGTTCTCAAATACCTGAGGGTATAGTCTTTGCAAACTATATATATTCCAAACCAAGTGGTACATATTTATCATTTTCATATCAACGTAAAGAAGAAATAAATACCTTCATTTTCATGTGTAATTTGCCTATATTCGCATCAAAATAAAACGTATGGAAATGATGCGACAAATGTCGCGGTAAGGCGATTATCAAAGATCTTATTCACTAGCTATACCTACGTTTCGTTGGTAATAACTTCTAATTACAGTGCAAAAGATAGTTATGAATTATTTCTTCGTAAAGAAGAATAAATTGCCTTCAATTCCATATATAATTTGCATGTATACAAAGCGAATAACTTGATTCATAAAGTTGGAAATAAAGACAATTTTTATTATGTGCGAGTGAATTTTTCAGCGGGGATACACCGCCTGCACGCGCTGAGCGCGTGCGTTTGCCCGGGGCTACTAGCTTAGTAATATTGCTGTGGGGGTCAGAACGTTATCGGGGTTTATCATTACCCTGCTTTCGTAATGTATATCTTTCGTTTAGGATGGCGTGTCGTCCTAAAAATTATCGTAAAATATAGAGTAAAAAATTAGCTTTCTTTCCGTATATAATTTGTCTATGTGCACTCAGGGATTAAATGATTTTATAGCGTTTGAAATATAGACAATTTTTGAATAATTGTAAAATTCGTGTTAGACAATTTATTGTAATAATTTTTATATCGATGTCAAGAGGAACTATTCGTCTTCAGTTTCGCATTGATTTCGCGCATGCGCTCTCAGAATTTATGGAGTTATGGCGCCCGAAATGAAAACAAGTTTACTTCGGTTATGGAAACCGTTCCAGGGGTGATAGAAGTTTCATTCAAAGTGCCAGGTAAGTATCATCCATTTGTGACACGGGATTGGCCGACTAGTTTTGTAAACAACGAAGATAACGTCCGTAATTCGCCATGTAAACACACCATATGTTGTGAAAACGGTCGCATCTGGCGGCGCTGGAATATTCAGCCACGGGTGCTAGTTACGCTTTTACGGTAGCGAGGCGAGTGCTGGAAAATTCAGCCACGGGGGCAAAACTGGTCAAAATAATATTCAGCAACGTAAGGGTTAATACACTCCAGCAGATCAATCCCTTAAGATCTCGACCATTCAACCTGAAGCAGGTGTCCCGGCGACCTATGGCCTAGAAATTACCCCAAATTACACCACATAGCTTTAAACAAACTGTCAAAAAGGGTTTAGTAAGTGCACTCAGGGTTAAGGAGCAAGCTGTCTAATTTGTCCAATGTCTCTTCTGGCGGGACACCCACTCATTTTGTAAGATATATTGTTTAAAATTAACCATTGATCCAAAAATAGCACATCTAAAGTTATTTAGGCGGGGGATTGAACCATCGAACAAAATGTCCAAGAAACTTGAAGATTTGCGGTACAACAGCATGTTTTAATTGCAACTTTTCGCACAACAGCATGATTTGATTGCAACGTTTCACACAATTGCATGTTTTAATTGCAACGTTTCTCACAACAGTATGTTTTAATGGAAACGTTTCGCTGTTGTACCGCAAATCTTCAAGTTTGTTGGACATTTTGTTTGATGGTTCCATCCCCCGCCTGATCTACTTTCTAATGTTTACATTAGCGGAATCATCTGTATCCTTCAATGGATCCAATCTGCCCTTTATTATCAACTACCCTACCTACACCGTGGACAAGCTCAACAATGCCTAAGTTTTAACATCTAATGTTGTGTACAAAAAGTGAAATGGCTAGATCCAATTTCAACAGGATGGTGACAGTGTCGATCTGTTCATAATCTCTTTCCAGAAATTCATGATAGTAAATATGACTTATTCCTTCCAGTTCTTACCCCCAAACTCTTGGGCTGGTCTGTATCCTCTGTGAGAAGATGGGCCTCGGATGATTCGGAGCCCTCAACTTGGATAAAGCAATGAGTCGTGTGTCCGATACCACTCGGCATAATCTTCTCTCGCAACATGGCATTGATGACTGTACTCTTTCCATTTGAGGTCCTGAAAATGAAACATTAGATAAATAGAGATTATTACCCGAGGAGGTGTGTCATATGAGTTTTACGAAACGAGTGGGAATTTTTGTATTGCCCGAGCGAGAGCGAGGGATATACACAAATTAGCACGAGTTTCGTAAAACTCATATGACACCCTTCCGAGGGTAATAATTTCTTTATTACCGATTCTATTTATTTTCAAACGCATGGAAATGTTCAGAAAACGACCTTCTTCCCTTGCGACGGCCCGCTACAAGGACGTCATTAACAATGGTTTTATGACGTCACAGACGACTAAATATGGTCACTCGCGCTGAAACAATCGTTGCTAGGCAAAAGTGATATGTGCACATGTGCTCATATTGAAAATATGTCACCACTTATGATTAACCATATGGGTAATAATAACTTATTACTATTTTCAATTCTATTTTAGAAACTTAACCCAAAATTAGCTATCATGTATATTGTCTATGCTCAATTTTTGCAAATTGGTAAACCTTGTAACCAAAATAAATAAACATTTCTCAGAATGTCTCGGATTGTAACAAACAAAACTATTAATTTATCACAAACTTTATTAACAAAGTCACTACATTAAACTCTTTTTAAAAAAAGATGAATATCCATAAAATTGTGTATTTCATCACTACATCATAAATACTATAATTAACCAAAGGAAACCAATTTGTAACAAGTTAATAGTTTATCTAGAGTAACATCGCTCACCTTCCAAAGAAAGCAACTTTCATGTGTTTTCTCTGTATCACCTCTCTGATTCCCTGGACCTTGTTCTTGAAGGCTTTGATCTCAACACTCACTTCAGGTGCTATGATTTTCTGAGGACTAATTTCTGAAATCGGAAGGACTTGAAAATGTGACTTGAGAATACACATAAATGCAGAAAATGCAACATAAATGTGATGTCACATTTACCTATTTTTTCCTGAAATAATAATCAGAATATCCACAAGTATGACTTCCTCTGCCCACACAGGTAGCTCTGCCATTAATGAATACAACCTCTGTTCTAATAGGAGCTTTTCTCAAACCTACGGTAGGTTCCCCTAGCGGACAAAATATTGCAACATAAACTACCTTAGTACCTACATATATTATGTATTAAATTCTGCCAATGAAATCATTGCATGCATGGAAAACAAATGTATCATCAATGATCACAAAGGCCTATGCAAAGATAAAGTTGCTAAATAAGGCGAAAGTGCTGTGTAAAGAATATTCAAAGTGCTAAGTGCATAATTAAATAGTTGCTTTCTGAAAGCATACAAAAATATCTGAGGCGTTTTGAATGATAACTTTTGAAACAGTGTTGCTGATTGCACAATTAACTTTGCATCCAATCAGACTTCTTTAATTCTAGACAGAGAAACGCTTGTATTAGGACATGGAGAGTGTGACTATTGACTGAGAATTTAGAAAAAGACAGACACTATTAACAGATTTGATGGTTGCTTAAGATAGAGGTTGAATAAAAATATATATAACAGAGCTACCTCTGTTAAGAGAGAATGCAAGTGTGATAGCTTTCAAGTCGTTTTCCTGGTGAAAATCATTTGCCTTTTAAAAGACTAACATAGTTATTCAACATACAGGTAGTGTTGTTTAAAGATGGATAGGTGATGTAATGTTTTACATTAATAAACAGCATGGGATCTAGATTAAAAGGACACAAAGCCCATGAATACTCCATGATCTACTAACACCCCTTATGCCTTTGTGATGTATTGTGAAATTTTCGACCCTTGAGCTTATAAAGATAACACAAATTCCCCTGGAATCTAAGAACAACATTTGTTGGTATCCAAACACTGTTAAGGGATGCCCTGCAAAATGAAACTGTAATTATAAACCCTCACTCACCGTCTATGAACTTGTCAGTCTCCCCTACATATTCTCCAATCTCTTTGAAAATGTCATTAATCCTCTTCTTTGCTTGGCCAAAGAACTGTAAGTGTGATCCCTGATTGTGTCCATTGCCCATGTTCCGTGCACTCCCTCCATTATCTCCCTGCCCTCTCTGTTCCATCTCTTCCATTCTGCGGTGAACCACTCCGGACATTTCTAAGTGCTACTAATTGAAAACACGCTTCCAGACAGCATCAAGTTGAAGAATAAGAAATCAGCTGTATATTAGATCCTTGATCTACCTGAAAAAGCAAGCAAATCTCATAATTTATTACTCCTTCATTCTAAAGTGACTGTTCTTTTAGCTCCTTCGGGGATGACACATTTTACTGTTTGCATCAAATGAAATAATAACTCTGTTTTACTACAATTTGCAAATTTATACATGTATTGTTTGTTCCTTGCCATTCAAATGCAAACCTTTCCTCGTGCGTTATGCTAATGAATGTCTCTTCCTTTTGAATGACTGTGTGCTTCTCTTTATGTACTATCAGACGATTACGAACAAATTGCATTAGTACTTGATTGTGCTATAATCATCTTATGAACAGAAATACTCCCATGAATTATAATTTCATTTTAATTTCAAGAATACCAATATACTAGACAATGTAATGCTTGCCATGACAATTTCCTATAAACCTGTGTTCAATTATCCATAGGAGAGCTGACTAAGGCTAGTATGACCATATAACCCAATAGCAACATCCTTTTAATTCAGTACATATTGAGTTAAGATGTTCTGATCTACAGATTTATTTGTTAAATCAAGCAGGTTCAGGTTATCTTGTACCAATTAACACTAATGCGCAGATGAGCAACAATTCATTAATTATATGTTATGAATCATATTTTGTGAATTGATCTGTGTTTAATATGAAAATTTAATGTCAAGTATCTGAATTAACTGGTAGGATACTAGGAAAACAAATTTGTTCAGTGACAGGTAACCAAAGCATTCATACAAACTTTTCACCAAAATTTGAAAAAAATGTGTATGCAAATTAGAATTTTTGACAATCTCGAAATTAAAATAGTTATTACGACACTTTAAAAACTGAAAATAGATCAAAAGCGATTTGACATTCAGGATTCTAAAGGACATGACTCTCTATTCAGTTGTTTGGCAGAGTGTTTGTTGTGATATGAACAATTCAAACATAGCATAATTAACTAATAATTAGTATGAAAAAGTATGATTCCTTAATATCTATAATAAGCGACGTAAACAGCATTTTAATGGGCAACACATGTACGAAGTACCTTACGGCCTCCATGATGTAATGGTTTCTCGTACTTTCTCGCGAGATGAACAACAATGACAAAAGAGCTACTTGACAAAAAAACGAAATATGAATAACTCTCAAAAGTCCTTTTATATATCAGTTACTAATGGAAGTTATATTTTAATGCTAATTTAAACAAAGAAATGATTTTTTATCGATATGTTTCAAATCTCCAGAATGAAGACAAATAATAACATAATATTCAAAAAACAATTCATGTCAAAACAGTTAAGATAGACAGATAATTTACTTAATTTACATGAAAAACGTGATGCAACATTAGACAGAATTTATTTCTCTAATGCTGCAGGGAATGAATGATTGGCGGAACCTGTTTGTTCGAAAAGTCGGCATACGCAGCCTACGTCCAGAAGGTAATGTCGAATATTCCAAGAAAAGTGGATGGGAAGAATCACCAAAAATTTTGTTTCCTTTTTTCGATAACTGCTGCTCATAAAAACTGCCGATCGTTTCAATAGGAAGCCCAATAATCTTAGATGCGGTATTCACGATTTGTATCAATTTGTTTCTATTTTGAACAGACAGGTTCCCAAACCAACTTAAAAAGTTAAATGTAAGGACACTTTGAATGAAGGTTCTGTAAAACAACATCAAGATGGATTGATCTATTTTAAAGTATTTTAGTCTCCACAAGAAATGTAAACGTTGTTGTCCTTTCTTAAATATTTTCTCAGTATTCTCATTCCAAGAGAGTTTAGAATCAATGATAGTACCTATAGTATTTATATTCATTTACTCTTTCTATTTCATTGCCATCAATACACACAGATTGTAATGTTGACTTAGTTCTCCTAAAATCAATTATCATTTCTTTAGTTTTTTGAACGTTCAAATATAAAAAATTAGATTTACACCAATCCACAAATCTTGATAGCTCGGATCTAAAGGCAAGTTCTGACTCTCTAATTAGGCCTACAACTGCAGCGTCGTCAGCAAATTTGATGGTAAAACACGAATCAGCATTTGAGACACAATCATTTGTGTACAAAATGAACAAAATTGGCGAAACAACACAACCCTGTGGAGCACCAGTAGATGTGCCTACAGTTGAAGATTTAACATTATTGACTTGTACAAATTGCTGTCTGTTAACAAGGAAAGAATGTATCCATCTAATGATATTTGAGTTAACATTCATATGACAAAGTTTATCAAGTAACAGATGTGGCTGAATCGTATTAAAAGCAGAGGAGAAATCAACGAACATTATTCGGACATAAGAACTATAATTTTCCAAGTGTTTATAGACGTTATCAAGCAGAGTTATTGTTGCATCATCTACTCCACGCCGTGCTCTATATGCAAATTGATAGGGGTCTAAAACGTCAATCACATCCTTTAACAAGAAATTCTTAACAATTCGTTCTAGACATTTCATAGCAACAGAGGTGAGAGCTACTGGTCTGTAATCATTATTGACAGAAGGGTTTTTCTTTTTAGGCAATGGGATGATTTTTTATGTTTTCCAAAGAATGGGAACATGATGGAAATTTAATGATAATTGAAAAATCTTTTGGAAATACCAGCCAGTTACACTCTGCACTCTTTTAGAACTACACCTAGCAAATTGTCAGGTCCACAGGCTTTCTGTAATTTACCTTAGCAAAAGACGTTATCACATCATCTTTAGAAGTATCTATACACCTCACATGGGGGGAGTGATTCAAGTACTTATATATTATTATAAAAGTTCGTTTTTATAAGAATTCACCACAACAGGTAATATATATAGATTGTATGCCTATAGTTAACTTGCCTATCCGGTGTTCAGTATTTACACAATCGACCTGAAAACATATAATAAAGACAGTACAATGCTTTGGAATAAATCAACATTTAAACAACACAATATATCCACTCTGTGTACTCTTCTTCGCAAATATTTCATCATATTTTCTGCCTATATTCACAAACAATATTCATTTCAAACATATCCCACACCATTATAGAACGACTGTAAAAGGGGCGGCCGGTTTTTCGACGTATATTCCAGTGGATTCGTAGACGATTTTGGGGTAGATTAGTAGACATTCATAGACATCTGCATTAAATCAGTGGGCTTCAAAGACATTCTATATTACAGG
This sequence comes from Phorcus lineatus, assembly GCA_921293015.1. Taxonomy (NCBI): domain Eukaryota; kingdom Metazoa; phylum Mollusca; class Gastropoda; order Trochida; family Trochidae; genus Phorcus; species Phorcus lineatus. The sequence continues at coordinate 10,067,083 of OV121094.1, read as the reverse complement.
AACTACTGGAAGTTAAATTTTAATGTTAATTCAACCAAAATATAGGGCATTACTATAGAAACTCATTCAAAACATGTAATGCCCTATATTTTGGTTGAATTAACATTAAAATTTAACTTCCAGTAGTTCCTGTAATATAGAATGTCTTTGAAGCCCACTGATTTACATATACGCATGTTTGATATTGATAAATGATTTTTTTTTATTTTCTTAAATAAATGGATAAAGTATAATTATTTTCTTTCTTACTTATTTAAGATGTGATAGGTAGATTCTAAGACATCGGGGGAAAATAATTAGGTAAGTCATCAAATTCATCAAATTCATCAACAACCTAATTAATTACCCTAACAATACAAACAACTAGAAATATGTGCATGTCATGCACAGTGATGTCCCCCTTCTAAACTTTGAATCCAACCAAATCATCTTATTGTCACTTATACCAGAAACGATCCATACCAAACATCTAATAAAAAGGTATATATATCACACACAGTCATCAAATATCATAATTAGCATCTACAGCTCCCAATATGCATTAAGTTCAAATTGTTTGAAAGGAAAACAAGTAAAATGAAAAAAGTAGCAAAAGGCATCACCCCACCCAAGCACTAGATCTAACCACATACCAGGTTAAGTAAAATAATACTCATTAGATTTTTAGATATAGGTTGGAAAATTACCCTACCCCCATATGCACAAAGTTCAAATTGTTTCCAGAAAAATATTTAAAAAATTGAGTAACCAAAGTAGCAAAAGGCACCACTCCATCACTAGATCTAGCCACATACCAAGTTTCGAAAAAGAACGGTTTTTGAGAAACGAAAGCATCCCCCTATATGCACTAAGTTCAGAAAAAAAAGAATCAGAATAACCAAAATAGCAAAAGTCACTATTCCACCTCTAGACCTAACCACAAGCCAAGTTTCGTAAAAAAAATATTGAACGGTTTTTAAGGTATGGCCCGGAAACAGACCATACCCCCATTTGCACTAAGTTCAAATTGTTTCCATGGACGTTTCGATATAGCTGCTTATACCGTTTTCAAGCATGCCGAAACGTCGCAAATCTGTTAATAAATACAGATTGTAAATTTATATCCATAAATTATTGTATTCAAATTATATGTAAGATGATGATAGATGATACATGATAGCATTTAAACCCAACATAAAAGTTGACATTCTACTTTTTATTGATTTTTCAACCCCTCTACGAACCGGTCTGGTCTACGAAAACACCGCATCCCAAATATATATATCCATGAAATATATAAATGTACCCATGAAAGTTTTTTTTATCGACATTCTGAATCTATAACTTAATTTGAATATAAAATGTAAATGGGCACTTCATTACAGAGATGAAAAGCTTGTTGTTAAACCCTCTATCTTACTTATAATACCGAGGTCTGTATACAGTAGGAATAAAATAATCCAATAAAAATCTTATCAATATAGATTTCTTTCTTTGTAATTTACAGGTGAAGTTTATTTTCGTTTGAGAACCAGCATCACTTTTCAATAACTTTGGCGGGAACTGTGAAGAACTGCGAAGCAGAACGAACTGGACTGCTGTTGATACGTCGTTAAAGATGAATGTTCGAGATGAAAATATTGAAGATTTGAATTATGAACAGGTCTGGTGAATGAATTTCAAACGTAGCAAACCTTGTGATATAATGTTATGATTAATTAATCAGACCACCAAGTGAACCTCAGAGTGTAGCTGGTATACATTAAATAGGTTAATTCGTAACCAAAAAGAACTCGTCCCCACTGCGAATTTGTAACCAAAACGAACTCGTATACAAAACAGAAAATCTATATCGTATCAAGTTTGATAATTTTGTAAATCGTTGCATGCTGGTAAACTAACATTTCCATACCCTTTTGAATGAACAAATGTAGTTAGTGTAAAATTTAATTCACCTCTAATTCAGTCTGATTAAAATAGACTGTGTTCCGAGGAATAAAGGTTTTGAAAAATTGACTATAGCGGGATTCAAACTTATGCTCAGGGGCTTTCCTCCACAACAGTCTGAAAGCAGCCCTGTAGCTTGCATGTTCTGACGTTATCTCAACTAAACCAATCACAATTGCCCAGTATCATTTTCTAGGGGGCAAGTAACTCCCGTTTACCATTCATTACACTTGATTGGAGCTATCCTTATTTTAAACTGGATGACGTGATTTGTCCGCATATGACTAGGTTTGTGTTTGTCTGGTGCAAGAATGCATAGGCTGCTTTCAGACCATTGTGGAGAGGAAAGCCCCTGATAGAGTACAATTGATTCCAAAGAGATTCAGAGTTTTAAAACTTTTATTCCTCAGAACACGGTCGATTTTAATCAGACTGTTTCATATTTTGTATAGTGCATTAATTCTTTAACTGTTTTGAATTTGCTGTTGTGTCACTTTAAAGATGTGTTATTGTGTAGACTCATTTTCTTTGGAAATATTCAATTCATTTTGGTGTTTATGCCTTTACTTGGTGTTTCGTAATTTTCCTCGAGGTTGCATCATTGCATCCAGTCCTATCTTATGTTTGAAACCTTAAGGCATGACAACTTTGTCAAAGTTTATCAAATATTTATCTAAAAATTATATTTTAAAACTCTTCCTTTAAGAAAATTTCTAATCCTGGCTTATCTATGATGGTAGAGACTGAAGGCGGCTGTGCACTACACTGTGGTTAAGATATGTCACGAGGTCGGGGAGGACCTGGATGTCACAATCAACAAACAGGTGATGGCGGCTATTGCTGAAACAACTTGGCGCCAGTTTGAAACATACTCGTCTGATCTTGAGATGTTTGCAAGGTACTGAGTAACTTCAAACGAGAAAACTATTATCACCTAGGGCGGGCATCCAAGCCTTTTTTTTATATCTTTGTCATCTTTACTGTGATTGGTTGATTCAGTAAAATTCTCAGTGTTTGAGTGACAGGGCAGTAACTTTTCATTGGTGCCTTAGAGAGCTCAGCAGGGTCAAAGGTCACAAAACTAGCATGTTCAATTTCAGTGCATAATCATCAGGGAAAATCCCATTAGTTATAAAACACAAAGATTGATTTTGTGTGTTAAGCGATAATATTATAATCACTACATCTAGTTAAAAAGTAGATGAAAAAATACCTGTATCCACTATACAGTATATCGTAATTAAAACGTAGGTAAAAAGTAGATGAAAAAATACCTGTATCCTCTATACAATAGAATACTGTAAAGAGGGTTCAGGTATTTTTTCATCTACTTTTTACCTACGTTTTATTTACGATATCGAGTTCCTGTGACTTTGAATCTTCTTTGCCGAATACATTTACCTTATTAAGCCATGACCTCATTGCATAGGCCTGTGTCAATGAATATGTTATTCAAGCATGCATTGTTTTCATTGGCATAAATATTGTAAGGTAGGTTATGTTGCAATATTTTGCCGCTAGGGCAACCTGCTGGAAGCCCAAAAACAGCTCTAATTAGAACAGAGGTTGTATAGAAATTAATGACAGAGCTATATTTGTGGGGAGAGAACTATGACATGCTTCCATTGGTAATGATTTATTTCTCAACCTTTGTTTCAGACATGCCAAGCGGAGCACAGTAGTTCCCGATGATGTCAAACTATTAGTCCGAAAGAGTCCAAAGCTGGTATTTCTAAATATTTATAACTTTCAGTTATTTGAATTAATGTTGTTGTTTCTGGTCAGTGTCATCAATCTCATGCTCATATTTCATATATACCTCGTCAAACCTGCAGGCAGTAGCTCACAATACTTCATTATTAAATTCACCCTAGCCTGAAAGTCGAACATATCTTTTTAAAATGCAAGTCTAGATTTGTTATGATTATCTCATTATTTTGAGGCTTTTCCCCCAAAAAACCATAATTGTTCTTTTTTTTCTTTTTGTAAAAATATTTACAAGAGACTTAGGGGAGGTCTATACAAATAGGCATTCATTGATATAAGGGGTTTCCTTTAAACACTATCTGACAGCAGCTTATACATTTTATACCTCGAAACACAGCCAAATATTTCCGACTGTTCACAATCAATGAATCATGCTTTCAATGGTATAATGATCAATATCAAACCGCCGCCATTGTAAAAATAAAAAGGTATATCGTACAAACCATTCTCATTTTTTTACAACTTACTCTAGGATACCATTCAAATAGTTGATTATAAAACATCACTTTTTTGTGCTGCCGCTAATGGCTGGAAATATTGCCCAAGCGGTGTTAAACAAAAACTCACTCACTCACTCACTTTTTTGTTCACAGCTCGATCACATCAGTAAGATTCACCGCCAGCTGCTTGCTGATAAGGAAGAGCCAAAGAAACGAGGAACCAAGGGCGGGAAAAAGAAAATCTCAAAGACTGTTGAACCCATGGATGAAACTGATGAAAATACTAATATGATGGACTAGCAATTAATTTGTATTATTTATTGTTTAAATCTACCCTTTTTGTCACCTAAATAAGGGACACATCAATACAAATCTTTTAGAAGTTGTGCCCAATGATGGTATATACATTCATATATATATTTATTTGATCACCCCCTCCACTGGATTTGAAATGAAAATTGTGAAATAATCTTAATTTTCAAAGGACGGGCTGATGAAAATACTAATGTTACGGACTAGCAATTGTTTTGTATTGTTATTTATTGTTTAAACCTGATTTATTTAGAAAAACCTGTTTCCATTGATGACCGAGATGTTAATCCTTTCTATTGGCTCCTCAGTTTTTGACAATGTTTAGTTCAACATGCAAACGACTTAAAGTAAGCTTGCTATTATTTAGGAAATAGAAAAGTACCTGGCTTACTTTTATGCATGATGAGATGACTACATGTACTTGTTTAATGCATTGTGAGATGCAAGATGATGAGTTGATTTTTTCTTTTCATTTGAATGCATTACAGCATACTGAAATGAATATTATTATTATAAGTGTTTTTCCTTCAAATTTCTTCAAATTAGGTTGAAAACTTTGTGAAGACACTTCAATAATATTTGCCTTATGAATAAAAAATTCACATTATGTTAAAATAATAGTCTTACATAAAGTATGATAGATGTAAATTCAAGGAACTGAAGATCTGAAAATGTGGAAGAAATGTTCTTTGGGCCATGATTAATCAGATTCAAGTCCTCATGATGTCTTACATTTCTACATCAATGTACTTGTATCTGCTGAGCTCCTACAGTACCCTGGTATCTATGGCTTAATTACCCCTTAGTGTTAACAGGGTTTTATTCATGGTTATATTATCATGGGCAAGATATTACCCAGATTACATTAAATTATTTTTCTGTAAATTAATCATATATTTTCTTAATTTCTAGAAATATAATTTAATGTAATCTGGGTAATTTCTTGCCCATGATAATATTAAGTGTAACATTTTAAAGCCAATGAATAGCTGTAGTGCAAGAAGCTTGAAGTATGAATTTCTCAAACTGAACTCACGGATCCTATCTTCTTCGGGGTTGCCATTGCAAGATGCAAACCATTTCATTGGCTGGTTGAATATTGCTGATAAGATGTTATTGAAGGAGATGTGGGATGCAAATACACTGATGCAGCAGGATGCATTTCTAATAATATTGTGCTTAGTTTCTTATTACTATCTCAGATTAACTTTAACGGATTCCTTATCAAAAGATAAACTTGTTTTGCTACAAACTAGAGATAATTCTTATTGCTTAGTTTCCTTGTTATTGAAGAGCTTTTCTTTTATATCATATTGATAATTGGCATATGTAACTAAAATGTGATGTTTATTATTTCACTTTGAAGATTGTGTTCACAATGTTATTTAAGATTAATAAAATGATATTTGATAGAATATTGTTGGTGAACTACATGCATATTCAATAAATCTATAGCATTTTCCCACCAAGGTTTTCAGAACATGTCTACATCACTTCTTACTTGTACCCTAACAATTGACATGCTCTCGTTGAAAGTCAAAGGTCAAGTTATGAAATCCATAAAGAAATCCTTGTAAACACAACAACTTGAAACGTTTCGGTGCTATGAGAGTCAGTTTAAACCACTGAAAAGTGAAAAAATTGTGTGACCTTGAATGTCAAAGGTCAATGTCATGAGAGAAGGAGAGATTAAGAGGTCTGTGGTTCATAGTTCATATCCTGCCAGGCTCAGTAATTCTGCAGTAGGTTTCGTAGCAATGCTACACTTATTTCCGCGTAGTACTAGCCATGGTTTGCTAGTTCCAACCAATGCTCACAGGTTTCACTGCAATGCAGTTACAATGGTGTTGCAGGTCTTCTCCCTGCAATAATACTACCAGCCATGATAGTGAAATACTCTGGAACCCCAAATCACCCCACCTTTAAAGCAAGTCGATATAGAGTCATTGATGTAAAGTTGAATGATCTTGATTTAATATGCACATTGTTATCAAAATTGACCTTCAACACACTATGAATTTAGGTGCTTATGTCAAGTTTTGTGCATATTTTGCAATGATCTTTCAGTACTGTTGAGTCGCCGCGAATGGCTGAAATATTGCCCAAGCGGTGTTAAACAATAACTCACTCACTCACTCAGTACTGTTGATAAGGGTTAGAAAAGGTGATCTTGAACAATGATGATTACATATTTGTCATTTTTACACTGGGTTTAACAAAAATGCCAGTTAAAGACGGATGAATTCACAGATCAGGTGTGTATTACTATACTCCTCACAAAAAATTAAGCAATGAGTTAAGTTTGGAACACATGAATGTTGTCTTATTTTCATATTTGTCTGGATGCCTGTGTTAAAGCGATGTGATCAATGATCTTATTTATGGTTCAGTATCCTAGAAATTTTTCTGCTAAGATTATTCTTTGGTAAATGGCTACCTTGAATGATAAAGATATTTACTGAAAAATATCCTTTATGCCTGAATTTCTAAACAATATTCTGTTAAAAAATACATATAACTTATTTCCACTAATTTAAGGGTCAGTATTAATTTTGTTGAAATTTTAAATATTAAGTCATGACAAATGTATAATTTTCAGCAGGTAAAACATCTCGCTGTACCCAATGATCTGTCAAAGGAATTGTCAAGTATCAAGCAAAATAACAGTGGCGGCCATTTTAGTGTGACCACCATGTGATCAATTATTTTAGGGAAATAGATTTGTATAGCTTAACTGAACATGTTCAATTTGTAATATTTATATTTGTTACATTTAGATCACCTTATTAGGTAGGTCATCTTATTTACCTAATAAGGTGTGCTACTATCCCTTTAAGCTGCAGGGATATCTGCTCAGCCCACCAAATACCTAAAAAAAGAGTTAGAAATCTTAGCCATCAAATCTTTATTAGATATCATGTTTACAAGTGACAGACAACTTGATGAAACTTAAAGAACCATAAAATTTTCAATGTCATCTTGAAAACAAAACAATCAATTTGGTTCTAGTTTAATTGGTTACTTCGAGTTTACCTTGTTGATTTTAAAGGGTTATGGTTAGTGTTATAACGTACACTGTTATAATAACATCACCTTTCTTCATTAGTAAAGAAATGTTTATTGAATTTGAAACTGTTTCTTGACACGCTGTTGATGAAAAAAGGACGTGAAATTACAAGCCTATTCCTATCACATCTGGCGAGGATGACATGCACATACAGTGGTAAGGAACCTCTTTAAGAATCCAATAAATCACCATAACTCAAATACGATGTTACATAGTCGACGTTCCATTGATGACTTTTTAAATTAATTTCATTAGACAGCCCAGAGAAATGGAAAGAAAACTCAAAGGTTGAGCAAGATCGGATTAGATGTCGGAAAGTCTATTTCAAACACATTTGCATGGCAGCGTTCAATGATTCATCCAAAATTCACCGCTGTGATCAAAACAATGGTATGATCACACTGACAACATGGCCACTATGTAGGAAATTTAGAAAACTAATCACCCGTCCCTTGAAACATCAGCCACTTCATATGGATCCAAGAAAACTCAAATCCAAAAACGTTGTACAGTCCCTTATGGATCCTAGCAAGCTCTAAGAAATAACGAACGACAATCAGCCTTTGATAACCAGGATGTCGTCTGCTTCAGAGACCTCCGTACATACTGCAGAAGAAGGCCAAGGTGACGATGACGTTAGCAAGAGTGAAGAACTTGAGACATAACTTGTCCAGTGCAGCTGCAACATCGGCCCTGTTCACAAGTCTTGTTTCTCCTGCGTCTTTGTCTTGCAACTTGGGCTTCTCTTGATCCGCTTGATTCAGGTTTAAGTTTTTGATGGCCCAGACCTCATCATAGATTTTGTTCGGTTCCGGAAGAATCCAGGTCATCCACCGCTTGAGCCTGACTGTTTCCGGCGTCTGGTGGTGATAGGAAAGAACTAGAACCGTTACAATGGTGGAGGCAGCGCTCATGAAGATCTCAGTGGCGAGGTAGGCACTGAAGAAAGACACACCATCAGAGTTCTCTGGGAGAGCGTCGTTGACGAGGGTTAGAAACACGGCAAAGGAGAGGAGGACGGAGATGCAAAGAGTCATCTTTTCTCCTGAGTTGGCGGGGAGGGCAAAGGCCAAAGAGTTTAGCATCGAGAGGAACACAATAGGCAGGATCATATTGATGACGTAAAAGAGAGTTTTGCGTTGGATGACGAGGTCAAAGTCAATGCGGAACCGTTTTCCATACTCCTTCCAGACTTTCCTGGCGTTGGCACCGATCATCTTCCATTCTCCATTTTCTTCAGTGGGAACTTTCCGGATTGGCTTTTCTGACAGATCAAGATTGATAATCTTGAAAGGACAGCTCCATGGGTCGAGACTAACTGTACAGGTCTGGGTGTCAAACGGATAATGGCGAACGTCAACTTTGCAGTACAGTTTGTAAAAATCTCCTGGGACCCACATCACATCGCCCGAGCTGTTTATGTAGACTTTTAGGTTCTCCTTTCCGATCTGTCCATAGTTCTCCACGGCGTTCTGAATAATGATGTCAGGCTTCCAGATCATGTGAGGGGGGACGTATAGAACCTCGGCATTGTACTCCTTAGGGTCCCAGCTGAGTAGGGGTTCCATCCACGATAAGATGAAGAAGGCGGACATACTCAAAATTTGATCTTTCTCATTGAAGTCAACAAGCGAGTTGATGTATATACTTGTTGAAATGGACCATTTAGGATCATTTTCTTGATTCGGCCAGACGAGAGGATCGTAGTTCTGGAACACATCTTTGAATAGTTGACTCTCATTGTTGATAGCAGACGTCAAACTCAACAGATGAAAGGCGCCAAATGTGGCAAGCAAAGCAATTCTGAGAGTGTCCATGTCGTCTGCTGTGGCGTTTGAGATCTGTCACGATGTCAATGACAAGCGGCTTTATACACCAATAACAATTATTGACCGGATTGTCAGAAACTCCATTGCTGTAATTGAACGCCAATCCTCAAAGGACTCTTGTGCAAATATACCGTTTTAGTTTAAAGGGCTGATTCACGGTCTTGTGCATCAGACTTAATTATCTAGTTGTTATGTTTCGTTCCAGCCAAATTATTTTTGGAAACATAATATTTCCATCTAGTTTTTTTGTCTATATTCCATTAAAAGAATATGTAAACAGAGGGTCTGTATAAACAAAGTCTCCAGTGATCACGATTTACCTTAATGGACATAGCGATTTTCTCTCAGTTTCCATACGGAGAAAGCCGCTAATGGCTAAAATATTGCCCAATCTTCGCTCAACAATAACTCCGTTCTAGGACCTCGCTGATTAATGCCTTTGTTTGGTGCGAATGATCGTTATTGACATAACGTTATCAATTAACGTCATTCACAATTTCCATTGGATGTATTGACGACTACTTTGTTGTGAGAAGTACCTTGTTAACTTGATACATCATCATTTACAAAAACATTTAACAAGAAAAGTCACTATGGATAGTAAAATTAGTTTAAAAGCATCTGTTACCTTATCTTTTGATATCACGAACACTGTATGTAAGTATTATTGCAGGGAGAAAACCCGCAACACCTATTATGGCTATGCATTGCTGTGAAACCTGCGAGCATCGGCTGGAACTAATTGAGTAAAGAAAACGGAATCGCACAATGTAACAAAACTGTAAATTTGTTTAAGAAATTCACATGTATTAGAATGTTGTCCTACAATTTGTGTGATTTGTTTACTTTTAGTAAAATCAATTTATTTGTCTAAGAATACGTGCTACAGTGCCTTCAATATACCTCCCTTGAACAGTTTTAGCGGTTTTCTAGAAGATGGAAGTACAAATATTGCACCTCTTTATGAAGATCCGACCTTTATTTTTTACAGAGTTGCTTCTTTTTACAGTAAAACCCTTCTAACGTGCTTATAATATAAATGCATGAAAAGGTATACGGATCTGTAAAACATTGTGGAAAAGGATATTTTCGCATGTCTATTGACACCTAACATATTTCATACCCCAGTTCCTTAATTTAAAGGTACACTACGTGATTTTCATCACATATTGTCGTGCCTTGTGGCGTAGATACCATCAGGTGATATATATACCTTTAGAATAGCTTACACATTCATTCCGATATTACACATAAGTGATAATAACTAGTTTTCAATAAAAATCGAAATATGATCATGATTCTCTATTCTTGAAACAACTCGAATATTTAGTCGAAAATTTTAAACGCAAACAAATCATTTGTAATGAATTAAAATAATTTAAAAAGTAAGAAAGCACATAAAAGAACATTTATAGATGCTGTTTAAACCAAATACAACGATTTTTCTTGAGCTGATGCCTTTATTACTTTAGGTCTGTTCCGGAAACAAACTTCATATTTATGTGATAATTTAACGGCCCGAAAATTGACCCAAATAAAAGAAGAAGCTGAAACACCAAAAGGAACCACTACATTTGATGGAGGTTCCACATACCAAATCTAAATGAATTATTTTTTATGAATTCTGTTCCGGAAGACGAAATCTGTGTTTCCATGGAAACTAGAAAGCCAAAAGAAAATTATAACTCCTCAAGCCACAACTACCGTATTTCCTCGATTACAACCCGGGCCTTGAATATAACCCGGGGGTTACAAGGGGTGCTTAGTGAAATAGAACCCGGGCCTCGAATATATCCCGGGCCTTATACATATGAGTATGACTTGGACAAACTGTCAGGTCACTGGGTATCCGAGTTGTTGTGTTCTCAATGTTAAAATAATCTTCGTATGATTTCCAGATGGAAAGTTTTGAGATAAAGAATGTCACTTTCTGACTCTTGCAATAGATTTTGTAATGCCATTTCAGGTCTGAAAAAATAGAACCCGGCCTCGATTAGAACCCGGGCCTCGATTAGAACCCGGGGTGCTGAGTGAAATAGAACCCCGGGGTTCTATTCGAGGAAATACGGTATATATTTTAATCTCCACACACCAAGTTTTAATGAGCTAGGCTTTTTTTGTTATAGTCCTATAAAGAAAAGTACACAGGACGGAAGAAGGAAGATAAATAGATGCCTTTGTATTAGGTTTAACAATGAACCTTTTGCGTAACTAAGTATCTATATCCGAGGGGATGTCGATAAGTTCATAGAGTGGATATAAACAGACGCCAATGGTTTTGATATTGTTTCAGTTTCCATAAAATTTCCCAGGACATCGATGCACTTTACCCATTTGTCTTTGAGACTGTCTATGCCCTTGCGGTAGCCAGTAGCTGCATGGAGTCCATCATCATCGCCAAATCTGAAAGTGTGATGTCAACTTGTGAAACAGATAGAAGTCGCTCGGGGCCAGATCTGAACTGTAGGGGGAATGGTTTAGTTGTTCAAAGCCACATTGTTGAAGTGCAGTCTGTGCAATACGACTCTTGTGCACAGGAGTCATGAATTGCGGTCCAAACACTTCCATGAGAAATGCCACACTCTGAATATATCTCGTCCACCTTTATTCTACGATCGGTCATAATGAAGCCCGACCATATCCAACCATATCCTCTGCAATGGCTTCAAAAGGCCTTCATGACTGTGGATCGTCGTCCAAGGAGCTGCGACCACGCTTACGCTTAGCTGAACAATTTGCAACAGTAGAATTTTGAGGGACTTATGTCCAATAAACATTGGTAACACGTTTATGTATTTCGGTCGCATTTGATGATTTCTTAAGGGGTGTATCAATACTCATATCTATGAACTTATTGACATACGAGGGGATATAAGTTCTCTCTCTCTCTCTCTCTCTCTCTCTCTCTCTCTCTCTCTCTCTCTCTCTCTCTCTCTCTCTCTCTCTCTCTCTCTCTCTCTCTCTCTCTCTCTCTCTCTCTATATATATATATATATATATATATATGGCAACGCCATAAAGACCCCATGATGATCACTGAATAGTGTGAAACCGGTCGGGGATTGAAATCATTTCCAGACTTTTGATTTTTTTTCTATCTATATATATATATATATATATATATATATATATCAATTTGAAAATGAAAAGCATTGAAAGCATCATATATAGAAATGGGCCTGTTACTTAAGATTAAGGTAATGAGCCCAGCGGGGATAGAAATACAATGTGGGGTTACTGACCTATGGACAGTGTATTTAGATCTAGTGAATATAGATATATTTTTATGTAAAATACGGGGGAAATGCCCGGTTATAATTTTATATATAAAACGTATATAAATATATGTATATATATGATGCTTTCAATGCTTTTCATTTTCAATTTGATTGACGACCTTGGTTGTATTGACTTACGCAATAGGATCCATGTGTTGACGATATATCAACATTTACCATAACTCATAAGCATTCCTTAAGATTAATAAAATCGATATTTCCCAATAATTACTTCTGTAAACAATAAAACAAAGTATTTAAACAATTTCTTTTGTAAACAATTAAAACAAAGTATGTAAACAATTACTTTTGTAAACAATTAAAACAAAGCATTTAAACCATTACTTTTTCAATTAGTATAGTATTTATGTATTGATGTGCAGTGGTTTGATTGGCTCACTCAAAAAAAAGGAAGCTATTTGACTACGAACTTTTTACCATGCAGTGATGATTTAGAGTACAATACTGGATCACTTGAAGCCCTTGCTGACTGAAATGCATACGTTTAGGGCACACCACTTATATCCTATATTATACATGTATATATTAGAATTAACCTTCATAGGGATCTCTCATTTTTCTAAAAATTTGGATGTCATTTTCTCTAAGCTACCTTTTAATGCATGTCGAGTTGTGGTACGTTGGTACTTGGTTCGTTTTTGCCATGTTTTGGAGACTTAGTGAATTAATCTATTTCACATAAAGTGAGTTTCGTTTAAAACGCCAGTGACAGTCCAGTATGTGCATATTCTGCGGTACATTAAAGTGACATTGAAGATGTTGCGGTAGCCAAATTTGTCTCAAGTTATCGACTGTATTATTTATCAAGTTAATAGGTCTTCAAAATTGCGTTTGAGCCCTTGGCGCGCGCCAGTGTCCTGTTTTCGATCACAAACCTCTACTTTAACCAGTTTATTATTTTCATACTTCACTGATAAGCATTGAGATGTCAATTTTCAGAAACAACCAGTACGTATCTATCAAATGACACCATATATGAACTTTGAAATATATTACCCAAACAACTTAATTACTTTGTGTCCCTTTAAACTGATACTTTTGCTGCAACCCGTCAATTGTGGAAAGTTCCTCATTGTTGCAATCAATTTAACCTTTGAATATCAAATAACGACCATGTAATCGAACATAGCTTAGCTGGTGCATGTCAATATCGCTTTCAGATCAGTTTTATATATTCAATCAAATGATCGATCTTGTGTTTCTACATAGATACATGGGAGAAAGTCGATCGTTTCCATCACAGCGGTGTTTGCAGAACAGAACAATGTAGTGAGAATGCCGCCATCAATTTTTTGTGTGTAACTTGTTGCATAAATTTATCAATGTATAATGTTTGAATTATTGAATAAAGATTTTAATTACACCTACGCATTTACAAAGAAAATTAATTGTTATTCGAGTAAATGTGTCATATGAGGTTCACAAAATAAGTGCTTGAAAGAAAGTGTAGTTCACAAAATAAGTGCTTGAAAGAAAGTGTACTGTGTGTTTGACTGAAATGGGCGGAGGGAACAGAATGACATAAGTATGTCTGTTTCATATACAAATGTAAAGTATTCAATTTCACAGCAAATGAACTCAATTCACTTCTAGTACAAGTCGAGATTATCGTTTCACTATCACAAAAAGACACAAACCAAAACGTATCTTTCAAAATGTTATCAATAGTTAGATTTTTAGGGAGTGTGACAACCAACGGCGTAATTACACGCAAAGACACGGTGGCACATTGGACACGTCAGTCGACGTTTGGATATAGGCGTGTTCTTTTGTCATTATTGTAGCGAACATTGTTCCAGTTGTTGAGTGGTGTAGGGTGGCAACTGTCATCTTCTGATTTGTCGATTAGAGGAGTAGCATAAGTGTTCTATAGGATTCATGTCTGGAGAACATGCTGACCGAGGCAAAACTACGACGTTACTGTTATGCAAAGGGGCGTTAGTCAGTCTAGCTGTGTTTATGCCTTGCGTTATCCATCTTCGGTCACCCAGAGCTTTATTTTCTGAAACCCTTCACAAACACACTCGGGAAACTTTTTCAGGAAAATCGTTCGTCGCCCTTAACCAAAAGCACACCGTAGGAACGTGCATGTAACGTGCCTTAAAATTGTAACGCAAGGAGTTTAACGTGTTTCTCTGCGAGAGGTAATATTGTATTGGTGAATTTTATGTAAGATTTTGTTAGATAAACCGGTTTTCGGGTACATGTGAGAAATAATGTTTATTAAGATAATATGATGTTAAGTATTAACTTCTTAAGTGGGATAAAAAAAAAAAGGGGCAGACCAAGAGGAAATGAATTCGTCACCGATGGAGGTATTACGTAGTTTATAAATTCTTTTATTTTTATCAGTTTAACTCCACCGACCAGTTTCAAATGGTTATTCAAGGTTATACGTTTTCAAGCGGGTAAGCCAAATTCGCAGAGTGATTGCAAGTTCTAATACAAAAGGGTAATTATGATAGTTTTCTTTATTGATTTTTGAATATTTTGTTTTTGGTGAATCAATTTGCAAAGCAGTCCACATATTAGAAAAATAAAATATGTGAACAGCTGATTTTTTTTATATTTCCATACTTTAAAAGGACAGTCAAGTTATTTTTTGTGGAAACGAAATTCAAGGGTACATTCCCGTATATACAAGTACATAGTACATTGTCAACATAACCGAGTTGAAATATGTAACTTGGGGTAATTATTCGGTTGATTTACATTTTGCAACTAGTAGATGACAGCGATCACTCGGTAAATAAAACAAGAATGGGAAATGAAACCATTCATCGGCACTACGTGTGTGAAAAGTTTCGTACGACATTATAAGGCATTGTGGAATAGTCTTATCCAAGGACGTGTATAGGGGTCTATATAAATCCTTGGTCTTATCATAAATGATTTGTAAATGTGTGGATATTCTATCTATGGCGGGGCGTAGGCGATATGTCAGGCTCTTTAAAGAAAAGTTTGAGAAAGGTCTTACTTCCGTCACGACTTGACAATCCTACGCATAACCTCTGTGGCTTGGCAAAGCCTCGCCTAATATTCTATTATTTCCCCAAGTATATGACAAGTAAACAGTAGCCTACTAATTGCGTGGATAGCTCTGCTCATATTTATAAATCAGTCAAACCAAAGCTACTGTATTCACTTTCACTCAAACTGTTCATAGCTGGTTTATGGTGTATATTTATGTCACGGTCAATATCTCATACGCTAGACCTAGCTGCTTCATGCGTCACTCGCGAAAATAGAAATTTCTATTACTCGACATTTACATATGGTATTCGACGAGATAGGTCAATTATCCTCTTTGTACTAAAAAGGAGCAATTAACACAGTAAAGGACTTCGTTCAGCAAAGTTAGATTAGACTGCATACAAAAAACAACGAAGGAAAGAAGGAAGAATATATTATTAAAATATTTCATGGACTGAATTTTAGTCGCCTCAGAATTGAAATAGAATTAAGATCAATAATTAGTACATCTAATATGAATGAGCGAATATGTAAATGAGAAATTCGTCATCACTTGCCGTGGTTGTTTCTCTTCGTCCATAACATGGTTCTGATTGTCAATAATGAAACATTGCGATAAGAAATCTAAATTTATTTGTAAATGCTAAAAAAAAAAAAAAAAAAAGACATTCACAAAGACATACCCTTCTTTAAGATATGTTTCTTTGAAAATAATTGACCATTTTCCAGTTTCGCGAAACGATTCGGTTTAGAGTGGCGTCCCTTTGAAAAGTCACGTGACCGCGGACAAGCTGTCCGCGCTTACGTTTAGTTGAACGTTATTTTGGACTACTATTCAAGCTCCCCTAGACCTCAACTTGCATGCCGTCGAACTATGACAGGTCTCAAATGATTGTCCACCATATAAGATAATCTTAAAAATTAACTGAAGGCGAATATTTTCGTTATGATCATTAAATGATACACTGTTATTTATAGTGGTATTACATAGTGGTATTAACATGTAACATGTTGGATTAAACTAATGGTTTTAGAATTTAGAACACTATTTTTAAAGAAGACATGATATGATAATGGGTTAAAAATACAATAACCAGACAATTAGTGACACGTGTATGAAGATAAACCGAATAATTCGACGGCAACTAATATATATACCGTTTCTTCACATTTTTGGTTCATATTTTGAATTTGAAATTTGGAGAAAACCACTCATTGTGCAATATGTGCACCTCAGTATACTATTTTCAAAAATACATATCTGGTTTGGAGAAAGATTTCAAAATAAAGAAAATCAAGAACAGAACATCACACATTTGAATTTTAATTTCCTGTTCATGCCTTATTCGATTTAAATCGGCAATCATATTGTTGTTACATTAAAGGTTTGGGTTGTAAGCTACTATTTAGTAATATTTTAAGAGGTTAAAACAATTTGACGAGCTGAAGAACGTTTATAAAAATGTTTGATCTGGATAAAAATTATTACTTTATTAAGTGCCCTACGCGCGTAAAAAATAGAAATGAATTGTCGCTTATCAAAATCACTTACATTTTATTGCAATATGTGAATAGTCTTGATATTATTAATAATACCATCATGATATTTAACTGTTCCTCATGCAGTAAGGGTTGGGTGCAATGCTACACTGAATTTAAGCGTAATACCACCCATGGTTAGCTAGTTCACAAAGACATAGGCCTACCCTTTTATAAGATTTGTTTCTTTGAAAATAAGGCATGTTAGGCCTAATTGACAGGTTGCAGCTCAGAACGAAAATGAAATAAATTATAATGAAGGGTTACATAACGCAATAAATTGCAAGATAGTGACTCAATTTAACCAGTTTTAAAAAAATTATAAATAATAAATTATTAGATCATTCAGAGTTTTATCGATTAAAATCATACATGAATCGGTTTAGAGCGGGGGCTGCGTCGAAACTTTCCTCGTCTTTCAATAATGAATTCACCTAATATGAACAGAAATTTTTGATTAGAAAGAAAAATAAACGACATCATGTCAGAAAAGAAATAAAACATCTTATTCTGAAATAGATGATACGTATTTAATTTTCTTTTTAAAATTTACTTTCAAAGTTATGATACGACCCCCAATAACGGGTAAAAATATCTGCGCATGTGCGGAAGTGACGACGTGCATTGTTTACTTCCGCGTACCTGTTTACCTACCGTTTACTGTTAAATTTCAACTTTTCCTTTCACTTTTATAACCGGAAAGTTGTATTTTCAGATACCAGCACATGAGTGAATCATGGTTTGAAGATTATAGAACCACTTTGAGGTATGGAATAACTATTAAGTAGTTTTGATAAGCAAATAAGATGAAAAGGAGAGTGAGAGGTTCATAATTTCATTCACAGTCACACTGATACTGTCAGTGTCAGTCACAGCTGTGGGGCCAGGGGAAGGATGAGTGTGAAAAGAACCGTGCCGAATGATCAAACATATTCTGTTGGTGAATTAGTTTCAGTAACGGCTGTGAAGAAATTTCGATGTATCTTATCTATAAAAATATATGATTTTAAAAATTTCCATGTTAGATAATTCTTCATAACACAAATAAAGTTCCATGCATGAATTTGTGATTTTAAAAGATCATTCTTTATAATATCTCATCTGAGTGAGTCCAAAATCATCTATGCCATATGTAACAAAAGTGATTAAGAGATCAGCTCCAGGTAAGAGTCCAGGTACACTCTACCAATTCAGCCAATGAAAAGAGATATCCCTCTGGCTTTTTTAATTCACCCTGCCACACATAGATATAATCAAAATGATTATCGTAAGAAATCTTGATTCAGTATGCGGCAAAACACTATGATTATTTGATAAGGTTCACATTATGGAAAAATGAAAACAAAACATTCTCAACCATATTAATGCTTTCGTAAAATGTCCAGCATTCTGATGAATATCTTCTAATAGCTTCAGAAGTCATGGGGAATGCAGAGTCAGGACAACAAAACAGTGACGACGAGGAAACATATGACTACCACAAAAAGGTCCTCAAGGAAGGATCAACTCCAGTGAAAGGATCCAGCATAGCTCCTCCCACTCACGAATCTGATGATGATGGATTTGAGGATGCCAGAGATGATCTTGACCAATCAGCTGCAAGCGAGTCACATTCGGGAAGCTACACCGGGTCTGTTGGTTCATTCACTGGATCTGCTGATTCAAGCGGCAGATCTTATTCTGGAACAGATGCTTCCTCCATTACTGGATCCAATTCATCTGGATCAGTGGATCAGTCACCACAATCGGGATCCAGTTCTGGTAGATCAACCTCTGGTCCATCTTCAAGTGGTTCCAACAAGTCGTCTAGATCAGATCTTTCTACTGGCAGTTTGCCAAACCGGATCAGAGTGATTGATACAGAAAGTGAAGGTTTGTTATGCTTTGTTATGAAACTTAATTGCTACCATTATGCCACACTCTTTATTACATTAAGGGTGCGCTATTTTGCAATATCGAAACAACACAATACCTACCGATACATCCTTCTGAAAGTATCCAATATATCAGAGTTTTTACGATTTTACAATTTCCGTGTAAAATTTCAGAAAAATGTAACCAAAAATGTGTTTTTTACTGAAAGTTGTAACACAAAGTATTAACTTGCAAACTGAAAATAGCACCGACATGTTAAATGTTCGAAAGCAGCCATTGAATTATCTCTCTTTATATTATCATTGTCTACTGTTCTAATTGTTATTTAGTCGAGAGAGCATGGAAAAACTTAAATATGAAAAGTACCAATATATTGCAATGCATTTTGCAATACGCCTTTCTGTATCGCAACATTTTGCAATATGGAAATGAGGAGCGATACTCATCCATAGGTATATTAATGATGTGTTGTCATGAAGATTT
Organism: Phorcus lineatus; assembly: GCA_921293015.1. Classification (NCBI taxonomy): domain Eukaryota; kingdom Metazoa; phylum Mollusca; class Gastropoda; order Trochida; family Trochidae; genus Phorcus; species Phorcus lineatus. The sequence goes on along the minus strand of OV121094.1, from coordinate 10,047,573 downwards.
TAATTATACCAAAGTTCATTAGGATTTTGAATTTTGTTTTTATATTGCCTTAAGCTGCAAGCACAATCATTACATCCCTTGACAGTGCATGAAATAAGCCAGGAGCCCGTTTCATGAAAGTCTCTTAGGGCTTAGATATCGTAACTTTTATCTTAGCCCTATCGTAAGATTTTGTGAGCGTTTCACGAAAGTATCGTTGGCCTAAGATATCTTAAGTTCTGATAAAATTTTAAGGTAAGTTTTTGTTGACTTAATTCTACAAAATTGTCGTAAGTCAAGATATTCCATCAAACATGGCGTCTATAATTGCTCTGAGAAAACACGTTGAACAGAAAAGCTTGAGGAGACAGAGAGTGTTTAGAGATAGACTGTATTTATTGGACACCGTTTCGGACGTAGAGCTTTTCTCTAATTATAGAATGGACAGGGAGAGCTTGTTAGAAATTGTTCATAGGACATCTCACCTTTTGGAACGACCGACCAAGCGTTCGATTTCATTTTCTCCGGAAATACAAGTTTTATTAACATTACGTTTTCTAAGCAAAGGAGGCTTTTATTCTGAGATAGGCAGGATCCACAATGTTAGCAGGGCCAGCGTATGCCGTGTCATACATTCAACCGTTTCGGCAATTTGTGATTGCTGTGATAACGTCACTTTTCCCACATCCGTAATTGACCAGCGTTCAGTTTTTCCACGTGTTCTCGGAGCCATAAACGGGACGCTGATCCCCATCCAAGCCCCCTCTGGACCATCGGAGCCTGCCTACGTGTGCAGGAAGGGCTTTCACGCTATAAATGTTCAGGCTGTGTGTGACAGCAACCTCAGGTACTGATAACTGTTATGCCCATATACTCATATTGTTCATAATATGTATTCCGAGTTATTACCCCTTCCACAACATCATTTAGAGTAACTTCCCTTCTGTAACATTTAGATTAGAGTAATGTCCCCCTGTTTCTCACCCAAAGGAAGAATTTTATGAATGCTTCAATTTCAGTTATTTTATTCATTGGATTAAAAAATATATAAATTTAAACATTGTTGTTTTCATTTTTTAATTTCATAAAATTGTGATATAAATACCTTACGAAAACGTATACATTATAACAGTTTAATTTGCAAAATTTAAGATTAATTCATATTGATAATAATCTTTCCCATATTCCTGAACGTTACAACTTAACATAACCGAATTACATAATGTAAAAACATCGTTAAATTTATATCTTACTTTTTAACAATGACTAATTCTTTTGAAGGCCAGAAAACCTGATGACAAACATTTATATCCAAAAGATTATGTAAAAGATAGTGAGCCATGGCCATACCTGAGATCTGTCCATTTTTTTCTTATTTCATCTGGGTCCCGCTGGGTAGATGAGTTCGCACTAAGTCTAAAATAATGATTTTAAAATGAATTCGGTCGTATCTAACTAAATAGTTCAAGAGCGTATGATTGATATCTTCTTGTATTTGTTTTATTACTAGATTTTCTCGATAGCTCGGTTCTCAGAGATAAATTTCGAATTACTTATTCAATCTTAAAACCATGCCTCTTATTCATCCGATATAGATTTAGTGAACGTAAGAAAGATATAACTGATTCACTTACTTGCTGGCAATATCACGCCAAATCTTCTTCTTACCAGCTGAAGTCACCGAGCCACTCAATTTCCCAAATAGGTAATCGTGGTTCCGGCAGACTTCGCTGGTAAGGATTTCCAATTCAAGGGAGGCAAAATTGGTTTTCCTCACCCTTGATGTCTTCGAAACGCTTTCGTTATCCATATTGTTTGGAAATGGGCGTGTCGTCTGCTAACTTTTCGGAAGGGAGGTAACTCAGACCAAATTATTTTATTAACTTCGCGCACGCAAGAGCTCTCACTACGAGAGTAGAAGCTATCGTAAAATCTATCTTAGCTAAGATAGTCGTAAGACAGTTTCGTGAAACGATCTTAGACAAGTATCGTAAGATGTATCGTAGGAGTTGAGATATCTTAGCCCTAAGAGACTTTCATGAAACGGGCTCCAGAAAAGTAGCCAGCCAAAAAGTTGCTATTTGCAGGTTTAATTAGTGAACTTTAAGTAAAACCTTGAAAACTTATTAGTCCTGACAAAAGAAACCATGTTCTGGTCATTGTTTCAGGTGAAGACGATGAAACTGAACCACCAACCAAAATATCACATCCTCGGAAGCAACTTGATTTTTCTGACAAGACAAGTGATAAAGACAAACAACACAAGCCACTGCCTCGTCCAATACCAATTCACAAAGAAACGCCTGCTAGCTCACAGGAACCTCAGTCCGAGGACATCCAACCAAATAGTCAGAGGCAGAGAGAAGATAGAAGACCTACAGAAACACCCTGTACATCCACAGAACCAGAATCCTCCACAGGCAGCTATTTGACTGGAAACACCTCAGGAAGAAATCAGCAAGTGAAGAGAAAAGCTGATGATATGGACTCAGAAGATGAAGAACAGCCAATGTCCGTTCCGGTTAAGAAAAATGGTGGACACAACAGACCTTTTGCTCGAAAGAAAGAGTTGAGAGATATTGTGTTGGGTCGGCGAAATTTGGAACAACGTTCTGCACAAACTGGTATTGAAATGGAGGCTGAAGTTGAAGAAAGAGCAATAGTGGAAGATATTGAAATGGAAGAAAATGTCGATGTTCAAAGCACCAAAACTGTAAATGAATCTAGATTTGAGCACTCAAATAATTCTCCATTCAAGAATTTCACTCTACAACCGTCGTCATCAGATGCAGGAGCAGAGTTAAGCGCGTCAGCTGAAACACCGAAAGATCATTCACAGATGCCTAATTCTCAGTCTGGGGTCAAAAGGTCAAACTGTGACCCTGATCCTTCAACATCAGGGGAGATAACAATGGGTCAGAAGACCTCTTTTAAGTCCCAGCCCTCTACAAGTGGAACTAGACAAGGAGGAAAAGTGTTGCCAACTAGAGGAAACTCAGGAGAACTTTCAATAAAAACTGAGGATAAAAAAGAACGTCACTGGACTTCTCAGATGCCAAAAGTAAATGTCGCTGCTGCTGAGAAAAGGTTTGAAGGTGTTGCGAATGCCAGACATAGTCCAGTTCCGTCCACTTCAGATTGGCATAAGACTGTGCTACGTCACCATGGTGACAGGTACTCTTTTCTTTTAGCAGACACACTAAATGTTCACATTTGTTATGACGACATTACAACACTCAGAACTGATGCTCTTGTTAATCCAACAGATGGACAACTTAACCATGTAAATGAAACTGCAAGATCTATAGCCACGGCAACAGGACCTCAAATGACCAATCAGTGCCAGTTTTTCTTGAGACAAAATGGTGGACCTCTCGAAACAACAGAAGTGGTCGAGACTTATGCCTGTGGCTCACTGAGTGGACGAGTTGGTCATGTGATCCACCTGGCCGCGCCCGTTTATGAGGCAGCCAATGAGAAGAGCTCTTCTCACAAGCTGATGGCTTCATATCTCAACTGTCTGAACCTCATCAACGATAACCTCGGACTTGTGTCGGTCGTGTTCCCGTGCATTGGAGCAGGTATGGTATAACCTTTGTGAACTTTGTAAATATTTTGAAATGATAGAAGGTATAGTATGTAATAGCTTCAAATATTTCTGTTAGTGTTTATGTTGTATTTGAACATTACATCAATCAAATTATAAAAAAAGAACCGTTTGAGAAAGTTTACATCAGGTTTTATAACGTTATCTTGCTAGGGCTCTCAAAAGTATTTGTACATAATATCATAAGAAAAAATGTTCAGTGTATCATAGGAGAATTACATCAGTGCTGTGTTGCATAGCCTCAATTCTATATCTCTCTCAGCCATGGTAATGGCCATGATGTCCAAGTATCTTTACAGGGTAATTTTTTGTGGAGAAACGTCTTTTAATTTTAAATGGAAGCAGTGTTCATGTTATGACTTAAATCATGAGCATATATAATAATGTATATCAAACATTGAAATCTTGACTGAAATCATGATTATATATAATAATGCATGTCAAACAAAAAACTTTTTGCAATTTCAGGGTCTTACCCACAAGACACATGCATCAATGTCTTCTTTGAATCTCTGCTGGCCCATATTGCTGAGAGGAAGAACGCCTCCATAAAAACTGTCAAGTTTGTCTTAGCAGACGTCCATTTAGGGAATATGGCCATTGATATGATCCAGGCACATTTGGAGAGGAGCATCTTGGAAGGGATTGATGTTCTGATGGCCGAGGCATTGAACAGTTACTATGGCAACAGTAAATGGGAATGTAATCAAAACAGTGTCAACGACCAACTTGGACGTCAGCTTGAAGTCGATTCGCCCAAAAAGTTGTTCAGGGGACCACCTGTGAAGAGGCCAAAACTCTAAGAAGATTTTGTTGAGTTTGGTTTTGAAATTTCCCCTGCGTTTGTATTTCATTTGTGAAAGAATTTATGAAAATGTGCTTCTGATGTTGGCCATTTTTGCTGTATTTTGCTGTTGATTTTATAGCATGCTTTCACACTGTTATTTCTCCACTGAAAAAATGATCTTTCTTTTAGTACTGATTTAGAGTAACAATAAGACTGAATTTTGAATGTGTATGTGTTACGTTTGCATATGTTATTCAATTCACCTCTCTTCAAAATACCTTCAAATTGATACTTATGAATTTGAATTCAAGTATATGTAACATGGTTTAAGTTTCTGTTACAACATGGCCAGTTGTATTAAGCTCCATCCATTTATCCAATCATCTTCACATGATACTAAGTACCACTTCAGATGGATTTTAGAGACTTTGAAAGATGATGTGTTCATAGCAGCCCAACATCAGTGATATTGACCATATGATAAAGTTAAGATCATGGCTTTTTTATCCAAAAGGAAATTTGCTTTGCTTCTAATACAGTTCTCCAGTACAAAAATAACATAGATAGAGCAGCTTTGCAAAAATAAGAATTTATACATTATTTTGCTATTACTATTTTACCCCCTCCCTATCACACACACACACAGGGGTACAAAGGGGTCTTTGTGTCTGTGCATTTGTGAACATGTGTACCCTGGCATCATTAACTCTTACGTTGCTGAATATTATTTTGACCAGTTTTGCCCCCGTGGCTGAATTTTCCAGCTCTCCCCTTGCTACCGTAAAAGCGTAACTAGCACCTGTGGCTGAATATTCCAGCGCCGCCAGATGCGACTGTTTTCACAACATATGGTGTGTTTACATGGCGAAATATGGATGTTATCTTCGATTGTATACAAAACTAGTTGGCCGGTCCCGTGTCACAAATGGATGGTACTTACCTAGCACTTTCCCTGTGCATTTTCTATTTGAAAAAGGCATGACTGTATGATTTGAAAACTTCAAATTTGGTATGAATGTTACCTATGGGGTATTGATGTGCCTTTTAGGGGGTGCACCTCAAGTAAAAGGCTGAATTTTCAGACTTTGTTATGTTTCCAGAGTATGTTTTTATGACTTAAAAGCTACAAGTTTGAACATTTTCTATGTGTTTACCTCTTACTGTTCAAAACATAGAACATCACTTTCTGAGTGTGATCGCTTATTGCTTTGGTTGACTCCTGCGATGTTTTTCAAATCTTTAATGTTTCATTAAAGAAGTCAAAGTACAGACGGAGGAAATAGTTTGATTTCTGATAAAAAAATATTATAATGAAGTAGAGAACAACTTTACATGAGCTATGCCCATGTGAGGTAATTGTTGGAAGTTAACAGTTTTGGTCCTCTCAGAAAAAACCTGCAAACAATCCAGGAGGAGGTTAAGGATTAGAATAATTGTTGCACGGTAATCTGCATGTTAAAATGAAGTGTGTTAAGTGAAGGTACATTTTTGAGAAAAAATCAACATTGTTGAATTGCAGTGGTCATTTTTTTATCTAAAAACATGAATCATTTTGTCATTTTTTATCATTTTTACTCTTTAATTCCATATCCTTTATCAAATGGCATCTTCAAGAGGCAGCAAACAACTAAAATCCTGAAACATTTTCATTATACATGTCTCTTAAGCTGATCTGAAGCTGATAGTTTGGGTTTCAATTATATGAGAAGTGTTTTTATCTACTAGCAAGGGATAAGAGAGGTTTATGCTGTGTTCAAAGCACATACTCAAAGCAAAGTTTTGTTTTCCTTTTAGCACATCAGGCATAAAGCTGATAGGGCCTGTCATCTGACATCAAAGCGATGTCCATTGTCTGACATCAAAGCGATGTGCATTGTCTGACATCAAATTAATGTCCATTGTCTGTCATCGTGTTGTATCGACTTAAAAACAAGACCTTGACAGTCTTACGCATCATACAGTATAAACCTTGATGAGCTACAGAGTCCATGTTTGTAAATAAACCCTTTAGTCATAGTTTGTTAGTTAAGTTAACTTGGTTTTTATTTATTCTAATGTTTTTCTTTGCATGTGTTATTGTTGATTTGAATGAAAAATAATTTTATTAAGTTATTCAATTGCTTTCTGTTGGATGAATAAAAACATCCCTTTTAGTTCCTTGAGCATGAAATATTCTAAATTGAAGCTTCCAGGATGCCTGTATTGCTTTTTTTAAAGTCATTATCTTTAAGTTATGAAAGATAGGTTAGAGTTGATTGAAAATTAGTTTGTATTTCTTTTGGTTTGAATCTGTTTGACTAATGGTGGATATATCCAGAACATTGATCACTAGAAATTAAATATCTGTCAGAGTTTTCAAGATACTACAAGCTATTTTGTCATTGCTAATATTCACCTATTGCATAATTGGTTCTAATGTCTTCGAACACACTTAACCTGTTTGGAAAGATGTAATTTTTAAAGTATGATTTTTAGAAAGGAATGTTTGAAATGCACCTGGGTATTAAGGGGTTGCAGATTGAATCTAGTATTTGAAGCCAAACGAAATTTTTCAATACGTTATATGAAATAGTAACCTAGTTTCCCCTGCAAGGCATAGATTGTGCCAATCGCATCAATCGATTAAGCCTTGTTGCATTTCATTACCTTTTCTGTGCCCACTCTTCAGTGAGCTGCAACTGAGCTTGATAGTCCAATCAGGATTCTCATTGAAGTTAAAACTTATCATTTGCACTATATAGCAAGACTTGAATTGGGATTTGAGTGTTTTAATTTAGAATTTTATAGGTTTGATAAGGATATTAATTTTAATTGTATGATTTTTAGCAAAGAGTTTCCCAAAATTATTTTTACAGGAATTTCTGAACTGAATTGGATGACAAGCAATATAACGCTGAATTTCTAAGCTAAATGTTGTGGTCTTGGGGTTTAAGATTAAGGTTGTCTCAACATATTCTATGTATCTTAGACAATAATCCCTATAATCATGAAATGTATTTAAAATGTAAAATATTTAATTTTAGATGGATATTATATATTAGGCCATTGTCTGATAGTATGTGCTTGATCATTTATCAATTTTATGGTGCTTTTGATTTTATACAGGCTAAATAAACCTAGCCTAAATAACACCTGTTTCAATCCGATATTGATATCGGTATCGGGAGTATAAGTATATTATTGAGGCTAGGTTTACTTCGACTGGATTTTATAATTTATATTCTATGTTATTTTAAATGAGAAAATGTAACAAAAAATATGAATATTTGGTATATTACAGGCCTGAATATCACTCTAGCAAGCAGAGCTCCAGATAACATTTTAAAAAGTCAGTATGATACCAACTACTTTGACATCTAAGGGTCTTCTTAAAATTGAAGTTGATATCCATATTTTTGATACCCACTATATTTTACAGGATTTGAAATCAAATCTAAAACATGGTCTAGGTTACTTGATTTATGAAATAGTCGGTGTCACTATGCAGAATTGTATTAGGTGCTGTAGTTTATTCATTGACATGTTGAAAACTGTTGCCTCATTGCAAAGTGTATATGATATGATGTTATGATACTTCTGATAATAAATCACTGCAACAACTTAGACATCACATCCATTTGAACTGTCAAGTTACAGATAGCTTAGAGAGTAGAGTACATAAAAAACTTTTTTAATGCTAGCATACTTTATATTCTTGCATATTTTTGCATAATTGTCCCCCGCCGCAACGCGGAACGGGGGACTATGAATTCAGCGGCGTCTGTCCGTACGTCTGTATGGCCGTACATACGTCCGTACGTCCGGATTCTTGTTAATGCAATAACTCATGAAGCTTAGTACCTAGAGTGTTCATATTTGGTGACAGCTTTGAATGGAGGAAGACTCAGACGCCAGTTGACTTTGGTGACCTTGACGTCATTTTCAAGGTCACCACGACACTATGTACGTCCGGATTCTTGTTAACGCGATAACTCATGAAGCTGAGCACCTAGAGTGTTCATATTTGGTGACAGCTTTCAATGGAGAAAGACTCAGACGCCAGTTGACTTTGGTGACCTTGACGTCATTTTGAAGGTCACCACGACACTTTGACCACTTTGTAATACATTGTTAACCCGATATCTCGTAAAGCTTAGCACCTAGAGTGTTTATATTTGAAGACAGCCTACAATGGCGGATGGCTCAGGCACCAGTCGACATTGGTGACCGTGACATCATTTTCAAGGTCACCACGACACTTTGACCACTTTATAATACATTGTTAACGCGATATCTCAGAAAGCTGAGCACCTAGAGTGTTCATATTTGACGACAGCCTACAATGGCAGATGGCTCAGGCACCAGTCGACATTGGTGACCGTGACATCATTTTCAAGGTCACCACGACACTTTGACCACTTTGTAATACATTGTTAACGCAATATCTCAGAAAGCTTAGCACCTAGAGTGTTCATATTTGCCGACAGCCTACAATGGCGGATGGCTCAGGCACCAGTCGACATTGGTGACCGTGACGTCATTTTCAAGGTCACCACGACACTTTGACCACTTTGTAATACATTGTTCCCGATATCTTGTAATGCTTAGCACCTAGAGTGTTCATATTTGGTGACAGTCTTCAATGGAGGAAGACTCAGATGTCAGTCGACATTGGTGACCTTGACCTCATTTTCAAGGTCACCACAACACTTTGACCACTGTGTAATACATTGTTAACGCGATATCTCGTAAAGCTTAGCCCCTAAATATCTCATAACCGCGGGGGACATAGCCATGTTAGTGGCAAACACTTGTTATTTTCTGAAGTTTTCAGCATATTGTATGCATAAACATAGCCTACCTGGAGCTCTGTAGCAAGCATAACTCACTCTCGTTTATCAATCAGTCCCAATCTCAATCAGCCAAAATGTTACCCTCAGTAACATGTTTCAACTGGGTTATGTTATAATCATGTACTAATAATATACATGTATTAACTGGAATGTCCCCTTGAAATTCATTTCCACAAAAAGTACCTCGCTTGGACAGTCCTATTAAGGAGTATGTACCAATACCTGATACATCTAAGGTCATCATGGGATAATGTTTCTTAACACCCCTTATATCAGCCTATTTCTCGGAAATCTGTTCTAAAATGATAGCATGATCCTCACAACTGCAAATTGTTGTCTTATGAATATACCATATTTCCTCTAAAGTGAGAAATGAACAATAATTGACTGCAAGTGAGGTTGATCCAATGATTTATTGACCCTTGGACACTTGATATCAAGCCAAGGTTTATAACATATATCTAAGGTCAATAAATGATTGGATCAACTGAGTCTGAAGTCAGTTATTGTTTTATTATATTCCGAATGTCTTAAATTACTGTTTATTCTGCCTTATATTAGGGACATAACTCAAATTCAGCACAGTCAGAGAGACAAAGAGATACCTAACATCTGATTTATAGTACTACACTGAGTTCAAGGAAAGAATTTCTCAAAGCTATTTTTATCCATCTCTCGCGATTCACACAGGTTGACATCCCTTGGCATCACTGCAGTCATGTGACAAATCAGCTAGTCAGAAAGAAGGATATAATCCAGTCACATAATAACGGTACATATTAACACAGCCAACTGTGGGACCAAGCACCTGATTTTTATTGGATATTGGCTAACTAAGGGCTTCAGCAAAAAGAAAAATATACATTTTTGATTGGTACCAGAAAACTCCATTAAAAACATGTGACTTTTCAGGCGCTAATGTTAACTTAGCACATGTTTCTTGTTAAATTTAGCGGTCACTTATTGGAGGTCATTGCTCCTTGCCCTTCCTCGAACATGCTGAAAAAAAATGGATCTCTAACCAGGCAACTAAACACTATGGTTATCTGAGAGTCATTCTATGACATTACGCTAAGGCTACCTTAATGATTGAAGGTTACCTTTGTTTTGTGCAACAGGACCAAGGATGCTAACATCAGTATCGATCAATGTTCATTGATTGATGAGTAATAACTTCTCCACTTACCACTGTATATTTGTTATATTATAAGCTGTGTTCACATTTTACTTCAAAAGATATTAAAGTGTTTAACATTGTTAAAACAAAAATAAGTTTTCAGAGAATAAACTTTGCCAGTTTTAATGTGTCTTGGTTTTCTTTGGTTACCAGTTTCTGTATCACTTATATCGTTCCCTTTGGACAGTATCAAAGCTATCTATTGTTCATCTATGTGGTTTTATTTGTTTCAGGTTTTTAAGGAATTGTAGAATATGCTAATAGATATGACGATACTAGGATATTTTTTAAAGTCACTGTAGAACATTTTTTATATGTTTTATATATTTAATATGATAATTATTTGTTCTTCAGAGGATCTTTAGATCTCATTGCTCAACTCAATTGTCCATAGACATAGAAAAATCTGTCACACATCAAAACTTAAACTGTGCCCATTTAATGTGGAAATGTTCACCCAAACCAAATTTGTACAATTGTTTCAAAACTCCCTATAATCAACTCTGTCTTGCATATTGTAATAATTGTTTTCATTTTTGAGAGATCCATTTATTTTCTGTCAGAAAACGTGCTATAGTGCCTTAAGAATCATCAATATGGAATAGATGCTTGCACTGTATTCATTTTGAGAAAATGAAAATTGTGAGATTATCACCCCTGCGTAATAAAGAAGATTTATACGTGATTTACCGGTAGATAAGAATTATATATACGATAAGAGGATATTCTTCCTTTAGAATCATTTTCTCTGCTTCCATATATAACTATATAAGTAAAACACAGGAACAAAGAGTAAGTTATCAGGTTTATTAAGAAAAGTTGGAATGTATCATAAATATCACAGATGAATGCATAAATATGCTAAATTTCTTGGACCTCTTCGACTCTCATACCAATCATTTTCTAATTGAATAAATAAAAGATTATTTTGGAGTTTTAAATATCTTTCAACACAACAAAGTTAAAATGTTTTAAATCAGGTAATGGACGGAAACTGGTGACTTTAATGATAAAGTTTCAAAATTAACAAGATAATAAAATCAGTAAAGAAGTTTATGGAATGGACATTTTGCATCGACTGAGTACTTACGATTACTGAAATGAAAACAAAGTAACGAGTTTCGTATTGATAACATTGGTTCAGATTTTTAAAACAAATATCAATAATGCTGTAACAGGTTAAATTTTCTAGTTTGGCCTTCACAGGCCACACAGATATTGTTGCTTTTGTGAAAGCTAACAAAAAGATTTGTATTTAGCTTCTGATGTGTCCCAAAAACTCTGAAGGCAGATTTTCTTCTTTCAAAGGTCATCAGTTCTCTATCGCTTCCTCGTCAGAGTTAATGACCTCCTCCTTCTGTAATACAGAGAGAAATACATATCAATAAAGTTTAAATGATAAATTATTTATATTAATCAGATCAATGAATTAATATTAAATAAGATAAATTTCTTAAACCCATTTTGCGGATTCTTATAAGAAACAACTATTTAAAAATCTGTAAATTTGAAATGTACTTATCTCAATTATTCAAGATGAAAGAAACTAACGTGATTATAGCTACTATAGAATTATTTTATGTAATTACCGTGTAGTACAGAACTTGTATATTTAGCTAGCACAAAGAGATATATGTAAAATCACTTAGGAAGATGAAATATGCATGAACCACTGAAAAATGTTTCTAAGAAATATTACTTTCATAGATGTATTCATGTAGAACTAATGGTCTCATAAACAAAGCAAAACTAAAAAAAGGCCAAAACCTATCACTACATATAAGCAAAGATGATAAACACTGAAGAATTTTAAATGCTAATAATTTGGTATTATGAATAAATGTTTCAGGGATATTTCTGTTGGAAAAGTTGAGTGAGTTGTTGTTGTTTTAACGCCGCTTGGGCAATATTACAGCCATTAGTGGCGTTGAAAAGTTGAAATGATAGATAAAAACAAAGAGAAACAAATTGTTAAATGTTTACAAAAATAAAGGGAATATTCAGTGTCTTTCATATTCTTGTTAATAGTACTATACTACTTATTAAAACTAATAATGTACTGATTATTGAAACTGTTAGTTTGATATGTATGTGGTTATGAATATCTACAAACTATACTTTCTGATGAAATACAAGTGTGTCCCAAGACAATAAACTGATAGACAAGTTCAACTCCATACTCTATCTTACACTGTCACGGTCAAGAGGGTAAGAAATTATCCCATCTTCTAGCAAAAAGTAGTTACTGAGTGAGTAGGTATATTGTAACAACGTCTTGTTTCCAGGTTACACTACTTCCAACGGCATATACAGTACTGAATTATTTATGTCCAAAAATATTTCTATTATAGTAGAACAGTATAATAGGTTTCAAATAAAAAGGATGTTTTTTACAAATAAAAAGAAATCAGGGAAAAAGAAAAATAGTAGAACAGTGTAATAGGTTTCAAATAAAAAGGATGATTTTTTACAAAAGAAAGATATCAGAGAAAAAGAAAAAGAATACTAAAAATTGAATGTGCAAACGCAGATAACAGATAATAAGATTGCCTGATAAAAAATGAAAGTATGATTGCAACTCATCTAAGAGAGAAAAAAGATTCTTGAGTCAAAGGCATACAAAGAATCGAGAATTAGAATATATATTAAGAAATAGTTGACTTTCGAAAAATTGTGCAATAAAAAACACTTATTTAGAATAAAACAACTTTGGCATTGCAAAGGGAAATTGAAGAGATAGTTAAAGTATGAGTGTATGAAGTCTCATAAAAATACTTCTGGGGAAAAAAAACTTGGAAAAGCAACAAAATATTTTCAGAAGATAGTTTTAATTTGAATTAAGATGTAAATATGTATCACAGCAAAAGCACCAGCTAAGTTTGAAGAGTTTGCCAAGAAAAAAGCTCAAGGAAAGCTCTTATTTTGTCGAACTACCTACTGTTTCCTAATTATGATTGTTCAGCAATTTGTTGTGACGATTCCTCCTCGGCTACCTGTGGTGTCATTAAGCTTTTAACTTCAAGAATTTTAAAGGCACTGTAGCACAGGTTTTGAATGATTAATTTCTTCATCTTTTCCCAAAGTAAGATTAATTTAGAGGCTTCAATTCCTCAACCTGACTATCAATGGTTGTAGGATTAAGTGTCATATATCTGTCACATATTCATTCAAAAGTTTGTACAGCCATTTTAGCCCGAACACCTTTTAATCAATCAAGTAGGGAAATTGTCCAAACTTGGTGCTTTCCTTTATTTATTGACGTACACGATTTCATGGATATTCAACATCTTTATTAACAGAATTGCGACGTTTCGGTATAGCTTCCTATACCATTTTCAAGCGTATGGACAGATTTTCAACGTTTCAGTATAGCTCCTTATACCATTTTCAAGCGTATGGACAGATATGCTTGAAAACGGTAAAAGGAGCTATACCGAAACCTTGCAAATCTGTAACCAAAGCAATTTAATAACCATGTTCTTCATAACTACTATAACTTCTAGAATGCCACAAAAAGAGTTGACATTATTTATCCTCAGAACATGCTTCAGTGCCTTTAAGATATGCTAACAGAAATACAAAGACATTTCAATGATTTGTAACTAAACTATATATACATTGTTTTCCTCATATACTTTACAAAAGATAATGCTTTAAACAACAAATAAGAAGGGTTTTTTTTAAGATTAAGAAAACCAAAGAAGGGCTTTCCTGTCTTTGTGTGGTACTATGAATAGAAGCGTTTTAATTTCCAACCATGTTGCCCTTTACAATGGGAAAATACTGCAGCCATTTTCCAGTTGGATACTTTTTCGTTAAGCTCAGTAGAATTTTAGATTCCAGGAAATTCTGCATAACCATTGTTGACATCTCTTAATGTTGGTAATTTTTTATAAATCAAAATAATTGTGTGAACAACATTTTATTGTGTTAAATGGCATACAAATCTGATCATGTAGCTTTAAAACAAGTTACTAGGGGTAATTGATCACTATTGAAACAAACTGAAGGAGCATTGATGAAAAAAAGTAAGGTGTTCAATTCGTATCGCTTCACACATCATAAAATTGTGAGGTCATTTAACTGGTAGGTCGGACTTTTCAAAGATGAATTAATACACACAAATAAACAGTGCTCATACACCCTGACTACCCCCATCATCATACCACCCAACATCACCTTTGACAATTAATCACTGGAAATATCAGATAGATTGATGAGAAATGGTAATAAGGAAAATGAAAGAGCCTTTAATAAAAAACTTCCGTGCAAGTCTCAATCACTGGCTAACTTAGGCCTTTCTGCATTTCCTGACATTTCTGTGCCATCTCTTCAGCCTACCAAAGCTGAACTTTATAGTCAAATCAGCCATCACCTGTAGGTTGTACTGATAGCAGATGAAAGCTTGACACTAAAAACCAAGACTTTTGGCACAATGAGGCAAGGCTTGGAAGTAAGAGATTCAGAACGGTGTAGTTGAGGTGAGTAGATTTGGGGTTTATTGCACTTTCAAGAGTATTTCTTATTTGAATTATTGCAGGGAGAAAGCCCCCAACACCATTGTGGCTATGCATTGCCATGTAACCTGTGAGCAGCAGCTGGAACTACTGAACCACGGGTGGTAGTAGTGTGCATTGAAATTCAGTGAAGCATTGCACCAAAACCTTAAGAAAAAGTTCTCTACTGTAGACAAAATTGCTGAGCTCCTGGCAAGATTCGAAATATGGACCTCTTGACCCAAAGCCAAATGCAGAAACCACTGTACTATCCCACCCTGCCAGTAATTACGACTGTCACATTAAGACTGTTACATGTGACGTCAAAGACCAGGGGAAGTTGCTTGTGAATTGTAATTTGAACAATTCTTGAATTCATAGTCTGTAGTTTCATCACAAGCAGATATTTTGATGTATCTTGATCTACAATGTTATATGATTATGGACAATCACATGAAACTACATACATATATTGTTACATCTATCTACATAGACTATTATAATTATCGATCTATTCACAAGGGACGATTATATGATTAATATTACAAACTACTGCTAATGTTCAACAGCTTTTCCTTCCAATATTGTACCTGTAAACTCTTTATCATTCTACAAGATTCGCCTGTCGAAGTAAACTGTTACAAATTCGAATGTTATATTCTTAATACACCGTTCTTAATTTGGTCCACTTACCCTAACTCAAGTTTTTGATTTGATAATATACACTTATACTCATCTATGACAATGTTTAGGTTTAAGATAGTCAGGTAACAATGCAGGTACCCACCCCCTCGTTAGCCTCCTCTTCCAGCCTCCTCTGTTCGTAGACCTCCTCCGCTTCTGCTCGCTCCTCTTCTGTGTACTCGTCCTTGTCGAGTCGCTCGATCTTCCTCAGCGCTATCAGCACCTCCAGCCGATAATCATCTTCCTCTGCCAGGGGATTCTCTGTCAACATTAACCAATGACTTATTTTGGGCTTGGTCAGGGTCTTAAAAACATTAACTACTCACTTACTTTGGGCTTGATCAGGGTATTAAAAACATTAACTACTGACTTACTTTAGGCTTGATCACGGTCTTAAAAACATTAACTACTGACTTACTTTAGGCTTGATCACGGTCTTAAAAACATTAACTACTGACTTACTTTGGGCTTGATCAGGGTCTTAAAAACATTAACTACTGACTTACTTTGGGCTTGATCAGGGTCTTAAAAACATTAACTACTGACTTACTTTGGGCTTGATCACGGTCT
This sequence comes from Phorcus lineatus, assembly GCA_921293015.1. Lineage (NCBI taxonomy): Eukaryota > Metazoa > Mollusca > Gastropoda > Trochida > Trochidae > Phorcus > Phorcus lineatus. The sequence goes on along the minus strand of OV121094.1, from coordinate 10,031,441 downwards.
TAAAAACATTAACTACTAACTTACTTTGGGCTTGATCACGGTCTTAAGAACATTAACTACTAACTTACTTTGGGCTTGATCAGGGTCTTAAAAACATTAACTACTCACTTATTTTGGGCTTGATCACGGTCTTAAAAAGATTAACTACTAACTTACTTTAGGCTTGATCACGGTCTTAAAAACATTAACTACTGACTTACTTTGGGCTTGATCACGGTCTTAAAAACATTAACTACTAACTTACTTTGGGCTTGATCAGGGTCTTAAAAACATTAACTACTCACTCTCTTTGGGCTTGATCACGGTCTTAAAGGAGCATTAGCATATTTTTTATCTTAAAGATGTATTTCTTCAAATATTATACAATAAAATGAATTATCTTATGTGGGTAAAACATCTCATTACTTACTCAACCTGGTGACTTCCTCAAGAGTGAAGCGAAAACCCCTAGTGTCCTTTTAATCATTTGAGGCAGGGAATGGATTTGCATAGTTTAACCAATTATGGTATGTTTGTTTTAAAATTGCTTCTATTGATTATACATTGATTAAAAACATCGTCTTGCAAATGGAAACATTTCTTTCTGTTCTCAGGACACAATAATTATAGGTACTTATAAAGCGCTTTGTACATACACAAGGTGCATGCTCACAGCATACTGTTTTATAGGTGTTCATTTTCATTGTTTCTAATTTGATAAGATAAGTCACATTAGATAAAACTACCTGAAGTGAACCCATTGAAAATAGCACAATGAGGTGCCTGACTGTAGGTTGGGTTTGAATCCAGTAAAAGATCTTCCAAAAGAGCATTTTTATTATGGCATGTAGTGTGATGCCATTTAACTTTACAGTCACTCATTTTGAAATCCAAGAATCTTTTCTATTAGCCGTGGGCTACCAGCCTGAGGGATAATTTCTTTCCTCAATCAAGAATAAGTCCAATAACTGAATGTTTGTCAAAATGACTGTCTTAATTTACCTTTTGTTCGTAATTTTCTTTGATAAATAGAAAAAATATTCCACTCACCTGAGAGAGCCAAAGCTCTAAGTGTAGGAAGAATCTTCAGTTTGTTGATTTCCTTTATGCTGTTAAGATTGTTGCCCCTGAAATGTTTTTGGAAGATAAATAATTACATGTACATAATGACATATTATCTTCATCATTGTTTATCTAACTATTTTCAATCACTATGTAATATTTTGAATGGTTACACCAATGACAGCAACTGCATAAGAAAAAACACCCTGACCAAGTTCTGATCGAAGCAGTTGTAAAATATCCTAAATAAGGTAAATATTTTGATAGTATTTTTTCATCTGAAAGAAATATTCATGACAGAAGAATAAAGGAGTGTAATTACTTTCCATACTAACTCTATCTTACTGTGTCTCTATATCTATTACTATATCATATCTACACGCATTATCTATCATTGTTGACATCACCCCTGGACATCGTTTCATGGTAAATGGAAAAAATACACTAGCTGTGTGTCTGTACTCATAATCTGTACATATAATGATCTATGTATGTAATCTTTGGAGCCAATGAAAAAAAATAAAAATACATAAAAATCATCCCTATCAATTTGTTACTTCTTACAATATAAGTGGTAAGATCATTAGCATGGGCAACATGCCTAAAAACTACAAAGTGACTCTTTTGACACAGACTTTGTCCTGCTGTGTGCAAAATTTTTCATCTACTAATTAGAAATTCATCAATTCCAACACAAGAGAGTGTACTAGCCTCATGTTGATGTATTGAAGGTTTTTCTGTTCCTCGGCAAAACCATCCAGATTTTCCAATTGGTTTTCTCGAAGATGAAGAGTTGTAAGACCGCTGAGACGACTCATTCCCTCAAGTGTACGGATCATGTTTGCAGCCTGTGTTTTGAAAAGAATATGCCATTTAGTGAATATCAGATAAAATTACCTCAAATGTGAAAACTCTTGTTCTGCTTACAGATAACTTCACAGAATGTATTATCCAAAATTAAATATACACTGTGATTAAACAAGAATGATTTTTTTTAACCCTATTTGACAAATTAAGCACCCTGGTCCCTTATACAAATTCATTGTGAGGGATCTCTTTTCACAATGGTTTACCATTCAATGGAACAAACAAAACGTCTTGATTAAATTTTTTATTTAATTGAATAAAGATTAAAAGCTGATAAGCATTAATAAGGAAAGGGCGCTTTTTGTGTCAAATACAGTATATGTGAATTTATACAGTCAAATTGTATATGCAAAACCGCTATAATGTCATTGTGTTTCTCAAAGACTCATAGAACCTTAAGAAATCAGTATACATTATTTTTAAAAAAACATTTTACTGCCATTGACAGCCTGACAATCTTAAATAGGTTGTAAACCTGAAAAATAGCAAAAAAGTACCTTTCTTGTGATTTTTTTTTAACTCAATGTCTTCAAAAAGTCAAATTGCATATGCTTATTAAATAAACCAATAAATGGTTAGAAAATTTTGTGAGCAGATAACAAATTTAAAGTGATATCTTACAAGAAAGAGATTTTTTAGATTTGGCAAGTAGATTCCGTCTGTGGACTCAAGTTGATTTCCTCTCATTTCCAATGTGTGCAGTTTTGTTAGTTTTGTAGCATCCAGGCCTGACACATGCTTGATTCTGTTTCCTGGAAATGAAAATATTAATATGATCAGAATTATTCATGTAAACAACTCTAGTACATCTCAAAACTTTAACTCATCATTTTATTGATTGTCGTTTTATGAAAATGAAATTACACAAATTAGATTAACACTGAAATTTGCAGACATTAACCATAAATTTAATTCATTTGAAAGTATATGATGTTAAAAATAGATCAAGACTATATTTTCAAATAAGTTCTTTATCAGATTGTTTTTAGATTTTTGCCTAATTTGTGCACATAATGTTATCAGTTTTGAGGGAGATAACTCTGTCAACCTTGATATCTAAATTTGTGCACAATCTTTAACATTAACTTTTAATCACAATTGCCTATCTAAATAAATTTAAAATTATGAAATATAACCATAAAAAATATTGTGATAATAAAAAATCAAACATAGTACTGAAAATACTCAAAATTTTAAAAAATGAATTGATAAATCAGCTATAGAGATTTTTAAGGAATTTACCATTGAGATTCAACTGTTCAAGACTAGGATGGTTGACGCCTTCAGTGCTGGTGATCTGATTGTGACTGAAACTGGCGACCTGAAGGTATGGCATTTCTTCTAACTTTGCACTCGTCAACAAATTCTCGTCTGCTTTCAATGTCAACATGTGCGTCAAGGCACAAAGGGGTGAAATGTCTCTGAGGTTGTTTTTACTTACATCAATATATCGCAAATGAATGAAGCGTTTCATAAGAGATATGTCTGTGATTTCTCTACAAAAGAAGAAGAACATATCATTTCTCATGCTTGCTAAATATGTCTTGGTCCATTGCAATTCAAAATTGTTTTCATGCTTTCATAACTTTTTTAAATGAGAAGGAAATCATTATTAAGAATAAATTTCTCATTGAAAATGTTTATGTCAATAAAATCAATTCTTAGGACAGAGATCTAAAAAACACGTTTTAATTGCAAAATATGCTCACAAAACTTTTAGGCTTACAGAGCATGAAAAGCTAATTTCATACTTAGAAATGGCTGCAACTCTTTTTTATTAAGCACTTTCCTAGAAAAGTTACCAATGAATCACTAAAAAGACACCCATTGAACGTTTATGTACATTTTCAATATATGATTGTAGCCATGCAAACATACCTGTCATGGATGTCAAGTCTGACATAAGCATGAGCCAAACCATCTCCAGTTTTGCAAAGTAACGAAACGCTCTCTGCCATTATTTCTTCTGTCAATAATTTTTCTGGAATTTTCTGAAAATGAGAGAATCATAGAGCTCTATATGTTTTCGTGTGATTATTCCTTCAATGAAAACAATCAATTTCAAGTACCACATTTCCTTTCACTGGGCCGTAGGCTGAGTCTAAAATTGATGAAGTTGGGGTATGGTTGGCTAAGAAAAAAAGGTGCCAGATCTCAAATAGACTCTGTGTCATAAGTCACGACCTATTAGTCTCATGGCATATAACCAAGGCTAAGAAAAGAAGCTAATGGTTAGTAGAAAATATTCATGGCTTGAAAAATGTAATAATTGGGCTGATAAAATATAATAAATTGTAGTGTGAAGGACTAGATACATATAAAGATGCTATGATTACTGAGATGTTTTTTGCGATCTGTAATGTGTTTAGGATATTGTTGTTATCTCAGGAATGAACTAGTCTGAATAAATAATGAGACACCCATAACATGTAATATTTAAGATAGTTTGCAATGATCTTGCTTGAATAAATAGACGCCAGTATAAATTGAAGCTCGGGCATAGTATGGGGGAAACTACAGTAATATCTCATCAAATATTCACATAAAATACACACTCACAGATTAATGTACCTATTGCAGCTTTAATTCATTTTTATATTTTTGGAACCTAACGTTTTTGAGTAATTTCAATATATCCAATATTTTTCTATCGTTCAAACTTATTCCTCTAACATATCAAAGTGGAAAAGGATTCATAATGGCCATACATCATAGTTGACAAATGGTGAAAAGAGAAGTAAAAAAAACATGTGAATTCAAGATAATTTATCAGTACGTAAATACTCCAAATGCATCTTATACAACCATTGAGAGACTATCCGTTACACTGCGCGACCTGATGCTTGGTAAACAAGCCTCTCTTATGACATTTACTTCCATTTTCATCGAAAATTATCCAAAACAGTCAAATAACAAACCTCCTCTTCTTCCATTTGCTCATCTTGTTCCTCTTCGCCAAGTTCTTTCTCTTCGTCCTCTAAATCTTCGTCGCCTAAATCTTCTGCACCGGCTCCCTCATCGTCAAATGTTTCGTCTCCATCGACATCAGACATGTTGAATTGTTTTACTGCTATACCCTCAAAAAACAGAAAGCAAACTGAACTGTCAACAGCAGACAGCTCAACGTGTTGACTGGGAAAATGGCGTCATGTTGCCATGGAGACCGCTTCACCCAAAACGCCCATTTGCTAACAAAATTGACTGCTTGGTCACAGGCTGATACACTTGGGGCATTGAATAATATATGGTTGCTTGGCGAGTATTAAGAGAATTTAATATTCCGTCTTCAGATACAATTTGTCAAGTAACGGATTAATTCGAGATTTCGCGAGACTAGCAGACCTCATCCATATGATCGAAGACGAGAGGTAAGTATTTCATAAGTTTAGAACTTCTAAAAACTTTTGTTTGTGACCTTGTCTCGCGAGTTTGCCAAAACAACTTATGACCAGAATACCATATGTCATGATCACAAAGTTTTGGCAACTTTTCATATATTATTTTTTGATAAAACAGTTGTTTTAAATATCGAAAGTTTTTGGGACGTTTCACGAGTTTTCGACATGGGACGTTTTTATCTGCCACGGTTCAAAGCTCAAGGGGGCGTGCGTTTATCATGTTTTGAATTGCGTTCTCGCATAGTCATATCTTATTTCTATACTTTTCTCTGTTATCTTACAATTTTGTTTTTAGTGTAATTCTTTCGGTATTAAATTCCATGAAAGCTGAGAAGTATCAAGTCACTCGGGCAATGTCATGCAGACGAATTTTCGGCGAACAGCTCAAAGCGCTTATCACATTTTCGTACTAGGTAGGTCAGTTTTAATTGAAGGTGTGGTTTTCTGATAGAATAGAGTTAAATGATATCTTTCATAAAGATGTAGTCATGTTTACATATTTACTCAAACCTTAGGAATGTCATAGAAGATGGAATTTTTTGTTTGTGTGTGTGTTTTCCGATCTAGGTTGTTTGATTGTGTGAGAAACTTTATGGGACGTTTGCAGTGCTCATATTTAAAAGCTATATTTATACTTCTGTTAATATTTATTTATGTTCAACTAAAATCCACTAAAATATCCTCAAAATTCAAATCAGCTTTTTTTAAAAAGACCAAAATGCTGCAGCTATAGAAAAGGTACAGAAAATATTTTGAAGGTCTCTTTGATATCTTTTATAAATAAAATATTCCATTTAAAATGTTTTCATAGAAAATCTTTTTTTTCGAGTGAAAGGTAAAGCAACTTGCAAGTATAAGCTCATTGACTAAACTTTCAGATAGAAAGTCCCATAAAAGATTTATTCTACTTTTATTGATTGAGTGACATTGCCTGCACGGTTATTTTGGTTGCCACGGATACACCCGACATTATCCCCCTCCACAGGCTTGAACATGACTAAGATCCGTAGAGCAGCTTTTGTTTGTGTATCAGCTCAATAATTTTCTTTCACATGAATTGAACCTTGCATATTGTTTTTAGATAGGTTGTAATATAACCATAGAAACGACGGTCCTTTGTTTTCAAATTAATCTATCATTCTTGTCTATATTGGCAGTGAACCAAATCAGCCCGAGAATAGTAGCTGGGTATGGGAATGCCTTTTAGCTGATTTGGAAGAAGTCTTGCATTTAACAGTAAGGCTCAAGTACTCATGATTTACAAAGTGCCCAATTTAGCTCTCGACTTGTTGCCATTGGTAACTTAACAATACCACTGCAGCTATAGTTGAGCAGATATTAGTGTGACAGTTATATTGGCTTACTCAATAAAAAATGCCATCCCTACCTTTTAGAGAAAATATTTCCTTATTTTATTACCCTCTGTGTTAGCTTGGCCAACTTATTGAAGATTATTATCGAGAAGTTAACTTGGTGAATAGCTTATTTATTGATTTTATCAGTTAAATCTAATGTGTTTGCAAGTTGACTTTTCCCTAAAGCATTTGCATAATTCATATCAGTTCTCAATAATTTAATCTAAATATTCTCACTCAATACATACATTTCCAACACATTAGCATTACATGACAAAAAGGCAAAAACCCCTTTTCTTAATTTCTGATTAGACCACAATGAGTGTTTTGTGTAAGATCAATCGAGCATCAGGTTGCCCTGTATTTACAATTGATTTCTGTTAATTTCATCATTTACTTAGCATTTGACTTGTGGCTTGTATAGCAACAAAGTATTATTTATGCATGTCCAACCTGGCGCATTGTGGTGGTTGTCATGGTTACCACCCATTTTCCACATTGGTCTACCTGTGTTCGTTAACTGGTTAACTCCGAAGAAGGGTCGTAGAGACGAGACGTGGTCTGTCGGAGCAGGTACTTATGATGATGGGACAGTGGGGTTAGGCAGGGAGACCACAGGTAACCCTCTTTGTTGACATTTCTTCGTTAAGACTTTAGAAAAGTCTCTGTGCTAGCCCCGTGACTCCGTTGCCATAGATAATTGTGGCAACTCCTCAGAGTTGATGATTAGGAATATTTCTGCTGTCCCAAGCTAGATTATTACCTAGTGTTTATTTTATGAGCTTGCTAATCTATTATGTGAAACATTCCTGTTCACTCTGATGTATTTCCAAGTGATGATACAAGTTACTCTGTCATCCGAGGCAGTTACTAAGTTCACTTGAGCAGAACACAGTACATAGCAATTAGAAATTGCACTGGGTAACTCAGTAATTGATTTTGACTGACACATATTCATTTCTATCAAGGCACTTGACTGAAAAGGGCATGATTTGGAAATTCAAATACTTACATGACTAGATAAATATAAGTATGTAAATGCTTTGATATGCTTAGGGTGTGCCAACGATGTAACTTGATATTTTTTATAGGAAAATGTGAAGATGATTGAACCTGATGTATGAATGTCAATGAAAGCATTTTTAATGTAAGATTCTTCTTTTTGAAAATATAGGTTGAAAAAATTATTTATTGTAGATAAAGATTATAAAAAACTGAAGCATATATTTTGACAGATCTTGAAAACTTATCTAAAAAAAAACCAAGATTTTTGTTCTTTTTTTGAGAAGCTAACCATTTCTTCCTTTTAAGGATATTTAAGAAGAAATAAAAAAACACAAGAAAATTGAATTCTCTGAAAAAAATGTCATTCATGTATATTTACAGAAAGGACATCTCTGTTTAGTATATTTCTTTAAAATAAAAAACTAATAAAATAATTTTCTACCCAATACTTATATTAAATTTACAAATGTTTGTTCTCACAGACAGCTTGAGTAGCATGCTTTGATATAAATTCTAATTAGGTTTAACGAAGGGGCAAAATCAAGTGATAAGGTGAACAGAAGGATATATTATACTAAAAGAGATTCCGCATTGTTGGGGAGGAAACTTGTAACACGAGACCAATTTAACAAGCTTTTATAATAATTGCCAAATGTTCATGTGAACGGGTTCGCAATTGAAAAAAAATAAGAGGAGAGGAAAAAGTTCATCAAATTTGTTGAATTTCACAGGAAACAATATTTCATTTTGGAAAACGAGCTCTGTAAATTAGAGCAACTACGTGCATGCCTCTGAGCATGTGAAAGTAGCACAGAGCTTGACTGACAGATTTAAGTAATATGATAATTGCAGGCTGGCTGTTCACTTCTTCCACAGCTTAGCGGACAGATCAGGAGGGATTTAATGACAAGGGGTGAAGAAAACGATGAGAGGATTGTTGAAAGGAGGGGGAAGATATTATGTTATTGAGATATAAAGTCCAAAATGTAATGATAGGAAATCAATTGAAAGGGAGAAAGATGCCACTCCTGAAGGGTTCCTGTTGAAAAAAAGGAAATGGTGTTAGATATGATGATAAAGTGAGGGAGAACTATTCGATTGTTAGGTTGAGAGCTAAGGTGAAAGATGCATTTAGTCTGAGGGTAAAATTTGACAAAAAGTCATTGACTTGTCTCTTTATTTGAACAATTAATGACCAAATTGAATTGACTTTCAAACAGACATCTATGACTTATCGCATAAGAGTGCTGTAAGTCCATAACTTAATACTAAGTTCTTATTTAGCGCCAAATAGGCAATATATTTTGTAACATACTAATTGAAGAACTTGATTGAACCTGATTGGACCACTGAGTCAGAGAAAAAAAGAGTAAAGGATACCTGCCAGCAAAGGGGAAATTAAGGAGTTATTGGATGTATGAACAAGAAATGGTAGCCCTTGGTAGGTATTGGAGGTGCCAGAGACCATATCAAATTGTTCAAGCAAGAGAAAAAAGGAAATCTGAAGGAAGCAGAAGAAATGGAAAATAAGAATTATCATGAGAACAGCAAGTTATCTGGATAACAACATTTTTATTATGAAAATCACAACATTTTAGGGTTCAATGCATACTCCTCATCAAATTCAATGGGAATTATAAAATGTATTTTTTCCCAACATCCCAGCTGATGCTTCAGGAGTGCATATACTCCGAACGCCATGATTTTCATAATAAAGATGTTGTTATGCAGAAAATCTTGCTGTTCCTAATTCTTATGTATTACAATTCCAATTGCCCCTCAAGGACTTGAGAATTACTATCTAAGGAACCAGAATATCATTATGAAAGTAGAAATCTGAATGTTGTGGCTATAGGCTTGCAATATTGAAGGAGAAGAAAATGATAAGAGATTTAAAATGGATAACGGAAGTACTTAAATGATAGGTTGTGGACATAAGATTGTTGGTATAGAATTTAGAGAGTTGAGTGATAAAGGAGAGGGGTGCAATGAAATAAAGTTTAGGGAGGATGCAATATGTGTAAAACATGATAAAAGAACAGAAAATATTATGTCAGCTTATGAACAATTTGGGAGAATGATGAGATAGAATTTGTTATGTCAGCCACTTCTAAAGAGAATAGTGAGCAGAGGGAATACAATACATGAATGGGGCACTTCTGCAGGGTATTTTATTATTAGCCTACTCTTTTGACCCTTTAAGCCAAAAAAAACAGGGGTTACTTAGTTCATCCTGTTGACCCTTAGGAACATGAATGTTAGAGGAATAAGGGCAGAGATATACAAAAACTGAAGAGCTACAGATACCATGTCTCTTTATTATCATTGTTTGTGATTGAAACATAAATGATAAAGTCACTCAATCAGGAAGGAATTTTTCTCTCAATAGATATATAGGTGTTTGCTTGCTTTATGAAATGTGAAAGACAAGCATTTCTTTCCCCCTGAAATGTGCTTTTAGGTTTTAGTCTTATATATGAATAATTTAATTGCAGGTTTGATAGAACTTTGACCTTTTGCAATCTATATCTGAAGCTTCTGTGACCACAATGGGAAGTGGTGTATGTGTGTGACCTACGCTCACTAATGCTCTTGTTAAAAAAAATATTTCCTAATATGTTTTGTATACTGAACATCATAAGCTAGGAATATTCATGGTATGTGACTGGCAATTTATCAGTTTGTAAATGAATAGAGGATATAATTATTCATGATACTAACATTTTTTTAATATCCCTGTTTTTTTCCCAGTGTGTTATGATTCACAGTAATATATTGTCAATTATCAAATCTGAAACATCTAAAGCTAAATCTCACCATCGCTTACATTTTTCCAAATGTCCCTTTATAATAAAAACATGGTTATACTGCTTAATTGAATTTCAAACTTGAATGCTTTCATAGGATCTCAAACTTCATGGTAAGTTAAATGTAAATAGAAAAGAGCTGCTCTCACTCAAAAGTAATAAATCCATCATTGAGACAGCAATTCATTTTTGTCAAGTCACCCATAATTTTTCTGTTGAATAAGTGATAGTTGATTCTTTATGTCTCATTTAATTTCACTTAAGAGAATAAAAACACACATTATATTGCTGTGTGCAATTTGCTGACATTGTAGAAACCTTTAACTCAAATATATGTGATAAAATGTTTTGTGGGGTTTAAATTCAGTATAGGAACTTCTTGATGTTTAAAATAGACACAAACCCCTTAAGTCATCTAAATTAAATGTTTGTTTCCTATGTTTGATATGTTCCATTTGATTTAACAAACTGGTAGTTTTTCCTTTTATTATGATTTTCATCCCAGGAGTATTCTCAAATGATAAATGAAGCATGTTTTTATATATGTTACCTTTTGCAAGGCAATCTTTTTTAATCTCAAACTAGTGTAACATGTTTGTTAAGCTACGCGAAAACAATTTCCCAACCATAATGATTAAAAGGTGTTTACACTAAAATTGTGTTTGATATGTATAACTATTAAGGGTGTGCGGTATTATCGGTATATCGGTATATTGCAATACAGAAACAACACGATACGGTACACTCTCCTGAAAACATCAAATATATCAGAGATTTTAAAATTTACAATTTCCATGTAAAATTGCAGAGAAACATAACAAGAAAAAACGTGATTTTAGCGAAAGTTGTAAACAACTGTGAACTCGCTAGGTGAAAATAGCACAGACATATTAAAAGTCTGAAACCAATCACTGAGTTATCTTACTTTACTAAACGATGGCCAGTGGAGCATTGATCACTGATATAATTGCTGCTATTTAGACAAGAGAGCATGCAAAAAATGAAGTATGACAATTGCCAATATATTGCAATACGAATTGCAATACGCTTTTCTGTATCGCAATATATTGCGATACGAAAATGAGGAGCGATACCCATCCTTAATAACTATATTTCATGAGTACAGATAACTGAGTTGATTTGAGATTTTTGATCCTCTGAAGATGATGCATTTGGAATAAATATATATTTACTCGATGAAAATAGCATTCATGTTTCATCATATTCATATTGTCACTCTTTGAAACCCATGAGCATTGAAAGGATAAATTTAATCAACAGACAATACTTATTCTACAGAAAGATACCATTCATAAAGTTTTGCACATATGATTCCAATAACTCATTGAGTGTTGCTTTAATACACTTTCAAAAAAGATTAGTTTCGTTGGATTGCAGTGACATTAAAACGTTTTTTTTCCCATCAGTTTACCAGTGAGGAGTTTCTTCATTGTTCTGTTTGATGAAATTACTTGGGGAATCATCAGCCATGCTGAGAAAAATGTATAAATTCCACAAATGCGCCCAGGGTAATGACATGTTTATTTAATGATTTGTTCAGAAATGCTTGTCAACAAGGATCTTGTGGGGTATTGATTAAGACAATGTTAAACAAATATTTGCATTTCACTTTTTAGGTGATATCCTCTCTCAGTCCAAGCTTGAAGCTGAAGATGTGACAGCATACCTCATTAGATGAAATAGTCAAAATTTAACACTTTTTCATACATTTTCTGGAGTTTAGCATGAAGATTTCTAGAATCTACCATTTTGACATTTTTTTATAAAAAAATATTTTTATAACAACAAGATTAAGAAATTGCTGATTGAAATTAGAGAAGAAATCAATCTTTCAACTTTTTAATTTTTTATCATTAAAGTTTGTTTAGTCAGATCTGTGTACGGATTTACTCTTTGGATCATTTTTGAAGATAAGATTTAAAAATTATCACCCTACTTGTTAAAACTAACACTTAAAACGTTTTTTAAATTAATTTCGTTAAGGAAATGGAAATGGGGAAAAAAGTTTTGCCGGTTTTTTTTTTTATTGTTTTAAATCATTAGCATGGGCATGGTCCATTCACTCTGTTTGAAATTATCTGTAAAACTTTTCAGATTTTCAACGTCTAAAATAAAAGCTGTACTATGCTTCTAATATCCCCTAAGGCTTTGCTATGACAAGCATCATCCTAAAAATCCCTCCCCCCTCCAAATTTGTTAAAACTTTTTTTGCAGTATTTTTAACTTGTCTTAATTGTAAATTTCTATTAACAGTCACTGTTAATGATGATTTATTTAAGCTTTTATTTGGCTATTTGGGAATGCAAAGAAAACACTCACATAGAATGTGCAATTTAAATGTTTCTCCGACATAAATTTGTTCTCCAAGATGTCAACTTTAAAACATGTTCGTTAACCATTTTATGAAACTTTTCTCAACTGGATCAAAACTTTTTTTCACCTTTTGCACTTATCAATATGGATGGTACAAGAATTATTACTTTTGACAAGACATGGTTTTTTTTTGTTCTTTACATTGTGAAATGTTTTTTTTTTCTCAATTAATTATTCTTTTTAAGTTGTTTAAGATGCATTGTATTGCAAATATCTTTGATAATAATAGTTACTTTATATAAGATTAATGCATTTATAAATAATAACACATACTATGCCAATGAATAAGCACACTTGGCCAAGTAGATTGCCAATAGATGTGGATAGGAATGACAACAGATTCATTTTTCACATTTTTGCATTAGTGGTCTTCAATCTAAATAACATAGAATTTAGTCATTGTTTGTTGCTGTTAATCACCTGGTGTTCATACACTTAGAGAGATATTTTCAGACCTAGTGAGATAAATACAGCATTTGTTATATATTGTATTACACTTGAATTATGCAGTTATCTTCGTAACGCATTGATTACATTGAAAAGATATGACCTTTGAACATTGTTAAGATATAGATAGTAAGATTTGTAATATAAAATGCATGTCTGCCACACCCCCAAAATTCTCGGTAACTTGGTAGGTTTGAACACTTCTTGAATGCGTTTGATTTATTATCATGTTTATGAAAGTCTGCTATAATGAAATTTATTGCCACACACCTCAAGTGTTAACGAGTGAAAATGTGTATCACAATCTATAACATAGTTATAAGATAAATAATGTTCTGTTAAATTTTATCAACTGTTTGACTAAACCACTTGATTTTTCTTTGTGAAAACATGCTTGTTTTAATAATCTAGATTGTTGAGGTCAGGAAAATAAGTCATTCAGAGATTTTATCGTTGGATCTAAAATGCATTATTTCATTTTTACAAATTAAGTCCTCTTCTAGGATTTATTTTCAAATTCACAAGATTAACAAAGGCTTTTCAACTTCATAGATAAGATTAATATTAGACATTGATTCTGCTATTGACAAAAACCTAATCTTCTTTTTGTTGTTTTATTTCCCAAATATTTCAACCAAGGTTGCTCCCACAGTCATATATTTGTTTCCTTTTTTAGGATTCACAAAATCCTTAACATGATACGTTCCTCCGTTGCAAAACAAACATCTCTTGGACTCAGTGCACATATTTTATCACTTTAGTCTCTGACCCATATTTTAGTATTTATTTATCAAACATTATCAACTTTCCCCAGTGATGAGGCAGGGGGACCACCTAGGCCCTTCTCTTTTATGTAGGATTAAGATTCCATCTTACAAACTCAAGATATGATATGTTTTGGGGAAATCTTAGGCATGCAGTATCAACTAAGGCATTTATTATTTCCATGCTTTGGTGAATATTTATCCGAAGGAAATTTGAAAATTTGCCAAATGTGATAAGAATTCTTTTGTGTTCATTGACAGAATTATACTCTTTATATAAAAGTCTTTAGATAGAGGTATAGATACTGTGTCCAATTTCAATGGGTTTGTAGGGAATTCTATATTCTGGTTTTTAGGTTAATCTTTCAGTGTTGGTAAAAGCGTGTAGCAACCTGTTTGCACGTAGTAGGATATTCTCTTAAAATTTGTCTTTGTTTGAGTTGGAGGTTTCAAATGTAGTGTTTTTTTAAATTAATTTTTCATACAGAAATTTATTGTGCTTTAAACATGTTCTGACTTACAGTTGTTTTCTTGTAGTAATTGTCAGGTATTTGATTCTGTGTTGTATTCTTTTACAAATATTTATTTTGCTATATATTTGTCATTTACTGTTGGAGATGAATATTTGATTTGTTTTAAAAAATTAATCATATTGCAGGGACTAGGAAAGACATCTTTGACAGTGGGCCATTTTTATGGATTTTAGTTATTTTCAGAACTTTGAATGGCCATTCTCCTTTGTAGCGATGGTAAAATTTCCAATTATCCAACTCCAATGTGCAAAATGGCCTACCCCTACCTTTCCTAATCCCTGTATTGTATTTAGGTTCATCAAAGCAAAACAATATGTCATGAAAAACATATAGTGTCTCTTTAACTGACTTAACCTAAAACTTGAATAACATGCACATCAAGGAACGAGAAATAAAATTTGCATTATTGATCAAATACAATTAAAAATAATTAACAGAAGTTTTCAGTTTGAGGAATATTATTACGAATTCTTTAATCCTATGTAGAATTAATTGCATATTTATTGAAACATTAATGACATCAAGTGTCTGGCAGTGGAAACAAAACACAAAGATTTAAACAACAATCAATTGTGATTCACAGTTACAATCTACAATTGTTCCATTGTTACACCTGCAAAGGTAATCTGATTTTCCCTCTCCATATCCTAATGATACCTATTGTAATCTAGAAGGGCATTAGTTTAGTGGAAGATGGGGGTGGGGTGAATGGTCTTCAAGGGTGAGGGTAGAATGTTAGGGGAGCCTAATTAGCATCTGTCTATTAGTGTCAGTTGATACTTGCCTAATCACCCAGATTAATTTTAGATTATCTCATTAAGTAGCCCTTAAGCATCTGATTGTCTTTCAACTGTGTATTATGTTTTTTGGTAGAAAGAGCAATATTTAGGAGTAAGTCACCTGGTTCCCATTCCAATTGTCCCCTTCAGAGTCAGCTGTGTCAGGTACTGGATAAGGAACTGGAGTGAATATATATACTTTTTTGGAAGTTGGAAGAATATTTTGGTATGTAAAATTTAAGTTGACTGTGTTTCTTTGGCTGTTATTACAATGATAACATTAAAGAATTTTGTTTTAATTTTTTTTCTATGTATTGCATAACAAGGATATAAAATTCATAATATTTTATTGTATATTGTTTTCTAAGATTTCTGAATTTTCCTCATAAAAATGTGAATGTTCTTTAATTTAAAAACAAAAAATTTAAATTAAATTCAAATATCAAATTAACGTTCTGTTCATGTGTGTAGCAACCCTTTCTACTCATACATGAGCAGACTTTTGACGAATTGTAAAATTTTATCTACTAGTTGCTTATATGAACATTGTTACATTTAAAAAAACAATTTCACTAAAATACAGAAGCCATGTTTTAGTTGCTTTGACCTGAATCTAGTATTCAGCTTGGAGCAAGTACATGCCTGTGAATTAGTTAGTTGTTTCATCGGTGTACTGTTACCCAGTTTGATATTATTCTAATTTCACAGCATTTACACAGTATAGACACTTGAATTTGCGATGCTCTCTCAAAATGTACATTTAGATTTTTATTGTCCATATGACCTTGCCATTTAGTTGATTTTTAGATCAGTAATTAGATGTCATTCTTTTAATGTCTGTATTGTACTTCAATGTTAAAACTGTCTTATTGAGGATTTTTTTTACAATTGGGTTTTCTGTAATTTTAAATCTATTTTCAAATATAAGATAACTGAGACACACTTTCATCAAATTGTGACAGTATTTTAATCATATGTCTCATAGTCTATTATTTTGTAAATGACAGCTAAAACTTTGGTCCAAAATGGCAATAATTTATAAAATTGACAGTTGGAGGATGTTTAAGCACTTTTGAATGATTTACAATTTTATCAGTCACTGACACAAAAAAATGTCTGCAGGCACCATCAAAAGATACAGATGTAGAACATAACCCTGCAGTATGCACCAATGCATTTTATTGTGGATTCCAATGACATGTGTGTATTTTACATGAATGGGATACAAGTGACATATGATTCAGCAAACACAAGTGGTCATCGCTCAAATAGCCCTCAGGCCAAGTGCAAACTAAAACAATGTAGCCAGTTAATGATAGGGCAGTAAATCACTTGACCACAATATTTTCAACAAGTGATGAAGTAATAATTACACAGCTTAGCCTAGAGCTAGCTAAGACTAAACCTTGCCCTGTCACTTGGCAGTGTTTTGTCTCCCAATTTCATTTATTGTAATAACCAGTTGAACAGCATACAAGTGAGCCTGGAATTTCCTGTATAAACCGTGTTTCTATGACAGGAAGCTAGATGTATGGAAAGTCTATAAAAATTGGCTGCCGGTGTCCATAGTTATGTAGCTAAAGGCATACTTGGCGAGTGCGATACTCACTCGTGTAGATTCATAAACAGGGGAGGAGCCACACGATATTACCAACTTTTATGTACTTTGATATTTGGAGAAGTTACCACTTTCTGGGCCTTGCATTATGCTGGAGTGGCGGTGAGTTGAATGCAAGTTTGCTTCTCATATGTTAAAGCTTTATGTAGCAACTTTTCATTGAATATTGTACGGAATACGAGATCACTTGAGTTTATGAACTATGTAGGACAACTTTTTATTGATAAGAGAGTAGGACTTTTCATGATAAGTAGGAAAGAGGTTTATTTGATTTTGGGAAATTTGGTTTCTGAATATTTCTTAAGTTATTGGTATTTAGTGTGATTCATTTTTTAAAATTAATTTGTATTAGATAATTTCACAATAAAATTAACTGCATTTATAACACATTTCCTTCTTTCATTGTCAGTTTATGAACTTTTAACATTCTAAGTGTTTATAATTCTTTTAATGAACAATTCAGTTATTCATATTCATTCATTACATATAATATTTTCAAAAGATGTCAATTATTTAGGATTCCTCCAGCATGTTTGAAATTTTCCATCTCTCAGATTGGTTGTTTATTTACTTCGTCAGAGAAATATTTTAAATAATTACTCTTCAAATGTAAACCATACTTGTTTGACATAGTGTGTTTTAGCTGAAGGGGATGGTGAATGTCATGCACCAGAATGATTGATATTTTTCATCCCAATGTCATAATTACATGCCTGTCGCTATCACATATAGGACACTTTCACAGTATTCGCCTGTCAGCTGTTTTTGTATGAAGCACATTTGGACTGAAGACAGTTAAACCGGTGATCCAGAATTTTTTTGTTACACATAATAACCATTAAGCCCTCTGTCTAATTTAGAACATTTTCTAGGAAACCTGATATATTGCTCTGAATGTTTGTTTTTCAAGCTTCACCGACCATATTATAATCAAGTTGCTTAGTCCATGCTTAAAAAACAATTGAGACAGGTAGTTTGTTTTCGTTGCCATAACAAAATGCATGGTCTTTCTGTTGCCATGGTATGGGCTGAGGGGTATAAACTATTCATGCCATGCGATTTGGTTGGCATTTCTAATGTAAAATAATAGTTTCTAAGTGCCAGGCTATTGTCTATGAGGTGAGATAAGCCTGATATTTTTATCCAGTTCACAGAGAATAATTGTGATGCTATAGATTAGGCCTGTTCTGTCTAGATAGGCTTAAGCATGTGTTTCGGCCATGCATGATTTGTTTTGCGCAAGGACCGTTTCTATGGAATCGAACATCAATAATCATCATATTGGGTTCTTACAGGCGTATGATTGTATTTTCGTGAGGCTAGAGAATAGCTCTTTCTGAGGACCTTATAAAAGAATAGCTTTTGTTGCTTGATTACCTTGATTGGGATTGAAAAGTTTTTGTTGAGATAGTTGTTCATATAATCAAAGCATCTGGTACAATAAGAGAAGTTTAATAAACATCAAAGTGTTTTTCTAGAGGGGTGTTCAGTTCGTTGAATCATATTCATGTAACGTAAGTTGCAAATTTATCCGGTGTTGATACTTGTTTCAGAGCTGCATATAAAAGGATCATTACTCTCTGGGTTTTTTTTTACTCTTTAATTTTCATTTAATTTACAGAATTAATGTCCGAAAGATTATTAACCTTTTTTGTAGATTTTGACAGTTTGAGATTATGTTACTTTTATGTTCTGGCTAAGTAACCATAAGAGTAATTTATTTCATATTTTGGCTTTAAATTGTGTATCAGTGTTTTACAAAATTCAATTACTAAATAGGATAATATTGGCATAGCAACGGGTTGGGCCGTATATTTCATTTGATAAAGTACTTAAACTGTATTGATTTGAGTTTCACTGATATGAACTGAATGTAAATAAATATTTCAATGAAGGCGGATTTCATGTGAATGCAGCAGCCCTCGTTTTGCATTATGTTGACAAATTCTAATAAAGGAACCCGTTTCCCAGAGAAACTGAGTCAATTTGGTCCTAAAACCTTTGTTAACTCAGTAATAACTTGCATTTGATCTGTTTAGTATAATTTGGCTATGAATGGTTGCTATGACGATGTCATTTAAGAATGCGCGCCATTGATAAGTGGCATCTAGTTCTGTGTGAATAAGCCAAACATCAATCCAGCCTGACATTTCACCAAAATAGGACTCTAGTCGAAAATTATTCAAATTGGCACAGTTTAGTGAGAAAGTATAAATTGGGGTGAAAATTGATATATCTACTGGCACAAAGTGAACTATGGTATGGTTTTGCCAACTTTTGAATGTCAAAAGTTTACCTGATATATATCTGAATCATGTGAATTATGGGAAAGTTTATTCAAAGAATACTCTCCGTGAGAAAATGAACTTTGATCGACTGCATTGTACAAAAATGCAATTTATTATCCATTGATATGTTTATTTAAATAATTGTATGCTTTAGAACTTTGGCAATTGGCCTACAATTATCAAACTTGACTATTTCCAAAACGATGACAAATCTGAAATTCTTTCTTTATATCATGACAATTTAAACTTATTATGTTTATATGTTAAATAAATTTTTTGCATCATTTGATGTCATCCCTATAATTTCCAGTTATCATATGCTTTTGATGTAATTGAGTACATTTATTCAGTTTTAGTATGAATGACTAATATCATTATCCGTTCTCATTGACTTACTCGAGTACAATGTAACTTGTATCTAAGAGCAAGTCATGTATGAAATAGTATAAAAAGCCTTTTTACTGAAAGCAAAATTCATTCAGTTCTTTCTGTGAGTAGTTTTGCACTTAGTATCTGCAATGTATTTAATTATACTAATGAAATTGCTATTTTGAAAAGGAAATTTTACCTCTTCTAATAATGGTTGTAAATCTTCTACTCTATTTCTTGAATGAAGTCCCGGATGAAAAGTCCTTTTGCCAAATTTATCCAATTACAAGCTATGTTTAATTCATCTTGTCTATCTTTTTCCATCAGTTATTCAACATGATAAAGAACTGCATTTAGTCACAAAAGTTTAAAACTTGGTTGGTTGATAATATTATTATCTTCCATGTAAAAAAGGATTGTGTTTTGTGTTTTGCATGCCGTTGCTCAAGGTGAATGGTATTTTAAAAATATTTCTAATAAGTAATTTTAAGCCTTCAACGACCATGTTCTCTTTTTTTCAGGGTGTTTTGCTTTCGACCAATCATGTGACAGATAACAATACAAACATACAAAGTTGGTTATACTGCTGAAATGGCGCTTTCCCTCAAACTCGGCAAACTTGATGCCATTTGTGCCAAACTCAAATCCGTCACAAAAGATGCACCTACAAGTCCGGAAACACCAAACGAATATACCCCACCCCTCGCAAGCTCACCTGAAGTGTCTGAAAGCAACAATAATAGTCAAAAAGCGCTTGACTTCAACGAAAGTTTACCCATCAAACCTATTGCTCCGTCCACACCGGTCATCCAGCCTACGCCCCTTCTTGCATCTACCCCGGAAACTACCAAAATTCAACAGGCAGCAACCCCAAAGTCCTCAAAATCCAACGGTCGCAAAAAGAGTCGGAAATCAAACTGTCCAAGAAATCTAGCCCACTATGATGAAGGTCTGGAAGCTCCTCTAGAGGAGAGTGCAAAGGATGAACTTGCAGCTTATGAGATCAACAATCAGAATGTTGACTTTCCTCAGGGTGGGTACTGATCAAAACAAATATTTTAAAAATTAGTTATGCTAATTTATGTTAAATAATTTTTAATGTAGAGAACCATTTTAATGTGGCATGTTGTATATATAAACTCATTTTCGGGAGTAAAACTTATGAGTTAGTCCAAGATGAAAAACAGAAAGAGAACAAATTCTTGAAATTTTGTCCTGAGTTTTTATCCTGAATTAGAATAATTTAGACCATTTGTAAATCTTCTGATGAATTTAGACAGAAATGTAATCTTTCATAGAGCTTTGTTTATTGTGCCATTAACACAGATCACGAAAACCATACACTCAAATTTTAAAAACTTAATGTGCCTGATGGCAGCCAATGAAACAAAATCCCTTTTCCTTGCAGGTTTCGAGGATGAGGAGGAAAGTGAGTTGGATGTTTATCCTCACCCAGACATGTCTGTGGACAGTTCCCGCGCAACCTCCCCCGGAGAACTCGACTCATATTCTGTTGTTGACTCTCTTGGAGACAACGAAGACTCCATGAGCGAAGACAAGTCTGGTTCTTTTGCGACCTCTGGATTTCCTCTTGACCTTTCAGTAAGTCGTACTGCAGATGAAGTCAGTTTAAATGGAAGTCCACGATCAGACAGCGATGAGGAATCAATCCACCACTCTGACTATCCCTCTGATTCTATGACGTCTGCTTCTCGGGATGCTTCTTCAGGCAAAGCTTCAGCCGATGACCGAATCCTCCAGGACTATGCAAATAACACTATGAACGAACTGCTCAGTATTTATGGCTTAGGATCAGGATCAGGAACAGATTCTGCCTCTAAAAATGTACCTCTGTCAGGCTTGTCCCTGTACCAACAAAAGTCCCAGAGCTCGTCTGCTCTATCTCAGTCCAATTCATCGAAACCTTTCACCTTGCCAGCATCCCTCAAACCAAATGTTCCTCTCAATGGAAAGTCCCTCAATGCTGGGAAGGGCATCTACGCCAATTTTTCGCAACAAAAACTTGCTCAAGTAAACGGAGGTAAGATTTTGTAATTGCTTGTTTTAAAGATTCCCCTAATTTGTAGGAATTTGCTTTCAGTTTTGAAACTGTCCATTGCTACACTCAGTTCTTGAAATTTGGCTTGACAAGTATCATAAATTCAGTTGTTATGTAGAAAATTAAGAAATCATTTTGCTGAGGCCAGACATGAAAAGTTGGTTAATTTACAGATTTTGGAAGAGGGGTTGGGTGTCAAAATGTTGAAGGCAGGAGGGAAAAGACAACTTTGGACACATGTAAAATAGGGGTGACTATTGGCCTAATTTGACTATTGCGATAGCGATAGACTATTGCAGTCTACTATTGCAATAGCGATAGACTATTGTGACCCACTATTGCAATTGCTATTGCAATAGTTTTAGATACAAACAAAAATGTATTTCAGCTGTGATTTCCAAAGATTTCACGAGGATAATCTGATTAATGAAACAGATTTTAGCTATCATCCACTGTTGTAACCAGGGTTCATAACTCTAAAAGGAAATTTCTCATCTTGAACATTAAGAAATGAAATGAATTTAAATAAACATGCTTGAAATATTTGGAAAAGTCACTAAGAATATAAATAATCCAGAAAAAATAACACTTTCGATAGTATCAATAGTTTACCTTACTATTGATATCAATAGTGTTTTGAGGCTCCCTATCGATAGAGTACTATTGCAAGGATGACTATTGCGATGCATCGATAGTTCGATATATTGTTACACCCCTAATGTAAAATGAAAATTGTTTAACAAGTTAGAATACAATACAACAGTAGCACCTTTGCTTCACTTGTTCCAGCCAATACCTGTAGACATTTTTGTGTGTTTTAAGCAAGGTTGTGATTACAATGAAAGTGCAATTTGCTCCTCACTTATCAAGTATGGATATATTGCCAGTATTTAGTCAGGTTTAGTATACATTCCCTAAAATGATCGTAATGTGAAATTTATCTTGCGATTGTCTAAAGGCATCTTGTTTTGTTTGCTTTAGTTATAAGGCAAAGACACCTGAAGCGATGCTTATTTAAGAATCATAGAAACTTTAATTTAACAATTGATTATGTATTCAATTTCTTCTGTTCATTTTATTGAATATAGAAAAACGAATATGGTATGTAAGATTCTATATAAATTCGTCACTAGATTCGACATGGAAACCAAGCAAGTAAAGTAGTTCCGGTGAATGTTCACACGACCTAGATCGGCTAGAAACTGTTCACACAAGTATGAACATTTTTCTGGAGACTTCATGGGAAATGAACCCCTGAAATTTAGATCACATGACCATGCTCTCAACCAATCAACATTCAGGATTATGTGTAAACTTCAAAGTGCAAAATAATGTGAAATTAAACTATGTTGATGCTTGTAAAATTTGCTTTATCCTAGCTGTGGTTGATTGTGTTGTCCTGCCACTTAGCAACTGGGCTTATTTAAAGAATATTGATATTTATGTGTTGATCGTAGCTTACTAACTAAACAGAAATTGATAAAATCTAATGAAACACTTAATGCCTTGTTGCACTGATCTGTCTGTTTGTTCTAATATTAATACAGTATTAACTCCATGTGTGCCATTGGTGTGTAATTGATTTAAATAAGGAATTGGTAATTTTATTCATTCATGGTAATTATAGCTACCAACATTACTGAGATGCTTGAAACAATGGTTAATTAAATGTGTCAAAATTGAATGCATCAAAGAGATTATGTCACTATGGCTTAAAGAAAGTTGAGAAAATGTTTTTTTTATACTCCAAGTTTGCTCTATAAAGCATTATATTTATTAAGTCACAGATTGATGCAAAGTGGAATGGGTGTTAAATTTTGCGGATTTCGGATTATCAGTGGCAAGGGTTAAATTTATAGAAATAATAACTTTGAGTAATATTTTAACGGTTTATTAAAAGATTTCTTAATAGGAATCACAATTAGTCTATAAAAGGGGTTAATATTGGCTCATAGTCACCTCAATGAGCCTGTTCTGCCTTTTATTTTGACAAAGATCATTGTCTGTAAAATATAATGGCATTTCATTTAACATGATAACTTCTTACTTGTCTATATGTGTAATTTCCTCTGTTACAATCAATTATTTCTGGTCTATTCAAACCTGCATCATGATTGTTAAAACAAATTATTCTACTTTTGATTCATCTACATCTCAAATTACTATGTCTAGCTGACAAAATGTATGTAACCATTTAGTTTGAAAAGAGTTAAAGCTTAATATCAAGTTTTCAATATAAGGTTGGTGCTTTTTTAAAAATAAATTTGTTGGATATTGTGTATTGACTGAATTAGTTTATTCGAGTATCAATATGTAATGTTAAAAAACACTGGTTGATTGCATGGTTTTTGTCTTAATATAGAGTTTTTAATAATAAGTTGGTGCTTTTTTTTATTATAAATTTGTTGAATATGGTGTATTGACTGAATTATCATATAAGAGTATCGATATGTAATGTTAAAAAACACTAGTTGATTACATGTTTTTTTCTGTGATACCTTTCGAATCAACCCTATTTATTGACTTCATATAAAGTTTCCTCCACCCATTGTTTGGACCAGAAACCTTTGGTCGAGTACTTTTCAATAATTCACGAGTCTGAGAAACAGAGAATTTCTAACATGGTAACCAAGCAATATGCATCTCAAATTACTATTGTCCTGACGACCGATCCAACGATTCTTCTTAATTGGAAGCCAACATCACGGATGATTAACTTGGTAGATTAATTTGTTTGAATCATGGATGATTAATTCTTACAATAATATCGTATTCTAATGGTTATCATATTTACACATTGGGAGCTAATTTAACTTGAAACCAATGAGGCCAATTTCCTATGCAATTATTTATCTCTTTTGGTGTACAAAATTAATTACATTTGGTATTTGAGTTGAAAGTGAATTGAATTGTTGCATAAATGGGTATTACTTAATGTACTAAGAATATTTTTAAAAACGAGTTGCTAATATTGATTTATTCTTGAAAAGTTGTTATAAGGAATTTGATAGACAATTAAATGTATACTGTGAATATATATATATATATATATATATATATATATATATATATATATATATATATATATATATATATATATATATATATATATATATATATATATATATATATATATATATATATATATATATATATATATATATATATATATATATATATATAGTTTTCTATGCATAATTGTTTTTCAAAAAAATAAAACTAATTAAGTCACATGATCTTGATATCCTGTTTCCAGGATGTTGCTACACATTTGTGAGAAATTCACAATCACTATAGAGCAGAATTCTTTAAAAATTTAGTTAATAAATTCAAATATTTTGTACCTAAAAAGTCTGAAATATGAGTATAAGAGAAAAGAGAATTTGATACCCAGCAGATACTTTGTCACAATGTGACTGGCAAAGATGTTAGGCCCTAGATGAAGAACATGCTGATAAAAACTGATAATTTCACTCAAAACAGGTCAGTTGACAAGTTATCTTTGCTCCATAATTGTCTGATAGCCTCTATCAGCTAATCACGGTTTTTGTACACAAAACTAACAAGCATTTTGTTGTGATATGTGATTAGCAGGTCTAGTCTCATGTTGGTGTTTGATGTCGCAGAGACCTTCTTAATTTCATGCTATTTTCTTGTTATCTTGTTATTGATGTCAAATTGACCTCATATACTATATTGTTCTTGTCATTTTATATGAAATTTTTTTTTTAAGTTGAATGTAAATTATCAAAATGTCTCAAACTGTTATTGAGAAACATTACAAAAAAAAGCCAAGTTTGAATTAAACCAAAGTTTTCTTTTTTTTCATTTTCTGAGGAGAGACATTTAAATGTCTTTTTATTATCATCTCTTTAATATCCTAAGAGAATGTCATAGTTCCATGGAGCAGGTGTTAATATCATAGTATGTAAATGAGATTTTAACATTATTGTAAGAATAAGAATATAACAGCCAGAATTATATAGAAAATGAGAAAACTTCACTTTTATCTTATAAGCCACGAATAACCAGGCCACATCCTTTTATTTAACATTGTAATTTTCTACAGTTCTTGTATAAAATGGCCCAAAAAAATTTCTGGAATTTTTTCTTTTTAAGAAATATTTTTAGAGAAGAAAGTTTAGTGTTTTACTTACATGAGACAAGATTTATTTTCAACTTCAAGTCCCTCATAAAACGCTAGTAGTTTAACATATTATGTTTCCTTTGTATGAATGGTATACCAAACCAACTCCTTTGAAAGCCATTCTTTACAAGTCTAGCATGTTTAAAATGTAAAGAAGTGATAAATTTATTCATGTATCTGCTATAACATGATATTTGCTCGTTGATATCTTTCATGAAGTTGGCATATTGCCTAGTCCAGACTTGTTTTTGACTCCATAGCAATGAACTAAATATTTTTATCTCCATGAAAAAATATTATCAACTTGATGGGATATTTGTTAACAATCCATCTTACATGTTTTGTAAATCTTGTTAATGTGAAACTTGAATGTACTTCATGACAAGCTTTATGCTAAACATGACAAACATGATATTAATTTAGTGAGTCGAATTTTATGTATGTACTTTGATGAATACGATGATAAGTTAATTTGAATTGAAGTAACATTTTGAAATAATAAAGGTTTAGTATAAAATCTAATTGCTAAAATGGGAAACTTATCAAGGTTGTGAAAGCAAAAAATTATTTGGTTGAAATGATTAACAATTTGAATTCATTATCAAATGTTTTTTAAGTTGAGTATTGACCAGCCAGATGCAGAAAAACACTAAAATACTTATGTTGAAATTGTTTATTAAAGGTAACAAATAATGATTACAAATTGAACCAATTTTAGTCATTTTCTAAATACCGCTTGTGATTCATTGTTTGCCCTTGAAATTGTCCAACATTTCACAAAAAATACTGCAGAGCCCAGGACAGATAAATATTGATAAGTTTGAATTTTATGACACATCCTGTATACATTGTTGTTATAATATGAGTTATTGCAGGACATGTATCGGGGAATCAACCACTTTATATTTGTGTTAGAATGGCTTTGTGAGAAGTTAAACATGGACAATATCTGCCTCTACTTTCCTATCAAAGACAGACGGTTGCTACACAGATATAATAAATATATATCTATGTCTATATATTTACATTATGTCTCTACTTCTTTATGTCATTAAATGCTCTTTACAAATCCACACGCTATTTGGGAGATTTTTGGCCTGGTAGGACCGCATGTTTATGAAAGTTTGGAAAATTGCTAGGCAAAAGAGTTAGTAGAATGAACCCCCATATTGAGAAATGCGGCAGTGTCAAACCATAGAATTTGTCTTTTTGTCCCCTTGACTACAGCATTGTACAGTTGTTAGCTTGTCGATTGTAGACCTGTTTCAGATCTCTACCTGGCAAAAACTTTTGATATATCTTAATTCAATTGCTGGCAATGTCGGCACAGGTAGATTTCACAAAAACATTAGGTGTTGTAATAGTGATTACGATTTCTATGCCTTGCCCTGTTTGTGAACTCTATTGGAAAATCTACTATAGTGCCACCCGTTGCTATGGAGGCCATTGCCTAAGCAAAGAATTAGTGACGATAGCATTTATTATGAGCTTCGCTCTCCAAAATACTGGAATAGCTGGTTTTGGCAATTAGCCAATAAATATCCCTTGATACAAGCAGTGTTTGTCAAAAATCTGTTGACAGCCCTAATAGCATAGGAGGTAGTACACACCCTTGCTGGACTGTGTTTTCAAAGGGGATGACATAAGCATTGATTCCCCCTTATCACTAAAGATGCATATGATACCCAACTTCAAATTAAGCGATACATCAAATTTTATATGAAACTGGCTTTATCTTTTTTTCAATGCAGAGCCTTCCTTTTCTGTTTTATTTATTTTCTGAGATGACTAGATTGTAAGGTTTCATATAATCAGGATGTCTCTTGAAGTTGATAAAAGTGTAATTCATATGCTGGAAGAGTTTGTGTCGTCATGTTGACATAGCCCTGAATATAGATTTATCCTCTTATTCAAGTTTTCAAAAGTGGACTGGAAACAAACCTTACATTGGTTTGTATTTTCATTTTAAAATTCTACAAATTGAATTATTTACATTATGTAAAGCCTGGTCAAATTTCAAACAAAGCTGATACAATAGTTTCAAGAAACGATGACATTTCACATTTTGATAAGATTCTTCACATTTTGATAACAAGTTTTGCAATTCGGTTCAAGCAAGGTGATGCAGAAAACGCATTTATTATCCAATATTAGCTGTTTGATCTGTGTATTGACTTGCATTATGTGAAAAACTCTTTTGACCAATCACAACCCTCTTCGTACAAGTATGTACACGCAAGCTTAACAATCAATTGTCAAGCTTAAATTTCAAATACATCACCTTCGGTTCTGTCCATGTGCTTATCCTTAGAACAACACTCAAATAATCCATTGATTATCTGTTATTTTGGGTGTCAGTGCATGCATGTTTTGCCAGGATCTATATAATGTCTTATCTATCACTTATCTAACGGCTTAACTTGTGTTGAAATTGCTGTGATATGTTGGTTTTCTTAATAAGTCGATGATTCTTTGTTGTCAATGAAATAAGATTATGTACAAAATTGCTACTGCTGAAAAGTATTCAAATGACCTATTTTTTAGAAATATTTTACTTAAGAATTTGCATTTATTTTAAGTGAAAAAATTACTTTTTAAGTTATATGACAATTTTATCCTGATTCTCCTTTTTAGATAACTGAAAATGTGTTTTTTGCTTTGTCAGCTAAAACACAATTCTTGTTTTAATTAATCAAATGTTTATATATATATATATGGCAGTGTTGTGAAAAATCACGTTTATGGAAATGATGTTTAAAAAATGTGGTTTGCACACCATATCCATGTTAAATGGCACATTAATTAGGAATATTTCACACTTTTGTCAGGTGAAGCATCGCAATTAAAACACAGTAAATTTCTGAACAATAAAAATGTCAACAATTCTTCTCTTATAGCCTCAAAACACTGTTAAGAAGCTCACGCCTTGTGATGAAATTGTTGGCAAGCAAACATTTATATTTCACTCAACAAAGCCTCCGGACTTTTATATGTTTCAATGCAATATGGGAAACAATAATAACTAACCAGAATTGTAGATTTCTAAATAATAGTAATTTTTGTAAACCTGTATGTTATTACTTAAAGGGGGTTTTATTTTTACATTTTATTTTAAAGAGGTTCATTTATTTCTCTATTCATTCATTTTACATTTCTATGGCAATTATTTCATCATATTTTCCTGGAAAAAATATTTTCCTGGAAAAGACTGTCTCAAATAATATGGATTCCTTTATCATTCATTCATTAAATTGATCATTCATTCATTCGTTCATACATTCTTTCATCCAACAATTCATATAATTCTTGTTATCTTTGCAACACAAGTTGATGTAAGCAGTATGTCAAGGAATTGAATCCATGATTTGATATTTCAAATTCATTTCATGTTCAAAGCTTATTTGTTGATGATACTCATTTGCTTAGAATCATCATTCACACCTCTCTAGCACTTCTTTTATTCAATCATTCCTTTATTTATTCATTCCTCTCTCTGTTTTCATAGAACTTATCAATCACCGGTTATTGTCTCGCTAGCCAAGTTGGGACCTTATTATGTACTGCCCCATAGCTACATGCATTGTACACCTCCGTTCAGGTGAGTCTATTTGTTACTATGGTAACAGATTGACGGGGCATAATTTTCCAATAAACTTCTTAAAAAGCGCTTGCCAATCATCAACCAAGAAATTGATTGGTTTGGACCCTCAAGTGGAGGTATTGTGAAAAATTGATGTGTCTATGATCGTGGAAGGCTTGGTCGTCGTGTCAAGATTAGACAACTACGATTCTGCCACCTTTGATGTGTTGGGTTGCCATGGTTTCTGTAAACTCCACAAAAGGCATTCTTGTACCAGATAGTTCTTTTGTTTTCAAAGGGTTGTCTTATGATCATAAAAATCTCATTCTAAAATCATGATAAATCCTGAAAAATGTGCTCTTTTAGAGGAAGTTTGTTTTGTTTTGAGAAGGTCAGTTTATTATTGTCATTAAGAATAAGCTTGTTCCATGGTTATCAACATGTCATACCATGGGTATGATTATATCGGGCTAACCTAGGCATGGGATTTAGCACAGTGATTAAAACATTCATTCATTCATCTCTGAATGAGATCAAGGGACAGTGCCAAATCAAGGGTTCATCCCTTATATGGGTGATTTTTTTAAAAGTTGTGTTTCAAGACCCTTATAACTCCAGTGATGGAGATAGCATTAACCTTTTAACAAGCAATTTTTAAGTGAGTGGGGAGGATTCTGGGTTTAAGTCATAGCCCCCAACATCCCTAACCAGTGACTGAAATCCCTCCTTGGATTGGTAAATTTCACTAAAAGCTGTTCTAAAGCAGTCAAGTGTGTGTGCATGATACAATTCAGTGCAGAAACACACATGTTTTGATAGTCCAGCCCCTACTTGCAGGTGCCACTGCAATGCATAGCACCTTAGGTATAGTTGCTTTCTCCTGCATTGACAACACTGCCATTAAATTAGATAGAATAATCTCAAAATTGGTGTTGAATTCTTATCCATCTTACCCTGGTATAGGACATTTTACTATATTTCAGTGACATGTTTAACTGTTAACAGTTCAAGACACAACAAGGAATGGTTTGTTGTCTCTGTTTAAAAAAATAGTCTGTTTCCATAGTTACAAACAAATTTGATTTTTCTTACTGAGGCATGGAGTAAATGTGGAAAGAATTATCAATAAATAATTCCGAGTTGATTGGACACACGATTCCATGAGAGAAAGAGTTGCCGTGGCATTTAACATTGAATAAAGGTTGTAATCAATGGCTACTGCATGCTTCACTAGTTGATATACACAACAGATGGTTAACAGTCTTAATTGATGTCTTCGCTGCTGTAAGGAGGCGGCTTGTAAATGTAACATGGAGTTATTAGGTACAATAAATTCCTGTTTCTGATGAATAAACCATAGAATTTGTGCAAATTTACATACTCTTTGCTGTGAATTATTTCACATTTTCTTCTCAATTAAGAACACCTATGATGAAAATAGCTGAATTTGATTCTGAGACATTTCAACCATTATTGCAAAATTGTAAGATAGTTTTTCTTCTGTGGCCATATTCCCTTTGAACCCCTGTCTGTTTCATGTTGAGTGGCAACTATGAATGTTTTTTCAGCAGTGAATTTGACAACATAGTTAGATATGTATCAAAATGAAATATTTCCAACTTGATGTTATGATGTTATGTGAATTAGCTATAAATGTCTCTGAATCACCTCAGAGAAGCCGTTGCTGTATATCATGTAAACTGCATATTTGATTTTATGAATTAGAGATATTCCTTCACATTCCTTGAG
Organism: Phorcus lineatus; assembly: GCA_921293015.1. Lineage (NCBI taxonomy): Eukaryota > Metazoa > Mollusca > Gastropoda > Trochida > Trochidae > Phorcus > Phorcus lineatus. The sequence goes on along the minus strand of OV121094.1, from coordinate 10,000,241 downwards.
GCAGTGTTGCTATTAGTCATCAATAACCAAACAGATGTTAAAACACAATTCTCAGACACAGACAAATGGTTTTGGAGGACAAGAAGAATGATTGGAAATTAATGTTGGAAATATTTCAAAATTTATTTCCTTAAATGCAAAAGATTGGTAATAACAAATAAGATTGATGCATTAATGCCATAATTTTCATTAAAATTGATTACTAGGTACTTATTTTCATGGCATTTTTTCTCTTTAGTCAAAGTGTTACAACAGCAAATGTTAATGACTGTTAACCTGTGTCTTACTATGTCACTTTTGACGTTACTTTATTAATGTAAGCTTTCAATTGTTAAGCTTTTGTAAGGAAGGGTTGAAGAGCCACTCCATGAGTTGTTGGAGTCATATATACCAAACTTAATCAATGGTGTCAATTGATTTTTACAGTGACAATATGAAGATAGAACATCGCAATTGTGATCGAAAACCGGACATTTTGTGCGTCAAATAGTCAAACGTAATTTTGGAGACTTATCTAAAACAGCCAGGAGAGCAGTTAGGAGTTGATAGTGTTTGTTAGGTTATATAACTAGTATCCATGTATATTGGACGTTATATCTACACCTCTGTGTATCTAAAAGGCTGTTTTTAGATTTTCATGGAAAACCAGTATTTGTCATATATATGTCTTTTTGACATGAAAAGTTAAGATGTTTTGATTTTATTTCACCACATATAACATTTAGGTTTGTATCAAAGGTGAATAATATGTTATGAAAATCACGGAGTGGCTCTTTAAGAAAAGGTTTGCCTCAATTACAAGTTATCTAGTGCAACCAGTGACTTTATTCATGATTTTGTTGCTAATGATATTAGAGTCCTAAACCAGTGAGTGTATAGGGAAGTTAATTTTTGTTTTATTGTTAAGTTAGTTCTGATCGACTAACCACCTGTCTAATCAGTGATTTATATGTGGATGATTTGTCTAACATACTACAGGCAGAACATAAACCAAAACTTAATTTTATGAAAAATCATTAGAATTTGATTGTCATGTTGATAATGGTTTGAGATCCTTTGTTGTATCGATGCCAAATAATGGAACCATCTTCCAATTTAATTTAGGAAAGCTGCTCAATCAAATTAAAGTGCATTAGCAGGTTTTAAAAAAATGTTATTTCTTTAAATTTGCCCAAACAAACATTGTTTATGCCAAAGGTGTTATCTCTCGATGGTAAACATCTCATTAAACGACATGGTCATCTGTGGTCGTAGAAGAAATTATCGAGCATCAAGCAAAAACCACTGGCAGCCATTTTATGTGAACACCTTTTGATGATTTGAAGTAGTGAAATGGGTCAGCATAGCTAAACTGAACATGGTACATTCTACTCCTTTTGATTAAAAGACATTGTAGCGCAATTGGTAACATTTGTTTGAGTTTTTGTGAGATCACTTTATTTATCTATAACACGTGCCACTACCCATTTATCAACATATCTCTTTGAGAAAGCCTATGCACAATGAATATCCTCATTTTCTACATGCAAAGTCATCAAGCATGGAGTTGTACGCATTACCAGTGGACTATTATTATCATTAATTTAATTGTCATATGAATGATATACCAAAAATACTAAATAAGTCAAGATTTTAATCAATATCTCTTTAGATTATATAAGATTGGCTAGTAACTCCACTGTTCGGGGTAACTCTGAAAATGTATTGTTAATTGTTTTAAACCTCTTGTAATAGCCCTTGAATTGACTATTCACTCTTCTTGATTGCTTGCAGGTTTCAAAGTTAGCATTAGTTTAGTACCCTGTAGCTTTTTTTGTAAATTAAATTTTTTTTATTTTTTTTAAATTTTCATTTTTTCATTTTTTATTTAAAAAAAACAAACCCTGTAGCTAGCAATTGTGTACAATGTATTTTGTTCAAAGGGATATAGAGTTCTGAAATTTTTAAACAATTTTATTATTTCCAGCTGAATAAATAATGTTAGCCAGTACTTTGTAAACCTTAATTTGACTCGTGAGAACTGATATAGGTATAACATTATTATAGTTATAACATATTTTATGATTCATTATTTATTCAACCACTTGTTTATTTTTTAACATAACTGTTTTGTTTTGAACATAAATTCTATATGGGTATATAAATTAATTGTTAATTACTTTTTTTAGAATAAAACAAATACATGAAAAGTGACATGGTTCAATTTTCAAATTGTTGATAAATATAAACTTGTGCCTGTAACGGTACATGCTTCACAGCGAGGTGATTAAGTACAATTAGATTTATAAACGAAAGTTTATTTCTGTAGAAATCCTGTCACTAATTTGGAGAGAAAGGCACTAAGCTATAAATCAGTAATAATTTCCTCATATTTTAATTAATTTCTATTGTTGTAAGCAAGTGAGTTTGTTTCCATAGATCGCTATCAAGGAAAGGCTCAGTTTTCTGGGAAATAGCACCTCTTACTAATTAGAATCTTAGATTCGTGTTATGTTTCAGATTGATTCATTACTGGAATTTATTTATTTGGCTTAATCTGTTATAAAGTTGTCATTATTGAGATTTACTTAGTTTTCCATTTGAGATTAATCTTTAAAAAAGTATGTATTTTCTCATGCATAAGATGCCCATACTAAATTTTTTTTTTTAAATTAAGGCTTAAAGATGCATCCATAAACTGTCATATGGAAGATGAGAGAAATTGTGTATCAAGAAAAGGTTAAAACCAACCCATTCTCCAATATTGAGATATTGTATAGTTCATATAATACTCTTTAATATTGAAAGATTGAGGTGGTCCTTATCTTAATTTTTGAAGTATATTTATATTAGAAAAGAGAAATGTTTCATGCCACATGTGATAGGATATCTTTTAATGAATTATTTTTTGTTATATATTACTTACATAAGTAAATCTTAAAAATACATATGAGCAGGACCTCTTTTCACAAAGACCTAAGATGATCTGAAGTCACATAGGTAACCTTAGCGCATTTTTAAACAATGGGAGTTAAGTTAACCTTAGGTAAGTTTGATTTGTGAAAGGAGGCCCAGGAACTTCCATATATATTTGAAGCTTTAAGTAAAGAATGTAGTTTATATGTTTTTTTCAATATTGCTGTTCACTTCAAGAGCTAATTCATAATTGAGGTGTATGCCTCCATGAAGTTAAAAATTTGATTTATGATACGAAATACTTCTTTGAGTTATTTGATGTGGAGTACTCTTAGAAATCCCTAAATCTTGCCAACATAAATCACCAAAGTTATAAAATATCATGAAACCTATTTTCAGTGGCACAGTTTCCAGTCGTTAATTCTTGTTGAATTATCGAAGATGTACTTCTTTTTGAAATTTCCAAATTTACGACTTCAGCTTAATCCTCGTCATATCTTTTCATAACAGCATGATTCATCAAATATTTTCTACATTTCTTTTGAAAAATTTCTTTCCCAGGTGTGTCTTGGTATATGCAATATAATTTGGGTTTTAACCTTTCAATAATTTTCAATGCTATTTATCCAAGTTATAAGTAATTTGAATGTATGTATGTAGTTAGGGTTAGTCATGCTCGGTGTTGTGAATCCTTTCATGCTTGAATGAATCCACATAATAACATACTTCTCAAACTTACTATGAAAACTTAAAAATTGCAAAACTACACCATTTTCCCACAGGCAATCACAAATAGCTCAATAATTCTCGAAAAGCAAATTCCTCCGTACTGGAGAAGTAAATATTGAAAAGTGTTCGTGCCCAAGCCCTCTAAACAATATTGAAGGGGAGTTGTGGCTACAAGGATTCCATAGTTACGAACAATATAGCTTATCTCTAGTTCTTGTCCGGCCCAATCTTGGCTATATTTATTCTTCAGCATATCCAAACAATCTACTGTCCTCATGTTTGCCCAAGTCAAAAATACCTGATATTCCCAATGAAATTTGGTATTTAGTTTCAAGATTTTGGGTCTTTGCCACGAAATACACGTTTGACATAAATTCGAAAACGAGCTGGTTTATGGCTCTATTGCTAGTTGACATTTATTGCGAGACATTATTGTAAATTACCAAATTTTTATGTTCACTGTTTAGGTGCGGGCATGACTTTACATTTTGAAAGCCAGGACAGTTTTATCTAGGGTTTCAAAATATCTTGTTTCCAAAGTACGAGAGATATTCATTTTTAGACAGAACCCACAACTAGTTTATGAAGGTCACCTATAAAAGCTGGACTTATATTTAGATAGGATTATGTTTGTTTTGGGAAATATTTCACCTTCCTAACAACATGAGAGACTTGATTTATTCAGAAGATTTATTTCTTAAAAAAGAAACTACTGTGGTATTAGGCAAAGTAAACTTTGTGAAAGTAATGGAAAAAAATAACAACTGTGTTTTTGGACACTAGAGCTTGTTTGTGACATGTGCAAAGGATAAATGTAATTAAAAAATTATTTCTGTTTTTTAATACAAATATATTTTTTTAATATAGGAATTATTTTATGATGGTATTTAGTTCATAAAAAAAGACAATAAATGTGAAATCTTCATTAGCATGAATTAAATTTCTCAGTCAAACTTAAACTCATAAAAAATTTTTTGAAAGTTACAAAACCCCCATGAAAGTAAACTATTTGTTTAAAATATGAAAACCAGAACACTTGAGAAATATTGGTACGCTTTGTTTATGCTAAAAATTGTAAGTTAACTCTATCAAGGAGTAAATGTATGTTTAGGTTTGAATACAAAACAAAAACAACCTGTAATTGCTTTCATTTCATTGTTTAAGGTGTTAATATTTACTTAGAAGCAGAGCAGCCAACAGTGCTGTTGTACTCTAGAATTCCATTGTGCCGTTACAAGTTTAATTATATCAAATTCATAACATTCCAACAAAGTCCTAAGCTGGAAGAGGCAAATATGAGTATTTATCTCTTTGTTGAAATCAAATGAGGCAGTACATGGGTCAGCAACGTTAGCTGATTATACAATACAGTTTGGATGCTTTTCTCTTTTTTTCTGTTGCCTTCTGCAAACAGAGTGGAGGGAGTATTGACCCTTGTATACTCCCACGCTCAAATTACCTTCAAGGGTAGGAAGATTTCTTGTCAGTGGTTCTTTTAGATATTACAATTAAGAGGATGATAGTACACTAATCTTGTCTTTAAAGAGCATTTACAAGTGTTATCCTTAAAAGAAAGCAAACTTTTTTAGAAGGAAACTCATTGTGTGACTATCATAAATCAAGTCTAGCTTTTCTTTGACAATAACCTTGCAGTTAAAAAATCATTCTAAATAGCATTACGTATTTCACATGTTCAATAATATGCACTGTAATGAACAATTTCCTTTTTTGATAGAATGTTTATATTATTGATAGATAATTCTTTAAAAAAAAGGAGGGGTATGTAACAGTATCCCTGTTGTATGCCATATTTCATGTTGAAGAATAAAGGTGATAAAGGTCGTTGACCTACACTCAATTCCTACTTTCGAAGTAGAATAAACATTTGTAAAAGTTTATGTTCTTTTATTCAAAGCATGCTTTAAAAAAAAGGTGCTCACACCGGCAAAAGAATCTGTCCACATACACTCACAATTGTCAACCACAATTTTTTGTACAAATATAGCCATTTTTGATGTAATGATATCATTCATTGTTGAAGGAATAATTTGCATATGTGTATGAGTAACAAAGTGCAAAATTTGGTATCCTCTCATCTGGCATTTATGTCCTCGCACACGTTTGAAGTTAGCCCTCTTATAAAACCATCTGATCGCAGCCAATATCTAAATTCAACATCAATTTAGCTGATATTCGACAACACCCCACACAGACCTGTATAACCGCATGATTGTAACTCTCAAGTCCTAGATGCATATTCTAGACTTCATGCCAAAGAAATATCCAGTTTCAGACATATTTTTCAAAATAGTTCAAAGTGAATATTTTCATAAATTTTATTTGATTTGGACATTTTGAAAATTGTTTGCTTAAAGGATAGCTGTAACAAGGCACATGTAGATATTTCACAGAACCACCCAACACATACTTTACGCAGATTTAGGAATTTTGTGTCTGAGCGTCGAGCAAAATGAATATCAATTCATGAAGATTAAACCAATGCAGTATGAATTTGATATGTGACAGTTCAATCAGTTATTCGTGCACTTAAGCAGAATGTAGTCAAAAGCTTTTGTTCAAATGATCTTGTGTACGAAGCCTTTGGAAACATGCCAAGAGCTTTTTGTGAAAAGATAGTTTTGCCCGTAGTGTCAAAAACGATCATATTTAAGAGTCTTTAGAAAAAAATTGCTCTTTTGATATGGATGAGAACATTTTCATGCAATCAAAGAAAACTCGTGTTATATTCAACGCCCAAACAGTATTGGGAAGTTTGCACATTTGACAAGTTTATTACCAACTGATATGCTTTTCTTGCTTTTTTATTTTGAATATCATGCAATCTTTAGTTTGTATGACCATACTAAAGACGTTTTGAAATTCCTAGAAAGGTAGTTAAGAGAAAATATCCTGCGTTGGTAACAATTATGCAATTTGTATTGAAGAAAAATCACATGTCCCAACTTGTGACAAAGAAATGACAAAAGCTTTATGCAAGTTTAAACTGCAAATATTTGTTTATTTCTTTCATAAGTATTTCTATATCAGAACTGAAATATAGCTGTGAATCTTGCAGTACTTTTGTTCCTCTACAATTTGACATTACAATTTAACAATCGTATGTTTATTATGATAATTTATTTGATAACTTATGGGTGAGTCTTGATTCTTTTTATTGTCATCAATAACAATGTGTTTTAGGTTAAATGTCTTCTTAATTTAATGCATTTACTATGATGATGTTATAAAAAAAGTTTTATTTTTCATGTTCATAATATAGTCATCAACAGTTAAGTGGACCACCCTACACTCAAAGTTTTCATTTTATCACTATTTAAGCTCACATGTATTCTTACAAGAAAAATTATGAAAAACATTGGAACCAAGTTTACATTTAAAATAATTAGGTAACAAAGAGAACAGTTTTAACTTAATTTTCATAATTGAATCAATGTATCATACTCCCATATACAGTTAGTTAAGTCACCTTATGTGTGGAAGCACCTTATGAAAAGAGATTCTGAAAAATCTAAATCATGAAAAATCACTTTTCTACATTAATCTCTTCTGCAAATCTCAGTAAAAGTTGATTCAGGTAATTTTGATAAATCAGCCTGAACGGTAAGACCCCCTTCAATGAATCGTTGCCCCTCTATAATTTACAAGATTTCACTGGATAAGGCCATACAGAAGTATAGAGGCCTGTTGCTTGGATACCGTCTAATTTATGTGACATTTTCCCAACAACTTGTTTAGTGCTATGGTAATAATCGGCTGTAACTAGGCATCAAACCATGATTAATTTAGTCCAACAAACACTCATGTTATCTTAATTCCATGTTTGTTTCAATAAACTCTACAATTTGATTAAACAAAATTAAAATGTCCGATCCATGTATAATTGGAAAAGCATTTTTGTATCCGATGAGTGTAATAAAATTATTTCCGAGATGAAAGATTAATTCAAATTGTTACAGAGCTTATATAAGTGGACAGTTATGACATTAATATTTTGATTTATTCATGATATTTATCCTCTTAATATTAATGTTCAAGCCTAAAAATGATTGTAGCACCATTATTGAAACTGTTCTACCTCATTTTAGGAATCTGAATGTGAAATAAAAACTTTTGCAAAAAAGGATTTTCTTTAACATATGTAAAAAAATTAACATTTTTATTTCTAAGCCATAAGACATGAACATTAAGCAAAAACAAAGAGATGATATAAAATACAACATTCAAGAAAATCAACCTTTCACATTTTTTTAACATCTTTTATCTTGTCCAAGTATTCATCATGTCTACACTGATGTTGATAAGTGAATATATATAGATAACAAAATGACACAGAATATTTAGGTAATGTAGAAAGAGGGAGTATGGTGTCCCAACAATTCCAAGTCACATGTCAGTGTATACGATAACAATGTAATCGTCTCTTATCTGAAAACAAAGCTTTTGAATCAAAAATACAGTTTTAGGTTTCAGGGCTAATTTTCTGTGCAAGGCACGGGGAGAGGGAAACATGACACTGCGACTTCCCACTTGCCTTAGAAATATGAAACACAGAGTATTTTGTTATCCGTCAGTTCTCTCTTTGTACTTATAGTCTCACTGGATGTAATCTTACTGTTACATTTAAAACTGAGCTTGAAATTCTAGACATTTTGTTGTGTGAACATAAGCACATGTGAATTCTAGGTTTGCATGAATATCATGAAATCTGGATCCTGCAACATTTAATGTAACTTTGTTGTAATTATGATATGATTTATGATATAGTTTCTATATGAAAATATGATATTAATCTTACTTGTTATGAATTTATACTTACTTGAATACTTATAATATGAAATAGCAAGACTTTTACCTATAAATTTGCATTCAAGTTTTTATGGTATTTCTTTAATCCAAAATGGCATTATTATTATTCTGTATGAAAGTTAATTCATAAATTAGTGTAAACGCGGTGTAAAAAATTGGGTATGAATATTTGATAAGTTTTTAGATCAAAATAATGGCTCGTGTCCTAATAAAAGGCTTTACCTTTAAAAATTTTAAATATTTATTTGCATAAATTTAATAATTTCACAAAATGATTCTTAGATAAAGGTTCATTTAAAATTCTTCTGATGATAAAGTAGATATTTTGTTACCTATATGATTTTACTAAAATATAAAAATTTTATGCATTGGAATAAGCTAGGGATTAAATGGATGATGAATAAAAAAAAAAGAAACCTGTGATCTACATAATCATTTATCATTTAGGTCAAACACATTGGTTATCACAAGTGAGCATGAGGACGGTGACTTTTTTGTATTTAGTTACTCATTCAGTGTTGTGAGGCAAAAGCCTAAAATAACATTTTGAATAAACATAAAAACTTTTTTTTAAAGCTTAGCATGCAAACATTAAATTGTAATGTAAAATACTTCAGCATACAACAATCTATTGACCGATTGGCTTGAAATGTTATCTTTAGAATAAAATAAGATATTATTTTCATCACCGAACTTTGTGATGTTTAATGTTTAGTCAGTGTCAGATCTAATTTGGCTTAAACTTTGGTTGGTTAATGCTGAATATGAATTATTAATATCATCTTTGGGTTTTGTGGTTTTTATAGTGGTCGTATTTGACATTCCTTAAACCTAAGCAAAACTAAGCAAAATAATATCTTATTTTCAAATCATTTAAAAAAATTGTTTTTAACACAAGATATATCAATAAAATGCGTCTTTTGGTATGCTTCCATATTCTCTCTTTATTTTTCTAGAAAACTTATATAAAAAATATTAAAATTAAAATACTTTTGATTTAATCTCTACAACTTAACAGCATAATTTCACTCAAAATTGTCTTGTATTACCTCGGGCAATTTATATTTCTGTTATTTGATTTGTTAGATGTCACCGTTCATACTTTAATGCTATTTCAACAGCTAAATGTGTTTGTAAAAAACATTATTTCACCGAGTATTATTGTATTGCCACAGAGCTGTAGCTATATAACCTCTTGCCCTAGTATCAGCATGTCAAAGAGCTTACATTGGCAAAGAAATTGTAGCTACAATTTACATATAATCATTCCTATCCTTATTTGATAATAATACAAAATTAGGTTCCTTACCCTATATCATTGAAGTCATAATCATAATGGTAACTAATGTCTGATGCTTAAGATTACTTTAGTGCAAAGAGAAATTAGAAAATCTGCACTTTGAAAATGTGTAATATCACCCAAAACGCGGTACATTAAGGGACGGTGTATCATGTTGTATCATGGCAATAGCCCCCAGCTTCCACATACATGTACCCCTATCTACCATCTTTCATTTGTCTTAGCAATTAATTTCTAGTACATTTTTGTATGATGTCAATTGTACACCTTTTTTCCTATCCTTTTGCATGTGTTTGATAAAAACTGTTTCTACATTATTTTATGTTGATGTTCTAATTTCTTTCGTTTCTCTCATCATTTTGTGAATCTGTCATTTACTTTGTTTGATGTCAACTCTTACACCCTTGTTCTCTCTCTAGGTCCTTTGCATAACACCTCCATTCCTTCTGTCCGTCCCCAAATTCCTGGCTTCAAACCCATCGCGCCAAGTCTGAAGCTTGGTGCCCACCTCACCCACTCGCCCAACGGTCCGCTTCATCAAGGTGAGTTACCTCCCTTCGCTCTATTCTCTTTGCTTGCTGCAATGTATGTTTTGTTGTATTTGTGTCTTCCTTTGTGATATTTCCGTTTTGTTGTTAGTGAACACTTGCTTGTTATCTGTAGATATGGAACAGTGTCTTCTACAAAGAGAGGCTTTACAGTGAAAAAAGTTGAAATTTTCCCCTAAAAATTCTGAATTGCATGAGACTTCCAAAATTATTTTGCCAGACACAGAGTGTCATCCTTTTAACTCTAAAGTCAATTTGCAATAATAAAAATATTCAACTGGTTAATGAAAAGTAAACAAAAAAGAGCCTGTATGAAACCTTCTCTTAGACATTACCTCTGATTTTTTTTTTTTTTTCAAAATGAACGAGAGTCAAAAACTTTCAAAATGATTACAATAATAATGTGTTATTCATAAACTTATGTTTATTTATCAACCATGATGAAATGATCTTTGTTAAATTTATATTGAATTAACTAACTTATTATATATATGATCATTTTAACAAACTCAATAGTTTTTAGTTTTTGTTATCACTTCACCTTGGAGTGTAGATTGACAACTACCATGGTTTTCTCAAATTCTGACCTCGCATTGAATTCAAGGGTTACCCATTTGTAGAACATTGCCTAATTTACCCCAGTGCCTGTTGACATTCAAGAACCTCGTCATTAAATGCATGGGGCACATTCGAATCATCAGAAGTCATATCTTTGAATTAATGTCAAATTAGGGACAATATGTCAAATTTGAATGTACTTTTATTAAGGAGCATTTAAAGGAATACTTTTTGGTTGGATTTTCAAAGTGTCAGTTGCCTATATTTTCACTTTCTTACAACTCGTAACTTGAGGTTGTTTCATGATAACTTGAATACTCGTGGTATCATTTGATCTTAAATCCATTTCATGACCTTTCATGTCAAATCTTCAATAAGCCATTGAGTACAAATATCAATTAAGCTGGAATTATTTTACATGTCAGTCAAGTTCATCTACTCAAAGATTTAATTCACCAAATTTGAAAACAATGTGAACTAATGATACAAACAGTTACGAAATCTTCAAGTATAATGGGAACTTTTCTCACAGAACAATAGCACGTGACATTCTTCAGCAAAGACTTCCAATGATGTAGGTTAAAGGGCAAAATGTTAAAAAGTTAAGTCTTTAATGGAGAGAGTGGACTCAAGTCTAATTGGTGGTACTAACCCACTGCCCATAGAAGGGCCCCACTTACCTCTCTCAACTTGCACTTGTGTTCAAGTGCTCCACAGTGCTGTGTGTGTGCCTAAGCAGGTGCCCTTGAGCACATTATAATCTTTTCTCTTAATAAAAGAATCGCAGAATTCACCTTGTTCATTCACATCAAAAGAAGTCGCAGGATCTGTCTCAAGAAGGCATAGCTAGGCCATCCAAGAGGGTTAACGTTTTTTAACTCCTTTTCTTTCCCAACCTCCATCTTTTGAAATTAAAATGACCCAAAGATTTGTGAATTGAAATACTTGAAATATCAGACTCAGAAAAAATAATTGAAGGAATCTATGTATTTTTAAAAGTTCATATCAAATTATTTGAACTTCTCCTTGGTAAAACTTTTCTTTTCTCGAAATTAATTTCTGCCACACATTCTAAATGGGGAAAATTACAGCAATTGGAACTTGCTATCTTTAGAAGAGTTCTTGGTCTGCCAGAATGGTTAAAGAGAAACTGTTATTGAAGTTGAATTCATCTAACCACAACTTTAAAAAAGAATCTATTTTCGCTTTTGCCATTAATTACACCTGTCCAATTTCAGATCCACACAAAATTAATGTTTTCACCAATAAACTATAACTAGAAAAGTGAAGTATTCACGGACATGATGAGGGTGACATTTATACAGAGATGTAGGCTAATAGTTAATTGTATGTATTTCTTCTCAGTTTCCCTCGGGAGATGTTGTTTCAGGCACATTTCCTCGCTTTATGTTGCATTGTTTTCTCTGGTAAACTGTATATATTAGCCAGTGGAATGCAAGATATTTAAACAAGGACAATCAGCTTTCCTGCAAAAACATTTTACATTTACTCTGTGGATAAGGCCGTATTCTGTAGCTCTTGAAACATGATATGTTTTAATGTTTTAAAGATATCTTTTTTTAAAAATGGTAGGTGAAAACTGTAATAGATAAACTAGAAAGATATCCATATAGTAGATATCAATTTATCAATCAGAGACATCAAATCTGCTCATAATTTCAGAAAAGAAGGAAATCGATAGATTTTAGATTTGAATATTCTGAATGATTTTAATGCAATCTAATGTAACAATTTTTAAGAATATTAAACATATTTTGATTGAGCATAAAAACTAGTTATAGCTATTTATGCAGTAAATTGAAGATAATCAACATTAGTCCCTCTAATGCTTTTTTCATGATCACCAGAATATTAATAATTCATGTAAAAGGGTAAAGCTACTTTTATACCAAATCCTCCACCAGTTTAACAGTATTGTGTCATACGTACGATTGTTGTACATACATATAAACTTCACTGTAGGAATTATACAGGAACGAATAATCACAGAACATCAAATTCATTTATGACACATCAAATGTGATGAAAGTTGAACCCTATATTTTACTTCTCCATATTTAAAAACTGCTTTTAGGTTGTTAACCTTTGGGAACTCTTTCTGTAATAATCGCATCGCCTGTCACATCACTTCAAGTTCTCAGCTACTAATTAAAATTCAACACATATATCTTGAAAGGCACATGTATATAAAAGAAACAACAAATGTCCAATTTGTGACACCACTTGTAATCAACAGCTCTGAGGAAACAAATGTCTTAGGATTAAGGAATTGTGTTTTATTGAGATTTTATTACTACCAGCCATCTTATACATAACTTTTTGATGGTTCTTCAGGGGTTCAGCAGGGACACCTATGCTTTATTACTGAATGGGTGACCAACCGTGAAGCTTTTGTAGATAAAGACAAAACAGAGGGAACTGCATTTTGAAAATATTTGAAAAGCTGACAGAATGTAATTGATTGCTTTTAGGTGTTATGTCATGTGTTGCGGTCTGACTGAAGTAATGTCTATAGTGTAGCTATAACCAAAGTGAGCGTCAAACAGGCCGTTCTTTTTGCTCTGATATTGTTAAGGATATTGTTAGGTTTGTGATCACACATTCTTGTAGGACAAGTCCTTTCGGGATTTGAACCAATATTCTCAGAGTTTGGCACCACTTCTATGTGATGCATTATTCTTAGGTGTGGGTTTGAATCCAACAAGGAACTTGTCCCTAAAGTGCAATATATGTGATATAGCAGATCTTACATTACATTTGGTCACTAAGGATATATATTTATTTCTCTAAGGTTCTTTAAGCAGTGGTTTTTACGATAGATTTTGTTTGCAGGTGTGAAGATCCCATCCTCTAACAAAGGAAATGTAGGAGGAGAGTTTTCCAAGTTCCGGTTGACGCCATCAGGACACAAACTGTCTCACTCTTCCAGCGCCGCGGGGAAGTCATTCAACCCAGACTACACCAAGTATCTCAAACGGTAAATCATCACTCATGTTCAAATAATATATTTGTTTCTTAAACTGTTTTAAACTGAATATAAATATTATGAGTCTTTGTGGATTAACAACTTCTTAATAAGATTAATATTTGGTCTTATTCGGAAGACAATTTATTAGTTCCATGTCTGTTGCCGAGCATTATGAGGGTAGGAATTGATGGTTGCATGAGATTTGTGATGCATCAAGCAGATCTTTCATAGGTGAAAAAGGTTGATAGAATAAAGCCTCTGAAAGAAGCACATATTATTATTCTAAAGTTATCTAAAGTATCCCTTGTGAAAAAATTCGTAAAGTAAGTATGTCTGTAATATTGTACCAAAAGGTTACAAATCTTGAACTAGCAGATCAACAATTTACCAAATTTCACTTTAGTCTCACCCTAAATATCTTGGAAAATGTCTATAACTTGCATCATTTTAAAAGCAATAAACATATTTGACTTGGTGAACAAAGGGAATAAAACTAATAACAGCTTTGTTTAACCCTCTGTTAGGTCTTTTATGAGGAATAATTGATAGAGATTATTACCCGAGGAAGTGTGTCATATGATTTTTACGAAACGAGTGTGAATTTTTGTATATACACTAATTCGCACGAGTTTCGTAAAAGTCATATGAAACACTTCCGAGGGTAATAATTTCTTTATTACCGATTCTATTCCATTTAAAACGCATTGAAATATTCAGAAAACGGTCTCCTTCATTTGCGACGGCCCGCAACAGTGACGTCATGAACAATGGTTTTATGACGTCACAGACGACAAACTACGGTCACTCGCGCTGAAACAATCGTTGCCAGGCAAAAGTGATATGTGCACATGTGCTCATATTGAAAATATGTCACCGCTTATGATAAACCTTATGGGTAATAAATAGAGTTATGAAATAGATGATATGCATATTCCACAATGTTGATATATTGATAGATTTAGCATCATGAAATTTCCGTTTCTTATGAAATAAAAGATTTACAGATTCTACAATGGTGATATATTGATAGAGTTAGCATCATGAAATTTCAGTTTCTTATGAAATAAAAGATTTACAGATTCTACAATGGTGATATATTGATAGATTTAGCATCATGAAATTTCAGTTTCTTATGAAATAAAAGATTTACAGATTCTACAATGGTGATATAGTGATAGAGTTAGCATCATGAAATTTCAGTTTCTTATGAAATAAAAGATTTACAGATTCTACAATGGTGATATATTGATAGATTTAGCATCATGAAATTTCAGTTTCTTATGAAATAAAAGATTTACAGATTCTACAATGGTGATATATTGATAGATTTAGCATCACGAAATTTCAGTTTCTTATGAAATAAAAGATTTACAGATTCTACAATGGTGATATAGTGATAGATTTAGCATCATGAAATTTCCGTTTCTTATGAAATAAACGATTTACAGATTCCACAATGGTGAGGAGTGTGGAGGCAGCCACTGCAAAGACCTGGGCTACCGAGAGCACTATCATTGTCTGGACTGCAGCTTCAAGGTGAGCAATGGTAGCAATATATAGATACAGGATCGTATGTGTTTCCAGTATACGTTAGTCACTTCACCACCCACACGAGATGAGAGATGGAGAATGTTACCCTGGCAAAACAAAATTTAAAAAAAATTCATATTGCAGATATGGTGTTGATGTAAATTAGTTTCATTCAAACAGTTTCTGGGAATGTCTTAGTATCGTTGTCACTCAGCAAAAGTGTTGTTGATGCATTGCAAGTAAAAGTGACGTCATGTCGTTTTATGAGGTGCTGTGTTATGTAGCATCATTCCTATCAAATCATCAAATGATGTGTCAAGTGATATCTAAATATACTAGTGATTTTAAAGATCTATTGCACATGTTAAATCTCAGTATCTATTTGCATGTATGGTATTTTAATTTGTCACAAGCTTACTGATGACCATGATTCTTACTGTGTTATTTGTTGAGCACATTTTTGGTGATGGCTTTTATTAACATTGACACTAAATATGCTTGTAGGATTAAGTAGTAATTAAAGCGCTAAATTTCACACTATTTTCACTAATTTCATGGGGTAGCGTTAATTCACAAATTCCTGCTTTAGTTCAGCCTCTAAGTAGAAATCTGATTAAGATCATGAACTTGCCTGGTTATGTGGATTATAGTAAAAATGGTCGGTGGTGGTTTTGTGCATGTTAAGACATGGTTAACTATTACTCTTTTTTTTTTTTAAATAATAAAACAAGTTGGTTGTGGTATGTTTAAATAGTGTATTAAACTACATTAATGGTGAAAGTGGTATTATCTCAACTAATTTCTTGTAAAAAAGATACTTTATATAAACAATACATTGTAGGTGTTTGTCAAGAAGGAGGAAATGGTTCGACACTTTAAATGGCACAAGAAACGAGACGACTCGCTCCAACATGGTTTTCTCCGATTCAGCCCAATGGATGATTGTAGTCTCAAGTTTGGTCCCTGCACTCATAACGGGCGCCAAACTCATTATCACTGTCTGCAGGTGCGGATTTTCTTAAATTCTTTAATATAAATCGTTTTTGGTTTCCAAAGTAGTATTCAGTATCCGAGTCTAAAAATGACAGTCCCATCAGGGTAATTTTTGTTAAAAGAAATTCAAGGGGAAATTCAACTTCATTCATGTATGTTATTAATACATGATTATAAAATAACCCAGTTGAAAAATATTGCCAAGGGTATAATTTTCATTGATTTAGATTTGATGATTATGTAAAGGAGAGCGCACACTCATTTAAATTATACAAGAACGAGAGGTTAAGTCATTCATCTATGCTATGAGTGTGAAAGGCCCTGCAATGGCATTACAAGTCATTGTTGATTAGTCTTATAATAACTCATTTGTAAAAGTGTGAATATTCAATCCAAACACATAGTTTATTTTCATGATGTTTTAAAATTAGTAAAAGTAAGCCTCTTTTTCATGTAATTTAAAAAAACCCAAACTATTTGTTCTATTGATTTTTAATCAAATATGCTTCTGCCATTTTATTCAAAGGTAGTCTAAGTAGAATTCTTTTTCTCAAATTCAAGTCAGTGAGTCTCGGTACATGTAGTTTCAAACTTAGTACAATTGCCACTTAAACTTTTTCCATGGTAATCTATACTTTATCAAAAACAATTAGGTCTCTAATGGATAGGTTCTAGATAATTCTAAGATCATGATTTTGAAAATAAAGAAGGCATAATCCAATTTGAAAGTGGCTAGTTTGTCAATCAAAACGCCTGAGTTTACCTTTCATTATCATTTTCTAGTAACATCAATATCGAAAATAATTGTTACTTGCATATCAACATATGATACAGATATGTAGCTGATCAGGTGGTCACTATACATTACTGAAAAGCTCTTGACAAGGTTTTAAAAACCTTTACCAAAGACATTAAACATATTTAGTCTCCTTTTCCCCCTAAAGATTTGTCAAATAGTGCTGGAGGAGTTACCTCCCTTGAATTGTGCATTCAAGCAAGAGTTTAAGTTAGCTTGAATGGTTGGTTTGAATACCAACATTAGAAATTGATGGAAAAATAGTTAACACAATTATTTGAGAAAAAGAAGAATTTGAGAAGTGGTCAAATGATAATGGTAAGTCAAAAAGAAGGTAGCCATACCTTTAATAACAACCTGTTTAAAACAACTGAAAATTAATCTGGCTTGTTTTGTTTTGTTCACAGCAAGGTTGTGACAAAGTGTATATCAGCACATCGGATGTCCAGATGCACGCCAACTACCATCGCAAGGATTCAGCCATCATCATGGAGGGTTTTCAGCGCTTTCGAGCCACCGAGGATTGTGGGACACCCTCCTGTCATTTCTACGGACAACGCACAACTCACTTCCACTGTCGCCGGACCAGTTGCAAGTTTACTTTCAAGAACAAAGCTGATATGGGTAGGTACTTAATCTTTGGCTTTGGAACTCAAAGTCATGACCAAAGACATAAATGAGAAGTTTATTGAATTATTTCTGAAAATTTGGGGTAATTTTTGCAGAAAGCACCGTCCCCATTTTGCCTTGCAGAATTTCAGCTAAGATCAGATGACTAAGTATCATAAGCAACTGTAGACCACCAAGAAATGAAATAATATAATTGTACAATGTCCAATCTTATACATATATATATATATATTGATATTTTGTACAACTAACAAAAGAAAAAGGTGAAATCGCTATGTAAGTTGTTCTTCCAAAAATCCCAATGTTTGATTGAAAAGCAAAGAACCATTTGATTTCTTGCAAAAGAGATTTTGGATTGAATCTTAATTTTAAAACAATCTTGACATTTCTAAACACATTAAGGGTAAATTTTCATAGCAGTTAGCTAGGTATCCTAGATTTTGTCCTACATAGTGTTGGTCTAAAATTCAAATTTTCACAGTTAATCAGTTAAGAATTACAAATACATTCCAGAAAAGCACAAGACGTACCACCAGAAGGATGAGATTCTTGGCCGGGACGGATTCAAGAAATTCATGAAGTATGAGCACTGCAGCTACAAGGGATGTCGCTTCTCCAAGATCAGCAACCATATACACTGTATACGAGACGGTATGTCACTCAAGTTATTTTTTAAGAAGTTTATAATTAAATTAATTCTTAGACATTTGATTCTTTTCCATTATTGTCTGTAGATCAAGGCATGACCAAATAAATAAGGAATGTTTATATTTAATGATTGATATTTTATATTCTGTCAATACATAATCTTCATAGAACTTATTGGATATTGAAAGTAAATTGTGTATAAAGGAATAGAAATTAGAGTAATATGCAACAAGAAATACTTCAAATGCATAACCTTTTAAGCTTTAACTTTTACAATATTTGCTGCAAATAAGAATTAAGTGGAATGTGAGGAAGATGTTATTTGACTGCACATGCAAAAACTATGAATTAGGTATTTTGATTGTGAAATGTTGAGAAATATTGTTACATGGCATCGCAATGTTTTTGAAGATAAGTTAAATTTTCTTCTTCTAGGCTGCAACTATGTTCTACATTCAACTGCTCAACTGTATTCACACAAACGCAAGCATGAACGCAGGGATTTTGAAAATGCATATCGTAATTTTCGGCAAGGACATAAACCAACTCAACAGTCCCGTCCCTCTCAGCAGGTAATCAGTGCACTCCAGGGTGTTAACCCTCTTGCAGCCATAGGTGTCAATGGTGGCCAAATGTTAGCGCCAATGTCTTTAGCACAAGTCCCTCAAAATGTTCCATCTATGTCGCTACCTGTTAAAATTAAGATGGAAGCAGAATCCCCTAAAGAGAAGATGGAAAAGTATATGGATGGCAAATTGGACAATTTAGCTCCAAAGGAACCTCAATCTGAGGTCAGGGTGAAGGTGGAACCAGATGTCAAGGACGTGCAAAATGAAAGTCAAAGAACAAGGCTCCTTCACCATGCACCAGAACTGAAAGAAGAGAAATTGAGCGATAGTCTTACATTGCCCACACCTTCGTCGATCAGCCCTCAGAAGGGAGATAACTCTAGTAATGCCTCCAACGGTGGGACATCCCCATCATCAATGAATGGAGAACATATGCGGCCATCACCAGAGAAACGTGAGCGAGATGAATCATGGAAGACTTATTTGATCAGGTAAGTTCAACTTTAATCTACAAAAGAACTGTTTATAGCTATATGCCATGAGAGTTAGTTAATGTTCAGAATTTAGAAAAGTAGTAAATTGTATAATTTCCATTGGAATCTTTTTGTGTTTAGAATAATCATCACATTCATCGCTTATGTAATGGAGTTTCATGCTTTGCTTCAAACGACAGACAGAATGTATATTGCCATTATTTAAATGATAATTGTTTTTTGTCTATTTAGTTTCATTTTATTACATTAGTTAAACATTCTCCTGATACCGTCATTACATTCATCAAATTCAATATATTTTCCACTGAAAAATCCCTTTAGAAAGCTTGAATATCTATGTCTCTTATGTTTGATACATCACAATCTGTCAATTAAAAAATCATTAAGCTGACACATTCACATTCAAAATTATCATACAAATTTATGAACTGAAGGTTGTATTGGGAGAGGCTAGCCAACTTATAATATTGAATTCTTATATTGGTAATTGTGACTATTTGTAGGTACACTGCTAATGACCCGTGCAACTCTCGATGCCAGTACCTTTACAAGGACCACTACCACTGCTGCGTGGAGGGGTGTCAGGTCCTCTTCAGGTCCAAGGACGGGGTTCGAGAACATGCCAAGTAAGTAGCTTATCCTTGTAAAATTTTCTTATTTTTTCTTATTTGTCAACACAGCCTTGAATGAATTCAAAACTTGAGCTTTAGTATCATCACAAGTATGACTCTTCAAACTTTTCTCCTTTTTAATATGCACTCATATCAATTAACAAACAATCTTTTGGGTAAAGCTTTAAATAACCCATGTAAGGATTGGAGAGTCTTTAAGCCTGTTTGCAGCCTCAGGATTACTCTCACTCTTGGATTTGTAATTACAAAACTGTAGGATCTACATTATGTGTATGAACATCAGTCGATGCGTAATTACCATGTGAACAAGCTTTTTATGGTTCAAAGAATCCAGGATCTTTGTTACTTATTTGAGAAATTGATATACAGTGCTGTACTGAATGTTTCTTCAATGCTGAATACAAACCCAGTGTTATTGTATTGCAGGTTCCATGAGATCCAGGACCGAATCACGCCACTGGTTTACGTGAAGCACGAGGAGCTCCAGGCCTGTCCACAGAACTGTCAGTACAGCCTCAAGCAGAAGCACTACCACTGCAACTGGGTATGTACAGACATCTCAACTTCGTTTCTCACGTAAAAAAGTCCAGTTTTAGACATTGAACATCTCTTACTTGGTCATCATATGATAATGGAAATATTTATATATGGCATCAGTTTAAGTTTCTATTTTTTGCACAACAGCATAACAACCTACATAACATGTTACTTTTAAGTTTAAAAGTAAATTGAGTAATGTAATCATTTCGCATCAAGGCAGTATTTTAAGGAGTGCTTCTTTGTTACAGACTGGCTGTTCACACTCTATCCCTCATGTTGGACCAGCCTTTGCAAGACTAGAACATTACCGGATACACGAGTATGCCAAGGCTTCAGCAGGAAAGGGCAAGTTTGGAAATTCTAAAGATGATGAGTTTTCAAAGCGAAGACGAGGTCGACCTCCCAAGTATCCCAGAACTGAAATCCCGGCAGTCCCAAAAGTTGAGCTGCCTGACTCAATCATTCAGGAATCCATTCGACTCTATGCAGAGGGAAAGTTTGATCCCACAGCAGATGTAATCAATGGCTTCAAGCACTTCAGCCCAGAAGAAGCTTGTCCTGACCCGCAGTGTATCCACTACATGAAGGATCACTTCCACTGTGCTAGACCTCGCTGTCACCATGCTACTGATAGGATGGATGTCCTCAATCTACATGCTAAGGACTTTCACAACTTTGTCACCATTCTGGAGGGATTTGAGTTCTTTGATCGAAATGTTGACTGCAGGCGGCCTCATTGTCACAACAACAGAGCAAACAGGCATTTCCATTGTCTCAAACCCAAGTGTGACTACTCGTTTGTCCGCCATAGCACTATGGTACAACATGACCGTAAGCACAAGATGCCTCCTGCTCCAAAGCTGGCTCCAGTACCTGTGCAGAAAAAGGACACATCAAGCTTCATCCCGATTGTACCAGCCATGCCAAGTATGGCCCTTGATCCAAAGAACAAAAACATAGTGAAAGCTGCCGGAACCTTCTACCCGATGTCTCCGCTGTCTGACATCAGAGGAACAGTAGCCAACACTGTATTTTCTCAACCTCTCTCTGTTGCCATGGCGAACACTCTAACAACACAGTCCCTATCAGCTGTCATGGCTCCTCAGTCTCTGTCAATGATTGCCCAGCCTCTACAATCCAACATCACTCTACCATCAAACATGGCAACCTTTATGCCCATTATGGCAGGCGGCCAGCTTCAAGTCCCGATGTCCCAGGCCCTGCCTCTCACAATGCTGCTGCAACAGAAGGGTCAGGCTTTCCCTCAGCCCAGCTGGTCCCAACTCAGGAGAAAAATGCATGTTACAATGAACCAGAACTGTGGACGTCCATTCTGCAAACTGAAGAAGAAGGATCACTATCATTGCATGGAATGTAACCAGGCTTTCTCCGACCCGGCTAGGTTGAGATGTCACATGGGCAAGCATGGCTTCAGGTTCAGACGGACAGACTCAGGACTAGGAACAGGCAAGCCTGTCCCGCTGTTTCCAAAACCTTCCTCCTCAGTTGGCCTTGACCTTTCAAACACCGGTGACGTTGTGGATGATTTTGATGAAGATAAGATATCTGATGGCAGCGATCAACAGGAAGGAGATTACGAAGTATCAGCGTCTTCATCTCTCAACCTCAACCCAAACACGTTTGCAAACATCCTGCAAGGCAGACAGGGCCTTGTGTCAGAAGAACACAGCAACGAGGATGAACCAGATGATGAGGAGGAGGAGGAGTTTGATGAAGAAGAGGAGAGAGAAGAGGACATGGATGGCAATGAACAGGAGGTTCCACGAAGTGAGTCCTCCAATGGACCAGATCATTACAGTATGATGGATGATGATTTGGAGGAGAATCCACTTGTCGTCGATGAAAGTCAGGACTCGGTAGAAGAACAAGGAGAGGAAGAAATTGGACTCAACCTGTCACTTTCACGTCGATCAGGGCGGAAGCGTACAGCTACCAAGCATGATGACTTCATCGACAGTGATGTACTCATGGCAAAGCAGAGAAAGGTCTCCCCTGTGAAGGACCAGCTTGCAGTTCCTGAAGGCTTTGCTAGATACAGGGCTGGTGAGGAGTGTGGACACATCACTTGCTCTTATCGACAGAGCGGCACTCATTACCACTGCACCAGAGAGGATTGTGGATATGGATTCAGCGACCGGACACGATTCATCCAGCATCTGATGAGACATGAAAGACTTGACAACATAATGGGAGGGGAGTTCTACCATTTCCGCTCATCTGTATCCTGTGATCGTCCTGACTGTGAGCTCTCTGTCAAGTCCTCTCACTTCCATTGTGTGAAGTGTTCATATGCCTGTGCCGACTCCAGCAAGGTACCCGCTCATCGTAAATACCACTCCAAGATGGAGAGCATCGCCTCCAATGGGTTCCAGAAGTACACAGGCAGCGAGGACTGCCACAACATGATGTGCACCTACTACAAGAAGCAGACGCACTACCACTGCACCTACCCAGCCTGTAACCATGCAGTCCTGGGACCAGCTCAGATGGCAGCTCATAAGGTGAAGCATCCACAGGAGGAACTCAACTAGATCCACATGGTCAAATAGGTTGGAGCTCTGTGATGTTGGACATATTGACATTAAAGCCTGGAGTTATGTGTCTCAGATGCAGATGCAAGAGACACCAATGGTTGGAAAACGAGGACCTTCTGTTATGCTTAGGATTTTGTCATGCTGTAGAAGCGTCTCTAGCATGAGCTTGTGGCATCAGAATCAATGCTTGATGAAGAGGAACCTTCTGTAGTGATGGGGATTTTACTTGATTGAAGGCTGCTGTGGTAGCACATTTTAGATGAGCAAGCAACTGAAACATAAGACATGGATGGTTAGATGGACACGAGTCTTCAGTGTAGGGGGAGTTTTAGTTCATCTTTACTTGAATAGAGCTCATATAATATACAGAACTTGTGATGCTTTTGAAACTTAAATTAATATCTGAAAATGTTTCATAATGATGTTGAGAAAGTTTTCAAGATGCGCTGATGATTTACCTGACGCCGCTATAGATTGCTGAAAATGAATAAGCTTCAAAACTATGATTAGCATCTTTGAAGAGGACTTAATGTTGATCAATTTTTGGCATTTGGATAGTTGTACAGATTACTTCCTGTTACTGACACTCATGAAGTCTTACAAGCTAATGTGATTTATTCCTTGCAGCTTGTTTTTGATAAGATTTAAATCCTTAGAATGAACAGCTGAATTTGATTCTTCAATTATCACTTAGCTGCTGAAAGTGATTAAGTATGTGGTGCATTGTTTTTCTTTTTGATAATCATGGACATGAACAAATTATGATTAATTTCTTCACATTACTGCTGTTGACCGTTTAGAGTCAGATTTGGCTTCATTGACGCTGCTGGAACAAATGCAAGAAACGATCGGGAACAATGTGATGCAAGGAAATCACTGCTGATAACAGAACGAACATTCCTTTTGTTGAGTTTATTGTTGACGTTTTTTATTTTCTTCACAACTGCTGGGTTTTTGTTGAGGTTATATCTGCTGATGCCGAGTTGAAATTGTGAAGTCATTCCTTGCGGCGGAACCATATTTTGTTACTGTATACATGTATATGAAGTCACAATCCCCCAAGTCTGTTGTGTGACTCTAAGAAAGGACTCTGTATCATATATTCCTGTTTGTATCAACATTTATGTATGTAACCATTTGAATGTAATACCAGTATTTGCGATGAGGCCGTGTTGCCCATGATATGCAGGGATTTGTTATACGAATCACATTCCTCAAGAGGTTGTTTTTTAATGTTTGCTTTCACTGCTGATTTGAGACAATACCGTTAGTTTTACACGAAGACAGAATTTAGATTCACTGCTGATTGTTAGTGTGATACATTGAAATGTATCGATTGAGTCGAATAATGTTGTCTATGTTCATCCAAAATGGCCTAAATTCCATATCTTGTATCAGATATAGATATATTGATTGGGACTTCAACAAAATGGCCGTTATTTACATGCTGGTGTTTGCTGCAGTTGAACTTCTGCTTCAACTCAGTGTGTGAGATAAGCTTGAAAAAAGCCAGCCCAAAAGTGTTATTTTGTAAATTTTCATAGTAAACTTGAAGAAAATCCTTCATAAGTGACCAGCCTGAATCAGAAGTAACCATGTTCGGGGCTTATGTCATACACTGTTAGATTCCCATGTTATGTAGATAGCTAGAATTGTTTGAACTTGAACTCACTGCTGATTTAATTGTATTGATGTTTACATGTCAAATAGTGAAGCACCATATGCTTTGTCACAGTAAGGTGACGTTTTCACGCACCTGCTTGAAAACATGAAAGTGCAAGAACGAAATGTTCATCACACAAATGTAAACACAAGAGGCATATTTGTTGCTGTGTGTATGTTTTACTGCATGTCTGTATTATACATGTTTAGTTGAAACCAGTGCTACTTACACCAAGTCAAAATGTTCTTTGATTTTTTATGTAGAAAAATGCATATAAATGACTAATTCAACCAGTTATCAGTGTAGACACAAATATGGAGATCCTGTTAAAGATTTTTAGTTTAATGTCGCTGCATGACCTTAACCTTTAATTTGAAGGTCATGACAGCCTTGACCTTAATACTTACACGACCTTCACCTTTTACCTTGATGTAAACCCCAAATGACTTTCATTGTTATATCACTAGCATCATAGTATAGATTTTTTCAACATCGTCATTCCAAAGCTGTGGTCAACAGCCCAGAATTTCAAATGGTTGTGTTTGCTGAAAAATGGAGTCCTGTGTATATCAATGAAGTCCCTCAAGTCATTCCTTCACCGCTCCAAGTTGTTGTATTCAACTCATATATTGTCTATGCAGTTGTCACATGTTTGATATATCACTTTACATTTAACATTCCTGCTTTACAATAAGTCAGATTTCAAAATTAAGAGTTTTTTTTCATCTATGTGTTATATGGAAATATTTGCTTCAAGATATTTGATATGCAATTGCCTTGTAAATTCATAGGGAAAAGTGCTTATTTTGGGGGAAATAGTCTTTTATGTAGTAAAATACATGTCCAAATGAAGTGAAATACGAAGATACAACAATCATGATATCAATGATCTTATATCATTAACAATACACTTAGATGCAAAAACTGTCAAATTTATTCTGTTTTCAATATTAAAATTCAAGTAGATACTTAATGTGCTTTGTTTAGTCATTGTTGCTCAAATGTGTTTTATTCTGTAACTTTATTTATCATTAATAATGGCAAGTTTTAAGTCACCGGTTGGTATAACCTTTGAGTAACAATATATTGATGTGATTATTCCAATAGAGTGGATGTAATTTATTGTTTATTTATTTGAGTATTACTCATATATAATCAATTAAGTCAATTATTAATTTGTGTAACCATCTCAGTATATAATGATCCTTATAATGATGGCAATGAAAACTGGCAGTCCTCCTAAAGATTCTTTCGTACTTGCATGATTTTTCCATATATAAACCTTTACTTTCTTAGTCAAAAACTCCCTTTGTATAAGTATGTTAAACCCTTTTTGTAATTTTAAAAGCATTAATTAAACAAGTCTGCGAGGTGTAAAACAATCTGCTAACTATTGAAAATTTAGATCTTTTGATTGATTAAAACATATTCATTATTTTTAAATCAGGGCCAAGCAGTAAACTATTTTTTATTTTACATTCTCTGTAGCAAGATCGAATGATTGAAAAATGATCATTGTTTTGAAAATCTCGGACTAGGTTTTCTGAAATATCTAAGCACTAAAATTTCATAATCTGGTTGATTAATATTTCTAAATAACTTAATCACTTTATAGAGCACTTCAAAGTCAAAGCTTTCATTAAATTTGATTTTTCAGTTCATTGCTAGAATAGTTTTTGTTGGACAAATTACAAAACTGTTATTATTTGATAGTCTTTTTGTCTCAGAAAGTGTATTTAGCAGCAGCTGTAGTCGAAGTATATATATATGCTATTATTGACTTATTTTTGTGCCAAATTTATTGATTCCTTTGTCGACCATTTTTCTGTTTTGTCTTGAATATTAACGTAGAGTTGTTTGTCAACTGTGGGATAGTTAGTTATAGTCCAGGGCTTCTTTGTTCTCTGGGAAATTAATTAAGCTTTGGCCAATATTACGTGACAATTTGGGGTCATTTTTCTACTTAGCCCATTTTTGTAATGCATGCTTTCATGATTTTATATGTGGAAATCAAGATTAGAATCAAGATTCTGAAAGATACTTAATTTGGAAAAAAACAAAACTAAGGGTTAGAGATCATAGAAAACTTTTCTCTCAAGGCTACATCTAATTTTGAAATATTACTCTTGAGATAAAGTAGTTGATTAGTAAACAAAGAATTTTATAGTCGTTTATGAATTTCTTTCTGGTATGATTTAGTTTTTAGTAAAACAAACTTTGACTTTGTACTTTCTTGCAGTTTTCATTCAAGTGATAATTTTCTAGTCTGGAGATTAGAATTACATCTAGGCCTAGTCTAAAGTTGATAGTAAAATATGTTTCCCATTATTTTAGGGAATATACAAAGCAACGAATAACATCTATCATTTTCAAGGCCCAACTTACAAAAGCTCAACACAGTTGCAGTTGATTTAAGTCAACGAACCAAAACTGAAATTTTATTTTGTGATTTGTGAAGTCAGTATTTGTAGATGTTTCATATTTCATAGTCTAGTGTTTTCATGTAACTGAGTGTTTATCTTTGAAAAGTAGAAAACTACAAATCTTGTATGCATATAGATATCTAAACACCTCTTTACTAACTTCATTTTATATGTGTCAAATTTGACTTCGGTATTTTAGGACTTTCAAATTCACAATTGTAGAGTAATATTTGCTCATATCACTCGTTTGAATTAACTGTGGTAAAAAGGCTAAAATTTAAGGTGTAAGGTAATTGAAAGTTTGATTTTTTCTATGTATTTCTGTTCTGTATCAAGGTCTGCCAATTTTGAAGATTGTTATAACATGGCAACAAGTACTTAGGCAAATATAGCAGTGTATGCAAGCAATAAGGTACCAATATGACTTTTATACTTTATGATTGAGTTATATTTGCTATAAGTTATTTGATTCATTTTAATTTCACACTGTACATACAGCCTGTACTCAGTTTTACACCACTGGAAGCAACCAGAGAGTATTAAATAAACAGATTAAACTGGCCTCACTTGTCTTGTTCATGTCACTTAGATGGGAGACAACATGCAAACGTCACTCAGGGCAAAAGAGAAAGAAAAGAATGCAGTCACCTTCTGCGTTACTGCTATCAACCAACACAAGTATAGAACACAATTTGAAGAAAGTATATACCATTTTTATCTTGATTCTTGCAACCCTTTAGAAAAAATAAAGGCTATTTCGAGGTCTTCTAATCTGACAGAATATAGCAAACAGCCTTACAGCAGCTTCAAAGTCTTGTTCAGTTCAGTAGGAGATGCTATGCACTAATCAGTTGTGTTCATGGCGGTTAAACTCATGCAGACTTTCCCGTTTTGTGTCATCATAATTTGGTTAAGGTCAGTAATTGTTGATTCCCACCTCTACCAGTCAAACATTGCTGTTGCACTCAAACTGTGGGTCTTTTCACAAAGCAACTAAACACTAAGGCTAAGGTTAACCTTAGTGCCATTCTTTAACATTGCACTAAGGCTACTTTAGTGAAATAGGTTCCCTAATAGTTTTGTGCAACAGGACTCCGTTCTACAGGTAGTAATTTTTGGGTTGAATGCTACACTCAAATTCAGCACTAGTTCCAGCCGATGCTCACAGGTCTGCCATGGTTTTTGTCAGGTTTGTTTGGAAACCACGTAAAATTGACATACAAATGGAGGTTAAACCATCAAGTACAATGAAGCTAAAAAGTATTGTTTATGACATACGTTTTGGATAATTGTGTAACAAAAAGTCTAAAAAAGTTATAATTTCAAAATGAGTTTGTTACATGTTTGTCCGCAATTAGATTGGACAAGAGCTCTCACAAACATGCAATCATTTCTCAATGAATGCAGAAAAACTGTGCATTCATACCTTGTTCATGGATAGCTCAAACACTTCACAAACTGTAGCCATTTTAAATGTCACTTGATATGCTAACGAGGGTTATTCCAAAAATGCGGACTCAAGTTAAGACAAACTTTGATTGCATGAGTGTCAATGCTGGTGAAAACAAAATGAAATCATCTTCTGTATTAGTTTATGAGTTGATTTTGTAATTATATGGACTGTTTAACATTTATGTGTGCCTCTATTGATGTATACCAGCAAGAAATTTTGCATAAAATCTCTACGCCACATAATTTTATACAATTTTTTGCTACCGGGGTATTAAAAAATCGATAGAGGCACAAAAAATGTGAAACAATCCTTAAATAATATCAATATAATTAACGTCGTTTTTTAATCCATTTAACTATAAAACACACGCCTACAAAAAAGATACAGGCTCCTGTAACGAATACTAACATTCTCTCCATACACAACAAACAAGGTTTAAGATTTTTAACAAACAATATTTAATGATGGTGAAAATTTGCTCCGAACATGATTCATGATTCTCTCTCATTCCCAACTTTCCCATAATGACACATACAATATAAAACATCCATAAATAGTCGCTTCAACTATATCAATCAGCTTTCTTGGCCTTCGTCTTCTTTGCTTTCTGCTGTGTAGCGGATCCTGAGCCAGACGGACTTGTCTCCCCTTCACTTCCTGGTCGCGCTTTCTGCCATGCAAGAGGTTTACGTCTATACATCGGCCATGGAGGTAGGGTCAGCTGACGAAAGAAATGAGAATGAAAGACTTTGTTCATTTGGGAGGCATTGAGGATTCTAGCACATTTTATATCTAGCAATATTTTTCAAGAATCATTCGATATTTTTTTTGAGTTTTCCCCATAAGAAATATTTTTTTATATCAAATGACAGGTTACCGATATATTATAATGAAGCTTAACAAGATCCTCTATTTCTCTCATGTTAAGAATATTTTAACTAAATATGCCTTCTTTTTTTTTTGAGACTGGATGCACCTTTTCCAAGTCTTAGTTCCAAATATTGCCAAATTTATTGTCTTGAAATCATGGAAAAACGGAAAAATGTAAGCACTTCCGTAAAAATCACTGTCTTCAAAACTCTTCATCAAATCAAAAGAAGATTGATTTTTAGTTGGCGTTGTTTTATACTCTGATACGAGGATTAATCTATTATGACAAGAAACAAAACTTATCCCAATGATGTATTTTTGTGTATCAATATGAACATATGTACTTATAGCTACTATTATATATGAGAGGATGGCTAAGCACAGTTGACAGTTGACCAAGGCTACAAGTACAAAAGCTTAAAGCTCTCATATTCTTGCTTTCAAATTGTCAAAGGCATACCTGTGTATTGATTAATAAGCAACTCTAGTTAAAAGATGACAGAAAAGATTAACTCTTATAAAACAAATCAGACAAAACAAGTTGATTTTTCAACGAATTAACAAATTCAAAATTGCTTTAAAACTGAAAGAACCCACTTTATTCAAATATCTAAAGTTCTAACCCATGAAAAGAACACATTTTAGTTTCATGATTTCAAAGTGTTTTGAGTTCCATGAAGGTAATAAGCATCATTTGAGAGTTATGTACAGAAAAAAAGACTACCTTATCGAATAATTGTCAAGTCACGTTTATCAACAAAGCAGTAAATATAAAACTGATATAGGATAACCAGCAAATGACACATCTCTGGATCATTATTGACAATATTAACCTTTCCCTCATGCGAGCAGTCACTTGAAAAGTACTATTTTATGAGTGCTTCAATATTCATAAATCATACATGTCAACATGAAAATATACAAATCATAGTGTTTCATAACATCTGAACAAATAATATCAGAAAAATATCATAAAAGGTGGCTGAGTTAACGACAAATTGTTACAATTTAAAAAAAAAAAATAAGTTACAAAGAGGGACTTCAACCTAGGGTAGTAGATGCCCCATTGAAATAATTGTATTGAGCTTTTGAGATTTCCAATTTTTTTTGCACATAAGACAAGGACAACACTGGTTGTAAACTTACCAGACAGGATAAGGCAAATCCAGCTATCAAGATGTACATAGTCTGTGAAAACTGTTGACATATGTATCCCCATACAAAGCCAACCGCCTGCAACATGATGATTATGAATAAGGGCAGGCAATAAGACTGAATTAGTTTTGGATATCTAACTTGATGAAAATGTTTTAGTTATTTTCAAACTGAAATGGGTATTCAAACAGTCTCAAATTCCAAGCTGTAGGTAGGTGCCTCAGGATTAAAATATACGCTGTATCTCCATTTTCTTCCATTGGCTTACCCATCTCTAGGCAGTGCGCCATGACCTATGAACATTCTAAAATAGTCTATCAATGACAGTGCTTCAAAGATGAGTAGGAATTATCAAGATGGCACTGTTTGAAAAGCCCCTGAGGTTGGCTGGTATTTTATTGTGAACCATAATGATAAAATTATTTGATTTGCTGCATTTTAGTTCACAGCGCACAGCCATGATTTGGTTCCAACCAAGTGTTGTAAAGTGGAGAGGCAGAATAAATCTTTTACCCTGAGGCAGGATGATATTTTGAAAGCTGCTGATGTTGATCTACTTTAAACCTACCATATTTCACATAATCTGTTTGCAGTTGGCAGAAAGAATTTTGAAAAAAAATTTTAAATAAAAACTGATGCATTGATTATCAGAAAAAGTATGACAGATTTTCCAAATTCTCAGGCACAATCACAAGATCAGTAAACCAAACTGGACTGAGGTTAACTTTTTGGCTTGCTTGGCAATAGATCAGGAGGGTTAATAACTTACAAGCCAAATCCAACTATTTGATGATTTCAATATATATGATCCAAAAGATAAGCGGTGTTATTTTCACTGGAATTCCCTTGATACACATACACGTGATAGTTATTTACACACTATTTTGGGTCTAGCACTTGCAACAAAAGTAGGATAGTGAGATTTATCTTGGGTTACTATTAGTTCTTTAAATAATTTCTAAGTATTGCCACACTGAGTGGTAAAAATTCTGTTTTTAATCTATGAACACAATGTGTATGTCATATGAATGTTACAAAAAGAGAACATTTATAAGGATTTTGTTCGACTTTAAAGAGCCACTCTGTGAGTTGTTGGAGTCATATATGCAAAACTTAATCAATGGTGTCATTTGATCGCGAAATATCGTCTGTTACCAAAAAGACTCATTTTAAAGCTTATTGTTTTTTTACAGTGACAATATGAAGGTAGAACGTCCAAGTATGATCAAAAACCGGACAGTGGTGCGCGTCAAATAGGCAAGCATAATTTTGGAAACTTATCTAAAACAGCAAGGAGGGAAGTTAAGAGTTGATAGTGTTTGTTAGGTTATATAACTAGTATCCATGTATATTTGACGTGATATCTACACCTCTGTGCATTTATAAGGCTGTTTTTAGATTTTCATGGAAAACCAGTATTTGTCATATATATGTCTTTTGGACATGAAAAGTTCAGATATTTTGATTTTATACAGGGGGACGAATTCGGTTTTTTCCAGGAACTGCACCAGGTGCCACTCTGGCTGCACCAAAGTGATCACCTTTATAAATGAGTTTGTATAAAAAAAACTATCAAAACGTGTCAGTTTGTTTTGCTTGTTTTGTTTTTATTCATGTGTGAAGAAGACGAAAATGAATGGGTTTTAAAAAGACTTCAAGTTACTGAATATCATATCTGATCTGTCATCGACATTGTCATATGATCACAACAGTAAATAACCATTGTGCAATTGTAAATAATATTTTCAACATATGAGTTTCATGTTCATGCATTTTCATAATCAACTGTTCAAGGGGCAACTTTACTCTAGTAGATGAGGTTTGAGCATAAATTTCAGCAATTTCACTACATTCAGATCGTTTATGAATTTCACTTTTCTGGTGTATTTTCATTTCTTGTAATCTAAAACATTTTGAACCTGAACGAAATGCATTTGATTTTCCACTTCTATCAAATTTACGGCAGATCGAGCAAAACATCACCTTATCAGTTTCATCAAAATGTAACCAGTCTCCGCCAATTTTCCATTCACTTCTGGAAGAATATGTTTTTGACTTTTTTGACTTAGGTTCAACACAATCATCGATCTTAATTTTCTGCACTCGTAGGCCTAGCCGCACGCTTCTCACCACTTGTACCGGCAGCTTGGCCTTTCTTGTCAGTAATGGGAACATCTTCTGTACTTTCAGATTCAACTTTTGTTTGTTTTTGTAAAGAATTTAAAAATTGAGGACTGCTCTTTCGACAATGACATTTTGTTTACATCAAGACAACACGTGTGACAGACGTGAGACCGGAAGACTCGGTTGCTATGCGACGATCGTAGTTTTACCGAGGTTGTACAAACGAGCTCTCACGGAAAAATCTGAAGTAATGACGTGACAAGCTAATTGAGATGTGATTGGACAATTATAGCTGTGACAAATATGCAAATGAGAAATGCCAGGACAGGTCAAATCTATTTTTATCAATGCAGAAGTAAATCATCGGCGTCGAGTACGAACGTTTTTGTTATCATTTCTAATGAATTCGTTTGAGTACTATAAATTAAACGATGTAAGTTTTTTTTCAAACTGCACCTGGTGCAGTCTGGTAACTAGTATAAGTTGCACCAACTGATTTTAACCTGCACCGGTGCAGTCTTTATATGATGATTTCGAACGCTGTTATATCACCACATATGACATTTAGGTTCGTATCAAAGGTAAAAAATATGTTATGAAAATCACGGAGTGGCACTTTAAGACTTAAGAATTGCAGTACAAAATTACAAGCAGGTGTTCTGGTACAATAATTTAGTTTTGGAAAATTCAAGTCTAAACCACCAGCTTTGTTGACGGCTGTTTGTTTTAGTTCAAGTTTTTTTTCCTATTCTATTCTGGCAATCTCAAACCTATGTTATAGGTGAGGTGAGTTGGTGTGTAACGTCGCTTTCAAGATTATTTCACTTATATCGCGGCTGCTAGTATTGTTGCAGGGAGAAAGCCCACAACACCATTGTGGTTATGCTTTGCGATGAAACCTGCGAGCATCGGCTGGAAGTAGCAAACCATGGGTGGTACTGCGCTGCAATTCAGTGTGGCATTGCACCCAAACCTGACTGTGTAGAACAGTTCTCTACTGCAGACAAAGTTGACCTATCTAGTAATAGTAAATACCTTTTTGTTGTATGTAACAAAGAAAATACCCTAGTTCAAAGCATGTCTGAGAGAAATTCAGCAAATATATTAATAAGATATGACAAACACTTACACCAAATAAAACTATTATGATCTGGAAAGTCTTTTCAGCTCGTCTCTGGCCATCAAAGTCCTGAAACACATTCAACTTATGTTTTAATAATAAGATAGGATGAAATATGTTTGCAGAGAATAATTTATTTTCAAAAATCATTTGACAGCATTTCACAAGTCACAATGTTGAATTTGCTTGCTTATGGTTGTTAACAATGAGACTCAAAATGCTATTTCCTGGTAATGAATATTGGTATGACTACAAATCAGTGAACTCTAAACATTAAACTTTTTAAAATTAAAAAATAAAACTTTGTAAGTGATTAAACAAAATTAAACAATATGGGAAAGATGACGTGTTAATGAAAATGAAACATATGGCACAAATATTTCAAATCTTCATTCGACAACGGAAACATTTTGTAATGTTTACTGACATAAACAATAATTATTGATTGTTCCTTCTTACCATATGAATTGGAAGTGATTTAACACTATCGGGTAGGATACTAATGATAAAATCCATCTTTGCAAGAAAAGTGTGTCGTCTTCGTAAACCGGAAGAATACTCTTTTGCCGTTGAGTTAGAAATACTCTTTGCCACAAATACTATCAGCCTACAACAAAATTTATCTAAATACTATGTAATGCTTCTTTTAGTTAGTTACAAATCAAAAGCTTTACTTAAAATATTTTAGAATAACTATAACACATTGTACTAATTAATTTTTATGCCATTTATTAATTTTACTTGCCATTGACAGCAAACTTAAGATAAAACGCGCATCAAAAATAATAAGTAGATAGACAAGTTGTTGACAACAATTACGCGAGATTTTGCAAGGGACGAGAAGTCACTAAAGTGAAAATGACATCAAATGATTAAGCTGTGTTTACAAAGACTGTGTTTGAACAAGTTATTTGTAATCATATTTGTTATTTAATTGGAATAGACTGTCTCAAACAAAATGGGTGTGCCAAAGTTTTACAGATGGTTGAGCGAGCGGTACCCTTGCCTTAGTGAAACTGTCAAAGAATTTCAAGTAAGCAGATCAGGGAATCTGGTCAGATTTAAAACCGGGCAGATGATAACGAAACGCTTGATATCAAACAATGTCATTAATGTAATTTTCATGGCATTGCTATGTTTCCATGTATATTTGGAGTTATTATGTTTCATTTCTATAACATTTTACAGTTTTCAGCATGCAAGACAATGATGAATTAGGATTTCATCTATTGCTATTGCACAACAATTTCTCTACTTATCCTCATTCAAACTGTTTATGAAAATGTCATGTGAATTTGAACAGTTATTTGATAACAATTTATTTAGATATTTCAATGCTTGAAACTAGATTTCTGTTAAGTTCTGAGAGTACTGCACTTTCCCTGGGCTGAAAGAGACTGTCATGTGATAATCCAAGGATAGCATGAAACGTACACAATCAAATGCAATCTAGCCATTATCTGAAATAAATGAATGAGTTAAAATGAAGATTGTTATTATCAGAAGAACTGTTGTTCAAACATTACAGACAATTTAGGCATAGAATTCAATCATGAAGAACAACCTTGCTTGCTTGCGTTGAGAGTTTTGTGAGCGCTTTCCAGCGAAAGCTGATGTCACGCTCGGGCTGCAGCCTTTATCAAAGAGCCTAAAGTTTTGAAAAAGTGGGGAGGTATTTTTTTAAGTCTGGCTTAAAAAGCTGGGGGCTGGGATATTTTTTGAAAATTTAGAAATTTGGAATGTTGGATAGAAGAACAACCGCTGGATCAAGCATGAAAATCTTCTTTATGAGTTATTATGTATTGTATGATATATCTTACACCATTAAAGTCAAATATTAGACAGGCCATTTTTTTGTGTGGCTAATTCCAGAGTATATTCTGTTAAAATGGAATAATTGTCAAGTGGCAACTTCAAATGGTTGGCACTTTGTACTGTTGTGATAGTGTTATGTCTGAAATCTGCTACATGCTAAGACTTTTCATGATATATTTTGTATTAAAATATGTGGAAAAGTTTCAACTATTTTCTTTTTTTCGTGGACAGATTCCTGAATTTGATAACCTTTACCTGGACATGAATGGTATCATTCACATCTGCTCTCACCCAGAGGACGATAACCCTCATTTCAGAATCACAGAAGAGAAAATATTTAGTGATATTTTTCACTATATTGAGGTAAGTTGTTTCTCTAAACAATTGGCAGAATTGTAACATAAATTTAATATAAATGGTCAGTTTTATTTGATGATTTTTCTTTTCACATTTAACAATGTTACTTTTAAAATTCATCTTTGAAAGAAATTGATAGTGACAGTTGAGGATATGTATCGAAAAAATGATATATAAAACTGTATATGACTTTATTTCAGTTTCTGTTCCGCATGATAAAACCAAAGAAAGTATTTTACATGGCTGTTGATGGTGTTGCTCCAAGAGCAAAGATGAACCAACAGAGAGGCAGAAGGTTCAGGTAGGTCATTCTAGATTGCTGTTTTCCTTTTGCTCGGTTGTTCATCCTTATTTGTCAAATTCAGATTTTAGAGTGAGATTGGTACAACTCAATTCAAATACCAGTTTCTAAATTTTAAACTGCGGTCAAGAAATAATGGTCTCTATTTACAACAT
Source organism: Phorcus lineatus (assembly GCA_921293015.1). NCBI lineage: Eukaryota > Metazoa > Mollusca > Gastropoda > Trochida > Trochidae > Phorcus > Phorcus lineatus. Next base: position 9,963,572 of record OV121094.1, on the reverse strand, counting down.
TTTCATTGATAGTTGCAAGTACCATACCATACTGTTATGTTTTACCGTTGTACCCAAACTACACATACCTTATTAGTTTTCTCCAAGCAAAGATACAAGCTCTAGTGATACAAATGAATATAAGCTAAAATGAACTCTTTGTGTGTTTTGCCTACCAGGTCGGCCCGAGAAGCGGAGGAACTGGTGAAGAGAGCCCAGGAGAAGGGAGAAGTTCTGCCCACAGAGAAGAGATTTGACTCCAACTGTATCACACCAGGTGGGTGCAGATAACATTAGTTGTCATTTAATGTTAAATTGTTTATCACAAGGTAACGGGATTGATATAAACTCTATCATACCTTTTGTATTTCTTTACCACAAATAAATACATTTGAAGTTTTTTTTTATAAAAATAATGTGATTTTGAAAACTTTTACAATCCAAGATTTACTTTTTGTCATCAATTTGTGATGCTGGATTGATAATACGTTAAAATGTTTGTCACAGTTTTTAATTATATTGATGCTATAATGTACTTTGTGACACTTACAATAAAAAAAATACAGATGAATGTGGAATTTTATGAAAATCTGTAACCAACAGCTTGTGTCTAGGAAGTTATTTTAGTAAGTTTATTTGATAACAATTTATTCATAAATTTACCCACAAAACGTGACATGTGAATGTTTGAGTGAGTGAGTTGGTGTTTAGCGCCGCTTAGGCAATGTTACAGCCATTAGCAACATACATTTGAGTGACTGGAAGAGTACATATAAATTTTACTGTTTTCAGGAACTGAATTCATGGTTCGTTTACAAGATCAGCTGAAATATTTCTGTGTCCAGAAGATATCAACAGATCCCTTGTGGCAAGGTCCAAGGATATTCATATCTGGACATGAGGTAAGCAATTGGTCATAATCAAAAATAGACTCTCATAGATTGTGATATAATTCCAGGTAAAATTCTGGGAACCATAGATAAGAAAAATGTTATCAGTCGCTTATGAAAATAATTGTACATTATCAGTGACTGATAACAATAATGCCCTTATCTTGTGCAATCATGGCTGAAAATAGCTGCCATGCCGTCAGCCTATTGCCGGTTAATGATAGATGGGGCTTATTGGGGAAGAAATCAGCAAGCCTCCTTTGTCTTCACATTGCAGAGATTGTTAAAGGAGGGTTGTCTGATTTTTCAAAGCCCTGATTTTCAATAAGGAGGGAAATTTAGTTCGAACACTTTGTACACTGATCCCACTGATGCAATAGGCCATTTTTTATAACTGATAATGTAAAAAGTAAAATCCAATAATGGAAAGAAAATTGTATCTTCTCACAAAAAACCGATAATCTTCTTTAATGAGGTGGTAATTTCAAGATAATCATACATAGTATCCCAAGAAAGGCAAATATCATCTAAATATGACTAGATAAGAGTCTGAGTGATAAATTAGTCTTCTGTTCACGAAAATTGTTTTTACCATATGCATGATTAGGTATAAATCTTCATATCATAACTTTTTGCAATGTTATCTCTTTCAATATTATGTATAAACTTGAGCAGAAAGTTTATTTTCCTCATCTGCAACAATAGTGATATTTTAACTAGTCATGATCGATAAATATCTGCTTTTACTCGATTTCATTGTCATTCATTTATACATATTCATTATAGAAAGCTTATGTTCACACTACAGTGGTATGTTACTTTTTGACAAAAATATAACCACAATCAATATTTCAGACTCCAGGCGAAGGAGAGCACAAAGTGATGGATTTTATCCGCTACGAGAGGTCACAGCCTGGATACGACCCCAATACCAGACACTGCTTGTATGGCCTTGATGCAGATCTTGTGAGTTATCTCCCTTTCCTGGTTACCATTTATGTGATTGAAACCAACCTGTTCAGTTCAATACCTTTTGTTTAATACTCTGCATATATCATTGCTTTGGCCTTTTCATAGGATATTTTGTTGATTAGATCTGGCCTCATCTTCTTGGAACTATGTATCCAAACAGTGTGTTGCATTCTTTCAACTTAGTGCCCACAGTATTGTTTTAATCAACTACAGACCTTTTTTAAGTTGATACTGCTTGTCAGATGTCAAATTCATTTGAAATTGCTTTTCTTGTGAAATCCATCTCCCTTGCTAAACTTAACATGCAATTGTTTGATTTTGTGTAATTCATTTTTGTGCAGATCTTGAAACTATTGGATATAATTATCTTGTCCTTTTCAGATGATCCTTGGTTTAGCATCTCACGAACCACATTTTTCGCTTCTTCGTGAGGAAGTCAGATTTGGAAGTAAAAGGGACAGAAATAAAAGGTTCCAATTTCTGTTAAATACCCTTTTTTTTAAATGATCAAAGTTACTTAAAGAAATTCATTCTAAGTATCATATAAGTAGACTGTTTTGAAATGGTGGAATTGTGAGTGTGTCTTAGGATTGTAATAATAGTCAACTTCTTTGTCGCTTAAGATCCTTTCAAAATATTAGTATTATTTCTTGAATTTCAAGGACCATTAGAACTGTAAGATTATCTTTCTGATAATAATCTGAAAACTTTGTAATTACTGACTGAACTATTTATAACAGTCAATAGTAAACAATTTTGTAAATATTAGTATCATATCTTTGTTTTGATAATGTCATAATAATGACTTTGTTGGTGTAATGTAAGACTCTGTTGACAGACCTGCCACCCCGGAAGAGACGACCTTTCATCTGCTGCATCTGTCACTGCTGAGGGAATACCTCGACTATGAGTTTGCTGTGCTGAAGGTTTGTACTACAGGTCTGAGATGGTCTTCCTCAGTGTACAGGACTTCGAGATCAGTCTTTGATTTAGGCTGCTTGATGAAATAAGTACAAAATATCCTGTTTGATAAAGTTTAAGATTCTGATAACTTTCACATTCTGTTTTAAATAAGACTTAGTTTGATGTATTATTACTGGCAAAATTAAGTTCGATGGAAAAAATCTGATATGACATGCACTTGTCAGGAGGACATACATCATGGTGGTCATTTCGCTACAATTGGTCACACTTTTCAAAAATAAATAATGTGTAATGACATTTTACATTCATTGAATAGAGATATCATAAATGTTTATTTTTTAATAGTCACTATTACTCCTGGTTGTCGGACTTAAACTGGAAATTTTTAACGCAATACGTTTATCATTTAAGGTTGAATTGAGTCAATATGAAGAAGTCTGAAGAAAAATATCTTCATACCATTCATGAACTATGTCTGAAATATTATTTTTCAGAATCGGTTACCATTCCCATACGACCTAGAGAAGATTATTGATGACTGGATTATGATGGGTTTCCTTGTCGGTAATGATTTCATCCCTCATCTTCCAAACCTCCACATCAACCATGACGCTCTGCCTCTGCTGTGGAGAACGTACGAAGAAGTTCTGCCTACATTAGACGGTAAGTATCTCCTTTTATATTTAAAAATGAAATTTTGTAAATGAAACTAACATAGTAAAATGATCGGGAGGCAATCCAAGGAAAGATCATTTAGAACATTCAGCCCTGAGTGACCGTTTTTATCTCTAAGGGGTTACTCATTAGAGAGATGGCTTGTGAGTGTGTGCTAGCCTATATAGACTTCGTAGGCGTTGGACAGTGTCAGTTGTGACATTAAGAGGTAGCACTTGGTGACATGATTTAAATATATTTATGTACAAACTAATTCTGAATACATTTGATGGTTAGAATTGATATTAATATTTATATCTGAAATCCTGGAGTTGTAAATACAATGAGTGACTTACTACTGGGTCTGGGTCTATGATGGCTCAATGTGTCAACATTGGTATCTTAAGAAACAAAAACCCAATTTGGTTTCATTCATTTGAGTTTAAACTTCAAGCGCAGGATTTGTGAGTTGAAATGAAAATCTTAGCTGTTTGGAATTATTAACAAGACCTGATGTTTTAAAGGTAAAAACCTGTTGGTTCCTCATGCATATAAATATTAATTCATAACCTTTCAGATTGAAATATCTAAAGAGAATATTGCTTAACGTTGCACCTGCCAAGGTACATCCTGAAATAGATGATAAATCAACAATGGATAATTTGTTTCAGGATACCTCAATGAAGGTGGACATCTGAATCTAAAAAGGTTTGAGAAATATCTCAGTGCTCTTGCAAAGGTAGGTTAATGTTATGAATGTTATTTTGAAGATTAAAAAAACTTGAGTGTCACAAAAGTTAAAGAAAATATTCATACATGTATACAGTTTCAGGCATAAATAGTCCAATAGCAGATGTAGATTTTTGTAACATCTCTTTCAGTTTGATGTTGATCGGTTCAGTGAACAGTTTTCTGACATGAAATGGTTTGAGTCGAAAGTTGGGAAGAAAGGTATAAACGAGGCGGCGGCCAGAGCAGCGCAAGAAGAGAGAGAGAGGAAGGAAAGGAAAAAAGCAAGTGATGTTTTATAAGCTTACATGAACATTTTGATGAAGTTTCAGGAATAGTTCAACTACTCATCTCCTGTATATGACTCTTTGATTCACCTTTTACGATATTCTTCAATAATGTGATAAGTGTAGAATAGATGGTTATGGAACAAGATCATGATTTATCATTATTGATGAATTATGTTAGCTCTTCAGAGGGGGCGAGATAGCGCAGTGGTTAGCGCGTTCGGCTTCGGATCAGGAGGTCCCTGGTTCAAATCCCGCCAGGGGCTCGGCAGTAGAGAACTGTTCTACACGCAGTCAGGTTTGGGTGCAATGCTACACTGAAATTCAGCGCAGTACCACCTATGGTTTGCTAGTTCCAGCCGATGCTCGCAGGTTTTACCGCAATGCACCAGAATTTTGTTTTAAGTTAACATGATAATGTATGTCACATTTCAATTGTATCTTTGCAGTCTGTGAATGATGCCAATCCATTTGCTGCACTTGTTGACCTCTCTGAAGAATCCGACCCCAGCAAAGATTTCTCTGATTCTGGTTAGTTGAAACTATTTCACATTATATAAATTGTTTTCCTGTGTGTACAGGTTCTCTTTAACTTCTCAACAACTAAATGCAAAATATTTCTAACTGGCCAATTACAGGAACTACAACTTTTAATCAAAGATAATAATAAAATAAAACTGATAAAAACAAGATAGTCTGGATTTCAACTTATTTATTGTGAAACTTATTCCTTCATCCACTTGACAATAGCGTATGCATATACCCCAAAACTATGTTAATTTCACAATAAAGAAGTTATTTTCCAGAAAATCAAAAAGTTTTCCTTATGTATATCTCATCTAAATACCCATCAAAGATTCACATAAAACTAACTAAAAATTCCAGAATATCAGAATTATTAGTTCCAGTGCTATACATTTTTTTGCGGAAACGACTGATCTGGAGATTCAGGTGTGACAATCAAGACAACATTGTTTATCTTTTTTCAATGACAGGTGCTGAAACATTCACAGATCCAACAGAAGAAACAACTCTGTCAGATTTATCTGATGATGATGACATCTTTGATGCAGAGTTCCGTCAGCACAAACGTAACTACTACATGGACAAACTAGACTACCAGAATGTCACACCGTAAGTCTTTATATTCCACACTCTCGCCACCTAGCAGGGGATATAGCCGACTCTGTCTCCTTGTTTATTATTGAGTGATGCTTTGCTTACTGATTGTTCTTAGTATGTGTTACATATTATATTTTTCAGCTCTGCCTATTGCAAACCTATTCTGATTGTAAGACTTCAGTTTTACCACATTGTTTCTCCTGAAAAGCTGCAGTAGTTTCAGCAGCGATATTCTGTAACCATGATTTTTTTAAGCTCAAATTTATTGTCAGTATCCATAAATGGTATTGCTTTTTCTAACATTCAAGTGCTTCAATTTCAAACTAAATTGTCAAAAACACTTGCTAAAGAAAATAAGTCAAATTCAAATGAGATGAGATCTCCATAAATAATAAATAACATTTTTTTTGTCATATCAATATCTTGCCTAAATTACTTCTGATACTCTTGTTAGTAAATTATGATAATGTTTTTTTTTAGTATCTAGTCACTACTTTGAAATGAATGTTCACTTTTGAAGTACTTCGTACAGCTCTTCGCCTAATAAGAGCTTGTGTCATATTTGTACTCTGGGCCTAAGTTTCCACTGCAAAAATTAAGAATTAAAATTTTTTTCGCTAGAGAGGTACTCCAGGAACAGGCCAAAGGTTACGTGCGGGCCATTCAGTGGATACTGCTGTATTACTTTGAGGGAGTTCCTTCCTGGAGTTGGTGAGTCAACTTTGAAAAAATATCCTCTTCCATTTTAAGTATTGTACATAAAATGTAAATACTTTTGGTGTAATTAAGATATAAATTTGATATCTAATAATTCCTTCAGCAGCTGCACAATTCTTGGAAATACAAATTTGTCCTTATTCAATGAGACAAACATGGTATGAGTCAAAGAGTGATATCGTCTATGTGTATTGGCTAACAGGGCAAAGGTATCAAGATAGTTATGCAAACTTTTTATGACGTATACCATGATTCGTTTAAGCACCAGCATATACCATTCCTAACTTAAATTCCTAAACATTTTGTGCATGATGATGTCATGAAACCCCAAAACTATCTTAATGTATCGTAATTATTGTTTGATATTTTCACTCATAGATATACCTATGAGTGACCATGCAGAACCATAATAAAAACTTTTCATAACGTTTTCTAATATTTGCATGTTATTAAGGTACTACCCGCACCACTATGCCCCGTACATCAGTGATGTGAAGGACTTCAGTGACATGAAGATTGAGTTTGAGTTGGGAGAAGCCTTCCTCCCCTTCCAGCAGCTAATGGCCGTCCTCCCCGCCGCTAGCAAAGATCTGCTGCCTGATGTCTTCAGGGTAAGTTATAGGGATGGAAATATAGATTACAATATCAGTAACTCGTGTATACCATCCTACCTTTGAGTAAAGACTTTCAGTTCTATTTGAAACTTGCAGTTCATCCAGAAACTTTGTTAAAAAAATCTTTTATGAAATGTCTTGTCTTTTAGAATCTGTGTTCTCTGTTTCAATGTTTACAAGATAAACTTTAATTCTTGTAAAGTATTTTTATGGACAGACAAATGATACAATACAACAAGGTAAATATCTGAGACTCTAATCTTCTTGTCGAAACAGGATTTGACTTGTATTTGCATTGAAACAGATAAAAAAGGATTTACACTACAATCCATCTGTGATATTTGTTAACGTCCATGTTTATCATGATCAAATGCTTATGATTGTTGTAAAGAGCTCAATTTTGACCTCTCTCTCATGTACCATTTCAGGACCTGATGACCAATGACAGTTCCCCGGTTATTGATTTCTATCCCGTCAACTTCAAAACAGATCTCAATGGAAAACAGCAGGACTGGGAGGCAGTGGTCTTGATCCCCTTCATCAACGAGGTGTGTGATCACAAAGTTTATATATATAAGCAATAGATGATGTTTCATAACTCTTAACAGCAATGAACAGACTTTAACTGCCAAATTATTGATATTCAATTTATTCACAAGTCTCTGACCCATAGAAATCATGAACCATTATATGTTATGAGAACGATGTCTTAACTCGGGAACGGAAGTCTACCTTACAATGCAGTAGTAGATATGAATGTTATTCATTTTTTAAATTAAGTTAACAACCAGAATTATACTTAACTAATGGTGACTGCTCTCTTTACCATCGTGATATGACAAAACTGCGTATTGGCATGGCCAGATTACAAGTTGAACTTGGGCGATACTGTAATGTTGTCAGAACAATGAGGTTGTGTAAAGTATGTGATTTAAATATGGTTGAAGATGAATTTCATTTTGTTATGATGTGGTAAGCATTGCGGTACCTTGGATTCAAATATTTACCATTTATTTGTACCTCATATAACTTAAAAACTAGTTTCATCAATTTAATGGCATCTTGTGAAGTGAATGTTATAAACGCTCTACAGCTATATACCCACCATGCATTGCGTCTAAGACTACAATTGTTATAAAATTATCCAACCTGCTCACTGTTTACTGTCTTGAATCTTAGGTGGTAGGGGGTTAGGTATGGGGAGGGGGAGATGAGATGGTTGTGGAATATATACATTGCTGTAACAGCAGATGAAAGGTTTGAATCATCTCTAACCTAGCTAGCTCTTCTTTCAACTAATTACATTTTCTTCTAGGGTCTGTTTTACCTTGTTGACTGTACATTACTATCTATGGATATCAATTTGGAAGATTAAGAGTTGAAGGGGTTTCAAATGATATCCTTTCCTTCATAGAACTTCCTCTCAGAAGCAATTGAACCAGATCAGGGAAAGATAGTTAATTGGTTGATAAAGAGTTCATTGTTCAGTGGCCCTTTGACAAAAGACAGACCCTAAATAATTTTCATTACTTTGTCTCCTAGAACCACTACTGATTAAAAATAAGTGTTGAAAGATGATAAATGAAAATGTATTTTTATTGAGCTTATATCTTTAAATAGGAATTATTTGACGTTATTGATTTCCTTCTGTCTTAGAATCGCCTGCTAGAAGCGATGGAACCGAAGTATGAGAAGATGACAAAGTCAGAGAAGGGGAGGAACAGCCACGGACCCAGCACCATGTTTGTGTACTCAGAAGAGAGACAGGAACCGTATCTGTCTTTGCTTCCCGGGGTCTTCCCTGATATCATTGTCAACCATGCTAGGTAAGGGTTACATATGGGCTCTCACAGAAGGAAATCGGGGAATGAAAGTTAGTGACTGATCCAGGGACTGGGAGGGTGTATGCATGTATGAACGGTGCCCCTGCAAAATATCAATTCAGTGTATCAATTTTGACAATATTGTCAGCTTGCCAAAAGCAAAGGAATCCTAACATGTCATTGTTGTTCTTTGAAGAGGTCCTTTGGGAATTTTCTCCGCTTTGAACCTGTTGCTCATTTCATTTATTAGAAGTTTGATACTTTTAGCACTGCAGTAGGACAATCTATGGAATTGGATTCCAAAATTTGTCAATTTGGACTGCGCTGAGTGTTAAAAAGTGTGCATGTTTTGTAATTGTATTATTTCTATTCAAAGGAAAGAAGAAATCCCCAAGTTCAAGTACCATATAGACGGTAACAAACTGAAGAAGGGGCTGCTCCCCAGTGTGAGGCTGGAGGTTTACTTCCCGGGCTTCCCTACCCTCTATCATATCAAACACACGGTACGTCCATCTTTTCATCTCCAACAATTATGATTCCATTATAATTAGTGTAGAAAGTAAAAAGCCTGTCTTCCTTATATACTGGGCAAATAACAAAATATTTGAGATTATAGAGATGAAACTCTTCAATGCTAAAGATTAAATGTGACATTTTTGACATCTGAAAAAATTATGTTGCTTTTATGGTAAATTTTCTACCCGAAATTTTTGGCCAATGAAACTTTATGGTAAACAACTGTAACATTGTTATATTTAGGATCACATTATCTACAGTAGTACAAGTTCTTTTATTTTTTCGTGTTGTTTCCCTTGTGGAATTCGAACCCACACTTTCCGAGTCAGCCAACATTGACAGTATCAGCAGCTAACCAACTTGCCTCTATGGCCATATTTTCCCAGTATAGATTTCCACTTCAGCTTTGCTAAGCTCCGGATGATATCTTGATTTACTATTTTTGTGTTCTGTATATTCTTTTTGTCATAGTATCATATACCTTTATCTATTCAATTATCCAGGCTGCCCTGAAGAAGGAAGGAGTGAAAGTGTTCCAGATGAATAGTAGAGGCGAGAACATGGTGCTCACCATCTCAGAGGGACCGTTGATCGTAAGTCTTCTCTCCAGTGAATATATGTATCAACGCCTCCTTTCATAAAAGCTCTATGATAAGACGATAAGGTAACCTTAGCACAGTACTCACCATCTCTGAGGGACCGCAGATCGTAAGTCTTCTCTCCAGTGAATTCATGGCACAAGACCTCCTTTCATTAAGGCCCTATGATAAGATGATAAGGTAACCTTAGCGTAGTGCTCACCATCTCAGAGGGACCGCAGATCGTAAGTCTTCTCTCCGGTGAATTCATGGCACAAGACCTCCTTTCATTAAGGCCCTAAAGTAAGACACTAAGGTAACCTTAGTGCAATGTTAAAGAATGGTAGTTAGGGTTAACCTTAGTAAAGGTGGCTTTGTGAAAGGAGGCCAATATGTTCTACAATATCTACCAGGGTTGAAATTTAACACAATTCTGGTCGCATTTTTCAGGTATAAAGATGATTGATATAGTTACTTATAATTGGAAGACATATTTCTCTTTATCTGTTGGAAGGATAAAGACTGTATCAGAGTTATTTTTCACAAGTTAGTCATGAAAATGAAAATCTCATCATGAAAGGATTTAGATCAATTAGTTACTAGGAAACCCTGTAAATTTCAACGATTCTCATGGTCAAATTTTCTATGTGCCTTTCATTTGAAATCTCACTGTAGCATCATGAATGACACTGTTTCAGAGCATAGAAGAAGCTGCCAAGCTGTACCTGGGAGAATGTGTTTACGTCGGTTGGCCCCACATGTACGAGGCAAAGGTCATTGAGGTCTGCGATGGAGAAATCAGGTTTGTGGTGTTACTTTAAGGATCACTCTTTCTGCATTAGTACTAAAATTTTTAGAGGTTGAGTCTCTTGCTGATTTGAACCTACTCAATAACACAATTGCCAGCAGTACTATCTACGCTGTTGTTTGTCCTAACCTAAAGCTAGCTTAGCCCAGATGACAGTGTTAGAAGATGTTGTGTGGTTTCTAACAGTTACTTAATAACTCATAGCTGTCAAAATCGCTTGCTTATGTTTGAAGATTTGGTACTTCTCAACGTATAAGTAAAGGTTTTACCTGTGATATTTAGATTTGAATATTTTACTGCGTTGACATTTTTGTTTTGAAATTAATGTTTTGTTACCTTGAATAGAAAAAATTACCTTCTAAGGTCTACAATTCTCCGTACTGTGCTTGATTTAAACACTTTTATTGAAGACAAAGGATTGGGTACATGTTATCCAACTTAGTGAAACACTCTCCTATGTGCATTGCTTTCATATAATATGGACACGATATACATATTTATATACATATTTAAATACATGGAAATATATAGAGATGAGATACATAGATACAAAAGTCCCTACTGTGTAATAAAGGATTGAAAAGATCAGGACACATCTGACTTATCATTTTGTTTGTTGTTATATTTCCACATTGCCCTTCAGTTACAAGCTGCATGAACTCAAGGCAGACAAAGGAAGGAAGTCGACATTTGAGAAGATTGAGAGTAAGCTGTCACGCGATGAGGCTGCGGTGTGGAGGAGAGAAGCTGGCTCTGTTAAAGAAAAGTAAGAAGTTTCTCAACAAATATCTTAACCTAACAATCTTTTTTGTAATTATTTGAAATATTTGATTTGAAGTACATGAACATCTATTTCATAATTAATAATTTTGAGATCACTTTTGATAGATTTCACAATATTTGAAATGTAAGTCTCCAATAGAGCTGATAATGGAACTTTGTTACTTTCTTTTAGATACCATGATCGGCTTGGAGTGATTGTTGGTCACACGGAAATCCTTCTGTATGCACTGCCGATGACAGCCCGCAAGTATGTTGTTGATTTCTTTGATTTAGATTTTGGGCTAGAATACTGTATGTACCCTTGGTTGTTTTCTTTCACTTGCAAAACATTAATGTTTTTGTGAAAAACTCTATAGTTAAGGGGGCTGTTTTACTTAGCATTGATGTGGAGACTATATTCGAGGCGTTATCCCACTTATGCAGTTACACTATTAATGGTCGACAAAAACAGTCGATGTAAGAAAAATTGGCAGTTATTCTTTTGATCAATAATGGCGTACTAGCACACTGAATTATCAGTTCAAATGCTGTCCCCACTTTTAATTCCAAAGTTAGTGTAATCCTTTTGGGAAGTTTTTAATTTGATTTTTTAATTTTTATTTCATTTTTGTACATGATTGAGTTTGTGATGCAAAACTATTATCTTTTAGGGCTTTAGAGTATTTTGAATGTATTTGTAATCAATCAACAAATTCATCATTAAGTCTCCGTCTCTCTGCAGGTACGTTTGTGGGTCCCATGGGAAGATAACTCTTGAGAAACAATTCTGTGTGCATCCTGTACCATTTGCTCTACAGACGACTGTCAAGGTAAGATTGATACTTGTGATGTCATGCCTGACTGTGAAAGTAATGTCTTCTGGTTTTCATCGACATTCAAACTTACATTCAGAAAAGCCAGTTGAGTTTCCGAGTTTTGTTGACCTGAAATATGATAACAAAAAGTTGGTATAAGATCCCTTGAGGCTATTTTACAACTGGACCTATCTGAATGAAACTGAAATTCAATACGGAATGATTTTTTATAACAGTCATCAAAAGAGAAAGATTCCGATGCATATGAATTCATGCTTATCTTGCACTTACGTACGTTGGTCAGAAAACAATTTTGAAATAAGCATTTAGGATTCATTGGTAATTCATTGGCTCAGATGTCAGAAAGGTGGCAGCTGCTTGACCTAACCCATGTAAGGGACCTTCATAGGGACCTTACAACCATTTATAATCAATTTGAATGATAACAGATTGACCTTAGACTAGAGATTGAGAAAATTCAGATATTCATCCACGTGAGGTTGTGATGCTGAAATGTGTTTTAATACATTCCTTCCCACACAAGCCAAAGGATTGTGAAAAAAAAGATTACTGATCATACCAAGTTCAAATGTTTTATCCTTACCTTGTTTCCTCGACACAGGACATTGCTATCCATGACCCTGACTTCCAGCAGTACCGCACACTGGACGAACTCTTCCCCCCTGCCACGCGCGTCTTCATGATCGGAAACCCACACTATGGCAGTGAGGGAGAGGTAAGAACAACTGTCATGTATTGCAAATGAGTTTTAGTCAAGCAGACATCAAACCATTTTCTTCCTGTTCACAATATGTTATTTATGTTTCCACCCTAATCTTAATCTTTATGTGAGCTAAGAAATGGCTCTTTTAGTACAAAAGCGTTAATACTTGTGAACCAGTTATTAGAAGGAGACAAGGATTTGAACAGATTAGCTGAACTATGTTGTATAACTAACCTATTGCAAAACTAAGGTCCTACTTATTTAACCACAACCTTCCTTGTCTACGCTATCTGGATTATAAAGTTTGATAGACTTTTAATGGCAGTGACCATCACACCTCCAATTAGCTTTGCCACACAATAAGTTTCATATTTTGTTTCCCTCATCAGGTTCTGGACATCGAAGATGGAAGAGTGAGAGTCAATTTCAGTGTCCCAGCAGAACCAGAGTTGAAGAGCATCAAGTTCAGACAAGATGTAATTCATTTTCAAACTATTTGTTCTTTATAAGGTCAACCAACATCATTTCATGTTGAGGAAATTTTTCACAATTTAAGAAAAGTTAACTAAATGGTTTAAGTGGCAGGACCAAATTTTATTGTTGAACCCTCTGGCATAGTGTTTCACTTCTCGTAAATTCTTTTTAATTGTATTGCAATATCTATCTGCTAAACATTTCTAGGTGATTAACTTAGAGCAGTCTCAAAGCTTTTTAAGAAATAATTCAGAAGTGTTTATTCACTTGTGTAAATAGTATAGGCTTAGCAAAATTAAGTCAAATCACGACCCTAAAAGGCAGTTGTAGCTGAAAATGATATTCTTTTTAGACCTGATAATAATTAAAATCATAATGCAACCATTGTACTTAATTCCCTGTTACAGAGCCTACAAACAAAGTACATGCCTGGCTACATCCTGGCTCAGCGACTGGGTTTATCAGGCTTGTTTCTCTCTCGGATCACGGGCATCGTATACGTGTTGCAAGGTCACAAGGAAAACCCTCGCGCCAACAAGGTCAACATCGGCCTCAATCTGAAGCACACCAAGAGAAACCAGGAACTCCCAGGATACACGAAGAAGGTCAACGATCATTGGATGTATTCGGAGGCAACGTACATACTGGTCAGGGACTACCTGAGAAAGTGAGTGGAAGTTTGTGTGATTTAGAGGTTTTTAAGATTTTCATCTGATACATTCAGTTTTTGCACATTCATAATATTTTGCTTTGAATTGAACTGGCTGAAGAGAAATGTATTTAATGTGAGATTTTCAAAGCTGTCTTTTCCTCAAGGTGGTTTTAACCAAATGTGAAATTGTCATGACTTCTTGAACTTTCTCAGCAAATGCCGCTTTTATGCCATTTACATTACAGGGAATTTGTTTCTAGAACCGCTTTGAATGTGCAGAGTTGGTGTATTGGTCAGATTTTACAGAAGCTCGCTTCATGCAAATACATTTAAATCATCTTCCAACCAATTCCTTATGTTAATTTATAACATATTGGCCCCTTTACATTGATACAAACTACAACATGCTGCTCTTTTTAACCATTGCATGTTTTCTCAATGCAAACACTTATGCCAGAAAATCAGTAAATACTTAGGCTTTGAAAATAAGAAAATTCATGCACATTTGTTCTACAAATAGTAGGACATCAATCGTCATATAAAATCCTCTTTTTACATTTCATATCACCTTTTCATTTCATTTTTCGCTCAGGTTCCATGATGCCCTATCTGCAGTAGCGGAAGCTGGAGACATGCTGTCTGAAGATGATTTGTTTCCTGCTGACAGGCGAGTGGTTTAGATATAGCCTCAACCATCATCTGTTTTGATTCAAATGTCCCTTTTGCTCTGAATTTGACGAACAAGTTATTGTTAAGATAACTCTATTCCAGCGTACGAAATAGTTTCCTTTGAACACTGTTTACATTATTGCATGTCGGTTCTAACTCATCAATCAGGGTCACTTTATGCTATTGTACTTTTCCTCATGGACCTTGTTCTTGTCGTCGCTAGAAGTGTGAGTGGCCTTTGATTTTGGCTGTAACACTGCTAAATAATTGTTCTTGCTCTGGTTCATTTCCTTATGGCTATAAGACTAGCTATTCTCAAAGATGTAGTGAGAAGGGGATATAGTAAGACTTGAATGATTTTCTTATTATTGACGTGTACTGGTTTTACTAATCCAACACATGAATGACATCCTCTATATATTTCAGTGAGTACAAGCTGAGGCACATGCAGGAGTATATCAAAGGTCTACCTTGTAACAACATCAAACCCTTGTCCATCGGCGCAGACATTCTGGAAGAAGGGATTGTCAAAGCTATTGAAGAGGAGGTGGACACAATCAATGTATGTGTGATGGTTCACCTTGCCACATTGTTAACACTTCTCAAATTGATAAAAGATTGTAATTGGATATGGAAAGGGCTCTTGGGTCAAGGACAAAGAGTAAGATTTTCGAAGCTCTTCTTATACTACGAAACTCTCATGTGCCTTACATTAGTACTAAATGACCATTTTCAGTTTCGTCAAACAGGTTGGTTTAGAGTGGCGTCCCTTTGAAAAGTCGTGTGACCGCGATGTCCAAACTTTTGTTAAGTTGTAGGTTATTTTGGTCAACTGTCCTGTTTTTAGGTCTAGAACAAGAACTGCAAAAAGATTCACAGAGAATGTCACCATCGTGTCTTTTGATATCAAATATGTATTTTTGATGAATAGTCATTTTCATCAAACTTTTCATGAAAACCCCCATAAACACTCATAAAACACTGCACTTCCCTCAGACTCCAGATGAGGTAATGTCATTGCATTTTGACGTCATCTATTACTGTCACGCTTGATGGTTTTAAAAGAATTGCGATGTCGTTTCTTGAAACTGGCTGGTCATTGTTCAAAATCTAATGTCAAAACAAAATCTCCTGGGACATATCACTAATCTCCCTCTAGCAAAAATTTGGATGATAAGGCATTCTTCATGAACCTTTGTTAATGAATCAAGCAACCATTTAGGATATACCTTTTCCCATTAATGATTTTCGATATGCTAAATTTCACCTTGCAGGAAGAAAACAAGAAGAAGTTGAAGAAAGTCAAGATGCAGGTGAAACCACACCTTCTCTTCAGGGTGAGTTGTACTGGTTGTATCCTTGTTTAAATCCCAATGAAAATAATGTGTGAAATCAACAGGTGAAGAGAAAGGTTTTTGATTCAATATGCGTACATGCCAAAATGATAAGTGGGTATGGGGATAACTTTTTCTCCCCACACTGGAACAGAAAGTATACAATTTAATTAAAATATGTTTGGAACTCCTTTCATTAAGGATGTTTTTAGATTCTGAAAAATGCAAACAAAGTATTTACCTATACTTACCTTTATGTATTGAGCGCAACCTCCCATGATAATCCGTCACTCTCTCCCGACAGCCACTGATGAACCAAGGACCCCTAGTTCCTGACCAGAGCACCACCTACCAGCTCTACGACCGTGTGGTAACGGTGAAGCTTGGGTACCCGGTCCCGATCGGCCTGCGTGGTACGGTGGTCGGCATACATCCTGACGAGAAGGAGATTGATACGCTATATGATGTTGTCTTTGATCAAGAGTTTATCGGAGGCATCTGCGTTCGGTAAGCTTATTAATCTTTGGTTTATGTCTTTAGAGAAATTTTAATAATTTTATGCAAAATGATTTTTTGTTGTGTCTCATCATGTCAACTCCTACCAATTGGCACAAAGACAAGTTAGGAAAAATGCAGGAAATGCTGGGAATATTGGTGACATCGTGATACATTTTCCTTAGACTCTAAGTGGGCCTTATGCATGAAATGAGGTCTGAATTATTTTGGGAGAATTTTCAAAATATCTTTCATGATAGAAAGGTTAAATACTATAAAGACCAGTTCTTTTGCTTACAAAAACTTGGTGCCCAAAATAAAAATAACCCATTTAAAGCAGTATCAACAACGGGATTCTCTTGGAGCTTAGAAGCTCATTCACTAAGAACTGTGCTTCTGTATCCTTAGGTAACTTAGCCATGGCAAAGATATTTCGACAGTGATGGAGTTTAATTTTATTGATAGGTGTTCTGCTCACCGAGGCTACAGAGTCCCAGCCGCAGCAATGGTCAACATCTCTCATGGAGAGCGGAAGGACCAGTTCAAACTCAACAACCAGCAGAATCCTCTGGGCTTCCGACCTTCTTACGGCACCTGGGGTCAGGGGTCAGGAGGTCAAGGGTCACAGAAACAGAGCTACTCCAACTTGGTCCATGGGAAGTCAGGGAAGCAGTCGCCACACATGAACTGGGGTTCGGGCGAGAGGAGACCTCAGAGGAGCGAAGACCAGCAGAAGCAGCCCTATAATCACTTCAATGGCAGGGAGAGTTTTAACAAGAGCTTAAGACAGGTGGGTTGAACTTGATTTGTTGACTGATCGAGGAGTCAGTCTTACTTGATCTACTGCAAAGATTTAATTTGTCACCCATTTAGACATGAATCTGTTTGAAATAGTTTAACCATTTCTGATATATAGAAAAATTCATAATGTACGGTGGTTTTGGACATTCTCTATCAAAACATAGTTCTATGTTAACGGAAACCTTTAAGGATGCTGTTAGAACTGCTGTTTGTCCAACAGTAACCATTTCAATTCTGGAGAAAAAACTTTTTTTTTTATTCAGTCCTAATTAAATAGATTTTAAAATCTCTGGTGTAAATTTGTTTTAAAGTCTTGATGGACAGTTTCATAATATTATATATGCTGCGTTAATTGTATTTCACAGAAAAGTGACAGTTTCCAAAACAGTTTTGACGGTAGTCCTCAATTTGTGACGCCAAAAGTGACGCAGACTCAGATTTCCAAGAGAACACCAAACAGGAGCCAGCCCCATTCTGCCAAATCAATGGTGAGTTATAGAATACCAGCACATAACTTTTCATGACTACATTCTCGCGATGGAAACCTCAAATTAATAATTGACAACAAAGTATGTGTTTTGAAGGTATTTAGAAATAGCATAGATGATTACAGTAAGATCTGCAGGACAACAACTTTGGTCATTGTAAACAAAATTTTTCATCAAACAGTGAGTATGTGTATATAGTGTTAGTTCCCAAACAGAAAGTGGAGAAAATTGAATTGGATATCTTTTTTAACTGTTTTACTTTTTGTTTGTGTCTCTTGGAGCTTTAACATTGAATAAAACTGCTTAATATATTGTATGTATCTTCTTGTGTACCGATTATAGTAATGAGATGAAATATTTATGTAATTTCCTTCAAATTGTTTTTTAATTTCCTTGCAGCCCACACAAGACCAAACAAACAACTCTGAATTTGCCAACATGTGGAAAGAACTGCAAGCCGGTGTAGTAAACCCGACAGTGCCACCTAGTGAAAAGCCTGTTCAGGAACCATCACTCCAACAAGCAGCCTTGGCTTTAGGGCAGATAACTCCACCTATTGCTAGAAGCAAGATGGCTGCCCCCAGTGTAGAACCAGCAAAGACGCCAACAAAGATAGACTTGCAGAGCCTGTTTGACAAGGCCAGTCAGCAGAAGGAGAGTGGAGAGAAAGATGAATTTATTGCAATGATGGACTCCTTAGAACTCTCTGGGAACAAAGTTGAGACCTCACAGAGTGACACAAACAACAGTAGTGTCTGCGTGGAAAATGCTGAGGTGAGTTTATAGACGAAGCTGATTCTGAAGGAATTGAACCATTTCAAGTGTCAAATACAGTGCTGTCATGAATTTCTACTGCCAATTAGTCCACATCACTCTTATCTCACCTCAAGTGATGCTTTCCCTAATGAATTTTTTAGATTTGAAAATCACAAACCATTCTACTTGGTAATGAGAGTTGAATGATACCTTGGATTTTTTCTCTTTTAATTTTAGAAATTCCAAGAGTGGCATTCTACAGTGCCATTGATTGTAACTTGTGTTCAAATGAGTGAAATTTCATCCCATTCAAAATCCACAACTAGAAACAATAACTTTATTTGATAAAAGCAAGGAGCCACTTCATCTGCCAACCCTAATATAGCCATTAGATCAAACTTGCCTTAGCCCCAAAACATTTATCAGACCTCGTATGAATCTTTTTCAAAGAAATTTTTTAGAAATGTTAAAATTACAAACAGTAGCATTTCACTTGGAGAGTGCTCCCTTTAATTTCCTTGGCTTTAAGTCCAAATCATTTTAACCTCTTCATGCCATCCAAGAATAGCAAAAAATACTTATATTAAAAATCGCTTTGCAGGACAAATCGCTAGCGATTAGGAACATGTTGAAGATCGGCGGTGATGAGAAAATCTCAACTGAGCCGTCCACAACTAGCACAGTCCCGTCCAGCAAGATGTATGGCAAACAAGTCTCCATCCAAGAACTCTTTGATGGTAAGTCCACGATATTCATATGATAAGCGATATTGCAAGATTGTTGGTTTGTCACAGTCACAGGGTGCTGTGTGTGAACTTCACACTTTCAAGACAAGCTCATATGCCAAGTAATAGAGATTGTTACCCGAGGATGTATATCATATGAATTTACTGAATAAGTGTGAAATTTGTATTAATTAGGCTGGATTGAGGGTTTTATAAAACATGTGAAACACTTTGAAGTGCAATAATTTCTTTATCACAAATTCTATTACATTTGAATTGCATGTAAATAGGAGCAAAAACTTCTTACTTAATTTCTTTGTGACATCCATCACTAACAATTGTTTTGTGATGTTACAGATGACAAAATAATGAAACATGTGCCCGTATTGAAAATATATCCTTACTTATTGTTTACCAAACTATCACCTATATAAGTTGAATTGGTGATTCAGTAGCCACACGTTTAAGGACTATTTCATCTTCTACTCCAGAAGGAAAAGGCATTGAAAGTTGAAATGTTGTGTAGCCAGTGAGGTTATAAAATAAGATTTGGTATTGAGGAATTCTCTGCATGCTATGTGCTTGAACGGGTTACTTGTTCATGTCAACCTTAGCATGTAACAGGCTTATTCCCTGGCAATGTTGGATAGGGATAGAGATGCAAAAACACAATTCGGTCACTTGCCCGTTTTACTAAGTGGAACCCTTACTAAATGGGATTCACCCTTTCTGGAAGTAAATTTGGATAATAGAAATAACATACTTTTGGTAGTCTATTAAATAATAATCTCCGTCAACATTTCAGGTGCTAAACAACAGGAGAAATCTCCTCCACAAGAAAAACAGCCTCAAGTGCAGAAAAAAGCTCAGGAACCAAAAGTTCATCAGGGTCAAGGTCAACAGAAGCCTGGTCACCATAGTAACATTGGTCATGATAACAGACCTTCGAGACCTCCACCAGAAATTGGCCTCAAATCAGGTCATCATATGGGGTAAGCCATACTTATTTCAGAGTGGTAATAGGAAGTTTTGTGTGTTATTTTTATAATTTTAAAATATGAATAATTAATTACCTTGGAAATGGTCAAATTTTTTTATGACATAATGAAAACATTTGCTCATTGAAAAATCAAAACATGCCTTGTTTTCTTTAATTTTGTGACCTTCTGAATAAAAGGAGTGAGAGGAACTCTTCTCCTCATGAAACACTGAAAAGGTTAGACACAATAAGAAGTACTTGTATTCATGTTGGTCATCAACCAATTTTGTGATATTCAAATTAATTTCTGTGTTTCCAGGAACCCAGTTCTGGAGCTGGAGTCACACTGTAAGAGAATTGGAGTTGGGAACCCAGGGTATGACTTTAAACGTATCCAGGTGAGTGGAAGAAGTTTATATTAAGAGGATATTTCTTGTCAAATATTGATGTTAAATACACTGGTCTCTTTATCCAAAGCCCATGTTTTAATGCTAATGGAGACAACACGAGTTTGTAATCTCGGCCACGCTCAGTGTTGTGTCCCTTGTCAATGATCTTTTTTGTGGTTCCAACAGGGTCGCTACACAAGTATGGTGCTACTACCAAACGGGGCTCGATTCGAGGGGTCGGAGTGCCCCGGTAGAGAGGAGGCAGCGGAGAGTGCAGCAAGTATTGCATTGTTACATCTCGTGAGTATTCATATCCTGCCTTTTTATCAAATTTCTATCAGTTTATCGAACTACTTTAAGAAAAAATTTAATCTTCTGTTGAAAATTGGACACAACAAAAGTGGTGCCATGTGGTCCCTCATTTACACCAGGGGATTGCAATTGGTGAAGTTCAGTAACTATGGACAAGGATAAGCTGAAACACTGAGGCAAAAGATAAGGGTTTGTGTTGAGCCTAGTTACTGGCATTATGGGTTAATCCATGAATGAATCAGGATAAGAAACTTTCCAGAAACTGCCATGTCAAAGATAGGGGTGAAACTGTACGCTTGCAGTGCGTATTTGGGTACAAGACAGGACCCTCAGTTCGGGACATTTTCGGTTCGGTATGCAACCAATAGTCGCCATATTTCTTTGAACGAGTTTAAGACTATTTTTTTTCTCTTCCTTTGGAATTCGAACTATAAAAAATGATGATGAGGTCTAGCCATTTTTTATGGACCCGTAGAAAACAATATCAACCTCTGACTTCATCCACGGTCGATATTGTTTTTCTTGGGTCTATAAAAACAGGTATTAATTTTTCGATTATTTTTAAGAAAAAAGTTTAAAATTTACTTCCAGTTGATTTGAAAAATGATACTCATGCAGGGATAAGCTTATTCAGTGTATTGGTTTGACAAAGGTTAACGTTGCGACAGAAATTACATTATCCAAATAAAAGAGGTATTTAGAGTACCTTATTTTACCTCAGTAAAAGGATTATCACACGTTTTGCTACCAGAAAATGCTTTGTTTCTTAGCTTAATTGGTAATGATAATTTCAATATAAAATTTAAGATGTAACCTTAGCAGTATTATGAATATGTTGTTATTTTCAACATGAATTCAATCTCTGAAGTTGATTATGAATTTCATATTTGTTTCAATGAAGTTTACAATCGAATGGCAAATGATATTGGTGAGTTTATTTTAACTCATAACACAAAATCACTTGTTTATGAAACCTATCAAGCTTGTAATTTATTTCTCTTACCTAGTTTTTGTGCTTTTCACCACCTAATTTTAGCAAGGTTTAAAAGTGTTTTTTTGCTTTAGCTGCTAAGAATTTTTTTTATAATTATGTCAAATGTTGTAATCCATGTCGTCAGATTTTTCTTACACTGTTGTATGTGTATACAAATAATTTTTATCTGATTTCTTCCGTTTTTTAAATGATTTTACGTCTAATCTTTTCTTCATGTATTAAAAAAATTTGTCTTTGACATCGTTTAAATATTTTTGTAAGTAGTTTAGTAAAAACTTTTTTTTTGCCTGAGTGTTGTCTTTTGTAAATGTAACGTTAACATTTTACTTTCTAAACTTCATTTGAGATCAAATACATTTTTTGCTAAATTCGAAGGTAAGCACAGCAGGCAAGTGTCAATCTCTGTCTCTCACTATTATCTATGATAATATTTTCATATACGACGACCAAGCTTTCTGGTTTCCATCTAATATCATCCGATATTTCAACATGCCTATTTCAATTCATATAAAAAAATTAAACAATGCCTATCTCAATTCATTAAATGCTAAGCACTCAATCACTAATCAAAAAGTTAATGCTCATTGGATTTTTTGTTGACAGTGAAGATATCATGAGAATATATGATATCAGCTGTACAATTGTATATCATCAGAACTACAAATAAAAATAAGGATATCAGTCTTACCCAGTCTTAAAATGAGACATTTACGACAATTACTAGAAACCTTTAGCTAAGTAATGCCCTTTCCATTGTTATCAAAAGATATAAAAGATAGACAGGGCCTATGTTCCATTTGTGACATTATCATGCAATTGGATCCTGAAGTCATTAGTTTGGGTAAATAGGACAGATTCAATTTGAAATCCGGTCACGTAGAATGCTATTGCTTCTTCATTCTGCCATTGAAAGCAACCTTCCCGTTTGTATTGATATGATTTGAAAGCAAAGCTTTGATGCACTTTAAGCAATCAAACCAGATGAAGGTTTGTGAGCATAGAGACAAATAAAAGATTGCCAAGTGAAGGATAACTGAACAATTACCGTTAGAAGTCTCATATCAGCTTACCGGCATATTTCGTTTCAGAAAGCATTAGGTCTAATTATAATTTATTTTCCTTACTTGCATTTATTAAAATTATGGATCCAGCATCATCCTGATATCATGATAAAGTGAATATATGGATGTTATCATAAACTATTAACTTTAATGTTGAATTTTTGGTTTCCTTAACTTTTTTGTTGTATAGAAATAATGAAGAAAATTAATAGATAATTAAATGAGGCAATTTCCAGTCTTCTGATTGTCTGTTGTTTTGTATTGCAGCAAGCACTTGATCGTCAGCAGCACCCCCCGTTTGTGAACATCCCTCCCCCAAGGATGATGATCCCTCCCCCTGGTCCCCCTCAACACCTGTCCTCACCCAACTCAGCCTTCAGTCCCGTCAGACCAGGTAAGGTCTTAATTTTCTCATGCCAGTGAAAGTTTTAAAACAATGTCAAGGGGAGAAGCTGGAAAGCCAGGACACAACCACATTTGATCATAACTAATCAAAGTATGTTAGAAATTAAAGTATTAGATTTTATGATAAACTAATGTAACATTGTTATTTGGAATATATTTGACAGACATGTAATATTTCCTAGAAACATTCTGGTAATCATGGATAAGGCACATGCTGCCTATGGTTTCTCAGTGCTCAAAGGGCAGATCACTCTGCTTGGACAGTGTTGAGTGAGTTTGATATGCCTCAGCAGAGGTCAAAATATACCTATCTAATCTGCCGCATGTTTGCTTTTCTTATTTATGCCCTACTACAATTTTATTCCTTATTTTCAAAGTATTTAAGTTTATAAGATCTTTTCAGATAACTAAATTATATATTCGTACATATTTTCAACAGGTTTTGTGCCAAGGGGAGGCTACTCTCAACTGCGACATCCCCGGCACCAGTTTCCTGGTCCACAGATTCCTCGACAACACTTTCCCGGTTCTCACCAGAGGGGCGGACACAGTCAGCATTATCCGGCCAATCAGAATGCAGGGTTGGGAGGTCACCATCACTACCCAACCAATCAGAATGTAGGGGCAGGTTTCTGGAACCATCATCATAGTAACCAATTTGACATGGGGCAGGGGGGAGGGGGGCAGTTTGCCGAGGTTACGAAGAAATCAGGGTCGGTGAAGGATCCGGCGTTTATTCCACTTCAGGTGACCAAGTGTAGTGGAACTGTGTAGCGAATATTTTGTATTTCCAGTTATGTGTCATGAGAACTCTCAATGGTGTATTAAAATCATTAAAAATTACTGAAAATAATTCTCATATCCTTATTGCAAATTGGTGAAATAATGTCTGAGGGAAATTTTTTCCACCAATTTCATTATTGTTTTTTTGAAAAATTTCACAAATTTATTAGATAGTCTGTATTTTATTTCTAAACAAGTATTTTAATTGCTTTGAAAATTTAACTCGGTGGTTTATTCTTGTTAATGATTTAAAAATTTTTTTTTAAAAGCCATTTGAAACGGCTTGAGTTAAGCTTATCAATGTTACAGAGTTTATTTTGTTTCTTTTTTACCTCTTAGTTTGCTTTGAGAGAATCTTGATGTTTAACTGGATATAAAAAATATGCTGAGTAGTGTATAGCACATTCCTTTGCTTAATTGAAATATTCCGCTTTCAACAAATTCTTCCTTTTGTGCTTTCAGCTTGTTTGTTGTGAAATCTACAATGAACTCTTTCTTGTATAGTTCCTGGGGTTTGATTAGATTCTTCTTTAAGGGATATTTAAACTGATATAGTTATGCAGACAAACCTCAAACAATGATTCCTTCAAAAAAAACATACGTTGAGATAATTCTATAAAAGGAATGACATTCATGTAACTAAGCCCAATAGCAATTTGCAACAGATTACCTAATTGATGCCTATTTTATTGGCTTTCCATGCATTGCAGGCATTCTTCCCCTAACTTGATGTTTGGACTAATTATTTAACCTTCCCTTCAAAGCATTTTTATAATCCCTGACCAAAGCTGACCAAAGTAACCCTGTACTTATGAGTCGTCAATATCCTGGCTAACATACCTCTTCCAGACTGATCCCTATATTATTCCCGGTCACATTCTTATCACCCATTGGTCTGGTCATCTGGAAAATCTCTACTTTAATTACCTTGATTTTGCCAATCAAGACAATCAACTTGACCTGAAATCCTCTAAAAAAATATGATGCTTTGGTCTTTAATTGAGGAATTGGCTTGCCACTCAGCTCTTAGTTCAAAGTTCCATGTTTTCAGCAGTCAGGTGGCAACTTCTCCATAAAAATTTCCAATTCAAGTATGAATAGGATGCCTTTTAAAGCTGAAAAATTAAGACATGTAGATCGATCATCTTATGCCGGGGGCGGGATAGCGCAGTGGTTAGCGCATTCGGCTTCGGATCAAGAGGTCCCTATTTCAAATCCCGCCAGGGGCTTGGCAACTTCATCTGCAGTAGAGACCTGTTCTACACGCAGTAAAGTTTAGGTGCATGCTTCACTGAATTTCAGCGCAGTACCAGCCATGGATCACTAGTTCCAGCTGATGGTTGCTGGTTTCACTGCAATGCATAGCCACAATAGTGTTGCAGGCTTTCTCCCTGCAATAATGTTAGCAGCCACAATATAAGTGAAATACTCTTGAAAGCGGCGTTAAACCCCAAATCACCTTACCTCATCTTATTCCCAAACTTCCATTAATTGTTCAACAAGATTCAAGGGTAATTATTGTCCCCCGCCGCAACGCGGAACGGGGGACTATGAATTCAGCGGCGTCTGTCCGTACGTACGTACGTCCGGATTATTGTTAACACGATAACTCATGAAACTTAGCACCTAGAGTGTTCATATTTGGTGACAGCTTTCAATGGAGGAACACTCAGACGCCAGTTGACTTTGGTGACCTTGACCTCATTTTCAAGGTCACCACGACAAACTCGTGAAGCTTAGCACCTAGAGTGTTCATATTTGGTGACAGCTATCAATGGAGGAAGACTCAGACGCCAGTTGACTTTGGTGACCTTGACGTCATTTTCAAGGTCACCACAACACTACGTCCGTCCGGATTCTTGTTAATGCAATAACTCATGAAGCTTAGCACCTAGAGTGGTCATATTTGGTGAAAGCTTTCAATGGAGGAAGACTCCGACACCAGTTGACTTAAGTGACCTTTATGTCATTTTCAAGGTCACAACGACAAACTCGTGAAGCTTAGCACCTATAGTGTTCATATTTGATGACAGCTTTCAATGGAGGAAGACTCAGAAGCCAGTCGACATTGGTGACCATGACATCATTTTCAAGGTCACTACGACACTTTGACCAATTTCTAATACATTGTTAACATGCACCTAGTATTCATATTTGTTGACAGCCTTTCAATGGCGGAAGACTCTGATGCCAGTCGACATTGGTGACCCTGACCTCATTTCATGGTCACCATGACACTTTGTCCACTGTAATACATTGTTAACGTGATAATATTAATTATGCCAAATATCTCATAACGGCGGGGGACATTGCCATGTTAGTGGCAAACACTTGTTTAAATTCAAATTATCCTGATTAAAAATTCCTTTTATACTGATTAAAACTACCAAAGAGTAGGGAAATATTTAGCCCGGGGTGACATAGGATGTCCCTATGTTATCAAGTTGTGATTCTTGTATAGTTAAACTCTGCTTTTATGAACTCGGAAGCTAATGTGTTTCTAGCATGACTTAGGTTTCCACACAAACTACCCTAATTTGCTTGTTCTAATGTTCAAACTTATCTTTCTAGATATATGCATGTCCAATTGTAAACAAAATAATAGTTAACAAATTTGCTTTATTCATCTTTTCATTGTTGATTTTGAAATTGATTTAATTGTTTTGATTCTTACCCTAAAACAGCTGTTATATTTTACTTAGCTGTTTTCAATAACATAAAATTTGCTTTCTCCTTTTCCATGTTTGATTTTCAATTTTAATTCAATGTTTTAACCCTGATTCTTCTCATGCTGTTATGACTTGCAGAGCCTTTCAAATAACTCCTGCTTTTCAGAAACATTCTACTTAAAACCCTTAACACATTTCAGTGCATATAATTATCTATGAATAAAGAAAACGTTAAATACAGTTCCTATGCAATTTCTTTAGCATTTTGAAGCAAATATAAGCTTTAAAATACTCATGATTAATCTTTTTATTTCAAATTGCTAAACAAAGATCTTTATAAAGAAATAAAGAGGTTCTAAGTTTCTATATCATTGGCTAGCAAATATGGTTAAATAGTTAACCAAAATAAGGAGGATAATTGAAGATATCTTCACTGCATCAATTCTTTTCTTAGCATTCAATCATTCTGATAATCATATTTTCCCCTTCTTGCTTCAGGTTGCCAGAAACCAAAAGACGCCTCAGAAGCGGCGAGATCATGATCATGTCGACAGCCAACCTCCGTCTACAAGAAGTGAAAATGAGAGTCATAATCACTCGCAACCCAGACATACAGACAGTCAGAGAACACAGACAGCAAATCACACAGCTCACAAAAGTGAATATTTGAATAAAACTCCAAAATCGGAATCAAAACCTTCTGGAAGTCAGTCCGGGAAGAAGAGAAGGCCAAGAATTGCAGCAAATTTGAATTTCAACTAAGAGTAAAAGACACCAAATTTTGTGTTGTATTTCTGTTTATGTAAGGACAAACAGCCTCAGTTGTATCTTCAAGATGAATGCTAGATGAATTCAAACGTTGGCCACCTTAGGTTCAACATAGATTTCTATTTTGACAACCTATGCTTATTGATGGATAACTGTTTTCAATCTTGGAGTCAGAAAGACTTTGGTACTTTGGCTACCGGGTGGATTCGGTGTCAGTTATTGGTTAAAAACCACCATCTTGGGTACCATGGATACCAGAAAAATGGTAACAATGGATGATTTGACAGATTCTCGGTTGTGGATTTCAGTTTCAGGATGGAATCCATCTTGTAGGTATGGACTCGAGATGAAACCGTGCTTAGATCCTAACGTATTAACATGGCATCCATTTTATTTGTTCATGACAGCGTTTTAGTCAAGTGTGATTGTTTTTAAGTTATGGTTGCAGAACAATAGTTATTTTAATTGACGATGAGCATTTTACATAAGTGCTATCATAGAGGACATAATAATAAGAAAATTATGTTTTCAAAGATGTTTCAAATATCATAACTTTATTTTAACCTTTTTGTCATCAGAGATACTGTATCTATATTTTACCATGTGCTCATTCTGTGTTGGAGAAAACAACTACAAAATTGAAATTATTTAAAATTACCCTTTAAGATGAACTCTTTTTCAATGGAATAAAAATAATTCTCTCAAAACTGGCTTATTTATGAAAGAATTTAATAGAATTATCAATCACTCTATAGAATAATAGATTAACAGTAAACATTTTAATATTATCTGCAATATTTTTGTAAGCAGCATAATCAAATTGTTGAGAAAAAAATCCATATCAATTTTGCTTTCTTCGTTTGAATTACACTATGCCTTTGAAGATAAGAATGTCACATTTTCGGTTAGAAAATTTTCTCGTGACTAAGTGATGCTCTATTCATTATTTTGTCTGTTATTTTCATTAGTGACAGATGACATAGTTAACTTTCATTAAAAAAATCTGGATATTTCGCCTGCAATCTCTCATTAATGGCTCTGTAGCCATGGAGGCAAACGAGTAAGCCCTTTAAAACACAGTTCATGTAATAAACTGCTTACATGAGACATTGGATTGAACATTTAAGAAAACATTGTATTTCTTCCTTTTGTTTGAAGACAACACATGTTCAACTTTGATTTTATTTCTCATATCAATCCAAGAGTAATGTATATGATTCAGAAACAGGAATTTTTGTTTCTTTTTTAATTTTGAAAAAATGTCTTTTTCAAACAAAACCAAATCTAAAATTTTTTGTTAAGGAGTGTTTTCAAGGCGTAGACTATTTTCTTACCCAAAGAATAGTAAACAATCAATGTTAAACTGGAAATCAATTGATGAAAGGTATTTCAGTTTTTATTCTGTTTTTAATTTTGTGTCAAATGATGCTTTTATTCATTTGATAATGCTTAGCTTTCTCGTCAATGTTGCAATGTCACCATGGAAAACTTCTTATTTCTCAAACTATTTATGTTTTCTATAAATGAATTGTGCTATAAGATACCATTTATGAGTTTAAAAATATGAACTGACTCCAGTTCGCTTTTGTTATCTTTGGTGGAATGTCGACAAGCCCTTATTTGCATATCTTGCTTTATATGTTGACTTCATGAAAAGAACAAAATCAAATATTTGTTGTTTCCTAAGTTGGCATTATTGTTCAGGAGAAGACAATTCTCCTTAAACATGTTGGCAATAAGCTTTCTTTTAACCCACAAATGTGATAACATGAATTAAATTTTACACCATGATTTGTATTGTTTTTCATTAAATATAATGAGTGCTTGGAATATCGTTTTTGGGTACATGATAATGAGGAGCACAGTAGATAGGGTGCTAGCCTCTTGTGCCAAGGGCCTGGGTTTGAATCTCAATCAAGAACCTCTTAGTTTTCTCGCCAGAGCCTGTGGCATTGCAGGCACTATTCCTGCTAAATATACACTTGGTAAAAAGTATTGCAATGCCTGTTCTTCAAACTTCACTGATAAGATTTCAATTCATATGAAAGTGAAGATATGGAAATCGAGATACTATTCAGTTTATCATTTTAAAAACAATCGTAGCAGTTACCCTTTAAAATAGTCAAATTTTGTAGTGGATAATGTCTTGGTGAGTGAGTTAGGGTTTAACGCTTTCAAGATTATTTCACTTATATCGCGGCTGCTAGTATTATTGCAGGGAGAAAGCCCGCAACACTATTGTGGCTATGCATTGCGGTGAAACCTGCTAGCATCGGATGGAACTAGCGAACCATGGGTGGTACTGCGCTGAAACTCAGTGCAGCATTGCACCCAAACCTGACTACGTGTACAACTGTTCTCTACTGCAGACAAAGTTGCCGATCCCCTGGCGGGATTCGAACGATAATGTCTTACAGCTATGTTCAATTGGTAGAAGTTAATATGAATGATTTCCGTGACAAGTTTCCTCGTGGAATAAACTAGATACTGAAGCTTCTGAGAGTCCCTTGGTTTGTTTGAAGAGTCCACTTGAATACCGTTACCTGTTTATATGGTTTGAAGAACGTTGTATTGCAAAACTTTCTTCCAGTTGTAGCCAAGCCATAATTCACCTGACCTTAAACTGGTAAGAGCATAACAGCTGGTCAGCATGCAAAGGAAGATTGTAAAGATGACAACATGAACATTTAGTATACATTTTATTAAATACAAATATGCTGAAATATAACATGAATAGAAATGAACATTCAATGATAAAATAAAATACTGTATCAGCACGACAAATGATTAGGATGGGGAAAAACATGCTACTGGAAATGAATATAATACAGAGCTTCTCATAAAAGTATCACAGATGTAGTATATGCATATATCAGGTCTGCATATTTATCAACAGTTACTTTCAATATCTACAGTAGTGAATATATATTTTAAAACTATTTTCCTGTGAGAAAATACTTCAGTTTTATGATGGATATTTGCACTATTCAATAGTTAAATTTTAAGATCCCTTAGAATCCACTTATCCCTAAATAATTTTCTTTTCATATTAAGCTTATAATCATTAATAATTGTATAATTTCAAATAAAAGGTTTTGCAGTTTAACTTGGCTCAAAGTACTTACTTATTTAAGAATCATGTATATTCAGATCTTTACTTCATTATTACTGATTTCCCAGTTACCCTGTGTGAAATGTTACCTTTAACAAAACCCTGTACCATATGAAAAGGACTTGGTTAAGCCATTGTGACTGTAAAAGTAACAATTAACATAATATTGTTTTGTTAATCTAAAATTAATAATTTTTGGC
The DNA here is from genome assembly GCA_921293015.1 of Phorcus lineatus. Lineage (NCBI taxonomy): Eukaryota > Metazoa > Mollusca > Gastropoda > Trochida > Trochidae > Phorcus > Phorcus lineatus. Next base: position 9,932,592 of record OV121094.1, on the reverse strand, counting down.
AAAAGTTGAATTAAGAGGAACAGACAAGTGTAAATTCTTAAAGGCAGATAGACAACATTAAATATGTAAAGGAAATTTGATATTATTAGAGAATTTGAATACATTTTGACTCTAACATTAGCAGTTCATGTTATCTGGGTACAAATCTCTTTCAAATAGGGATCCTTGAAGTACAATGAAATTTTCAGTCACTACTATTAACTGATTTTGACTCATTTTTTTCTTGTTGGTTAAAATATAAATAAGTGATTTCCACTGAATCTTCACATGTAAATCAAATTTGTTAAATTTCATCTTAATTACCTGTATTCTGAATGACCAGTATGTATCTAGTTTATAGCCCTTGTCAAATACATATATATCATATAGGGTATAAGATTAATATGAAAGTAAGCATGATATTCAACTTCGTATCTAGCCTTTCTATTCAACTTCTGTAATCATTCATATTTGATACACTGCCCATCAACAAATATAACTCATAAATGCAGATTTCCCGCGTGGAACATCCTTTTCAGTGATTTAACCATGGACTTCTGTTAATAATTGGCAGTTTACACAAACAAAGATAAGGCTTCAAAAAGTCATTTTCAAGGATTTAAATGGTAGTATTTTTTCTGAATTAATAAGAGCCATGCTGTTCTGAATGGCAAATTTGCAGGACCAACACAGTAAATAGCTAGGTTAATAAATAGGCTGTCTCTGATTTATTTTCAACTGAGGGTTAAGCTTATGAATCATGAAAGATGTCCATCAATCAATCAGCCAGAGGTGATGCCACATCTATCCCTACACAGAATAGTAATACAGGTCCCATTCGTACACATTCAGCCATGACTATATTAGCACTATTGGTGCTAAATCTAGGCCAATCTTGTCGGTTCCTATCTTCCAACTCTTATCCATGATACACTGACAACCCAAAAAGGCACAGATTTCAACAATATCAAATAAGTTACTATACATTTGTCTACAGTGTTTATCAAAGTCTTTTTTGGACTAAAAACTCATACCATATGTATCTATTTTGCAGTTTCTAGGGCCATATGAATTCAACTGTCCAAGGCTACAAAAAAAATACATTGTCTTTGGCTTCACTCAATTATTGGCAGGGGGAATTTCAGCACTCGATGCATTAGCTGTTGCATTTAAACCTTGCTCACATATCATGTATAAAACATTGTTTGCATTTCAAATATCTGTGTTAATCTTACATGCTGGAGTTCAAAACAAACTTAGGAAAGTGACTCATAATGTTGAAGTCTAATCTGTTCTAAGGTGCTCAATACAAGAGATGTCAATAGACAGTAAATATCTTCAAAATTTTGTTTACTGGCCATGAAGATGTATCCAAGTCATTTTTCAAATTGAGATTTCAATCATATATCATTAACACTGTTAGCAACAGAGAGGCAGTTGTCACACAAAACATTTAACCAACTGAGATTATCAGATACAAAAGTAAGTCAAATTGTTGATCAATTGGAGATGACTTGGCACTTCATGAAGGCGGAAGATTCCTTGGACTAAACATGGAATTGTCTTCCAAACAGAGGGAGCATGTCCTTAAACGTTTTGATAAAAAGGAAGGAGTAAGTGAGAGATAAAGAAATGAAATATGCCATGATAAATTGCAGGATAAAGAACTACATTTTTCAAAGTAAAGAGAATTGAAGGGATTAAGATAGAAACTTTAAGATGGTCGTAGGAGAAGTGGAATGCATGGAATTATGGGGAGAAGCAAGGAACAATGAGATGGAGCAAGGAATTGTGGGACGTGGCATCAAATTATGGGATATCATCCCCGTGATCCTGCCAATCCAGTTTGAGCCAGCTGAAATCTCCCTCAGTGGATGTCGTTGAGTCGAGTATCTTCATCAACTCGTCCATGTAGCGATCGTTGGTTTTCTGTGGGGAGAGCAAGGAAATGAGGGATAATCAAAGTTTATGATAAAAGACAAAGTGTGTGTTGCTTTACACTAATGTTACATGAGATTGATATTTACTCGATCAGTTTACCGTGGTCAAAGATTTAAGTTTAAATTGTTGAGAATTTATCTCAAAATATAACTCAATATCAGATAATCTTGATATAATTTCATGGAAAGATTATTTGACAAAATCATACTTATGTATTTGAAAGTGATTTAAAATAAACTGATGCTAAAGGATATGTCATCAAATACATTTTTGGTAATATTTACCAATATATTTCTGACACTAAAATCTTACATTTGACGTATTTCCATATAATACTTATTTCAATTAAACAAAATTTTGAAACAGTAAAGAATTTAAAAAACCTTTGATTAAACAAATGATTCATAAAAGTCATAATCAAAACATGAAATAACAAGTTTAGTAACAAGATAAACTTCACAAATAATACATGAATATAGAATCAAATATTAACAGATTAGTTAAGCTTCACATTTTACAAGATTCAGTATGTTATATTGATTATGATATGATCACTTCAATTGGTTTAGGATCAGGAGGAGTTATGGACTGTAGGAGTTTATTGGCACATTCATTCATATTGATTTACAAGTGAGTAATTATCTGACTAAAGGTTAATGCAGATTTGGGAGGCTGGGATAAAGAGCGTTTCTTCACATGCTTTGAAAAATGCTTCTGATGCAAAATAGTAAGTGGAAATATGTTTTCTGTAGATAAGGCCAGAGTTGATAACAGCTCATGCCAATGACGGATTGAAAAGGGAAGTACTTCATGCCTGACTGCTTGAAATGGAAATAATCTAGAACAAGAGATCTAAGAATCAGAGAAACTTGCAACTGTTTTTTCATTTCCTTTTTCAGGTTTGCATGTCATATATGGGAATGATTTTCATTTAACCGGAACCAGGAACCGGAATCTTTCAAAATAAAAGGCATCTTTTATCAGCCCCATAACTTATAATGGAAGCCCATTTTGTAGCTGTGGCTATACATTTTGTAGAAACCTTGGAAGGTAAGCTGAAAGATGCAAACCAGGGCTGTGAATACTGAATATCATTTAACAGAATATGATTTGTCATTTTGTGACAGAACTTACTCATTAAGGTTAGAGACCCCTGGTTCAACAAACATACTATGATATCAAACTACTAACTGCCTTACTGTCTGCTAATGGTTGGTTATTTACAGTTGGGATCTGGTTGCCAGAAAGATTAAACATGATTTTTACATGAACTTACTGTCAAATACACTGTCAAGTGATGAAAGAACTTAATGTTTTTTTTAAAACCACAATCCCATCTTGCCACTAACGACAATAGAGTATTTCTCACACTGTTTCAAACCATGTCAAACCGAATGAAAGAACTACAAGAGGTCAATGCAGGGTGAGTCGTCAACACAAACAGCCTGCAACACGGCACCATGCGGTCATGCGGAAACTGATTGACTTTCGCTCACTTTATAATCGTCGTGTCTCTGTTCCACATACTTATTTACATCTCGCTCGGACCGCAGATCTGCCTTCAGCTTCGCCATCTGGTGTTTCGTGTCTGTTTCTGCAGCATCAGCGTAGTCTGCTAGTCGGCTGATGGTCTCACGACTTGCCTGTAATGGTGGGGAAGTGGAATAAACAAATTCGAAGTAAAGGTTGTGACTGTATTCTGGTTATTATCGAAAGTGACGCTCAACACGTGTGTAAACAGTTTTCTGACATAATCACCTAGATGACATCACAATGCTTTGACATCGGAAGGCTATGCCCAAAATAGGATGATGTCTTATATCAATTTCAAGAATAAAATGCTGTAACATGTAACTAGGTATCAAAGTTTTGATGTATTGATTTTCATAACTATCCTTAATATTTCTGCAAAAGGTCAGTCTAAAATGTGGTTTGGAAATACTGAAACTCTGTTTTCCTTAAATCCTTGTAAAATCATATTAATCTTATTCTGGAATATGGCTTATCATTTCTAGCTTTTTCTCTTGGTCTAAGCCAAAGCTAAACCCACCTTGATCATATCCTTGGCCCTCTCGGCGGCCTCCTGTGAACGGTAGCGCTCCGACTCAAGCTGCTGTCTCTGGGCCGTGTTCTCTTCCTCTAGACGCACCTGCGTCTTCCTACAGTGGCAGACAGTGAACAGTGGGGTTACTGGACAAGCTGGGTATGCTGTCACTATCATTATAATGACACAGTTTAATGACAAACATTGTAAAATAATATATATGATCTTATTCAATGCTGACAGTATAATAGGAAAATATTTCATCACAAAATATTACGTATCGGGAATGTGAAAACATGACCTTATGACCCGATTAGTTGAAATTCAAACACCAAATTTCATGTCGAATAAAAACCAGCCAATCGAGGTACTGGAAGTTGTCGAACAGTTAAAGCTTACTATAAGTCTCCAAAAAGTTTGATAAAGCAGTTCCTACTTGGACACATCAAGCTCGGTCTGAAGCTTATCGAACTTGGTCTTGAACCACTCATGAGCCTGCTGGAGGTGTTGGGAGATCTCGAGGCTCTCAGTGTGGACCTCCTTCAGCTTACCCTCCGCGTCCTTCTTCCTCCGAGAGACCTTCTCCTCTCGCTTACGGGTCTCCTGCATGGGAGATAACTCCTGACAGTTACATACTGATATGAAACAGGATATTCTATTGTATTTCCTTTCACAACTCAATTACTCCTTGGAGGGTGTTTATACTGATAGTTATATCAGCACTAGATGTAATTGAGAATAACTTGAAGTCAATGTTCACAGCGCTTTTTTTATGTGACTACATGAGAGCTCGTTTGTAATGATATCGACAAGCATCGCACTGCAGTATCTTCAAGGGGAGAGTAATAAGAGAACCCCTCCAACAGACCTGATACTTCTTCTTGATATCATCCCTGATCCTCTTCTCCTTGTCCAGGGCGTCCTCCTTCTGTTTCAGGAGCTCACTCGTGTTGGCCTGCGCCATCGCCAGCTGGCGGATCTCCTCCTGTAGGGACGCTATCTGTGTCATGAACAGATGGATTGTCTCCCCCTGAAATAATAATGATAAATATAACTCTTTACTATCATAGTAGTGATGTAATATTGAAATATGCAGCCACAGTGCAGCATCATTTCAAGCAATGTTCTATCCTATATTGCTGAGCAGCAAGAAGGGACGCAACATTTAAAATCTTTACTATAAGAAGTCCGGGAATCGGACTCTAGCCTCCCGGGTGATGAGCGTATGCTGGACCAACTGAGCAACTGGTTGAATGTGACAGCAGTATCATAAGTATAAAATAAGCTCAATTGAACAGGTTCATTTTTATGATTTCTTGTAACATTTAGATATTCTTAAACATTCTCCTCTATCAGAGAACTCAGCATCATTTAAGGATGGATTTCCTTCCTGAAACATGCAAAAATGGGGAGGGGGGGGGGTTCAAATTTCCATGTAATATAGATTAAAAAATTGTCAAGTCATGAACGGTTGAATTGTCATCTATCAAAAGTATGCAAGCAAAACCTTCATTTCATTAAGTGAGAAATAACTTCAAAACCCCCCCAAACCCTGACAAAATATGAAGTCAGGTTTTGGGAAATTTAACCCCATTTTCAAAAATATTTTCCCTTTATCCATGAAGGAAAGCTATCAATTACTCACTTGTTTCTCGTTGCGCTTGATGTATTCGTCCCTCATCCTCTCGAGATCATCAATATCTTGCCTTACCACCTGTAGACATAACAATGTTGTCAAAACAATTCCCTTAGCTTAATTTGTTAAGACAAAAGTAACACTTTTCAACTGACAATATTTCAATCATGATGCATGACTCACGATGTAACTGGAAGTATAATTGATTGCTGGTAATGTGTAATATTATAGTAAAACAACATATAATGTAATTTCACATGCTTATAGTACCATTAAGAAAACAGTCAACACTTCACACAGTGATAGCAAAAACACACAAGTGATTATTTAAGCTAATCAACAGCCAAATAACATCTGGATTAGATATTATGAAATATGAAATTGTTACAGACACCTCATTTGAAATAATATTTCAGAATTTATTCTTAATTGCACTTTTAAAAAAAACTGAGAACAATTTCAAAACTTTATCAAAGAGAGACATTAAGTTAAATTGCAGACAAAGCTTTCATAAGATTCCCAACAACCTCAAGATTTACAAGAAATTTTATGGGCTCACATAATTGTTCTTTATCAGAATTCCAAAATTGCTGAAGAAGAATATTTTAAGATCAAATAAATATATAGAGGATATTATATGAGTGTCCATGACATACTATGTTTACTACACGAGTTCTTAATATTAGTATTTCCCGAGCGAGAGCGAGGGATATACTGATATTAAGGCACGAGTGTCGTAAACATAGTATGTCATGGACACGAATATGATATTCTGTTTATTACCGAAGTCGAGAAATCAAAGAAACTAATCAGAATCAACATCCAAACATAGGCATAGGCGCATTTGGAGCACAACGTCATAGGCGAACTGTGACGTCAAAGCATTGTTTTTTATGTGACGTCACAATGAAAAAGTGATATGTTGCCCTAGGGCATCGTATGAAAAATATGAACCCCGATATGATTGCCCTCATAGGTAATAAATAACCATATGATCAGGGAAACATTCAAATAACAACACTCAAATGGTTAACCAAAAGAATTATAAAAAATCAAAATAGACCAGTTGAAAAATATTAGTTCAAACTAAATATGTAAATTGCATATGAAAAGACACCTAAATATGAAATACATTACCTTCATGTGAGCAACATTTTCTTCCAGATGACGCTTAGCTTTATGCAGATACTCCGTCTTCCTCTTCTGATCAACCAGCTTCTGCGTGAGTTCCGACTGAACCCGATCAGCTTCATTCACTCGATGACGCAGATCTGTGTTGGTCTTCACCAGCTCCATATTACGAGACGACAGACTGTCGTTGGTTTTCTTCAACTGCATGAGGAGAAACACTACAGCTTAACGTATCTATGAATAATTAGCACTTAAGCAGCTAAGTGATTAATAATAACTTTGTTTGTACAACGTGACGAATGAATTACACTTTAGCTGCTTGTTGATTGGAGACTATTTAATATTACCATTGTCAGGTGAATGAAACTTTCCATCATTATTACTGACAGACTCTGACCTCATAGATCCACTGTTGGATACAGGGTGATGACGTTATTGTTTCATCATTAGGATAGAGAAATAAGTACTGGGGTGTACAGTCCAACAAAATGAAGAGAAAGGATAGACATCACTGAAAGCTTAGGTCTACAATGTTTACCCACCTCTGCGAGATCCTTGCTGTTTCTCTTGACAGACTTGTCCCTCTCCTTCCTCAACTCCTCCCGCAGAGCGGACATCTTGCTCTCAAAGTTCTTCATCTCCAGTCGCATCTCCTCCTGGTCTTTGTTTCTGTTGCCATGGAAACAAGAATTATCATTTTGTCCTGTTTGTTATTAATAGTGTGATGCATTTGATACAGATGATTGATGATGATCAGTTTCACATGATCATTATGGGACACCTTCTCTACCATGGCAATGGAGGTAATAGGACAATCGGGAAGGTGACATTATTCATTTTTTTCTTTCTACATACGATTCATAACCATTGTTATCTATGCATTGTGGTGGTCAAGGATAGAACAGACTGTTACTGGACGTCCCTTCAAGAAAGAGGGGTGCAACTTTAGATTTTAAACTGGGAGTTTCATGTGAAATGATCTTAAAATTGCCTCTTAAGCTTTTTAGATAAAATTTCAAAACATATGTTCCACTTTTCTTTGAAACACTTCCAACAAATAAAAGTACTTGTATCTTCAACATGACCTCTGTTCTAATGCAACTCTTTTGCATGTGATAACAACAGTAAATTGTTAATCCTAATAAGTAGCAATGAAAGATAGTTGTGCAATCAGTTACATTTATTTCACAATTAACATCAGAATTGAAAGTCTCAAGTTCATACACCCATGCAATGTGAACATATTTCTAAGAAGACAAAAGTCAGTTGAAAATTTTTATTTTGAGGTAATAAGGAGATCATCTGTGAAGAACATTTTTTACTGGTAGGGAACTTTGTAAGAAACATTACCCAAAGAAACATGGCTAGATATGAGTCGAGAAACCCCTGTGGGGAGACAATAGAACTTTAAGCAAAGTGTGGAGGGAATGGAGTCTATGTTGCAAATTTTTACTCTTTGGGAGAAAAGATTCGAGGAACATGACCAAGTTTTACATTGTAGCATAATGATGAGTCCAATGGCCTAGTTGGAGGTGAGGTGAGGTGAGTTGGTGTTTAACGCCGCTTTCAAGATTATTTCACTTATATCGCGGCTGCTAGTATTATTGCAGGGAGAAAGCCCGCAACACCATTGTGGCTATGCATTGCGGTGAAACCTGCGAGCATCGGCTGGAACTAGCGAACCATGGGTGGTACTGCGCTGAATTTCAGTGTAGCATTGCACCCAAACCTGACTGCGTGTAGAGCAGTTCTCTACTGCAGACAAAGTTGCCGAGCCCCTGACGGGATTCGAACCACGGACCTCCTGATCCGAAGCCGAACGCCTAGTTGGAGCAATATAGGTAATCACCAGCAAAGTCTGAAAGACCACAAAGTTTACAAAGTGTGGAGGGAATGGAGTCTACGTTGCAAATTTTTACTCCTTGGGAGAAAAGATTCTAGGAGCATGAGCAAGGTTCACATGGCAGCATATAAGTCCACTAGCCTCTTTTGGGGCGGTATAGGTAATAAGCAGCAAGGTATGAAAGACCACAAAGTTTACAAAGTTAAGGCACAACACACTTACTTCTGATTGCGGAGCTGTGAGATCTGGGTGTCCCTCTTGCCGAGTTCCACCTGCAGGTTCTCCACCAGGGTCTGGAGCTGGGAGTGGGAGGACATTACCGCCTCCAGGGTGCTCGCCATCTCACGGTTTACAGTCTTTGCCGAGTCAAGCGTCTTCTGGTAACTCTGACCCTACACACCACAGCAAAATGATTAAAATATACTATTGGCCTGAAATAGCTGAGAGAAGGAATAAAGTAGCCAACCATGTGTTTTGCAATTAAGTAGCGTCGTAGTATCATGTGTTTAGCAGTAAGTTAAAGATTTCACGAAGTGTTATGGTTAAAGCATGAGGCAGTAGCCAGACAATAGTTTCAAAATAAAACTGTTACCTCCATGTCAAATTTACAACTTGTTATATTCCACAGTGGGAAGACAGAATGAGTTTTCTACCCACCTTCTGCTTGTCCCGATCGTCCTGAGCGAGGACATGAGACTCCATCTTGCCGATCTGCTCCTCGAGCCGGTCCTTGTTGAGGACGACGGCCTGCAGCTGCTGTTCTTTCTGCTGAATCAGTTCCTGAGAGAGGCGGTGCTGGTTCTCCAGACACTGGACCGCCACCTTCAGCTCTGACACCTCCTTCTGGGCCTGTCACAGATTGTCATACAAAAGTATTGTCCTGTAGACTTTTGGGCCCGCCATCTTGTTTTTTTGACATTGCGTGAAGAATAAATGCTGTACTTTTGCTACTTTAAAAGTAAAATTGACATAGAATATATGTAATGATAGATCCACAAAGTTACAAATGATTACTTCATAGCTGGATCCACAATGCCTTGTCCTGCTGTAGCAAGGTTTTTTGCACCCATGAATGGCACTTCTTATTTGTTAAGGGCTGGCGTAAGGCGACCTTTGCAGTCTAGCCAATCAGCAACAAGGTTATGAAGCAATTGGCTGATTTAATATTTTAGCCGAGCTCAGATTGTTTGAATGTATTGATGGTGAAAAGTGGTAGTCAAAGTCATCTAACACAACCCTTCTGGAGCGTTTTTCAGATCCGCAACACAGCAAGGTACAAGAGATAGGTTTGATGTGATTTCAATGTCTTTGGTTTTGATCTCAATTGTTGCATTTCACCTTGCTGTAAACTCATGCATGGCCTGGTCAATCTTTTGAGTAGACTGCTCTCCTAGTAACTATTTAGATCAGAAACACAGCAATGTACGAGTGATAGTTTCAATTTGATATAAATGGGATTGCAAAAAAGACACACTTTTGAGACATTTGATAATTTGTGAACCGTCATCTTGAGGTGAATAGCCTTGTTAATCTTTGGCCCCATAGTAACTTCACATCATAATAATAAGTAAAGTAAAGTCTTGTTAACTCTGTAAAACACATTTGACCACTCACCTTGCTGTACTTTGCCTGCAGTGCTTGGCTGACCTTTTTCAGCTGGTTGGCATCCAGATGATCGCGACTGACGACCTCCAGGTCATCCTTGAGGTGGTTCACCTGGGACTGAAGTCGGCCATTCTCGTACGCCAGCTTGTTCTTCTGTTCCATCATCTCCTTCAGGGCCGACTGCACCTTCTTCTGGGTTACCTGGTGATGAAAATCTATAGATACATTGCTCAAACTAGTGCTCCCATCTACATATACATTTACTTAGTTTCTCCTTCACAGTTCATTGGATGACTGTCAAACTGACAGATTTCTTATCATCTACTGAAGTTGTTGTAAGGGTTGGCATAAACTAACTCCGAACCTGTGAGTACCAACCACCCACCTGCTTCTGATTAATGCCCACTAGTCTTTCCTGTACATCCAGTTTATGTGGCTCAACCTGCTGGTGAGTATCTGACATAGTTAATCCTTTTCTAGGATCAACGAGTAACCCCACAACCCACCTGCTGTTGTTCGAAGCCCGCTAGTCTCTCCAGTAGCTCCGCCTTCTCCCGCTCCACTTGCCGCTGAGTGCCGTACAGAGTGTCCAGCTCAACTCGCGTCTGCTCCAGTTCCGACTGCAGTGCCACTCTCTCCTCCATCAGAGTGTCCACTGTCTGGTTCACCTGGATAATCACCATTATCGTGAAAATACTTTTTCAGTGCTGATTATCCAACATACATTGCAAATTTATTTGTCCTTTATCAGTAAAGTTATTGTCTCTATTTGGGTTAAAAAGAATTTTTTTATCATATATATGCCAACAGTTTCCAGGCTCTTCTGGGCTCTTTCTTGCCCCTTCATACACAATAGTTTTTGTAAATCATCAATGGCTGCATTTGATTTAACAATACTAGAGTTGAGTTTTTGATGCAATCAAATGCCTACAACAGGGTGACCTGATTGGGGAATTAAGGCAGAAACATACTCCTCGATCGTGAGAGATTGACTAGAATTGTGACATCACAAGTATTGTAGGCTGTAATTAAACAAATAATCAAATTATCACTTCAATGTGACATACATTAATTGTTCATATCTGTTTTATCTATTGAAAGTGATAACAGCTAATGCTTTTTGATGTTACTAAGGAGATGTGACCTTGACCTCATGGACTGACCTCTTCTAGCAGGTTCTCCTTGTCCTGTAGAATGTTCTGCTTCTCGTCCTGCATACTGTGAAGCTGCACACGGAGCGAGTTCAACTCCTTCTCCAGACCCCCTGCCGCGTGGCTGAACTCTTCATCCTTGACCTTCATTTCTTTCTGTAGCCTACCTGCCTCCTTCTCAAGTGTAGAACTGGGGTAGGAAATGGAGAAAAGGGAAGATAAATTAAGTTTGTGGGACTGTGAAATGTTCTTGGAGTTTGATTTCCCAGGTAGTCAAGATGTCCTGTTCACAATATTCTACATGCAAACTTGATTTTAATGTTTCCACATGGAACACGATTTATGACAAATTTCTTGGTTGAAAAAAACACTTACACTCTGCTCTTCAGATCTTCATTTTCAGTTTTAGTTTCCCGAACGTACGCCCTCAGTTTGACAGCCTCTTCTTCAAGCGACAGCCTCTCTTCCACATGCGTCTTCTCCACCTGTAACCATGGAAACAAAGACAAATCGGTACCAGAAATTTAAAATTCGGCAACAATCGTTATGATTCAGTTCTTTAAGGAAACTGATACTTGGTACAAGAAGAATTCTCTATCAACATGTACTGGGTATTCATATAGAAAGACAACGGACAGGATAACAACGCACCTCCACCTCTCTCTTGTGGATAGCTCGGAGCCGCTCCATCTCACTGCTCACTGTCTCCAGCTGACTGCTGAGTCTCTGGTTCTCACACTCCAGCTCCTGGCTCCGACACTGCAATACAGAGACACATCTCAACATGTATTTCTCCTTAAGATTTAAAAGAGAAAAAAACTTAAGTAAAGATAACCTAGATATGGTGTTTGTTTAAAACAACAGTGAATGATGATTATTTCTCACTCAGGTAATCCGTATAATTAAACTCAAACTTGAAATCCATGATACATTTCGGGTAATAATCCCTATACACTATCATCCCTTCTTTCAAATGTAGGTTCTTATTAAAGTGTGAATAGGGATTGCAGACACAGACACAAGTACCAACTTTATATTGGCATGTTGAACAGAAGGATACAAAGAAGAAAGCTCCTGGCTCCGACACTGAAGCACATACACACGTCTCTACGTCAGAACATGTATTTCTCCTTTAGATTTCAATGGGAAACAAAACTTAAGTTAAGATAACCTAGATATGGAGGATATTTTAAGAGTGTCAATCTCTAACAATGTTTAAAAGATTTAAAGCAGAAAAATGACCTACCGGTAAGTAAAGATGACCTAGATATTAAAACAACAGTACCTACTGATGATTATTTCCTGCTCGGGTAACCCAAATAATTAAACTCATCTAAAATGTGCCAAACTTCATACACTATCATCCTTTCTTTTGTAAGCACTACTAAATGAAGGTTCCCATTAAAGTGTGAATCAGGATTTCAGACACAGACACAAGTACCAACTTTATATAAAGATATTACAAAGAAGAAAGTGATGTCATGCCTTATTCAATGATGACCATAATCAGGATAACAAAAAACAGGGATTAAAAAATCTGTTTGTCCCAGATAACTTTCTTATATATTGTTACCTTTACCTTTAACTCACCTAGAATATTACCGATAAGTCAGTGACTTGCCTCTGTTATGAAGCAATTATTTACCATAGCTAAATGTTGTGACTGTCAGAAAAGTTCACTGACTTACTGCTGTATGTCCATGACTTGCTGCCATTTATTGTCAGATTTATTAACCCCTGCCAAATAGTATCCATAATTGTTAAGTCAATAAGTTATTGAACCTGTAAGTTCCTATTTGAGAACATGGACAGAACAATCTACATCTGAAGGAAGTAAGTAAATTACCTGACTTTCTTTCACAAAGCATTTAGATCACTGTGAGTTCTTAAGATAACCTTCATATAATGTTAAATGTAAAAAATTTGGTAAGGTTAATTTAAGCGAAGGTTGCTTAGAAAATGGAGACACTATTCAAGATTTACTCAACCAATAACCATTTTTATTCTAAAGGACAGACAATTAATAAGGATACATAAAAACAATGGAGAGAAAAAATGCAGAACTTACAAATGAAGAGCAATTCCACTGAATAAATGTCCTACTGTATACTGAAGACCGAGAGAGACAAGGCAACTGAACAAGGTCACGGCTTATTCTTGCTATGAAAAGATCTGATGTGAATGGGCAATCACGCTCGATTACAGCAGTAGCAATTCCACACTCAGATAGGTTATATCAATAGAAAAAGATTTCCAATGTGGTATTTCTAAAACAGGATTATCAATATTGGCTATAATCATAGTAAAAACATAACCTCTTGAATTACTCTTTTATCAAGATATTGGATTTCTAAGGATATTATACATTACAATTAAGAATGCTATTTAATTCACCAGCACACATGGTTCAAACAAAAGAATTTACACTAAAACATACTAACAAACGAGGTTGAATACCCACTGTCAGTTTTTAGATAACATTAAGCACAAAACATGATGTCAGATCATAGCTAATGACATAACGTCAGAACTACAAAGTGACCTTTTGCCTAATAGCATTGCATGAAAATTATGAACCCTGTTGTGACATGACCATGTTGTTTATAAATATCAGTGTTTCTTTTTGAATATTTAATGGAAAACATATTAAAACAAATAAGGATGTTGCTAATAATAGTTTGTTCAACACTAAAGCAACGTTAGCAGCGTTTGATACGAATTCAAAGAATGCATGCAAGAACATAACTCTTGTGATGTTAGTTCAAACAAAGGCAAAATACAAAGATGGCTGCCACTGAGTAGACGACTACCTTGTCAGCAGCATTTGATAGAAAAACAAAGAATGCATGCATCAACACAACCTTTGTGTTGTTAAACCTATCAAAGCCAAAATACCGGATGGCTGCCACCAAGCACATGACTACCTTGTTAGCAGCATTTGATACGAATCTAATGAATGCATGCATCAACATAACCCTTGTGTTGTTAAATCAATCAAAGCCAAAATACAAGATGGCTGCCACTAAGCCGACGACTACCTTGTTCTGTTCCACGAGAGTCTGCATCTTCTCCACGTTAGAGATCACGTCCTGGTACTGAGATCGGAAGCGAGTCAACTCTGTGGTGGCCACCTGTCTCTCGCCCTCTGCCTGCTCGTACTGACTCTGCAGGTTATCTGGGGAAATAAAGAAATTGGTCTCTTATGAATGATCAAGTTTTTACTTAAGAAATAATGCAGTCTCATCCATCATGTGTTTTGCAATTAAGTACAGTTTTGCCTTGAACAATGATAATTTAAACATGAGACACATGTTTTACAATAAAGTTCAAGAATAAGGCGGATATCAATTTTAAGTCATGTGAATTATATTTCAGTCAAAATAAATGTTAATGAAATTCATCAATTTGGTTGTGAATTGAAAATGCTCAACAAGGGCCATAGCTAGTTACATCACAATGCTACTGTTGATGATGTCATGGGTCATTGTTTTTGGACACTATTCAATAACTACACTTTATTGCGGAATAAAAGATAGACAGCACCTATGATATTTACTAAAAATACTACTAGAAATTACAATAATCACTTGCTTGATAACAGTGTTAGTATCTACACCGACACGTTTCATCTCTTTCCAATAAAGTTGTTAATCCATAGATTCCCTATTTCTTCATCATACCAACTTCTAAAATGCCACTCAAAGAAGTTGGATATTTTACTATTGCTACTAAGGAAAATGGTCTGTTCAAAATTCTGAAACTGACCTAAAGCCTTAAAAAATGGCCCATTGTCAAAAGTGTCCTTCACAATCTCTGCTGATAATGTCCACAAATAACGTCCACCTATTCATCTCCATATTACTATAGCAAATCCCATTTATGGATGCCTCAGAAGGTCAATTGACAACTCTACTAGTTAAGGTATAAAAGATGAAGGGTATACCTCTGAGTATCGTGAGTTCAGAGCTTCTCTGTTCCATCTGAATCCGCATCTTCTGTTCCTTGGCCAGTTCGTCTGACAATCTGACAACTTCAGACTTCAGACTGTGACAAGACCCAGTCAAGTTTCTCACCTACCAGCATACAACAGTAGTTACATTTTCTGAAGTGTCATTCAGATAATTTTTACTGGTGATGATGTTTCAATGTCAGCCATTGATTACTGAAGGGTACAAAGGACGAAAGTTTATTATATAATAAGCAATGAAATACTGGGATTTATCAATTAAATAAACCTTGTATGTGTCCACAGTAGCGATATAATATATCGTCACTGGTGACAGTAGCGATATAATATATCGTCACCGCTGGTGAACTTTCCAGGGCCTCTTTGTGCCAAGACTACTTTTAGGGTTAAGAAATGTTTATCGACATCGTAAACACTAAAAATCAACAAAATTAGAATGAAATTATATAATAAATAGAATATTTTATTAATTTTGTCAAATACTATGTTTATATCATCTCCTGGTTGGGTGGAAGTTGATATTTTCACTCGTGGCTGCGCCACTCGTGAAAATATCAGCTCCAAACCCACCACTCGATGAGATAAACATCGTATTTGACAAACTTAATTAAATATCCTCTATATATCTCCCTTTTTCGCTGGAGTCCTGTAAGCAGGCAGCCTGGATACAATACTTAATTATAGTGTTGTGACAGTATCCTGTAGTATCAAGAATCATGATACTTAATCTGACAATAAATGTATCATCATGTTTAATTATTATTGATAATAATACAGTGTATATATCTTGAAATCATTGAAATTTTGAAAACTTTGAAATTGATTATTTTTCTAAGGCTTGCAAAATACAATGTTTATTTCTTATGCAGGTTATTTACCATCCAAAAATCATACTCGCATGATAACCTCTATATTTGTATCAAAGGTTGAAATGACTGTATAGTCACAACTCTATTTAGCTAACATTGCATATCACCATAATCATTCCATTTGAGATAATCAATGGCGAGCAGTGTTTTCAAATACAACCAGCTAACTAGGATTCGGCGGCCTACAAAAGTTGCCACCATCATCATAATCATAATTATCATCATCATCACAATCATCATTATCATCATCACAATGATCACAATAATCAATATAGGCATCAACATCATCATGAACGTCATCACCAACATAATCATCAACATCATCATCACCATCACAATCAACATAATCATCAACATCATCAAATCATCATCATCATCATCTATTTCCTCACCTCGCTCCTCTCTGACTCCACCACAGCCTCCATGTCTCGAATCCTCCCTAGGAGTGTGTTGTGAGAGTCCTCCAGACTAGATCTCAGACTTGACTCCATACTCAGTTCATCTTTCAGCTCTGTCAACCTACGGATCAGTTTCTGTTTGGAGGTTGCCAGGTCTTCAGCAGTTACTGATGCCTCCGCCTAACAGCAAGATATTGGAAATAGAGAATATCATTTGCTCTTTTAATATCTGATACACAAATACTCGCTGGATATTGTTTTTACAGTTTTGAATATCTTCATGTAATAAGAAGGTGTTGTTCATAGAGAATTACCTTTACTTCTTACTTTATTGTCTATGGGGTAGCAGGAGTCAGCAAAACACATTAGCCTTTGTCCATGGCAACTTTAAGCTCTCAAGTGACAATTATCTGATTTTTATGACGGATGCTTATGTAATCTTCAAGTATGGATTGATTTGATAAATGACATCAAGTGTATCAGTTAAAATATGACTTTATATTATATGTGAACACAAAATGCAGTTAGGCTTCATGAGCTGTGATCTAAATGAGACCATAGCCTTGTCGGCACTATGATATCATAGAATTGTTACTTATCAACTTCTTGAGGTGAGGTGAGTTGGTGTTAAACCCCCCTTTCAAGATTATTTCACTTATATCGCGGCTGCTAGTATTATTGCAGGGAGAAAGCCTGCAACATCATTGTGGCTATGCATTGCAGTGAAACCTGCTGGCATCGGTATCAACTTCTTGAAGTCACAGCATTGTCAGATAATGTAATAGTATTAAGATTATTGGATTGTACAATAAGAAAATTGCTTATGGATATAGCTCGACCTCACACACTCGTCCTACATGCATTAAATAATGGAGATGAAGCTTAATCATTGTCATTGTGTAGGGCATATTTGTATACTTATTGATGTTGGGTTCACTACTTTACTTTCAATAAACGAAGGTTAATAAATCTTGCTTTACTTACCCTTGCAGTTGCTGATTCTTCTAACGATTGCTGCATTTTCTTAATCTCTTCTTTCAACTTTGTCTTTGTCTCACACTCTGACGTCAGCTCGTCCTGCAACCCTCGTACCTCCCTCTTCAAATACGACAACTGACTCTCATAATTCTGTTTTGCTGCTGTCCATTTTTCTTCAACCTGAGCATAAATCTTCTTCTTCAAGTCTTTGTCTCCCTGAATATTGAGAAGCGAGAGCTTCAGAGTTTGTATTGCACTTTCGGTCCGACAAACACGTGATACGAGTAGCTCGTAGTTTTTGTGAAGAAGTTCGGCATCCGCTAATCGAGCTTTGAATGGCTCCATAGGAGAATCAAGCTCAGGTACATCTGATTGTTGAGGCAGCTCGCGGCCATGTTGGGTAAAACCCATTTCATTCAGTTTGTGGAGTAAATCTATTGTGTCATTCTCCGCTGACTGTAGTCGATGCTCTAGAATCTCCACGGTTTGTCCGGATGGAGACCCGGGAGCAACCGGTGGAATCACCGGCTTCGACATGCTGAGTTCGTCTATATCACTTAATCATTGTTTTCAGGAATAGCATATTTCAGGATTGATGAAAATGTCTGAAAAAATAATAATGACACCTATTTAGGGAATTGAAAGAAGAACAAATTATGTGATTTACTAAAATTTTCATTTATGTTCTTCAGAGGATTTTGATATAACACTGTTAGCTTACAATTCAGAAAAATATTGATAGTTGCTAAACTTTTCAGTCAATTTACAAATCAAAAGCATGAAAGCATTTAAAATGATATTCTATGACATATCAACAGTGACTTAGTCTCCAAGTGGTTAATGTGATTCTAATAATATCACTTTTCTGTTCCAACAACCTTGAATAATTATTCACGGAAACTTCCAAAGCCTGAGGGTGAAATAAGTCATCACAGTACAAACCATTCTCAATATCTGACCATACTAGTAACCCAAACACATTCCAGCTACTTATATCCTTCTCATGATCATTAGATATAAAATTTCACCAGTCCTACATACACCCATTCAATTCACTTTATAGCCTGGTATTTTGTCAACTAGCCACAGACTACCGGATCCCTTCTGTTTAAAAAACAACTGTATCATATTTCAGAATCCTAAACAACAATGCATGCTCCACCACACCTGATAACAATCCAATAAGTAGCTGTATGGAAGTTGCAAACACATTGTGGAACAGTATCATAATATACAACAGACTACTTGACAACCTGACAGTAAAGATATTATCAGTGTATTACTCGGCTTAAGACAAGGGCTCAATTTTGTAAACCGTTTGAAGAACATGACACCTTTACAATCCTTCCATTATGAGAACGTCCTAATACAGAATAAGAATTAAAATTAACACAATCGTTAACAAGTCATATGAATACTTTTTTTTAACATAAAGAAAGAATTTTATTTTCAGTATAACTGAATATATTTTTTATTAAAAAATAGATAATGGGTAGTTATTTTGTTCTATCCTGTCTCGATGTGTCTTCACAGGATAATCTCCTGTGAAATACAAGATGGAAGATACTGCTAATGGTCTCTGATTAAATCTTCAAAACTTTTGCCCAAGCATTGGTAATCTTCCAACCATGCAATCTTCAAACTGTGGCCAAATCTTCTAACCATACCCATAATAACCGTTTCATGCTTTTATGGCAAGTGCTAAGCCTTGAAAAAGAATAGTGGTAAAATCTCTTGTTAATAATAATGCTAATATTTTTTCTTACTAAATTTTGACACCTTTAGATATTAATCAAAACCAAATCGTCCAAAATTATTGAAACAATAACATTTGTGTTACTTGTGTTACATAGGAGGCTGCTATAAGAGGGTGGTAAATGGCTACATTCCACCATGTTTTCTTGGGGGGAAATGAAATGTTCATTTACTAATATTTCAACATTATTATAATAAAAATAAACAATATGCATGATTATTATGTGATCTTATTTTTCCGTCGATCCGATTGGTCGAGAAGCGGTCACGTGTCAGTCGACAGAAAAGCATATTGACTTCACTCCGAGTCTGACCAAAAGTGATATTGACTTGAAATAGACATAATGACGTCAAACCGTTCTTACATGACGTCATGCCATTGTTATCGTGACGTCATTTGACCGTCATGTTGAAAAATTTATCCAAAATGCTGTTCATAACTGTAGTTTTTTCTTTTCTTTTCTTATCTAATTCGAAACATAATAAAACAATTACGGACTGGTGAATTCGGTCAATACCTGTTTTTATAGACCCGAGGAAAGCAATATTGACCTCGGACTTCGTCCTCTGTCAATATTGCTTTCCTCGGGTCTATAAAAACAGGTATTGACCTCATCACCAGTCTATAATTGTATATTCTAAGATGCCTAGCGGTTAGAACAATCGAAAAAAAAGTACTTTATCAAACAATAAAGGTACAGTTTTTTCATGACGTAACAATTGAATGACGTTAGATCCGCTCTTCCCCGCTGCCCCCTCGTGATCACGCGTCCATGGTAACCTTTCATCTCAATTCTTTCGATCAACATGGCTTATCCCTATCAATGTCTGTCGTATTGGCGATTTTGCCGACAATGTTTCTTCTAATGGAGATCAGTTTTGAACCAACTAGTGCTATTTACCGGAAAGAATAATGGAAAGCAAATGTTTGTCGACTGTCGAGTGACCGCGTTGTTTTACGTCAGGTCACGGCGCCCCTTGTGACTGTGACGTTGGTTCACGTCAACCGTCTCTACCAGGTCCAATGTGATAAGGTCGACCTAATAATTAAGTAATTCTGGGTGTACAGCCCCAAAAGTCTGCTTATGTAAGAAATTAAAGCATCACCTTCAACGTTTATGACAGCAGCAAAAAATAGATGTTCCGATTCAGTCCGCCATCACGCTTCCAAAACAAACAATATCCATAATTCTTTGTGGAATGTTAACCACGTAATAGGCCTTATATGGACAATGTGGCCCGCACTGCATAATCGCACGACACAAGTTTGTAAAAGTAAAGGGTTTTTTAAAAACATGAGGTGTTAATTTGTTGGTTAAATTTTTAAAGAAAAAAATAAGAAGAAAATATAATACAAAATTGAATAAATGAAAAAGTTAAAGTGCAAAACTGCAATAATCTAAGCTTTAACCAACTAAATGTCGTTTTAAACTAGGGGTTGGGTTCCATACTTGGAATAGCCAACAGTTAGCCCTGTTCATGGATTATTAATGTGAGCAATGTAAACACTATATTTTATTTCGAGATTATTAAAATCAGAGTGGTCCTCGTATAGATCATTTTAGCATCTTAGAAAAGAAATAAAGTTCGCTCTACCGTCCTCGTGCTTTAACTATAATAGTTCAGGGCAAAACTATACTTTATTACAAAACACATTTGAGTGCTTTAACGTTATAATAGTTCAGGGCAAAACTATACTTTATTACAAAACACATGGGGGTAAAGTAAACTTTATTTCTTAAATGAATATCAATACATTTAAAAATTATTTTTGATAAAACTAATCAACAATGCTTGCTAGTAAAATCGAAATCAACCAAAACGTTACCCTCAGTAACATGTTTCAACTGGGTTATGTTGAAAGCATGTACTAATAACATACTTGTATAAACTGAAATGTCTACTTGAATCTTTTTTCCACAAATAAAACCCAATAGGACTGTCCTTTTCAGAAAAATATATTATCTTGAACATAGATATAAGCTTAACTGTCAATGCGAGTCTCTTTTGGCAAAGATATTTTAACTTATTACATTTAGTATATATGTTGTTACATTGACTCACTTAATGATATATGTTTGGGACATATAAGATAGACAGTGTTTGATGCTAAATTGATTACAATGCAAAACTAGTTTTACAAAATAATAATCTTTTGTCAAAGCAGAACGGCAGAACATAGGTCCTCTTAATTCATTATCATTGTTAAATATTTTATGTACATACTTGTATACATCATGCCTTTACAAAGAATGCACCATGTGAACTCTGAAAAAAGGTTAATGTCCAATGCAGCAATAGTGATCTCAAGTGCTGCTCAATTTAACACTAGGATCATATACAATTTGCTGTTGACTATCTTAATGTATATATATGTATTCAACAAAATGTGAAAATAATAAAGAGCTCTACCCATTGCAGAGAGCTCTGTCGAGTCCTGTTGTGTATTTCTATAAAGTCTGTCAACCATGATAATTAGCGTATAATATGTCTCGCAGCTATAAGTGTTGAACATAACCGTACAAGATTGTTTTGACGCGGCAACACTTTCTATTTTTTATTGAGTGAACTCATGCAGTCACGTTTTAAATCGCGTTGTTTACACATCTTACGCTTTGAAATGGATCGATATTTGGAGGTATAAGTATAAATCACCTTGTGTACTTACTACTCAGTGGTATATTCCTTCATTTCACATTTTGCTTAGTTACACACTCAAACCTGCCTCTACTTGTCTCCATGTTTGTATACGAATGATTTGATTGGTTAACTTCTAGTCATTCGAATCATTCTTTTAGATTTTAATGACCTCGAAAGGATCTCAATTTTTAACCGCACGGAAATAAACGATGTTATGCGAGCGTCACTGTTCTTCAGCGCGGAAGATAAATTTAAACAAGATTGTATTTTCAGAACAATGTATTACATTAAACAAAAACCTCTAGTAGGCACATAGTCCTGCTTCGTGACTGTGTATTTAGAGGAGCCTTAATAACAGTCTAGGTCCACATTCAGCAAGACGAGATTGACTGCATACACATGAAAATAGGATCCCAACGAAAAAAATATTATGGATGAAGGAACAGTAAATTATTAAAAAATTTCATGGACTAGTAGACACAGTAAAGATGTGGAAAAACTATACATCTACATATATTTTGACACCAAGTAGACATAGAAATAAATCTCACCATTGATTTATCTGGAACTGGTAAAAAACCCATCAAATTATCTTTTAAAAAAAAAAAATTCTATTTTCCTACACCTGGATAAAATAGTCAATTTGTGATGTTTATATGCAATAACTTGGCGTGAAATATCATGGTTGCCACCACTGTCCGTTACTAACTTCAAATTCAATAATCTCCCCAAATCATTTTTGTGTTGGTAAATAAAATTTACCTGTTTTGAAATTCGACCTCAAAGGGGTACAGAGTATGTTGTTTGGGTCAAGTATGTCAAACTTCAAAAATGGTGTTTGTTTGATTGAGAAGTTGCTGAAAGCTAGCAAGTTAATAGTTATCAGTTCAATTTAACTGGCAGTAAAAAGGTTAAAGTCGACATATGCGATCAACATCAGGACAATGGCACGTGCCAAAGGCTCAAACGTAAATTTGGAAACTTATTAAAGCAGACGCAAGGATAGATAAAAGTTGGTAGTACTTAGGTCATTCAACTAAAATACTTGTAAATGGGACGGACGGAGACTTTCGACTTCTTAACATTTTTATAAGCGTTTTCCGATTACAAATGAAAAAATTTAGAAAATAGCTTAATATGGTTATTTTAGAGGTCAAATGTAAATTTAGAGAGGCGATTTGAGCTTAACTAAGGACATATAGTATTTTGGTTCTATTTTAAGCCACATAAAAAAAATTATGAAGAATGCTCTGTGTCGCTTTAACAAACTATTTTTTTTTAAACTTATCAAAATAGCTATTTAATATCGAAAACAATTCTCAGATTTCTATAAGCCCTTCAGATTTACCTATATGGAAAATGGTTGTGGGGAGACATGTTTGGAAAAATCTGTTATAAAGCTATAAGTTTCATCCACATCAATAGTGTCTATAAACAATATTGAAATACCTTTTTTAGAATCCTTTTACCTGTTAAACCTCATGAAAGCTATTATACACTATAACCGAATCCCGGAATATGCTTCGTCCTATATTGGAATGTTTCTAAAACATATGTACTCAATACTTTGTAGGCTATATCTAGATGTTGTAACAGAGAAGTCGAAATATGTTAATGTATTCTTATTCTTGGATTGTACTTCTGTTCCTCTCTATTTTATTCACTTGAAAACTACCTTTGGTGTATGGAGGAAAATAAATTAGTTTGTGCATATGCGTTGGTCACTTACTCTTTAGACCTGCCAAATCTCACTGAAAACACTTCGAACCTATCACTCGTAACTTGTGCTTTTTTAATTTTTATATCCGAGTTCTGCTATAAGAAGCCTTCGACACGATTTGATGTTTACCAGGCCTCTTGATTGCTTGAAATTAGTATGGGTTAAAGGTCACAGGAAATTGAATACTGCTCTAATCTGAAACGTATAGAGCTACGAGTGATAGGTTCAAACAGATTTCAATGAGATTGTATGTAGGTTTGACTCCAAACATTTGTGGATAAAGAAAGGGTTGGATGATAGGGTCGTTCTAAATCCTTAAATGTTCTGAATTAAATGTGCAAGTCACTGGCTATGAACAGATGGTCTTGTGATTATCTGACATGAATATATGTTTTGATGACCTCGTGCAAGCTACCAGTCATGAAAGTTAGATGTCAACTTGTGCAATTAGCTAGTGGGGCAATTTGACCAAATCTGGGGCGATTTGACTGGTACCCGTGCAAGTTCCCCTGTTGGATTTGCTTAGGAAACGTGTATTTAAATTTTAAACAACACCAAAGTAATTAAAACATATTACACATATAAGTTAAGCTTCGTTACTATGAATGATAAATTAAAGTAATTGAAATTTTATTATAACGATTAACCGAAGTAAAGTCATCTTACGTTTGGAAGAGAGCTGACATGCATTAGTCTAGTTGTTTTAAAGCTAAAATCGGGAAAGCTCGAAAGAATATTTAATTAAAATAATTATTTACGACGTTTTAATCTATATTTTGTGTCGGTTGTTGACCCAATTGTCTTTAAAATAGGTTATCTCTTGTTGTTCGTGACATAGTTTACAGGTCAAAATGACAACGCATATATCATTTAAGCAGTTTCAATTTGTACTCCGACTAGTCGTTAGGAAAGCATTCCAGGAAATCAAAAGGTAAACAAGTAGGATGGCGTGGAGAGGTTTACTTCGCTCAAACTGTTCGCAAATATTACTGAGGAGACAGATTTCGTCAGAATCTATACGAAATGGTCTTATAGGTATGGTCGGAAGGACTCCATTAGTAAGGCTCAATAAAGTCAGTGAGGAGACAGGTTGTGAAATTCTTGCCAAAGCTGAATTTTGTAATGGTGGTGGATCGGTGAAAGATAGAGCTGCCTACTTTCTTATCAAAGATGCCGAGGAAAGGGGATTATTACGACCAGGTGGCACGGTCGTGGAAGGGACAGCTGGAAATACTGGGATCGGACTTGCTCATATGTGCCTTGTGATGGGATATAAATGTGTAATTTACATGCCAAATAGCCAATCAGTTGAAAAAATTGAAACTCTGAAAACTTTAGGGGCTCAAGTTGTTACTGTCCCAGTTGTGCCTTGGACTGACCCAGATAACTATAATCATCAAGCCAAGAGGTTCGCAGACAGTCTTGATAACGCAGTGTGGACGAACCAGTTCGACAACACTGCTAACAAACGTGCACACATCGAAACAACAGGGCCAGAGATTTGGAGGGAGACAAATGGGCGTGTCAATGCAGTTGTTTTTGGCACAGGCACTGGGGGGACATTGGCAGGCGTCTCTACATACCTCAAAGACCAGAACCACAAAATACAAGCCTTTTTGGCAGATCCTCAGGGAAGTGTCCTATATAACTACATCAAACATGGAAAGCTGGAGCGGACCGATGGAGGGTCAATAGCAGAAGGCATAGGTCAAGGTCGGGTCACCAAAAATCTGGAAGGTGCACCCATAGATGATGCTTTTGCTATTTTGGACACCGATGCTGTTGCAATGACCTTCAGGCTGCTCCATGAGGAAGGTTTCTTTGTTGGCGCTTCGACTGGATTAAATGTGGTTGGCGCTGTAAAGACTGCCAGATTGATGGGACCCGGTCATACAATTGTCACATGTCTGTGTGATACCGGGCATAAATATTACAATAAACTGTATAGCCGGAAATTTCTTGAAGAAAAGGGTCTACTTGAGTGTATTCCTGAAAATTACAGGGTTTCCTTGCATTAGAAAATCAGTTTCTGCTATCAATCTGTCCATTATAACAATCAATAAAATGCAATAAAATAATCAACTAATATCAATCTCAGAAAAGTGTGAAAAAATGTCTGTTGATTGACCTATTGATTGATAATCATGCAATATTTTACAATTCTTTATAAATGGATGGCATTGTTTATATACATTTAAGAGATATTTCTTATATCTTTGCTAGTAGATTATACCTGTAGTTGGTTCTATGTATTTCATAATAATCTGATGAAGAATTAAAAAGTCTCACTTGTTTTCATTTTGTTTATCTATGCATGTATTTAAATTTCATAACAAAGAACGAACAAGAAAATTTTTAAGGTGTTTGATTTTATTCATATACTTTTGCAGTAATTTTTTTGAGATACGTCAACAACTTAATTATTAACAATTCAAATGAAATAACTAAAAACAGCAAAACAGTTTGTACATACAATTGTCCATGAAAATTTCTATATTGGACAAAATAAGTTAGGGATATAGAATCTAAAGGATTTTTTGTTAGTGAGCTATGAATGATTTATTTATCAGAATTAACATGTACATCTTTAACTATTTTGATCCAATACATCATGACCAAAGCTGTTGTTTGAAAATCCCTTGGTTGACTTTCAGTTCAATGACACTGTTAAAAAAAACTATTTACAGAAACAGGCATTCAAAGTGCAAATGACATACCATCATTTTCAATAGCATTTAATTTGCATAAACAAACAGGCATGCACATGACAAGTTTGAGATTCACATTTATCTTGTGTGAATTAATAGAAAAGTTCCTAAAACATGAAAGAATACATTTTGTGTTAAACAATATTTACATAGCTGTCACAAAGTGTATGTAACCCTTTCAACTTGCAGAAATTTCAACTTTGTACATCCTCGGTCACCCACAGCTTAATGTTCCACTACTCTTCGCAATTAACCCCTCAGAATTTCAATCAGGAATATTTGTACTCAAATTACCTATCCTTGAGTCCCGTCATAAAACAATCGCCCAATTAAATGCCTTGTTGCAAAATGTGGAAATATTAGTTTGGTTAACTTGATCTTAAAAACTTGCTTTCTAACTAGTTTTTATTATATTGTTAATGATTTGGTATCAAACTTCCATTTGTTCGTTTAATACTTAATCATTAACAATTAAAAATAGTATTACATGGAAGGTCGTTTAGTATCCTCTATTGACCTCATTTCACGCAAAAAACATCTACTGCTGAACATAAATTGCTTTATCAATTTAAAAAATGAGTCAAATGCAAGTTTAACAAAAATTTAGCATAAAACAAACAATACAATATAACAACTAAGTATGTCAGTTGCAATGTAACTTATAACCCTAAAAACACAGAGGGAACTTTAATCATAAAATGCCAGGTAACCTCTTTTACAATGAAATTGGTTTCTAAAGCAATAAGAATGTAAGTTGTGCAATCAATGACTTTTTAAACCACAGGACTCAATATTGTAAGTTAAATGTAGGTAAGGACGTAGCTTATGATATACCTACGTTTTACTTATGAGATATAGCTCCTTAACTGGCTTACTGTAGGAATTTCACCTGGTCAAAGTGAAGATGTCAATCAAACAAAGACAGGTGTGACAAATTCATGACAATTTTATATTAAATAGCAGGAATAAAGGATTTGTGGTGCTAATGATATCCACTGGTTTAGGGAAATCAGCAATACCAGTTAATTGACAGAGAGATTATATGAAAGACTTGATTTAACTCTTTGGAAAGATACACATTTGAAGAAATCTCAGAAAACAATAAATTTGATTGATGCGGATAGAATCTATCTCTCTCCCGACATACATATCCTACTATGTACTGGAAAAGGACATGCTAAATAAACTTTGCAGAATTTAGTTAGAAGAAACTAAAACAATTAGACCTGCTCAACGTAATATTTTTCTCCATATGGATCAGATGATAATGGTCAGTTTTGACTTGTTTGAGCCTGGGTCGTTACCATAATTGCCTCATTATTTGCTGTAGCCATGGTAACAATATCATGACCAGTGGTAGCGATCATGCTGACAATGTCCTGGTTTGTGGTTGCTATGGTAACATGTTCAGGATTCACTAGTTCCATTGTTTCAACAAGACCACCCGCCATTGCTACATGACTAACAACTTCTGCTTGACCATGTGGTATTAATCCAGCTGATGTCATGGTAACAAACTTCATATTATCCCCAGAAAATCCCACATTATTAATAGGCTGGCCGTTGGCAACTAAATCGGCATCTTTGGACAGAGTTGAAAGATCGGCCAAAGTACTGGCAGCCATTTGCAATTTCTCGACCTCATCAACAGATGCAGAAGAGGCATGTGCTGTGTTTTGTAACTCAATTGCTGTACCATGAAATGCTGTTGTTGTATTCAGAGCCACCGTCCCCTCCTCTGTGTTCTGAGCCTGAATGTAGTAAGTAGTTCCTGCCTCAACAGGATCTGTTGCAAGTATGTCGGTTTCATTAGCAATCTCTTCAACCTGGAGACCCTCGAGATTGACAGATTCGCTGGGGTTATCAACGTGGGCAAGAGAGTGAGTCTCGGCCTCCTGCAGTGTGGGGAAGGTGATGCTACAGACTCCACACATGAACATGTAGCTCTCCTCAACCTCACCTCCACCCTGGGCTTCAGATCTCGACTCTGAGTTAGGTGGCTGGCAGCGGTGACGTCGGAGCGAGGTGGCAACAGTGAAAACCTTCTGACACTGTGGACATGTGTGTTTCCCGACTCCAGTGTGAATAGTCATGTGGGCTGTGAGGTTGGCCTTGACCTTGAAGCCTCGATGACAATATGTGCATTTGTATGGACAGTCCTTCTCGTGTATGAGCTTATGTCGATGGAGTCCGATTCTGTGGGCGAAGCCAGCTCCACAGACTTGACATTTGTATGGTTTAGAGCCAGTGTGGGTGTTCATGTGGTCATTCCATGACTGTCGGTTGTGATATTGTCGCAAACATATGGTGCATCGATATGGTAGCTGACGCTTGGACCTTTCCTTATGGGTTTCAAGATGAAATTTGAGTTTGTGAGCTTCAAAGAATCGCCATCCACAGATGTCACACTTGTGATTCTTGATACCTGTGTGACGTTTGAGATGTGTCGTTAGGTATCGTTTCTCGGTGAATGACTTCTGACACACATTACACACGTGGGACCCCTTGTTTGACTTGGGAAGAAGACTGACAAGACTGTGGGCTCGTTTCTTGTGTCTGTGAAGTTCCAGACGACATCTGAATCTCTGAGAGCAGTCATCACATTCCACAAACGCTAGAACATTACCGTCCTCATCTTCATGCTGGTAGAATTTGTGTGACAAGAACTCATTTTTGGAAGAAAAAGTTTCTGAGCAATGTTCACAAAGATATTTTTGACCATCAGCCTTCTCAACCTTTCCCTCCCATAACACTGCATCGCTATTGTCGTCTTCATCACTTCTATCATCAACATCGTCTACATAATCATCATAGCTTTCGTCGTGAACCGAAGATTCAATGACTTCACCATCTTTATCCTCGGAACGTTGATTATCCTTTGCTCTTCCCATTCGATGTCTGCCTTCGCATGAGCTTCTAAGATCACCAGATTTATCCACAGTAATTCTGTAAGTTGGACTGGAAGCACAAACGGATGAATAACTATGCGATCCTTCACTTTGCTTTTTGGAAACAGGAATTCCCACCTGCCCCTCAATTTGTATGCGAGATCTTGAAAAGGGCTTTCCTGACAACAAGCTGACTTTCGGTGGTTCTGGAGATTGCTCTGTGGTGGATGATCTTGGTTCAATGTGGACATCATCTGTGGATTTGTTGACATTTTCCTTTTCAGTGTCATTAACTTGGTCACTGACAGCAACAGGAGTTTTGACATCAACAAACACAGTGACTGGTTTTACGAACTTGCTGGCTGCTTTCTTATAATGGTGAGATTCCGGAACTCTTTTGAATTCAACAGCTCTTTCTAGACCGTTCTTGCCCTTCCATTGGATTCCTTAAAGAAGATAAAAGATGAATCTTTAAGAGGCATATGGAAGTTGTTATTAAAGCATAAGACAAATATTTTGGAACATTGGAACATTAGAAAAATAGTCACCCTAATATTTTGAACTCTTATTATGGTTTTGGCATTGATTGGTTTTGAATGTTACAGGAAACCAAACAAATTAACAAAAGGAAATAATTTACCAATGGTTTCAGATGGGCTATTTTGGAATATTATTGCAAATTTTGTCAAATATTTAGTTTTAACTCTTTTATTATAGAATTAATAATGTAAATTTTTACTTTATACCTTTATGACTGGCATTTAAAAAGGAAATATTTTTGAGAAATTCAAGTTCAATTGAAAAGTTGAGAAATTGTGTCAATAATTCAGTATATCATTAAAACTTTAATACCATTTAAATTTCTTTTTATTAAGAATAACATCTAAAATAAGACAAAAGGAATCATTTTGGAGATTATTTCAATAGAAAGACTTACTGACTGCTTTTTTGTTTTGTACATCTTTGCTATGTACATTTCGTTCAATCTGAAACAAAGAAAATAAGATCTGTTAAAATCGTGATTTTTAATTTTGTTTATGAAAATAAAAGAAATCTCAATTGAATAGAATACAGAACACCTTAACAAAAAACTGTAATCAACACAATCTCCTAAATTGGTAATTGCAGATAATCGCAAGCTTTGTGCAATTTGTGAAAGTCTCTTAACCACAAAGACGGTTGTCTTAATGCTGCACAAGGGGTTATCCATAAGTAGTCAACCTATGTTCTCTATGTCCCGCCATTATAGTCATCCAAAATTAAGGTGTTTAGACATTGATGCTTATATTTTAGTGTCTCACAAGCTGTTTTAGTAAGGGGGTAGAATCTTTAATAGGTGGATGAAATTCTAAATTACAGTACATCACTGATAAATTTACTCGCAAGTCCTGCATCAAATACCCATAAAATAATGAAAGGACCCATAAAACTTTGGGATGTATAATTTTCCCTGGTACTATTAGCCAACTTATTGAAGGACTTTGTAGTAGCTAGTCCCCAGACTCAGCATGTCATATTTGTAGATATATCACTGAATGCATATGTACAATTATCTAAATCATGTGATAAGAAAATCAACCATTTGATAAGTATTTGAGCAAATAATAAAAAATTCTGACTTACATTAGTGAGGATGGACCAAGCCCTGTTCACACCCTGTATTGTACCGCTGATCGCGATCTTGTCTGCTGTTTGGAAACATGTGATGTTCGTCAGACTCGGGAGATCATGGATGACAAATTGCCGCATTCCATTTATCTGTAGCAAGCTATCCTTGATAAGGGCTGACACACCTCCAAGAACCTGTATAAGAAAGATAGCGTCAATCATGTTGAAAGTTCCTGGTGACAGGTGTTACTTGCCCCTAGCTTTTGATCTAGAAAGCATTTGAAAGAGGCCTTGTGATTGGCTACTTGGACCATACATACATGCGACTTTAGGGGCTGTTGTCAGACCTCTTTTACTCAAACAGCTTTGCATTTGTTAAGATACTAAGTGTCATTTATTTTTTTGTTGTTTATAAAATCCAATTTTTTTGTCTAATTTTGACTTTTTAAAAAGATAACTCAACAAAATAACCGATTTTCATCAATGAAAGCTCATTCAACTACCAGATAGAATTTCAAGGATGACAAAAGAATATTATTTGGACAAATTAATCTTACCAGAAATCAAACTTAATTGGGAATCTCACCTTTTCCTCTGATTCTGCCATGGTAAGCATGGAGTTCAGATCAATTGTTGTTGCTGGTGGAGACTCTTTTGGGTCACTTTTAGAAAGGTCAAGGTCATCAACATTTTGAGGAAGGTCAAGGTTACTAGTCTGTTCCAATTTAACACCTGGCTCTTTATTGTTTTCACTGATGGATGAATCAAGCTTTTCATCATTTCCAACTGTTTTGATATGATCATTCAAGTAGAGAGACACGGGACAAGGAGACTTTCTTCTTGTTCCCTGATTCTGCTCAGGGTTTCCATCAAGTTGTTCCCCTTCTTCCACTTCAACGTCATCTTCATAGGATTCAATGTCATCTTCTTCAG
The DNA here is from genome assembly GCA_921293015.1 of Phorcus lineatus. Taxonomy (NCBI): domain Eukaryota; kingdom Metazoa; phylum Mollusca; class Gastropoda; order Trochida; family Trochidae; genus Phorcus; species Phorcus lineatus. The sequence continues at coordinate 9,900,798 of OV121094.1, read as the reverse complement.
CTTCAAAGTAATCTTCTTCGGCTTCAATGTCATCTTCTAGTAACTCAATGTCATCATCATCTTCTCCAAAGTCATCTCCTTCACCTTCAATGTCATCCTCTGTCCCAGACACATCTAGACATATTTGACTGGAGTCGACCTTACAGAAAGAATGATCACTGTGAACAATTTTAGATGGGGATTCTGCCCCACCTGGCTTGCTGGAAGAATGGTTCTTATTTTCAATGAATGAACTGTCCATGTGAGGCTTTCCTTTAACTTTGCCAGACAAGTCAATGGAAGAATTATTCTCATTTTCATTGATTAAGCACTCAGTAACTTTTTTAGGTGTTGCTTTCACTCTCCTGTGAACTTTGGCTGTTAAATCACTGGAAGGAACATTTTCATTCTCAAAGTATGAGACACTCTTGTCCTTCTGAAGTCTTACTCTCAGTTTATCTTGAACCTTGGCCGACAAACTTATGGAAGAATTATTCTCATTTCCAGTGGTTGAGCTGTCCTTAACCTTTTTTTTACGTCTTGCTTTAACTTTTTCTGGACCTTTGGCTGACAAATCCCTGGAAGGAATATTTTTAGATGGAATATTTGTATTTTCTGAGGATGAGTCTGCCTTGGCCATCTGAAGCCTTACCCTAAGTTTGTCTTGAACCTTGGCTGACAAATTGATGGGAGAAATCTTTGTTCTGATGTATGAACGTTTATTCCCTTTTTGAAGTCTTTTTTTCTCTGGAGCCTTTGCTGATGAACTCTCATCTTCAGAAGTTTCAGCAGATGGTTCTTCGCAATGTTCTTCTTGATCAAGATTTTGTCTTGGACTTTTAGCGCTAACCTTTGACTTGAAACTGTCTTGTGCAGCGGCTGCTTTATCTGTCAGTTTCCTTACCCTCCCTGACCTCCGACCTTCATCTTGGTTCTCCAAGGTCGAGGTCGACGTTCTCACAACTGGTTCATCTTGGTTTTCAGAAATTTTTGGCCTTGTTTCATTGCTTGTGTTCTCCATATCTTTTGACTTATCTGGTTCATCAACTTCCATTGTGGAAACTTCTGGTTCTTTAGTAACTGACCTATTTATGTTGGAGTCTTCTTTAACTGGTTTCGTTCCCAAATCCTTCTTTGAGCTTTCTGTACCTTTTGCACTTTTGTCAACCTCATTGAGTTGGACTGACCTTCGCATTTCACGAAGATGTTCCAAGGTCAAGGTCATCACTACTGGCTCTTTCTCAGCAACCTTTTTCTCCTTATTTCCATAGTCTGACGTCTTTGCTGAATCATCATCTACTTCAATGGACTTCTCAACAATTTTCTTTGGAGGTCGACCCCGCCTTCTTGGTTCAGGTCTTAAGTCTTCACTAGGTCTCGACTCTTTCTCTTTGACTTCTTCATCGGTTATATCGTTTGACTTCTTTGCTAATCGTTTATCGGCATCATCTTCCACAAGAATTGTATTCTCAGCACTTATCTTTGGAGGTCGACCCCGCTTTCTTGGTACAGGACTTCCATTCTTCCCTGGAATGTGTTGTCTCTCAGAGCCTGCTTTGTCATCAGATTCATTGTCAAACCTCTTCGTTGAATGAACATCAGAATCACCTTCAATTTCAATTGCATTCTCAAGGCTTTTCTTTGGAGGGCGACCACGTCTTTTATGTTGAGACTTCAAATCAGCTTCTTTTTCTCTTCCTACAGTCAACCTAGTGTTGTCCGATGTACTTGAGATTTCCTTCTTATCATTGGATGAAGATTTATTTTCAACTTTACTGGATGTCTTCTTTTCTTCATTCTCTGCAACATGTGTTTTACCCTTTTCACTTGTGTTGATCTTTTTAACAGTGGCGTCAAATCTGTGAAAGAAAATTTTGGTTTTCAAAATTGTACATTTTTGGCATATAATTATCATTAATACATCTTGATTCAAGATTAATGCCATTGAGTGGCTGAAGTCAAATAGAAAATAGGCAAAGTATCCATTAACTGATATAGTTAAATGTTCATTTAATCAAATGCAGTTTAAAAAATAGTTTTAGTTAGTTTCAGTTAAGTTTAACAATAAAGTGTTTGGAAATGTATAACAATTTAAAGTTTAAAAAATTATGCAAATCCTTGCTCTCCAGTTTTGTCATTTACACTAATTAAAGTTTAAGTTGTAAGTGTCTTAAATTACCAAATATTTAAAATAACTACTGTACCAAGACATATCATACTCACCTATTTTTATTGCTGTTTCCTTTTTCTTCATTTTTACTTTTTTTGCATTCATTGTTTGAGGATGATTTGACATCTGATGTTTCTGTCTCCTGCAATTGAATTAAATATATATATTATAAAATAATATATATATATATAATTTATAACTGATTATATACTAATAACCTAAAAAATATGATTAATTTCTTGTTGTAGTTTTGAAATGTTCACTTGGCATTCTTCACTTAAATTGAGGGACCATAATCATAAACATCCCAAGCCAGATAACCGAGTCAAAAACTCTAATATAATTGGTTGGGTTTTTTTCATTCAAGACAATCATACTGTGAAAGCGCACCCACCCTTATACTTGGACAGAAAGAAAGACCGACATAGCTCAAACTTATATGCCCCTTTACAACTTTGAAAAGTTTTGATTAAGGATAGGATTAACGTGCTATTTTTCTTCATAGGTTCCTATACAAACTATATCTTTGAGTATTTATTGAGTTAATATCAGTAACATACACATTAATTTCTTTATATCTATATATGCTGTATTGAAAACCTTTCAATAACGAATTATTCAATAAACATAATTTGTAATTGTAAAAGCCACAAAATGAAAAATGGAAGTTGTGTCCTTAGGAAATTGTGAAATCAAAACAAAATGGGGCCAATTATCTGATGATACTAGATCTATGGCAATCTATGGCTAGATTTCAATTACCCGGGGCACATGAATCACGTTCATTTCGTTTTAATCTTCTATACTGATACTATTTACAAAGAAACTTATTCACATTGCATTTTTTTCTATTTCATCACCTTGTCAGGCTTGCGCCTTTACTGTTGTTTTACAGTTTGTGCACATGGCAGGCGCCATTTTGTTGCGTTAGAGGCGAGAAAGTAACGACGGATTCTTACCCTATGTCCACGCTTACGAGCCATTCTTGACAATATTCAATGGAATATTATATAATGTTACTTATTGTAGCTTTCATCCCAAAATATTTCTATTATAAATAGAAAAATTAGATAAATCAAGGCAACGCCTCTCGCGGCTGACAAACAAATATAAATCACGTGACTTCTCTAACTTCCGGTAAGAGCTAAGCTTGCAAAACGTCGCCACATAGAGAAGCGGACGTAAAATATACTGATGTGACCTGCGATTATGAATGAAAGGACCACGCAATGTAACACAAAGTAAAATCGAAAAGAACTTTCGCTTATTCAGAAATAAACCGACTAACCTTGAGCTAGCGTTTGACTTTACCATACATCCAATCTCCTGAGGTTGATTTTGATTAAACGAGTACAATTATCTGGACGTTTTAGATAAGGCAATACTTCCTGTTTCTAACTAACACTACCAGTTTCTTAATAAATTGATCAGGTCAAACTGAGTATGTCTCGTAAGCTCTAAAACTATCTCTTTGAGCATTTGAAGTGTCACATTAACTGCCAGAAGAATAAACAAATTTATGTTGCTATATATTATGGAGCAGTGACGTGTCTGTTGATTTGTATATCTATATAAAAATTGATGATTTTTTTCTCTAAATGAAAAGTTCGACTCAATAACGAGAGATGGCTTCATGTCTGCAGCAGAACTAAAAGCAGTTTTTAAACATCTTTTTGAAACTTAACTTGTATATATCCTACAAGAAACTGAATTGGTGCCTTTACATATTCTCTCTCTCTCTCTCTCTCTCTCTCTCTCTCTCTCTCTCTCTCTCTCTCTCTCTCTCTCTCTCTCTCTCTCTCTCTCTCTCTCTCTCTCTCTCTCTCTCTCTCTCTCTCTCTCTCTCTCTCTCCCCCCTTCTATCTTCTCTCTTTGTCTCTGTCCCCTTCTCTCTCTCTGTCTCTCCCTCTCCTCATTTACATTGGAGGAATCACAAAGATCGATAAAGTCTTCATTTTATTCCATCTTACCGTTTCACTTGACAATAAGCCATCAACCGTATTGTAACACCCATGCTTTGACAGGCAAATATGCAGAAATATATTTGATTTTCTGACCTATTCTCTTGACAATATTTCCTGGCTTGAGTTTTGTACTTGTGTCAACATATCAATTTCCAATGCACTACGATCAAACACAGAGTTAGAAACGATTCTTGATAAATTTGTTCCGGTATCAAAGCTAAGAGTAACATACAGTGATAACTTGATGAAATTCCAAACAATGATCAAACTTCAAAGAAACCGAATCGTTTGTAACTAAAACTGGCACCGCGTGATTTCACTTCAATCTGTGTAAAGAATTTAATTCATTACACGTTAGAACTGTCATAATCGGTAATATGCATGAAGCGAAAACTTAAAATGATTTAATTCTTGGCACAAAATAGATACAAATTCATATAAAGTTGCGATATATTCCCCTTTGCATATTCACTTTTTAATCATGACTGAATTGTTTTGGGAAATCGTTTGTAGCTTCAAAAGCATATAACACTCATTAAAAAGTAAAATAATGCATAGCAAGGCATATAATCTAATCAACAACTAATATACTATCTAATTATTATATATTATCGATGCGGTGATGATATCATTATTTTTTACGATTTACCTATAATAGACGTTTTAAAAGATCAAACCCCGATACAATTTATCAAAACTTGTTTTTCTGAGGCACTTAAAGAATATACTATACAATGTTTTTTGAAATCTTATCTCTTCAATCTTATCAATGTAATCTTTCTTCAAAGGGTACAAAATCTCGTATTAACACGTATAAATAGTCGTAGAAAAATTATCGTGTATAAAACGAAAACTGCATGCGGCAATTTTTGTGGAAGCGAAATTCATGGAGACATTCCTGTTTATCCCGTTATGTTACTAGTAGATGATTATAGCAAAATCGGGGTAACATTTTGGTTGTTTAAGATTTGACAACTTGATAAATAAGAACGCATACTCGTAAAAAAAACCCCACAACAATGCAAGCTATTAACGATTCTGGATTGCCTTGACGGCATTACAAGACATTTTTTATTGGTCTTATAATAAATCATTTGTAAATGTGTGGATATTTTGTCCTTACATATAGTTTATCTTTATCATGTTGTAAAATCAGTAAAAGTACAGTCCCAAATGTCACAATTTTTGTTATCTACACAGGAATTCGAACCCGGACGTTGGCGTGAGAGGCAATCATGTTAACCACTACGTCACTGTGCCCATACAAGACGCAGATAGGTCTAAAGGGCGTAGCCCCTTGGCTCTTGTTAGTATCCTGGGTTCAATTAATTCTGAGCACACATTCCAGGCCTTTTTTCTACAGAATTTTCTACAGAATTAGGATTTTAGGTTCCGAACCTGTAGCTCTTATAAGGGTCTGCATACAATATTTCAGATTTCTGGAGTCAGTTGTTCTTGAGAAGAAATCGAAAACGGGGAAAGTTAACGGACTGTTGGACGGACAGACGCGGAACGACAGGTTGACAGGCCTGATGAGCTAAATCATTTTGTCGATATCACAGAGCATGTGTGGTTAAATGCAACGTTACTTTAATTTATGAGGTGTTTTTCATTGTCATTTTGCCTTCGTAATGCGTGCCTGTTCAGGTTTCTTCTCAGAGTTTTGTTTTGTAACATTGTTGAGGCACTCAGTGGCAACATAGGATTGATTTACTTTTTCAGAATGTATACCCTTAAAGGCAATTTTTTTCAAGTAAGAAATGAAGTTATCATAGAAGCTGATTTCATTGGTCGCTTTATCGGTCGCAAAAAATAAACTGGTCAATTATGTAGTGCATGTATACTTAAAGCAAAGTTGCATTAACTTATAAGAGTTTTTAGTGTTCCTTTATGTTCAACATGCGTGTTAATGTTTTTAGAAATAACTGGTACTGTAACCTCTCTGAAGGGTGATCGTTATCATATAAATAAAGTTTAAAATTTGAATTGCAGCCAGTTTGGAATTGTGTTTGTATTAACCATTGAAATGAAACAGGGTTAGATTTAAAGGTTTAATGTCAATTATCGATTCTAGCAATGAATATAATTGGTAATGATAAATTGATATTTTATTTGCTAAAATGTCACACAAGTCATAACTGCAAAGCATTATTTATATACATACCGTAAAACCTAAATTACTCATCGTTAATCCACTGTGATGACATCCCTCAAATATAAGTATTGTAAACAGTTGATTATTATTAGGTTATTGTTGTGTGAAGATACTTTTTAATGTCATATATTCATATATGACATTTAGATCAATATATGACATTTACATCAGATTAATGTCAAAATGATGACATATGATTTCTTTTAATTGATATTCAAAATATTACGTTGTCTGGAAATAAAATATCTACGTTAAATTGCAATTAAATCTTCTGGGTTTCAGAGACTAAATCTTTTCCTACATACAAAGTATTTCATTATGTACTTCCATTTTCTATCTTCTTTACATTAATGACAAAATTATAACAACGTTGACAGGGGCAAAGTTATATCATATGATTAAATGATTTAATACACCATTAATCGGTAAAAATAAAATCCGAATTTTCACTGATTGAAATAAAAATGCGAACCTACTCACTGAATTAATTCTATATAAGTCATTCATGAGGTCAAGAAACAATTTAATGATGTCATGAGATGGCCGTGATAGCGAAGCGATGTTGCTACTCCATGGTGGAGACAACACTATTTTGAGTTAGCAATGACTATTTTTTCAAAAATATCAATACAATATTATGACATCACTTCATAGGAAGTCTAATGATAGTGTATCGTTTAGGGATATACTTTCATGAACAATCATTTTGAATGATAAATACCTCCCCCCCCCCCCCCCCCCCCCTGTCTTCTGATATCAAATAGATATTCACTTGCAGGTAAAAGTGAAAGAATCCCTTGCTAGCCTTGGCAATTTGTAACTTATATCAACTCGTTTTTAATATGTGATATCAGGAAACACGTAGGGGAGATTCTCTAAATATCAGTTTCATTAGAAATACTGAGTTATAAGAGTTCTGGAATTTATATTTTTTACAAATTTACTCAGCATGTCGATGTTTTTGGCTCCACGATTCATTGCAATTTGAAATTTTTACTATCCTGCAAATTGATTCATTGCTTTACAACTTATGAAATGTCCAAAATGAAATAAACGTGATAGTGTTTTCATGTTGATCTTGCGTAGACAGTGTAAACACTTTGTTGTGCAAAAGTTAAGAAAATGAAAAAGATATATTGATTTTAATTCATTTTATTCTATTATCCATGATTTAATTTTTTTAACAATAGCAGATTTTTTACATTATGTTATTTGAAATATCTAGTAGGATTTCCTCAAAACAAAGTAACGAGTACCTGATCCATAAAAAAAAATATTGCCCTTATTTCAGTTTTCATTTTGCAAAAACGGGAACGTCAAGGAATCCAGTGAAATTTGCTACCCTTTCAGGAAGCGTAAAAGAAAAAGTTTTATGAGAAACGGCTAGCTGAAGTGATACTTTAGATTTATTTGCAAACACCGTATGTAAAGTTAAGTGGAATATATAAAAAAAGTTAGATTTCTGCATAGAATGATTTTTTTAAAAATGAAAACATATGTTTGACAATATGCCTACTCCTTAACTCAAGGGGTATTTTTCTAAAGTAAAAAAAGCTGGATTAAAGGAGTAATTCTTTAGTTAAAGTTGTTCGTTTGAAATTAAAAGTTGTCTGTACGTCAATCGGTTCCGCTTTTTCCTACTTAAATGAAAACACTTAATAAAACAAAGGATACATAAAACTCTTTTTATGTAGCGTTTCGATATATGGTGTAATGAATGTAATAAAAATAAAAATAAACTGCTCGAGTGTTATCTGCAATATCAAAACCTAATATCGTATTTGATAATGCACTGAAATAGGCCTCAACTTCAAAGAGAGCAAAACAATCTTAAAGAACGTCATGACGTTTAGGATCTTAGTAATAAGTTTGTAAAATAAAAAGATCTATAAATCATACCATATTTCATTCTATGATAAGTAGAATATTTGATCAAATTGTGTATTTCAGTGACTTTTATGACAATTATAATTTTTTATGTTTCAAACGCAGTACAAATCTACCTAATAAATGAAATTTTAATAAAGTCGTCCTATTTCAAAATGGTGCAATACCAAATATCTGAACTTTCGAATCAAAATAAGCGCCTTTATATTAATCAATCTAGTTTATAATTTACTGAAACGTTCTATAAGAACGAATGATATCTTATATCTAATAATGATTAATAAGTTTTACAGTATAAAAGTTATACGAAGGCCTTGTCTTACAAAATTAAAAAAAATTTCATTAAATGAACTCTTACATATTTGACAGAATTCTATCATTTATTGACAACAGTTGATGTATATTTTTGTTATCTAATCGTGGACATAGAATATTATGAAAAATAAGTATAAAGTATTATTTTCGCCACACTTGAATTATAAATGCGATATCCGTTTTTATCCTTGACAAGCTTCAGATTTTAACCTTGGTGAAAACATTTTGATAGATCTGCTCCCTTTTGCTCATTAACGTTAATTATTTGCAAACTTTAATTTATTCATTAATGAGATGTGCCCAATGTTTATTGGAATTGCACTGTATTTGGACGATCAATCTTCTTTGTCAATTCATGTTTTATTTCAACTTCATTTTCTGTTTTTCTAACTTTTCCCATTTCAAACAGAGCTTATGATGACTTAAACAACAATTTGCTTTAACAATTAAGCTTTTGCAAATACTTAAGTACATTACAGTAAAGGAGAAATAAGCATTTTAATGAATCAGACATAAGATGAGAGTGTGTTATTTGAAAGTTCTTGGAAAATGTTAAAGATTGATACGACAGTAATGTAACAATACTATAAAAACTGAAACTAAAAAAGCTTTTAAAATTTTAGACTGACAATTAGCGTCTGATGATATAAAAAAATTCTTTACAAAATGTGTTTAGCAGGTAAGACAAATATTCTCACTGATTCTGAAATCAGTTATGCACCTTGATAAAAACAAGACCTATATTTTAATGATAACTTCGGGACAATTGAAAACAAAACGCTTCTATTCAAGTACGTGCACACTGATCTTGTTGTCAAGGCATCAAAACCATTATTTCAAGTATCTGAAAACTGCTATACATGTGCTGTGGTATATATGGACCCCATTTCATATGACCCACTTCCTTCCTGATGAAGAATTAAGCATATTCTCCGAAATGTCAATTATGTATTTCTCAATATGAAGTTGTTCTCCAGAAAATCTTGTTTTCCTAACGTATACCACTTCTAAATGCCCTTCAAAGATTTAACATAATAAACATCTTTCATAATACGTGAAAGCTGAAATATGCTTATAATATATGAAAAGATAGATTAACGTATGAATAACGAACTATTTTTACTTCGTAATAAGATTTGTTCATAGCTTGTATACTATTATATAAATAAAAAACCTTTGATATTGATAATATTTATTATCAGTCTCGTGTGGATAAAACATTTGTATAAAATTGTGCGCAATAGATCATTACGCATCGTTAATGAAAGGACACCCAACAGATTTAAACAAACCGGAATGATTCTCAATATCGACACAGTTCCTGTGAAAAAAAATTCTTTGTCACTTGTCAAAGTCAATTGTTATCGAATTCATAATCTGTTTAATCATAAGATCTTAATGTTTTCCTCACATGCTGAGGAACATTTCCTAACTGGTACAACACATTATGTCGCTGATTTCCGTTGTGAACACTTTCATCATTCCTTGATTCTGCTGACTGATTGGTCTATATCAGGGTACATTATCCTCCTTTGGTCTCAAAATTGATCGTATATAAATGCACAAGAAGTCAGAGTTGGGTTAAACAAAGTGGGGTTAGACAGTGCAGTTATATCGGTGGTTTATTATTAGGAGTGGTTGTTATAATTGGTGAATGTAAAAGGGAGTATTTTGGAAATAGTTTTCATTTAGGATATCATTTAAAACTGTGTTGACAACTTATTTTTTCATAGAAACCACGATATGTCAATTGTTGTGCACTTGATGATAGAAGTGATCCTGTTTTTAGCTGTTGTGCCGTCTAGCAGCTAATCAATTTACTGTCTTATTTTGACACAGTCACGATTTACTATACTCAGCGGACCGTAACACCCTTTCCATCTTGTTGTTATTCATGCTAATTTTGGCATTATTGTTTTCAAAATAGCATTTGGTTTTTTAATGGTTGTACGCTGTCAAATATATTTATACTCACGACTGTTCCATCATTCGTGTAATGCTATAACATGTATGCATTGACTAGTATTACAAGACGGACTACATATTACAGCAAGATATATTCTTTGAGTGGCATTTTGGAAGTTGGTATGATGAAAAAAAATAGGAAATTTATGGATTAACAACTTCTTTATTGAAAAGTGACGCGACGTTTCGGTGTATATAATAACAGAATTGTAACATTCAGTATCGCTTGCTTGAAAACAGTGTATCTACACCGAAACGTCGCATCTCTTTGCAATAAAGTAGTTGTTAATCCATAAATTTCCTATTATCTTTCTACAGTAAGATAGGTTAGTCAATACATAGCAATATCTTATTGCAATAATATCACGGTAATATTTTTTTAATACCTAGATTAAGTGTTTTTGTTAACAGTGGCCTGCTTGTGTTTAACCAACAATACAAATTGTTGCTGGAAGTGATTGTTTTGAAGCTCTTCGGTTCATTATATAGACATTACAAAGGTATTTGTCTACACTTTTTTATAATAAACTGGCAAGTGTACCTCTGCTAGCGCGTCAATCCCTCATATGTAGCTCTGAAAACTTGTCTAAAGCACCAAGGACGCCGATTGAAATCGTAAATTGGACATATGATATAGATTTTTGCACGTATATAAGACTTTTGTTTGATTAGTCAGTTATTATATATTTAGTACGAGGGGATAAATATGCTGAACGAGCGAAATGGGTTTTTTATGATCAGCATATTTATGTTATTTTGCCAGATATCCAACACAAGTTTAAAAACATGTATGAAGTGTCTCATTTATGTGTTTTCTGTAATTTGTAACCTTTCGATGAAAATGGTAAAGCATAATTCAAAACAAAAAGTTGTTGAATGAAACGTTCGATTTATGTAATTGTGTGCAAAAAGCTATTTAACCTTTAATTATGTGTATAAGAATTGTTTTGAATAATTTGTGCGCCTATCGTAAAAGGTAGACAAAATCTATATATGGTAAGGTATGCGATTAACAACAACGCCTGACTACAAACTTCGATGGAGCCACTTAACAATCCTAAAATGGCACCTTTGAATTGAATATGAATGTTTTCAACATGTTCCTAGATATTTTGAACAACGCTAACAAAACTTCTTTCGTAATTGCCACTTGTGACTGTAACAGAATAGTTTTGACCATCTGCATCAGTATTTTGCATGTTTTATCTGAAGTGATGAAGAGATGAAGTGATTTCGGGTCTAACCCTCAATCAAGAGTATTTCACTTATATAATTGCTGTGCAGGAAGCAAGCTGGTAACGCTATTGTGACTATGTATTGAGGTGACACCTGCGAGCAACTACTGGAACCATATGTGGACATTTTCAGAAGCCATGGATAAAATTCGTAAATCTTTTGTCACATTCTCATGCATAAATTTGAAAATCCTTTTCCATTAAATTCATTTCCTCTTGGTATGAAGATCATTTGAAAGCTAATTTACACCTGAATGTTTCCAGGGCCATCAATTCTTAACAAAAACCCATTTCAAATATCTTGAAACTCGTCCTACAGCCAATGTTTGATATCTGAAAAAAAAACTAGATAGCAATAAAGGCTGTTCGAGGGAGACTCAAACTTGATCATTGTATATAATAAATATCTCAATATGTTACATATTCTTAACAAGGAAACAATTCGTCATACCTTGTGCAGGTCATTGGCTAAAGTAGCATGCTGCCCTTTGGAAATTCGTTTTCATGAAGTTTATGACCCTGGAAGGAAATTAATAAGTCAAGCCTTTACTGATCTAATAGAAAGGGAAATGTCAGTTGAATGTCCTGGCCATGGAATGAAAGATGGATATGTATTGTTCCAATATCTAAACCAGTCTTTACACAATCTTACGTTATGACATAGACTAACATATAGTCCCTGAAAAAAAGGTGTCACTAAAAATGTATTTTTCAATATTTGGTATGAAATAATATAAAAAAGGAGTCCTGTACAATCCTTAAAAACCCTATGACTGATGCAACCAGACTTGCCAACATTTTCTAGACTTAAGAAGGCTCCTTTAATATTTTGCCATAGGGTCTTGATGACAGACTAGTTATGACAGATCTAAGGTTTAAAGGAGGACAGGTACTATGAATAGTCAACTTCTTTATTGCGTGAAATGTAACGTCCCGTGCAGGAAATAACATCTTGATCTCTTCTCTGTCTACGTACCTGCATCGTAACGACGCATTTCGTGCAATAAAGAAGTTGAGTATCCACTTCCTTGTCCTTTAAAAGCTTAGAACTGCCACAATGTCCGCTTTCATGAGCTTCCATATATTTTGATCTTTAATTCTCTTTAAATGATACGCGTGTTTGAGATACATCAGTATTTCTTTACTGTAATCCATAAAACATGTAGATATAGTATGGTATAAACCAATATGTCTTGGAATGGTGAATTTTGTTACATGTTTGCTTAAAACTTATAAAAACTAGAACCATTACTGAAAATCAATGTGCTGGCTATCACACTGACATCCGTGGCTAAATGGAGATAGATGACTTCTATAGATTGGTTTAACATGAACTACTATGGAACCAAATCAATAAATTACACAAATGATAGACATTGGATATGGATAGATAGGCGAATAGTCCTTATTTCCTCAATCAATTGAAGATAAACAAGTATAAATATTTTGAAAAGGATATTTCACACATAACACTAACTGTTTTTAAAAAAGTATATAGAACATATCTATAGGTAAAGCGAAATTTTCTTCATATCAATTTCTTGTTCATTCTTATGAACAAACAACACAAGAATATAACTTTTGTTAGAACCAGAGATAAAGCTTTAACGTTGTGCACATTGCCTTAAATGCTTTGAAAATCAAGATTGTTTGTTGTATCAATGGTGATTGAAACCACAGATACAAACAGTTGCAATTACGATCAAACTGAAAACTTAAAGAGGCACTCCGTGTTTTTTAGAACATGTTATTTACCTTTGATACGAACCTAAATGTCATATGTGGTGATATAAAATCAAAATATCTGAACTTTTCATGTCCAAAAGACATATATATGACAAAAACTAGTTTTACATGAAAATCTAAAAACAGCCTTATAAATGCACAGAGGTGTAGATATCACGTTCAATATACATGGATAGTACATGTGGTTATATAACCTAACAAACGCTATCAACACCTAACTGCCCTCCTGGCTGCTTTAGATAAGTATCCAAAATTACGTTTGACTATTTGACGCGCGCCACTGTCCGGTTTTCGATCATAATTGCCTTCATATTATCATTGTAAAGGCCAAAAAACTTTGAAATGTGTCTTTTTGGTAACAGTCGATACTTCGCGATCAAATGACACCATTGATTAATTTTGGCAAATATGACTAAACAATCATTCTGAACATCAGCAGTTAACCTCTCGTGCAATATTTGCAGAAGATCGCATTTTGTGACGTTTATTGACTTAATGCAATTATTTTCTATGTGGTCAAAATTTATTTTCTTGGTTTCAAGAGAAATCAAATATTAATGATAAACAGACAACAAAGAAATTCATTAGAATGGCGTATCGTCTAAGAGGGATTGTTGACATTCATTTAAACATTCCTTTATGTTCAAGCACAATTCTTTTTTTCCCATGCAGGTATATCGAAGTCAGATTTTGAGAGAAATGACTTGACTAATTTAATTTGTTTTGTTATTATTCAAACATTAGAATAGTGTCAAAAACAATCTACCACACCGAAACCAAATTAACATTTTAAAACTATGTGATCACTTCAATTTCACAATAATAAATTACATCAACCGACCAAGGAGGACTTCATCTGTCAGATTAAACCAGACACGTTTTTTTAAAAGATTTTTAATCTGCCAATAGTGTCAACAGCTTTGTAACACTGTCATCCAAATTAATTTCTGGTTTCTAAATAACGCTTGAAATAAAATACAAAAAATTAATAAAACTGAGCAAGAACATGACCATCGTGTATATCACTGAGAATTTACAATAAGAAAACAAATGTTTGATGTCTGACATAGGATGAATTAAATAAAGCTATGAGCTCCGTTTGATTGGTTCAGATTTTGGATTGATATGAAATTGTTGGTCTAATTTGAGCAAATTTAGCACGTGTAAATTTTTAACCAGTACATCCAAGTTTACTCAAATTCATTTCATATATACTTATATCAATTTTCACATATATCTCTATATATATCTTATGGTTCTTTTGACGTAATTGACAATAATAACAAGTAAAAAATTGTTATGTTTTGTAGAATTTTGACAAGGAACTTTTTAGTTTAATAAATGAAATAATTTCATTTTGTGAACTGGTGGACTTTAAAAAAAAATCTATGTTCGATTCACAATTACAATATATCTAAAGGAAGTTGATAAAACAGAAAAATCATAACTGTCTTGCACAAGTTGACATAAATCATGAACTCATGGCTATCTTTTGATGATTAGGGACCTCAGGTCCATTGGAATCAATACAACGAAGAATATTAGAAATACGATAAATACATATAACTTGATAATTGACATCAGCACATTAACATAATCATTGCACTTGTAGAAGATTGTTTTCAAGAACATTCAACACATTTTTTTTTCATATTTTTGTTTTTAATCCTTCGACTGGTTACAATGGATCCGAGTAACTTAACCGAACCGATTCACTATCTTAAATGATTAAAAGCTGTTTTCACTAAGATAGCTGCCAGCAGTTTTCACTTTAAACTTTTTTTTCTTTTTTTTCTTGGGTACTTGTTTGACCCTACGAAAATACTGCATTTGACATAAACATATAATTATTAGGGAAATAATTGTTTAAAAAAAACCCCTTGCTACTGCCCCTTTAAGAAATCTAAGGCCAATAAGAATTGCATACACATCTCCCGGCCCTATTAATATAATTGGATACACCCATGGCTTTATCCGATTTTAATAATTATTTGATGGGAAGCAAAGAATCCGTCTTTCTTTCCTTGTTATCATTTCCATACACTAGGAATGAGTGCTTTAATGGTCATTGGGCCTACTTGCAGACACATGTCATGAGCGATTTATTGTGTAATTAACTAATCTTAATGAAAATTGATTCCTCTAAATATAGCTTAGGCATAGACTATATTGAAATATGTGGTGATTATATGATTGATGAAGGTGCATGTTCCATTGTGAATGTAAGAAACCATTGTTCAAGTACCTTCCGGCGATATTTCTTTTACAAGTATTAGTATTAGTATAAGTACTAGTATAAAACTTTCAGAAAATATCCACATAGAGACTGTGCTATTCAAAAATGATTACAACTCATTGCCCGATTAAAAAAAAATAAAATGAAAAAGTCACAAATAGCTAGGTGAATAAATTATTAAACAATTTGTTAAATATATATATATATATATATATATATATATATATATATATATATATATATATATATATATATATATATATATTAAAATAGTAAAAAGAATGTTCAAACTCTATGGTAGTATATATTAAAAAGAAGAAGATGAAGTTGAATTACATTTGGCAAACGTTTTCAGCAGGTACGTGCTTCATCAGGCCGTTTAATGCAGTAACTTAAATTAAAACAACAAGTAACAAAGTTACTGCATTAAACGGCCTGATGAAGCACGTACCTGCTGAAAACGTTTGCCAAATGTAATTCAACTTCATCTTCTCCTTTTTAATATATATATAAAATATTATCTTAATTCAGTTTGACAACATGATGAAAAATGGGACATTCATTGACACATAAATAAGTCTAAAACGTTTCAGTGACCTTTTTTGCTTCACAACAAAAGAACATAATCTTGCACATACAGTTAAAGGGGCGGTTACACGTTCTTTTTAACATTTTATTTCTGGACATTTGATAAAATCAACACATTTGCAAATTAGATCATCAATTTTAATTCATCCCTTTAATGCCTTTGATTTTGTCCCACTTTGCATATAAGAAAATATCAATGTCAGAAATCAAACAGTTATTTTCTTGTAAATCCCTTTGAGTGACATACACAATGGTCATGTTATTACTCAGTTCCATCCATTTTTTTATTTTCTTTCAAACGTTTATTTAGAGACCAGAAATTTATTTTGATGGCAGGGTTACAAAGTTGTGGACAATATTGGCAGATAAAAAATCTTATAAAGAAACCGTGTCTGGTTTAATCTGACAGGTGAAGTCCTTGGTCGGTTGATGCCATTTGTTATTGTGAAATTGAAGTGATCACTTAGGTTTAAAATGTTAATTTGGTTTTAGTCTGATGGATTGTTTTAGACACTATTCTAACGCTTGAATGCATCAAAACAACATTCTCTCCCAAATTAAACTAGTCATGTCATTTCTCCCTAAATCTGACTTTGATATCCCTGCAGGGGGAGGATAGAAATGTGCTTGGACATGAGTGAATGTTCAAATTGTGTTATGTCAACAATCCCAAGATGTCATTCTTATGTATTTCTTTGTCGTCTGTTTGTTATTAGTATTTGATATCTCTTGAAACAAAGAAAATGAATTTTGATCACAAAGCTTCACAGAAAATTAAATAATTCTATAAAAGTCACAAAATGTGAGCTTCTGCATATATTATACACTACCGAGATTCAGAATGATTGTTTAGGTGAAACTAGTCACACATGACATGATATTTTCTTCTCAAAGCGTTGTCGAATGACGGTTAAACAGTACAGATCAATTGGTGAAGTTTTCAGTTTGATCGTAAATGCAACTGTTTGTATCTGTGGTTTCAGTCATCATTGATACAATAAACAATCATTCGAATGAAAAATAGCAAATTTATTTGCTGTTCGTCTTTCATATTTATTGATATGTGAATGACGAATCAGTACAAAATGGAAATGCAAATGTTCCTATATTATTTTTGCATTTATCAATATTTTGATTTCAAGAGAATGTCATATCCAATCATCAACCGCCTCAGGTTGAATGGGGATTCTTTATAAAAGTGGAATATTGGGCACTATAGATAAGTCTAGGCTTATGGAATGAAGTTTCATATAATGTGAAATCATAAACGCATTCGCTACCCATGAGCAAAAATAAGGAGATACACCGACACAAATGAAGATTTCTTAAAAAAGCAACCTCAATGACGATACTTATCCATCTAGTGGGTATATTTTGTAACTGAATGAGTGAATTATTAAGGATACTAGTTATATAACCTAACAAACACAATCAACTCCTAGCTGCCCTCCTGGCTGTTTTAGATAAGTCTCCAAAATTACGTTTGACAATTTGACGCACGCCACTGTCCGGTTTTCGATCATAATTGCGACGTTCTACCTTCATATTGTCACTGTAAAAAAACCCAATAAGCTTTAAAACGTGTCGCGATAAAATGTGACCATTGATTAAAATTGGCATGTATGACTCCAACAACTCACAGAGTGGCTGGCTCTTTAATAAAATCTTATAATTATGATGAATATTGGTAAATTATTGATTATTCGGTCAACAATATTTTAAAAAATCATTTGAAAAGAATGGTGCAAGCGAAGTATGAGTTTACCTATTGAGATAGATGCATGGTAATCCTTTTTTTTTTATCTTACCAAAATGTGAAATATAGAAACGGCTTATTCATTGAAATACGATCCTTTAAATTGTATGTAAAATTGTTCTTATACATTTGGTGTCTTTAGTTTATGACTTTAATTTTTGTCATTGATACGGTTCTTGAGAGAAGCATTTTTGAATACCTTTGTTGCGTTTTACACTGACTGATAATAAAGACATGTAAATAAAAAATACTGTATAAAACATTTCATGAGCGATGTGTCAGTCGTTTGGTAACAATGCTGAAGGAATGTTGAATGAGCAGTCACCATCTATGTTTCAATGATAACAATGAAGAATTTTGATTGGTATGAATATATTAAAAAATGGCAATCAAATGATGATTGGTAATTGAGAAATGACCTTGGCATAAAAAGTTAAATCATCAAATTGAAAATTACATTTTTTAAATTCAGAGGGCCCGTGAACTTCTTTAGTTATCGTAGATGAAATAAGTTCAATGTAAATGGCTGCTTGAAAAAATACGTGGTATCTTTTTGCAAACAATCTTATAAACTATCAAGGAGAATTGAAAAGTGGTTAAAAATTTAAAAAGTTAGATTCGGTTATCCCATTTTTTTTATATGGAAAACATTTTTCCGAGAATGTGCTTTATAAAACTCTGATAAATCAAGTGTCATCGTCTACATTGAAATATCATTTCTTCAAACAATAAAGAAGTTTATATAAGAATATGTGCAATTATATAGTATAAAATAAAACAATCATCAAAGAAACAGCTCAATTCCCTTTTCGTACTCGTTTTTTAATGAAGATCTTTTCTATAATGCATATGAACCATTATGCTCATCTCTCTTCAGTGTAATTTGTAAAAATAAAATTATGAGAAAATTAACTCGAAGACACATGTAGGTTTTAACTTCAAAAGAACTGGAAAGATCTATTTTAAAGGTTACATGACATCCAGCATCTTCTTTATGTCTGCACATTATAAAGGTCTTTAGATTTAAGAAAATAAAAGTTTACACTGTCCACACTATAATTTATTTGATGTTCATAGATATCAATTCATAGCTTCAATATCTATCATTTTTGTGATTGACTAAGACAAAAAAAATCATAATTATCTAATTGCAAAGGGTTAGAATAACAAATAATTTAAAAGTTGACATTAAGGTAGGCCATCACTGTAAATAAGCAATGTAGTTTTTTAAAAGTGTCAAATACTAACAACATGTTTAGTTAAAGATAAAGATTTGGATTAATGGAACAATCTGAATTCACAAGGTCCATGTAGGAATACTAAATAATTAAAGTTTTGATAAGATCATAATTTTGATGAAGGAGTTTTTATTTGAAAGTAGATAAAATCTTACAGAAACTTAGTAAAAACCATATCATTACTATGATCTGTTACTTATTTGATACGCAGATTGGTTTCTTTTTCGGACATAGTAATATATACCTAGTGTCAAAGTAAGAAGAACATAAAATTTGACATTAAGAAAAATCATCTGATAATGACTAGGTAATCTTATCTGTAGATTTTATATAAAATTGCATATAAACTCATAAACAGAGCCTATAATGTGAATATAAGGAATATTTTAACAATAGAAAAAAACACATACACATACATAGACGTCGATACGTGAAGTGCAAATACTTGAAAGCATCTAACATATAATCTTTTATAATATGTAAATGTTTAAGTTTTCCTACCTTAACCTTAAAATTGCTTTTGGAACTTATCATTTACTAGCAAAATATTATTTGATTCGTGTCTTTGGACAATAAAATCAGTTGAGTTTTTTTCAGGAGGCAAACATTGATTTGTTCATATATATATTGTCTTGGCAAAATGAGTATTAGATTGAGTGTAAAATATCATTTGAAATGAGCTGACATGCGTACAGCTTTGTAGACAAAAACCAAAACAGACATAGCAAAAAAAATTCTTTTTTGCAAGTTATGAAAATCGTGTATAACGTTAGGAATAAACGATATCACTGCTTTGTTATTTGTCACAGGTTATTATTGTGAGTTTTTGTCAATCACGCTTCTCAGATCCTATTTAACTACCCCCTACTGTTTTCACGCATGGTGTCACAGATTACCGCTGTGAACACTTTCATCATTTCCTTGTTCTGGTGAGTTATTGGTCTATATCAGGATACCTTAATGCTTGTTTCCCGCTAACAGTTGACCGTAAGTGTAGAAGAAGTCAGAGTGGGGTTAGACAGTGTAATTATATCGATCTACTATTATTTCGTGTTTTGTTGTAATTGGTAAAAGGAAAAAAGGCTACATTACAAAATAGATTCATGTAGGATTTCATTAAAAGTCGTGTTCACAACTGACTTCCTTAATGGAAACTATGGTATTTTAGATGTTTGCGCTCTTGTTGAAAAAAATAATCTTGTTTGGAGCGGTTATGACGTCTGTCCTTTATCAGCTAATCTCTCTATTTTGTTTGAGTTTTGACACAATGGCGATAAACCATTTTCAGCAGGACATAAAATAATTTTTTTTCTCTTTTTGTTATTCATGTAGGCAAAAATGTACTAAAATTAGCTATGTGTATTTATCCTGGTGGTACGGCGCGAAAAGTATTAAACTCAAAAGTTATTAACTTTGGGTTTTACCATGTGATGATATGTCATATTTCCCTTTGTTTCTTATCAAAACTAGCTTATTGCAAAGAATATTGTATAGCAATTCACAGTGATATCATTTATTCTTACCCAAGCGGGGACAAAATGCCGGGTGGTAACGTTTTCTTAAAGGTAATTTTTCTAAAAAAGTTTGTTTTGCAATGCATGATGGTAAACTGTCTTATGTGGTTTGTTTTACTTTTTCTTTCATATAAGATTATTTTGCTAAATATGTTATCCACAAACACGTTATTAATTGCTGGGACTACATTTGACTAAATGAATATCATGATATAATCGTTGTTTGTCGTGCATGAATACAATGACCGAGTCAACTTGCAAATCGTCTTTCTGAAGATATTTTCCGAAAGTGCCGTAAATATTCTTAATTATGACATGGGCACGAAAACGAATAACCAACTTAAAGCTCGGAATTACGTTTACATGATTAACATAATGAGATAGCAATGATATAAGGATCACATACCACTGATATTAGGATCAGATACCAATTATATAAGGAGCAGATACCAATTATATAAGGAGCAGATACCACTGAAATTAGGATCACATACAAATGATATTAGGGTCAGATACCACTGATATTAGGATCAGATACCAATTATTTTAGGATCAGATACCACTGATATTAGGATCAGATACCAATGATATAAAGATCAGATACCACTGATATTAGGATCAAATACTATTTATATAAGGATCTGATACCACTGATATTAGGATCAGATACCACTGAAATTAGGATCACATACCAATTATATAAGGATCTGATACCACTTATATAAGGATCAGATACCACTGATATTGGGATAAGATACCACTGATATTGGGATCAGATATCACTGATATTGGGATCAGATATCACTGATATTAGGATCAGATGCCAATGATATTAGGTTAAGATACCACTGATATAAAAATCCTGATATTAGGATAATACCATGAACCTGAATAAAGTCATACGTCTTTAAAATCGTCCGAGAGACAATGTTTGATGTTGGAAATAATCAAAGTTGGTCAAGGTAAATTCAAACATAAACCTCCACAGATTCAATTTCGTTATACATATTCATCAACCATACATCATTATGTTATATTATATTTGAAACAATTGATCATACCTCGTATAGTTCACTGGTCAAACTAACCTGGTAACCTTTGGCAATTCGTTTTCATAAATTTCTCATGATCCTTGAAGGAAATTAAGAAGACATTCCTAATTGGGAGAGAAATGCCAGATGAATTTGTATGTTTTATATCCTTGAAACCAGTGATTGTTCAATCAATCAAGTTTTATTCTGCATGAAGGCCACATGCCCTTATACATATACCTGTAGCACATAAACAATGGATATATATTGATATATATATCTTTTATTAGCAAAATATATATATCAACTTAGATTCGATAACGATTCCTTTGCAGGGGAAGTTGCCATTTTTAAAAATATACAATTACTTGGTGTTTGATTATCAATATGTAGAATATAATGCAATCTTTCTGAAGAAAAAAAATTACATTCTAAAAGAAAATGAAATTCCTGAAAAATTAAACAAAATATGGCTTGGATGTACAACGACTTGTAGGTCTTAAAATGTCCACTTTGTAATAGGTTTGCATAACGAAAACAATTAAAAACCCCAGAATCATGAGTGCAAATGGATGTTCTAGTAACCAGAATGACACCTGTAGCTTAATGGATACAGATGACTGGTAGGTATGGCTAGTTCATGAGCTACTTAGGGACACAATCAATAACATGTCGTTATACCAGTCACAGACATTGGTTATAGCACATGGGGGAAACATGTTGAACACTAAATATTTTCGAGAGAACATGAAGATTTTTACGTAAAAAAAGAAAAAAAAGAACGATATCAATAACGTGCAATTTTCTTGAAAACAATTGTCTTTATTGTGAACATACACAACTTTTTCTATTCGAGTGTTTCCTTACCGTTTATCGGATTGGAAAAGTTATATTTCTGATTGTTATTCGTAACAATTTCCTTTGTCTATATTTTCCAAAGTTAGCTGTCATTCAAAAATTGATTTTGCAAAGTTAGAAATATTTTGATATGAAACCAGTAATTTTTTTGTATTGGTATTTCAAAATTTTGATAAATTGATAATTTGTAGTTTGATAGTGGTTAAGAATATGGCATTATGCTTTTTTCTTCGTAGCTTTTGACATAAAAGAAACTATGTGTGAGGTGTGCATTATATCATTTAGGATATTGCAAAATATGATATATTCTGTACGAGGAATTATTATTTAATGCCTTGTTTACTCGATAGGCTGTTTGTACATTATCTATATTAAATCTTTTAGATGTCATTGAAGCTTATAAAGAAGTGAGATATGCTTGCTCTATTAAATATCACCCTAATTTTAGAAAAATACTTCAAAAAGGAAAAGTATGAGTGAATATTGATATCTTGAAAAGAAATCTCATTTTGGAAATAAGTAAAATGGTTAATTTAGTTAAAGTTAGGACGATACAATTTTGAATTTGATATAATTAGATAGAAATCGATGATCCTAAATTAAAACACAATATTCTATAGAACTAAAGACTCAAATACACAAAAGGAAATATTATTTGGTTCTTTTTGTTGAAGTTCATATGCAAATGCTATGTTGAATGTGATGCGTTATCGTTGAGGAAGAGAGAGTTGACTTAAAAAACGTAATTTCAAATATTATATGAAGTTTTCAAAACCTTAAATTTACTTATATGACAACCTTTATCAACCAAGGTTGAGCTATATTGAACACTGTTAAACTTTTAAGAACGTGAGGGAAAATGGTATATGCAATCTGGCATTGTCTTATACTATGACAATGAGGACATTTCTTGAGAAATTTTAGAGAATCTTTGCAGTGTTACACTTTCGGTAATTCCAGGATTGTTGACGTTAGTGAACCTTTTGAGTTGTCTTCTGACATCAATGCTTTCTCTGTAAATACCACTTGCTTTTAACTGACCATTTCTAGAGAGTTCGTGTGTTCCTTTTTCAAACTTTTACAGTGTATATGCGACTTTTTATGTATAAATGCTAATTTTCGTCATTTAAAATTTTCTACAATATCATTAAGTCATGTATCTATTTTTGAATTGTTCCTAGTTGTCTTCAGCGTAGGAGTAAAAGGTTGTACGTTAAGAACGCCCATGTCAATTTTTAATATCAAACGTTAGATCAACGTATTCCCTGAACATTAATGGCCGAGTTCAATTCTACATTGCTGAATTATTAAGTATGTCGATAATTTGAATACTTTATGCATTTATCTGTGTAATTAAGTCTTTGAAGGTCATTTAGAAGTTGAAAACATTAAGATTATGGTTATTTCCCAGACGAATTAAAATTTCTATTATGAAAATTTGATTTTTGTGAATTATGTAAACAATTGTTTGCATTATGTGGTTGGAATCTTGAAATTTTATTGTTTGTATCTCTGTATCACTTGAACATGCATCTTTAGATACAAAATTTACTTTAAATAACTATTGTTCCACATTACATTTACAGTAGTCCACGGCTAGTTAAATCAAATTCAGCTGCTTAAACAGAACAGAAAACTGTTTAAATGAGGGAAAAGCTCGCACAAAGGAGAAACTATATGGAGGCACATTCGGCGAATACCAGACACATTTGGTAAAAAGAAGGGCACTCCAAGGCAAACTGAACCCACTCTAAAAAAAGACAAAATCGGCCAACACAAGACAATCAGGACTGGTTGATCTTTTTGACAATCTAAGCTATTGCTTCATAACCCTCTGGTTTATCCTACTTAAATGATGAAATTTAACTTTCTGAAAAGATGCAAATAATTTGAGTCACATTGATAAATTATTTTCGTATTAACAAAGTACTTTTTTCCATTGTACTAACCCCAAGTCAGATTATGTCTTTATATTAAAAGATATAGGAAGAATACTGGGCTAAAGAAAATATGTAAATCCAAGATTATTTTTTTCTTAGACTCATCTGAAAAAAATCCATACTTACTCAATAGCTTACCTCTTTTTCTTCTAAACTTAACTACTATATTAGCTTAACATTCTGACAGAGCTCTGTGGCTAAATTAATAAAACTACATAAGACCATGACTTAGTGATTTTAAAAAGATTGCTTTACCCCGGACTTAAATATCACCTTTGTATTTCAAATGGATAACTTACCAATCTGAAATCGGGAGCAATACCCCAGCTGTTTCTTCTATCAGAAATGAAACCATATTTTAAAAGAGTTTTGACTGACAATCACATCATATTTCTCCTCAAAGAGTAGTCAAATGACAGTTAATCTGTACATATCATTTTGGACCTTAAAGTATGATCATATTTGCAACAGTCTGTGTGTATTAATGATTACATCTAAACTAATCACCTTGGCAACTGCACTAGATTTCAGGAAATGTCAATGCTTGATCTCTGGTTCTAATAGCTAAAGGAGCTAGTGAGTCTTCAGCAAGTTCTGAAGACGACTTCTAGGTAGAAATGAGAAAAATCAAACAAATACGAAAGAGAGGATAAGGGATAAGTCGGATGCCCTAAAGACACTGTTAGAAAAAATAAGTATAACAGAGACAAAAGGGTCTGCAGATTCAAACCTAACCCGTACGTGGTTCTATAACAGTTGGGCAGATACATCATCATACAAGTTTATTGCTACTTTTCGATAATAAGGAAACAATCATAACACCTTCTGTAGGTCAATGATCGCGTTGACCTTTGGAATTCAGTTTTCATATCATTCTCATAATTATAGAAGGAAATTAAAGTGAAACGCTTTATGGAGAGCCAATTAGCAGTGTCTTAAACATGGCATGAAAGATGAATATGTATATTTTATATCCTTCAAACCAGTAATCGTCCACTCATCTTTTACTTTTAGATGTGCTAGATTTAGATCAGTGGTAGATAGCAAATAGTACATTCAAGAAAGCACAACGAAGTTGCATTTCTCGGCGGAAGAGACGTTGGACGAATCATATATATATATAAATATATATATATATACTTTAACTATAACAGCTTGCTTGTAGAAATGGCCCGTGCCTGGGCTGCTTGGAATCACAATCAATGATGTATCAATGTCTATAAATGAACTTCAATTAACGTTTTTCAAATTTGATTTGATGTTGTAAGAGATAAATAGAAAGCAGTTAAGTTCGTTGTTTGCTGTTTATGAGTTAAGAGTATGAAATTGTATGTTTTATTTGAAGCTTTTGATATGAACCAACTGTATGTGAGATGTGCTTGTATAGCATATGTTATCAGTCCAATAAGATGGTAAAGGTTTTAGGGAATGCTAGCTTAAAGCATTCATAACTTGATAGTCTGCTAAAATGATGTTTAAAATCTGGTAGACATTATTATTGTAGATACGCACATAAGTTACTCTTCTCGATATGAATACTCTGCTAAATATAACCCTGAATTAAAAAAACCCTTTTGCTTTGAAATTGTGTGTTATTCAAATGAATTATCGAAACCAAAACCAAAACCGTATACATTTGGGTAAATGAAATTAGCTGAGCCTCGTTTTCAGGTTAACATATTAGACAGGTGCCCTTTAATGGTCTTGTAAGCTGACGGTGCCTGCATGCAGACAAATGTTATAAGCGAATTACTGTGATATAAGTTTCTGTTAATTACTTTTGATCCTCTTCATATCGCTATGACATAGACTTTATTGATCCCTCTTCATACCGTTATGACATAGACTTTATTGATCCCTCTTCATACCGTTATGACATAGACTTTATTGATCCCTCTTCATACCGTTATGACATAGACTTTATTGATCCCTCTTCATACCGTTATGACATAGACTTTATAAGGGCTGATGATAGGATAGATGAAGGCGAACCTTTCTTATTATATCACATACAGTATACCAAGGGTTGCACAATAGTGGTTTCATTAATTTTTAAAGGGACGGAATACACATTTCAAAGGTCGTGGAAGGGGTGGAAGGGGGAGTGGGCTTTAGGTTTTCATCCTTCATAGGTGCACCTTATCGTATATTTTTCCCCAAAGCATGATCTGTTTTTTCCCCGACAACAATGCTGTCTCTGCCGCCATTTTATTTCAGCTGACCAGGATATTCGTTTACACAGTTTGTCACTATGCCCATCAGTTTACTTGTCACTTCTTCATGTCTAAAGAAACTGTTTTTACAGCGTTATCTATTACTAAATTGAAAAGAAAATTTTTCATATTTTTTTCTATGTAGGAGTAAGTGATTGCGGAATATTAAAAAAACTAATTTTGAATATTGGTTAGATAATTCAATGAATTCCCTAAACATTTATGGCCAAGTGTGCTTCTTTCTATATTACTGAATTATAAAATTGTCAATGAAATTGAATTTTAATGCATTTATTAGTGTAATCGAGTATGCGTTTTAGAACTGAAATGCATTGGAGATGATGCAACATTTTCCCAAATGATTTCAAATTTCATATACAGATATTTGATTAAAAACTCTTTTGAATGTGAGCTATTGTTTAAATTTTATTGAGAGTGATCTTCAAAATTGAGTTTTATCTATTTCGCATCATTGCATGACTTGTATCATACCGCATTAATTTGAACTTTACTGCTTGTGAATAGAATTCAGAGACATTTTAATAAAATAATCAAACTTTCTATCTTTTGGTTCTTTTTCATTTGAAGTTTCTTTTTCAAATATGAATGAATGAATTTAAGCTGCATGATTTGAAGAATAATAATCTGTCCATGAAAATTCTTAAAATTCTGATTACGAAAGTTATTGTAATGTGCTTTGTGTATCAAACAATCCAATCACTAGATAATAGCATAGACGACTTAGACAGAAGTACACCAATGTTTTTCAACTTTAACCTTATCAGTACATCAGTACTTGACAATCATGACACATTAAAAACCTTTGGAAAAAAAGAATTTCCTCTTAATCTGGCAGATGAGGACCTTTGCGGTTAGTCAATGTCAATTTTGCGTGTGTATGATCTGATCACTTTGTTTCCACTTGATAATCTAGTTAAGGTTGAAGTAATTGTTTCGTCACAGTATTCTATTACTCTCAGAGGGTATTAGTCGTGTTTATAATTTATACGATTGGTTTGTCTTGTACAGCCTCCCACTTGTACCTTTGAAGCAGTTCGTATTCCTCTTTCAGCTTTTAAATGACTGTTCATATCCTAGCGTTGGCCTGTCCTTTATAAATTCATTTATTTTCAATGGTATTTCAATTGATCTTCAACTTCAGACCTTCCAATATGTCAAAATGAAAAACTATTTTTGTTGGTGCAATCTTTTATCAGCTTAACTGAGCCATTTACTTAGCATATTGATAATTTCTCCTTTGCATATCTCTTCAAACTTTCTTTTTGTTCACCATCTGTCATTTTGCTGTATAAATAATTGTACGGTAAACATCAATGACAGTGGATTGACACGGGAGTTGAGCGTGTCAGCGGTTTGTGATTGTAATAAATTGAGATGTCTCACTTTGTGTATCTGGAGTTTGTGATTTGTGTGATAGTTATAAATGTCGTGTCAGAATGAGATCAGTTGCATTTGACACTTGTCACGATTTATGTTCGCTACAGATTCAATACAAAGGCCTGGATGACTTCCGAAATGTTTTGCGATTGGCTGAGATCATTTGACAGACTGATGCGATCACGTGGTCGCCATGTAATCTTGCTTTGTGACAATGCGGCAAGTCACAAGTGCGTGGACAAACTGACCAATGTGAAATTACATTTCCTCCCTCCTAACGCAACTTCTCATATCCAACCTATGGATGCAGGTATCATCAGAACTTTTAAGACCCATTACATGAAATCTCTCGTCAAACATTACATTCAGTGTGCTGAAGATGACCTACCACAAGCTCTCAATCTGAAACAATCGCTTTGCTTTGCTTTGAAATGCTTTTATGCAATGGTTGTTTATTAATATATGTATCCCAGTTGTTATGTGTATATGAAATAAAACTCATTAGATATTCGCAATACGTTGTCGTCTGTCTGTAGATTTGGTTCGTTTCAGTAGTCCGAACGTTTCACTATCCGAACGTTTTTTATGAAAAACGGAAGTGTTCGGATTATCGAGGCCTGACTCTATATCATTAGGGTACATTCTCAGGAGAGGGTATTCTAAGTTGGACAACTTGTTCCCACTCCTTTCCCAAGTGAATGAAATATGTTTAAACCATCATTCATTTTAAAAACTTGCTGCCAGAGATTTAGAAAAGTTAATAAACGTCACCAGTCGGCATGCCACAGCCTCAAAGCCAAATAGGTGTAACGTATGCCATTCTGTCCTTGGGGAAAGAATTACCTGTGCGAAAATGAAAATCATTTTTAAAGTGTGTATGGGGATGACGCTTGTACAACAATCCCATGATATTTCCCTCAAAGAGATTTCAAATGACAGTTAAACTGTACAGATGAAGTGATAGCCTTTAAAGTTTGATCGTAATTGCAATCGTTTCTGTCTGTGATTTCAATGATTATAGAGAAAACACACCAACTTGAGAATCACAATGAGTTGAAGGCAATGTGCATAATGTCAGTTGTTAATCACAAGTTCCAACAATAGCCATGGGAGATGGTTTTTGTGTCTACAGGTTATAGTACAAAGGGGTCCTCTTGGTGGCTACAAAGTATGTCTGATAAAACCATGGCAACACATTTTTATTGAATTATTTGAGCGAAAAAAATCTACATACAGTAATATAACCGTTAAATATAATTAAAAGGATATTGAATACATGTACTGTAATATACCTTGTAACCATGTAGAAAATGTTACAATGTGTTTGAACTAAAACAATATTAAGGCCATACTCTTAATTACTTGGGGCGGGATAGCGCAGTGGTTAGCGCGTTCGGCTTCGGATCAAGAGGTCCGTGGTCCGAGTCCCGCCAGGGGCTCGGCAACTTTGTCCGCAGTAGAGATCTGTTCTACACGCAGGTAGGTTTGGGTGCAATACTACACTGAGTTTCGGCGCAGTACCACCCATGGTTCGCTAGTTCAAGCCGATGCTCGCAGGTTTCACCGCAATGCATAGCCACAATGGTGTTGCGGGCTTTCTCCCTGCAATAATACTAGCAGCCGCGATATAAGTGAAAAAATCTTGAAAGCGGCGTTAAACCCTAACTCACTCACTCACTCTTAATTACTTTTGTAACTAAACACCCTCTACGGCCAAAGTTTATTATTAACTTACTGAACACAAACACGAATGATAATCAAATAATAAATGAGAATGTGAAAGACATTATATATCTTACATTTCATTATTTAACGGCGGAAAATGTTTTGTAATAGAAGATCAATGTTATCACAGAAATGAATTATAGAAATGCATTTACACAATCAACGGATAAAATGCAAAGGATGTTTCCACAGGAAAAACAGAATGGAGCAAAATGCAATTTTGATAAACAATATTAAGATGGTGTGTTATTATGTACACAAATAGTTTCTATTGAAAGCAAACATGTTATGACCAAATATAAACAAATACCATAACAACTTAGTCCAGAGTGTACTGGATAAATGGTGGGTAATGGACATATGATTGTAAATATTGAATTTGCACTGTTTGGAATCATTTGAACTTTTTGCAATCATAAATCACTGTCTTCAAACTTTATTGGGGGCAGGATAGCGCAGTTGTAAGCGCGTTCGGCTTCGGATCAAGAGGTCCGTGGTTCGAATCTCGCCAGGGACTCGGTAAGTTTGTCTGCAGTAGAGAACTGTTCTACACGCAGTGAGGTTTGAGTGCACGGCTACACTGAAGTTCAGTGCAGTACCACTCATGTTCCGCTAGTTCCAGTTGTTGCTTGCAGGTTTCACCGCAATGCATAGCCACAATGCATAGCCAGGCTTTCTCCCTGCAATAATACTAGCAACCGCTATATCGCCTATAAATGTATTACTTAAAACATCAAGAGAATGTCACCTCACATACACCAATACTTATGACTGGATTTCAATGACATGGAGATGAAGCACTAAGCCGTTGTACATGTCACAACGGTGCAACTTCTGAGAAAAGTTTCCCTTCTTAAAGTACTTTACTGAATATTTTATTATTTACAATGAAGTCTCTGGCCATGTGTTACCACTTTCCTTATCTGTCTATCATTAACATATTTTTTCAAAGTGTTTGATTAGTTCAATAAAGATTCGAAATTAAGCACATACACATATGCACCAGAGGGTCTTTAGCTCAGAATGGTTTGAAATGAAAAGTCATTACGTTATTAGCATGATTTAGAGGTCCTATGACTATTTGCAATATATTAAATACCTCTTTTTTATAATACGTCATCATTTCATCGATTCATATGTAACTGCGTTAACATAGTTTTGATGGACAAACATCTCAAATCTCAAAATATTATAAGGTGTTTACCTCGAATGGAATCTTGGTTGACTCAATGATATACATGCATCATTGAAGGAAAGTAATAAAACTGAATGATCTCGTGTAAATCATTGATGTAAAGAAAAACATTCTATTTCATATTTTATTAAAGGTAATTCCAATTACATGAATACAACTTACATTATATTTCGATGATAAATTCTTGAAGTATTCAACTTGGGTCGTGAAATAAACTTTAATTTTGTTAAAATTATTTAGTATATCATGAATTGTTATGTCTCTAAAGAATGTCATATATGTAGTAAATCAATCATTAGCTACGGCTAAAGTGAAGGATTATTATGTAAATAATATGATGAAATCCAATCTGATTTTACAAGCATTAAATCCCTCAATTCATTTGTTGATCTTCAGGGAAAGAGAAGAAATGTAACAGTAACTAAGAACCTAATTATGAAGATAAACCTACGACTGAGATATAAATATACA
This sequence comes from Phorcus lineatus, assembly GCA_921293015.1. Taxonomy (NCBI): domain Eukaryota; kingdom Metazoa; phylum Mollusca; class Gastropoda; order Trochida; family Trochidae; genus Phorcus; species Phorcus lineatus. The sequence goes on along the minus strand of OV121094.1, from coordinate 9,869,219 downwards.
TATTTTGTAAACTTACTATATTGAATTTATACTTACTTAAAGAACAAGGTTACCAACGCATTAAACTCTTCACTTTGAACTCTTTGCGGAACAATTTGTCTCTTAAATTCAAAGACACTGTAGTAAGAAAGGGGATCTTTTAAAAAAGTTATTGTCTAAATTGAACTTTGGAGGCAAGTTTTTTTGTGTTATCAGTAAACACATGGATTTTTTTTTTATTACAGTGCAATTGCCGTTTCAGCTACCCGAATCCATATCCCTTACAGGAATGATTTCAAAGTACCCCGCTAGAATTGCAAAATGTAGTTTTCGCTAGATACGGCACCCTATTTTCTATCACTACCGAAATCGGGTCGGGAAAAGAAATTTTAAAACTCTGATTGAGACAGTTGTGTAAATGTGAAAAAACTAAACAAACTACTAGTTCCTTTTAAATAAATCAGTATTACAAATATTTTGTCTGTGGTCAATTATTCGTCTTTAAACACTTCCTTAAATCAAGCATGAGCCAAAAAATACATATGATTTCATGTTGTGAATTTTTAAAATGTTGGATCTCGACAAACAGTTCTATCGTCTAGAGAGTTTAACATGCACTCCAAAACCGCTAGGTACTTTATCCTTTCAAATCATCACGTTTTTTTGTATGGAAAACTAGAAACTAGAGAATATTATAACTGTGGAAATCGCCTACACATAGTAGAATAAATATGTAGTCTCATTGATTCAACAAACACGGACAATCACCTTGCTTTAGTTATGCTTCGACACGAAGTCGAATATTTTATTTAATCAAAACCAGGAAATCGGTACTGGTTTTCTTTCACTTAATTAGTTGTTAGCAAATGTAATATGAAACAGTGGATCAATTGATCACTGCACGTAATTGGAAATGCTTCCTGGTCATCGAATGACATATGGCTTACCAATGAAGTCAATCTGTGAACAGCTGCTAACAAGAATCAACTACTGGTACTACGTACTGCTACTCCAAACTTGTACTGCAGAAAAAAAGGTTGTAAATTTTATCCCACACATAGTAGTGGCAAGGTTTTACATCTCTTGCATATTTATTCTGTATTTTTTCTATATATTTGAATATTCACATTTATCAATATAATATCCTTTGTTTACCTTAACATGTAAATATGTAATCTTAAATTTTAAATTTTTTCCCCCTTTATACTCCCATTTGGTTTATGGTTTTAGCTAATATTGTGTATTTATTTTTACAATCAGTCGCTCATAACCCTGAACGGGTGGCTCATTGTTTTAAATGTATATATTTATTTGTCTATTTTGTTGAAAATTTATGAGGTGAGACTTTAATAAAAATCTGTCTGTCTGTCTGTCTGTCTATGATCTCAAATATGTTATTCAATAATTAAAAGGGCAACAGCATTATAAAGCCATCTCATAAGGTACATGTATTCCCATCAAAGACAAAGATGTTTTAATTAAAGAAACAGCTTTAAAACTATCGTACCATGATCGGTTAACTTATGTGAATCTATATCCAAACCTCATTTGATTTAAAGATGACCACACAAAAATAGTCGCCGATGATTTTTATTTGATATTTGATAATTTATCTACGAATTTGGTTGATCGGGTCGACTAATAAGTGTTGTGATCCACCGATGTAATGTTAGCGCATCGCCGCGTTAACTATAAACCAGTTCAGGTGGAGTAACCTCCCCTGACTCTGTCCATGAGTATGACGTCATGGGTTGTTGTGGACCCGCCATCGCTCAACCAATGTCACCCGCGAATCACTTATACGATTAAAACGTATTCAAGTCCATATGCTTGGTCGTCCCTGACAAAACATGGTGTCAGAAGTTACACAACGAACATAGAGTTCACGTGAGTGCTATAAACAAGTGTGCATTAACTGTGAATTCCATAAAGGTGAACGACAGTAATAACTTCGAAGCCCGGGAAAAAACAGTATCAATATGTCAAACGAAGTTTTCAGCATAAATTTGTCATTCGGAAGTGAAGGAAAGGTGACATTATTATGAAATCATATTTCGAAACTAAAACCTGAATTAAAGACTGTGAAGTTAAGACTTTTAACGCTTTTCTGAAGTATAAAAGTGAACTTTTCATGCGAAATTGTAAAAGAGGTCATTCAAGGTCAAAACAAAAATGGCGGCGCTTTTCCAAATACAACCTCCTGAGAAGTTTGATTTTAGAAATCCTGGGAAATGGGAGCAGTGGTACAGTAGGTTTAAACGTTTTAGAACGTCCTCAAAACTATGTGAAGATGATGATGAATATCAAATAAACACCTTGATTTATTCAATGGGACAAGAATCGGAAGAAATTCTCTCGTCATTCAATCTTTCTGAATGGGACTCAAAAAGTTACAACAAGGTGGTAGAGAAATTTCAATCTTTCTTTATTGTCAAGAAAAATGTAATCTTTGAAAGGGCCAAGTTTAACAGCAGAAAACAAGAAATGGGGGAGCCAGTTAATTGATTCATTCATCACATCACACTATACGCCCTAGCTGAACATTGCCAATATCAAGCTTTGAAGGAAGAGATGATAAGAGATAGACTGGTTGTTGGATTAAAAGACGAGAAACTCAGCCTTAGGATGCAACTAGATCCAAACTTAACTCTTGAATCAGCTGCAACACAAGCTCGTCAGTCAGAGTCAATCCAAAAACAACAAGATGCATTGAGAAGTGGGTTTGCTACAGGGCAAGTAGAAATGGTTAAACAGACACGAAAACCATACAAGCATGCACCTCAGAAGAAAGGGCAGAAACCAAATAAATCTCAATGCCACAGATGCGGTGACACAAGTCATTCCAAGACAAAATGTCCAGCTCTTGAAACAAAGTGCAGCATGTGTCACAAGAAAGGTCACTGGGCAAAAGTATGTCGAAATGCAAGGGCTCATGAAATCAGGGACTCACAAATAGACGAAGAATTTCTGGGATCTGTCGTCAGTGAACCAGTCAACTCTACAATCAACAATATCACTTGATGTTCTGGAAAACCATGGTTTGTTGACATTCAAGTATCAGGATGTCCTGTACATTTCAAGATTGATTGCGGAGCAGATGTTACTTTATTACCACTGTCTAAATTCAAGAAAATAGCATCACAAGTGCCTCTACTAGCCCCTGATAGGAAACTTACAGGCGTCGGAGAGTACAAGATGAAAGTTTGCGGACAGTTTGAAGCTACTCTTCAATGGGAGGACAGACAAACCAAGCAAAAGGTATTTGTTGTCGAGAACTCTGAAGTACATGTTCCACTGTTAGGTCTACCAGCGATTGAAGCTCTCAGTCTGGTCGTTAAGGATGCCAGGTTAGACTCTGTGTCATTACAAGAGAAAAGCGACTACAAGAAGTCATACCCTAAACTCTTCACAGGTCTAGGAAATACCCAACAGGAGTACAACATTGAACTAAAACCAAATGCTAAACCCTTTGCACTGTCTACACCACGAAGAATTGCACTTCCTCTGATGGAGCAAGTCAAAGAAGAGTTGACACGGATGGAGAATCTAGGAGTTATCTCCCCTATCTCAAAGCCAACAGAGTGGTGTGCCGGAATGGTAGTTATACCCAAGTCAGGCAACAAAGTGAGGATATGTGTGGATCTAACTAAGCTGAACGAGAATGTCCGTCGAGAAAATCACCCTCTACCTTCGAATGACGAGACTTTGGGACAATTGGCAGGTGCCAAGTTCTTCACAAAGCTAGACGCAAACTCAGGGTTTTACCAAGTTCCTCTCACTCAGTCCTCGGCTCACCTCACAACATTCATCACTCCATTCGGAAGATACTGCTTCAACCGTCTACCTTTTGGTATTTCGTCAGCACCTGAAGTCTTCCAGAGACAGATGACCCAAATCTTGGATGGTATACCAGGAGTGCCATGCCAAATGGATGATATCCTCATATCAGGAAGGACTATGGAGGAGCACAACGACAGACTGCAAGCAGTGTTGGAGAAAGTAGAGGCCGCAGGTGTGACTTTGAACTTTGACAAATGTGAATTTGCGCAAACTAGGATCAAGTTCTTAGGCTTCATTATCGACGAAGCAGGTATCAAAGCTGACCCTGAAAAAGTTAAAGCTATAAGTGACATGCCAGAACCGTCTTCTGTCACAGAAGTTCGTCGTTTCTTCGGGATGGTCAACTTCCCTGGAAAATTCTCACCAAATCTAGCAGAAAGGTCCAAGCCAATAAGAGATCTACTCAGAGCCGACTCTGCATGGTGCTGGGATAAACCACAACAGGAAGCATTCAAACAGATCAAGGAAGAGATTAGCTCTTCAAAGGTATTAGCTCACTATGATGCAAAGAAAGCAACCAAAGTGTCAGCCGAGGCTTCATCCTATGGTCTTGGAGCAGTACTTCTCCAGCTACACGACAAAGATTGGAGACCAGTTGCCTACGCATCAAGATCACTCACAGCTACAGAACAGAGATATGCACAGGTGGAAAAGGAAGCACTTGCTATAACATGGGCATGCGAAAAGTTCTCAACCTACCTGATAGGTCTGGACTTCATCGTTGAAACAGACCACAAACCATTGGTAGCTCTGCTTGGATCAAAAGATCTTGACTTGTTGCCACCAAGAGTACAACGGTTCAGAATGAGGTTGATGAGGTACTGCTATACAGTCAACTATGTTCCGGGAAAGACCCTGGTCGTCGCCGACACACTCTCTCCTGCACCTCTAAAGTCAGTTGTATCAAATTCTGAATCGGAGCTAAGTCAGGAAGCTGATGCATATGTTGAGCAAGTCATCCAAACGACTCCAGCATCCGAAAAGCGTCTCGATGAGCTGCGCAGTAAACTCCAACAGGACGAAGTTTGCAAAGAGTTGATTACACTCTGTCAAAAAGAATGGCCTGACAAGAGAAAACTGCCTGGAGCTGTCAAACCCTTCTACGCTTTCAGACACGAATTGACCGTCGAAAATGGGCTTCTACTCAGAGGAAACAGACTAGTCATCCCCATGTCAATGCGTCTCGAGATGTTAGACCAGCTTCACAAGGGACATCAAGGCATAGTCAAGTGTCGTGAACGGGCCAAGCAGTCAGTCTGGTGGCCTGGGTTATCTCAACAACTGCAAGTATTGGTTGAAAATTGCACAGAATGCATCAAGGAAAGGATAGTTTGACCAGAACCTCTCATGCCGTCAAGTCTACCAGATCGCCCGTGGCAGAAGATTGCAACTGATCTTTTCCACTTGAAAAATGCGGAATATCTACTAGTCATAGACTACTATTCAAGATATGTCGAGATTGCAAAACTGTCTCAAACTACAAGTCCAGACATAGTGAAGCACCTGAAATCCATCTTTGCAAGACACGGTATTCCAGAGATAATCATGTCAGATAATGGACCACAGTTCTCCTGCAATCACTTTGAAGAATTCTCTAGGGAATATGGATTCACTCATGTTACCAGTAGCCCTACTTTTGCACAGAGTAACGGAGAGGCGGAAAGAGCGGTGAAGACCGTCAAGCTTCTACTGACGAAAGAAAAGGATCCATATCTAGCACTATTATCCTACCGGACGACACCCCTACAGAATGGTTACAGTCCGGCAGAGCTCCTCATGGGAAGACGTCTTCGAACAACAGTTCCTGTACTCCCGGAGCTACTCAACCCAAAACTACCGGATCTCAGCCAGTTGAGGTTGAAAGACAACCAAATCAAAGCCGACCAGAAGCGGAACTTTGATAAGAGGCATCTAGCAAGAGACCTAGGTCAGCTTGACCCAGGACAGTCTGTCTACTCAAAGACTCTTGGCCATGGTGTTATTTCTCATCAGTCACACTACCCCAGGTCATATGTTGTCGACACTCCAGCAGGTCGATATAGAAGAAATAGACAGCAGTTGGCAGCCATACCAGCACCTCAAGATCCTGAACCACCGATGTCGCTACGACCTCCAGATGTTCCAGTGATGTCTCCACTGACAACGATGTCAAAATGTTCACCACTTAAGACCAGATCCGGCAGATGTGTTGTGCCACCTAAAAAGCTCAACCTGTGACTTTTAAATTTGCATGTTTTTCATGTTGAGCGATACAGTTTAATTTTAAGTGCCTCGAATTAAAGGCTTTTCATCAGTTAAAGTTAAAGTTAAATACCTAATGTGAAGATCCGTGTGTGGGCCAAAGAGACTTTTAATTATGGCCAAGCCTTCTTTACTGTGTTGAAGTGTTAAAGTTTAAATTCAAAACTTATATGTGGGCCAAAGAGACTTTTAATTATGGCCAAACCTTCTTTACTGCGTTGAAGTGTTAAAGTTTAAATCTAAAACTTATATGTGGGCCAAAGAGACTTTTAAAGATGGCCAATACTTTTCCCTCCAGTAAAAGTTCTTTTAAAGAAAGGGGGATGTAATGTTAGCGCATCGCCGCGTTAACTATAAACCAGTTCAGGTGGAGTAACCTCCCCTGACTCTGTCCATGAGTATGACGTCACGGGTTGTTGTGGACCCGCCATCGCTCAACCAATGTCACCCGCGAATCACTTATACGATTAAAACGTATTCAAGTCCATATGCTTGGTCGTCCCTGACAAAACAACCGATGATCATACATTTGGCATAATGTGATTATTTTGATGAGAATTGAAAAAGAAATCTTTCAGAAAACCGTGCTAATGCCCTTAAGTGGCATATATTTGAAAAAAGAAACTGGGCAGCGTATTTGTTTTATTGAAAAAAGTTAAAGAAAGTAACTTACCATGACTAAGAAACGCAGTTTATTCGGTAACTTAGGATACTAACATAACGGTTTGAAGTATATTCTCTTCAATCAACAGCTAGGCATATACATGTTATACACGTTTTCAGAAAACTATTTGTATAGAATTGAAGGAGACAATATTCACAACATTGAAATTTCTTTCTATTGGTGTATAGTAAATAGAGAAGGTAAAATAGAACTATAAATAAGAGTCAGATTAACATTTTTCAAGGTAATATTCTGGTTATTTCAAGCAAAAATGAGTTTGATGAATTCTGAAAATCATCTTTACCTTCAAAAATCTTAAAATTCCTAAAACCAATTTCTTTAAAAATATTAATCACGTAATGACCTTTTAACCTATTACTGAGGTAAATATCCCATCTTATAAAGACTTAAATAAAATTCGTGACTAAGAATTCGTTACTGTTGTTATTTTTGGGGGACTTCCTTATTAGCAGGGTACGTTGGACGTCTATATCGTGCTTCAGGGGGTCAACATAGATTATTATTAAATCCTGATAAGAAAAAAGATATTGTCACGAAAGGAACAGTAATATCGGATAAACAAATACCTCCAATCTAAGACAATGTTTTTTAATTACAGAAGTAGTTTTAAACGAATATACCATGATTACTTTGGCTATGCGAATCCTTTTTTTTTTTACCTCAAATGATTAAAAGGTGTTCTTAAAAAATGCTGCCAGTGGTTTTTGCTTTATACTTGAATATTTCCTCAACATGATGATGAAGTTTTAAAGTCATAGTCTCATTTTTGTAAGGCAACTAAACTGAACTAATTATACTTCATGAACAAAATCTGATCGCTAACACAAATATTTCCTGTCGCGTTTGCAAAGATTTTAACTTTTATGCCCGTTTTGCAGTTTTGGATGAAGCAGCTTTTTGGCGTATGCCGTTTCAGAACGATGACGTACCGAATCAAGTGCAATCCCATCGCGAGTACGAAACACCGGAAATCTAGTCATCGCAGCACCGATACTTATGAGACGCATTCTTCACTAAGTTTACCACTTTTTTGTTATTTCTATATTTGAAAAAGCGTAAGCTATTAGCTATTTTCATTGGATATTCAGCTGGGAAATTTTATGTGTTCTTCGTCACGGCCTTTGCGAAATGACGTGGTAAGGACTAACGCTTGCAAAAAAACATAATATTCGGGTAGGGTAGGGTAGTTTGAACTTCAATATTGAGGGCTAAAATGCCTGCAGAGTTCTGAAAATTGTTGCAAACGTCAGGGGAAAGATTTCTGTGAGTGGTGAACTATTTGTCCGGCATTTATTACAATTTGCCTTGCAAAAATGAGACTATGACTTTAACCCCTGAATATAATTTAGTTTGCATACATGTAAACGCACTTTTATTGGGGAAAATTTGAAGAAATGGATATTCCAAATATGTACAATTGGACCTTTAGAATTTCTTGTATGAAATTTCTCAACAGCAATAAACTGATAAGTTGTGCATACTGTGTATTGAAATACGTTATATATAGTATGAGGTTCTTGTTAAGTGCGTGACGTCACAATGTTAATGGAGTGGTCACGTGGCCTCAGACACAGCGTCAGCACACTCTAAAGCGATAATATTTTTTTTGCTACATGTGAGTATGCGTTATACAAAATATTAAAATGTACTATACCGGATACATTCTTTTTAAAATAATAAAAAAAAAGTATTGAGCCGTTATCGTTTATTTGATATTAATTGTGTCAATCATTACCTCATTAAGTTCAATCGTTATCTTGTTTATTCAAATGATTTTTATTATTATTATTATTATTATTATTATCATTATTATTATTATTATTATTATTATTATTATTCTTCTTCTTCTTCTTCTTCTTCTTCTTCTTCTTCTTCTTCTTCTTCTTCTTCTTCTTCTTCTTCTTCTTCTTCTTCTTCTTCTTCTTCTTCTTCTTCTTCTTCTTCTTCTTCTTCTTATTATTATTATTATTATTTCAAATATTTTTATTTCCCATAAGATGTTTACATAGTTTGTTGTACATAAATTGTAGACATATTATACATAGATGCAAATATACATACAAGAGTGAGATACAAAAGTACTTGTTCACATTGTATACAGGTTCAAATACATATGTATTGCAGGTCTATTATATTGCAAGGTTTTCATGTTTTACATTTTGTAGGAATTTTAAGTATCAGTCTGACTCAATGAGTTTAGTAAAGTGTGGAAAGAGGACCAAAATGAAAAGAATTTTTATTGCTTATTATTTGTAAAGGCAATGTATTTACATGCCTGATAATATCTTAATAATTCTTTCTGAATAATTTCAAAATTGAGCTTCTTTCCCTTTCTGTTTTTTCAAATGATCATCTTACCTCTTTCGGTATAGAAAAAAGGGCAAATATACCTGATTCTACTAAATACAGGCCATCTTACTTCATTAACGGAGGATAAATCTGAAAGGAATGGCAATTAATATTATAATTGAATTAATTAAGCTCGTTTAAAACAGTCTTGAATCAGTGCCCCTATCAATGTTTAGAAACAGGAAGATTTTATCATAATCACGAAATGATCATGTATACATGCTCGTTTCCGAAAACAAGAACGCGTTGTAAGACAATGATAATACAGCTGCATACCGAAAGTTTGTTCACTTACCACTGAATCGTAGTGCAAAAATCATGTAATTTGGCTTTCGATTCAACGTCAATAGAATAACTTCAGCAAAACCCACAATGGATCATCCACTGTCCATGTGTGAAGTAGTCATTCTTGAACTCATTTTGGGATCGTCTGGTCTCTCGTGCAAAAATTCGAATTTTGGCATATTGATATAGACAGAAGGGGTCATATTTTCGAAATTTCGATTTCGTTAAATGTCAAATAAAATGTTCCATATCGACTTTCAGAGATTAAATCCAACCTGATCACATTGAATTTGTGCTAAGGAAGAAACATGATAATTTTTTAAAGAGGTTGATAACCTATAAAAGATTTTATGGATAAAAATAAAAATGAGTGTTTTCGACAATTTGACCCCTGGTCACTTCAATGACCTTCCAAAACTGTTACGGGTAATTGTGGGGTACAATAAACCTTTGCCTTAAAGAAGAATGGATTGAATTCGAATTTTGGCATATTGACATAGACAGAAGGGGTCATATTTTCGAAATTTCGATTTCGTTAAATGTCAAATGAAATGTTCCGTACCGACTGTCTGAGATTTAAACCAACCTAATCACCTTGGATTTGTACTAAGAAACAAACGTGACTCATTTTTAAAGAAGTTGATAACTTAAAAAAGGATTTTATGGATAAGAATAAAAATTAGTGTTTTCGGAATTTTGTCCCCTGGTCACTTCAATGGCCTGCCGAAACTATTACGGGTAATTGTGGGGGTACCATAAACATTTATCGTAATGAAGAATGGATCTGCATATATTCAATTCAATATTATATGTTTCTTTTTCGCAACGCTACGATACCTCAAAGTTATCTCAAATTACATGATATTTGCAATAGTATATTCAGGTATGTGAACAAACTTTTGGTGTGCAGCTGTACATGAATTTCAGCCTTGATTTAATCTTAATATGTTCCTCTTTCTATTGCGTTATTTGTTGAGGACAGCAAAATGGCGCAGTCCTTGGGAGAATGTACAAAACTAATCAATTTTATGAGTAGGCGCTTTCCTAAAAATTTCTGACCTTTTCTAAACTTCTCCGCATCTGATTGATCTTTTCAATGGTCGCATGTTTTAATACAACACTTGCAAATGTAACATGCACGTTCACCTTATTGGATTAAAAAGTAGTTATGCAATTGCTTTTGTAACAATGTAACGGCATTTGATTTGATATTGAAAGAGAATTTACATAATGACTTTATGAATTCAATTATTGGCATGCCTTGTTATCAATTTCTTTGAGTGTACTTTTAGAAGTTGGAAACAACAAAGGACAAATATCATTTTAAAAAAACTTTATATAATAAAACTTTATTTCTAAAACAAATGGCTGTTTGAAACCGGAAGAGGAATCCCCTGAGGAAGGTACCCGACTTGTCTGCCCATTGATAACATTATTGACACAAATGGTGTAACCAAAATCAGCTTACCTGAAGACCTCCCCAGGAACCCCTCCCCTTATGGGAAAAGGTTGATCCTACAATACTCTTAACAACTTGAGTGGGTATAAAAAGGGGCTCTTGACCAACGGAGACCAAAGGGTATTTTTTATGCTTACTACTTCACGTTAATCTATCCTTCCAATTACTTATTAATGAACATCATAGGAGAGAGGTATATCGTCATCAGATAACCAGGACTTACCATGCCAGAGGGCTGCTACTGTGATTAAGGTTAGAACTGCATTAAAGAGCAACTCCGTGAGTTGATGGAGGCATATATGCCAACGTTAATCAATGGTGTCATTTGATCGCGAAGTATCGACTGTTACCAAAAAGAAACATTTTAAAGCTTATTGGGTTTTTTTACAGTGACAATATGAAGGTAGACCGGCGCAAAAATGATCGAAAACCGGACAGTGGCGCGCGTCAAATCGTCAAAGGTAATTTTGGAGACTTATCTAAAAGAGCCAGGAGAGCAGTTAGGAGTTGAGAGCGTTTGTTAGGTCACTGGACGTGAGATCTACACCTCTATGCATTTATAAGGCTGTTTTTAGATTTTCATTGAAAACCAGTATTTTTCATGTATATGTCTTTTGTACATGAAAAGTTAAGATATTTTGATTTTATATCACCACATATAACATTTAGGTTCGTATCAAAGGTAAATATTATGTTATGAAAATCACGGAGTGGCTCTTTAAGGACGCCATACATTATTACCATTAAAACACGTTTTAGTTGATTACCATCAACAAGAAATCAAATTATTGACGTTTTATGTACACATTTAAACGGGCTCTATTACCAATTCATACCAATGCAACGTTAATTACATAGTAATTTAGAAAGGTCAAAACTGGTAATGTTGACGAGTATTTGACGTAGTAGCTAGAACGGACTGAATGAAGTGGAGTAACTCAATTGCATCGTTTGCATATTGCATATGGTATTTTGAAATCCACAAAAAGTTACCATGGTAATACTTTGGTGATTCATTATGGAAACTCTACATAGTGTTATTGGTTTATGAAATATTTTCGATTATTTTGCACTTTAAAGAATAAAGCCATATCCTGACGCCATTTAAATGTGCCAATGAAATTTGCTACCAATCTACCCTAGATAAGACCTTTAAACTTCCTGTCAGTAAAATAACAGAAAAAATCTGTTCTTTTCAAAAGCAGTTCTGAAATAGCAAACGATCTCAGAAAAACACACTCAAGATTTGTATCATTAAAGTTTAGATCTGCATTGCCACAGTTCTTTTTCTTTGATTTCTAACATTTGAAACATTTTGAAGATCAAAGGATTAAATATGGCAAAACTTGAATGGAACACCTTGAAAATACTCATTCTGTAAACGGTCTTTGATGCTACGTTATTGTTCTGTTGTAATTGCCACCTGAATGTAAGAATTGTGACATTTTGGAATCTCCAACAAATGATCAAGCTTTACATTTTTTGCATGAATAAAGACGAAGAAGAAGAAAGAAGCGCACACGCCAGTTGCAGATGGCTGAGTTTGCATCTAATTCATCATGTACAAGTCATAGTGATTTCTATTCATGAGAACAATAATGAAATTTATTATCAAAGAATTTTTAAGCAACTAGTCAGTGTTCTCCCATATATACGGAAGGGAGCTAAACTATGTAGAAAAGAATGAACGAGTTCGTGCAGTTACGGCACGGAACTCGTAGAGGCAGAGATTTTCTCAATATCGTGAGAATTCAGGTCATGACTTGGCTTACGCTCCAATGGAATAATCCTGCAACGTTTTCAAGCTAAAGAATGTATTTGATTTGTAAACTTTAGCATAATTAAACATATACATTCAGTCGGTAAACATAGTGACCTGAAATGTCCATTAAGGTAATAGAAGTACTATCTTGATGGACCCAAAAGGCCACTTTAGACAACACAACCGTTAGGGGTTTGAACCCCACCATAATTGTTTATAAAACTTTCACACCTTAACACACGTTCGATTATCTATATTACCAAAGACCAGTATGGTTTTGAAAAAATGGTATTTTAAAAAGTAAATATCTTTATTCCACGTTGCTAACATTGCGTGAATTAGGCATTTTACTAGTATATGTACTTGTAATTTAGCATACTAGCTGAGCATTGAAAATTCAATTTCCAATGAATCAGTCGGGTCGAATGAACACTGCTGCACGTGATTTGAAAAACTTCCGGGTCATCGAAAGGCATATCAGCATTCTTATCAATTAAATGATATCTGCAGCGAATGAACCTCCTAATTTTGATTTTATTAAGAAGAGTAGAATACTTTTATAATTTTTGGAAATGTGTGTCAATACTATAATTTTAGATAATGGCATGATAAAGTTTCCTCGTGGATTTTGTGACAGGTATTGTACAGCAAGTGTCAATTTATCATTTTGTATCATTGTGACTTACTTTGTATGAATCTGCATAAACATGCTGGTCTTAGAATGAATTTTTGCTTTTAAATTTTGTTTGATGATGTAATTGTTTTCTTTAGGTAACAACTTACAGGAAACAAACTTACACAAATCAAAGGTCGTTTTGTGATGTATTACAAAGACAATTATATCATGGTGTTATCTTATGTCAAGCATTTTAATTTTTTGAAACAGTCATTAAAACATTTGTAAGCCTTTTAAGCTCGAGTAAAATTGCAATTACCAATTTCTGTAATTAAAATATAAAAAATAATTTGCGCGTCAGAATGTTTTACATGGCAAAGTGCTTAATGTCAAGGTTTGATCTATGGCACTAGTAACATCTCTGTAGGCTTTTTTATCCATTGGTTGTGGTATGAAGATGAACTAAAGATAGAACTTAAACACAAAATATTTATTTAAAAAAAAATCAAATGACTTGATTATATGTAAAGGATAATGGACGCAGTGGGACTTTCTTTCTGGATGAAGCTTTTGCCGCCTTTAAAGAGGTAGTAGGTAGACAGGCATTACTCAATTCTTTCATTGTGTTTTCACATGGAATGACATGAAAATAAGTTTAGGTCCTTGTGTTTTCTTACTCAAAAGACTTCAGTCATAAATTGAACATTTAATTCGTGCTACTTACTTATTTGTATTTGTTTACGTTTTCTATAGTAAAATCCTCTAGCTATCGGTTTGTCAAACAAAACTGTTAGGAATGCATGAATGACATTTATTAATTCATTTAAAAGAGAAGCGACAACAATACTTTATTTCCCAGTGAAGAATATCTTGCCAAGCCTCGCAGATTTAAAGGCTATCAAACGAATGTACGTCTCTCTGTGTGACAGTTGAATTCTTTTATATAAAAGTCTTTAATGATTTAATATGTTTTATCTGAAAACATCAAATTGGTGAATTTGGTTACACTGAAGTGATTTAGTTAGATCCGTTTTAAAACGATATCGTCTTGTATTAATTAATATTGTATAAAAAGTGTTTCTGGCATTTTACAAAAGTATAATGAAATTATTTGAAGATGAAAACGTTTCGCAAGTTTTCCTGACTGAAGTATGAAAGGCCAACAATGTCATATTGTCAGTGATCCGAATGTTTACTGTGGTGACAAACAAGAACAAAGCAAGTTACTACATGCACAGTTATAAGGTTATTATTTTCAAATGTCATTCTTTCCCTCTCTGTTCTAAAACGGCCTCTACTCGGGCTTCCGGCAGATTCCCCTGGCGACACAATATTGCAACATAAAATACCTTGCAATATTTCATCCAATGAAAACACCGCATGCATGGATAACATATTTGTTGTCACACAAAAATATGCAATGATGCAGTTGCTTAATGAGGCAAACGTTTTCTTTAAAGAAGAATCAAAGTGCAAAGTGTATATTCGAATAAGATTTAGCTATCCGAAATTATTATGAAATAACTGAGGCGTTTTGATTGATACCCTTTGAAATGGCGTCGCTGATTGCACAACCATTGCATCCAATCAGGCTTTCTTATTTCTAGAGTGAGAAGCGTTCGTATTAGAACAGAGGTTGTATAGAATTTTGACGGAGCTGCCTCTATTGGTAGAGAATGCTCAAATGTATGAAATGTGAATTATTAGATATGCTTAAGATAATTGCACACTTGTATTCAATGGGGCCAATTTAACCAACTTCTCCCAAGTTTTCCCAAGCAATCGCTCCCAAGTGATTACTATAAAACTTTGATTTTTGATAAAACCCAATCCTGAGTAATCAAGAATTTTAATTCACTACCAATGTGT
Source organism: Phorcus lineatus (assembly GCA_921293015.1). Lineage (NCBI taxonomy): Eukaryota > Metazoa > Mollusca > Gastropoda > Trochida > Trochidae > Phorcus > Phorcus lineatus. The sequence goes on along the minus strand of OV121094.1, from coordinate 9,854,134 downwards.
TTATTTTAATGTTTTTTCTCAGTCATAGATACATTAGATCTAGAGTCATCTAGTATAAATTTAAAGTTTATATGTAATGGTTTGATTGGAATGGTAAGTAGAAATATGCATGTCCTTTACAGACGATATAATTGTATTTATAGGCATCTACTTATGCAAGCGGAATCACGTATGAACGTTCGTGACGTCCACGTAAAAACACAATTTAAAACAAGACTTCTGGTTAAAACACAGAAACACACATAAACACTGCAAAAACGAAAGAAGCAACATATCATAATCAATCTCATTATCTAATAAATTGCACTTCATTAGTAATTAGATCTATTGCATCAGGTTTTCATTGAAAATGCCCTATGAAGTATTTCAAGTGGATTTGCGTCAGTAGTTGTTATAAGGACAGTATATGATTTATTTCATGGCAAAAGAACCATAGGGAAGCCTAATATAAGTGAAAATCAACGACAGACGATGTCCAATGTGATGGGTTTATGTCAACATTCATTTTCTGCTTTTAATGGATAAATAAAATAAAAAACATTTAAACTTTTGAGAAATAACCTTTGATCTATTAGTGATTAATTATCATTGTCAAAATTACAGTTCACAATTCAAGGGACAAGTGCACCAAAAATAAAAGGTTTTCTTTAATCGATTATTGTATATTTTAGTATCAAATAAATGTTGAATAGCGATCTCCCACATGGAGAAATTAGTGAAAATCATTCGTACATGTCGCTCTGAGGAAATTTCATAGTTGTTTCGTAGTTGATTAAAAACACTTAGTGAACATCGCCTTTACCATTTTTGATTACGACTGAATGAAGGAAATTGTAACAGCAGAATGCCAGTTACCTTTCTTTTGTTATGCATGCACATGACGTCGTTATTGTTCTTTAATCATAACCAGGAAATTGATACGGCTTTCTTGAATGTCCTCAGTTGTTGGCAAATGTTATATCAATCAGTCGATCAAATGGTCATTGTTGTACGTGATTAGAAACACAGCTGGGTCCTCAAACGGGATAAATCACTTACTTGCAATGAAAAATCAGGCAAAATTTACTGAAAATCAGACACAATATTTTTTTGAATTCATAGGAGACATTTTGAAAATAGGTAAAGCCATAGAAAATGTTTTTGCTAAGGACCTTGATCTTGCATTGTATCCTAAGGTTATAACCTAAAAGGAACCTTTAAGGGAAATGAGTGAACAAACTATCGAGATGCAACTGTACCGCAAACTAATTAAGAAGGTAGTTTACGAATCCAGTGCAGATACCATTTGATACTCCTGCTGTAGCAGTAGAGAAAAATAAATAATAAATATGAAAATATCCATTTGATTACTAGATAATGTTGTATGAGGTAAGAATAAATTATATAGGCCGTTGCCATGAATCAGAGTCCCTATCAAAATGTATTAGCACGAAGAAAGAGTTGACGTCCTTTAATCATAACCAGGAAATAGAGATGCATACCATAATCAATTACCAACAGACATTGACTGACAATATGAAATACCATATGGTAATACATGAAACTTAATTCTCCTTTTGTGGTATAGCTGAATAGTATCTCATATTTTTTAATTATTCTTTGAAATGTGTTGAATGTCAAAACCGATGCAAATTATAAATGCGAGAGCGCTTCATTCGGGCATGCTCAAATTATCATAATCTGCCTTTCTATGTAATAATCTATTTATCTGAATAACTCATAAGTGTAGTCCTCAAATTCAATGTTGACAAATGAAGGTATAATCTCTTATCGTACCTCACATTGTTATCGAAATCCCTCTTTCTTGCATTTCTTGCAAACTATTAACGACTGTTATCAATAGTCAGTGTGACCACTGATCTAACACCAAAACTGGTGACATTTTACCAACGTCGGACGACAGCAGGCGTATTAACACATGATTGACCGCTCACTGACCGGTCTGCTATGTGATATGTACTAAGAAGCAAACGTAGCATAATTGTTTGCTTTTAACAACTGTTAAGCTTAGGCGCCGTATAGCTGTTGAAAGTCAAGATATATCAGAAGGGGAATTTCAGATTTTACATTAACATTACATCAAATGTAACTTTATTTGAAAAGGACTGTTTTTTGCTTGTGTCACATGGCTCAGTGTGGTTTGTTAAAAGATGATTTTGTTGTTAAGAGGACCGGTTTACTATACATATAAATGACCTTGAATATATTGTCTTTGCTTTCTCTTTACAGATCTTGCAGTCGACAGATGCGACATGGAGGCCGCCATGTTTTTCGAGTCCCTGGATGTAGCTTTTCTCAGGAGCTTTCTGATTGGAATATCTTATTCCTTTGCAGTAAGCTAGAGAGCAAACACAGAAAAGGCTGAGGTCGGCAGTAAGGGTTAACTTGGACAATTCGAGACTGGCGATACTTAATCTTTGCGTAGAAAGATGGCTCGTACAATGTTTATGTGGATATTACTCCTTCATCAGGTACAATAAATTAATGCTAAAATAAATTTTTTTTAAATTGAAATAACATGATAGCGGTTTTGAGGAAAATCCGAAATCACGGACATACTAGACAATAAAACATGAGATAGTAGATTGGCTTCAACAAGCATAGGCTCATCAACGTGATGAACAGACAAAACTGATATGTTTTACACTTTTTTTTCTCTCATAACTAAATAAAACAGCAGGACCAGGTTTACTATATCAAGTGACGATTTTAGTAGGAACTGATATCAAATATAAGGAAGTTGAACCAGTGCAGTTCTTATGGACCAGCACAAACCCCTGAGGGATCATTTCAATTGTTTTTAACTTCAACATTAGTTTGGAAAAATAAAAAGTTGCAATCATTTTTCCATGATGCATTATTTATAAGATATCATATCATTTAATTTATATTTTTGAAAAATGTTAAATGCTAATTTGATCTGTTTGAAATCCTTCTTTGTAAATATCAATGCTTATGAAATATTATTAAATGGGAATATATTCATGCCCCCCGGGAGAGAGTTTTGATTTAATTGAAAGTAATTTTGATCCTGTTCTCATTTCCTTTTTCAATTACATCAGTACGTGTGAATTTTTTAAATTCACTTTCTCTTAATCCTTACCAGTTTACCTTTTAAATGTTTTCCTTTCCCCCCAAAAATATACTATTATTTAAAATTAAAAGGTACAAATGTTAATTAATCACTTTGTTATATAGCGATTTCAACCTGGATTTTGATTTAATGCAAACTCATGGATATATTTTCGAATTTCTAAGGAAAGAAAACCTAAAAGATAATCATATCTTATGTCATCAATCAAAGTATCCTTTTTATTCTAAAATTGAGTTGATTAAGAATGATGGCAATTGTCACAGATGGCACTTCCTTCGAAACAACATTTATGTTGAGACCTAGATTAAAGAATTGGCTAATCGAAATAAATGGTCTTTTCACACAAAAACATTTTCTCACACTCGAAGACGATAAGTTACTTCGGGAGTGTCATTGGTGAAAGCATTATTTTTATTATCACTTATTATATTCTTGAGGGCATTTCTTTCCATTATTTCCAAAATGGAAAGTTCTTTTTCTCACACATGTCAACTAAATGTATCATTTATTATTTTCTACAAACAAAAATTCATTTTACATGTATTACCTTCTTATAGCGTTAAATCCTGTCAAGGCATCCCAAAGTGGGTCTGTTCGTTTAAAGGACCCATTAACCACTTATTTCTTCTGTAAACATAGGAGAGAATTAAAAACCCTTTGTATTGTCACTTAAAAGGATTAACAAAATCCTGTCAAGTCAACAACACATGGATCAGGCAATTGTGTATTGTATTTAAATGTTCATCTGAGATATTACCCTCATCAGCTCATCTTGTTGCATTACTGATGCGGTAATTCTTAAAAATTCTGAATTAAAAATTTAATGATTGATGAGGCATTGTATCCGTTATAAAATCATTTCCCTAATTATCTCTTTAAAAGAAGTGATATTGTATGCTTTTTGGGTAGTTTAGATATAAAATTTGAATATATGAAGCCAAACGAAGCTGTAGGTATTTCATTGCTTCCTATTATTGATGACATAAGGTCCAATCTTCAACCTTTATGTCATCAACAATGCATTTCTTCTTACGTTCTGAAGTCACTGGTAAGGATATGTTAGAAAATGTTGCCCCATTTTTGTAAATATTTCAGGTTTCAGGTTTTTAAGATTTGCTTGTGTAAGGGTCTTATCCTAAATGGTCACTATGGTCAAGACAGGTCAAGACATCCATAAACTGGCGTGTGTAGGAGGCTATATTGTAACTATTGTTAGAATAAGTTCCTTTTTTTAATAATAAATAAATTAATCTATAATGGTCTTGATTTTACAAGTCATTATATATCTTATGAAACAGTTTCCTTATTTTAGAACATCAAGATTATTTCATTTTCATAATTTTCATTATTTCATAATCATCCCTGTTTTAATTGCACCATATGCATCTAAAACATACAAACTCTACATGTACGTGTTGTTTTCTTTAATAAATTTTAGTATAGCAGTCCCTGTTTTCTGTCAGTGGTATATGCCTCGAAAAATTAGGTCAATATTTTCTTACTTTCAGTAATCTAGGTTAACTTGAGATGCAGTTACGATGACACTTCCAGGAGGGAGTTTGTTCCGCGAGTGTGGGCGTCACAATGCCACTGTCATTGAAAAATGTCAAGCTTTCAAGCCTTTTGTCAGCGATAAGGGATATCTACTCATATCAGTGGCAAGGTCGGTATGACTTATTATGCCCATAGGATATCAGGTAGTATCCTACATTTTCCATATTTATTAGGTGGTTTGTTTAATCTCATCTCACAGTTTCAAGCATGACAGAAATGATAATGAATTTGATTATTTGAACATTTCACTGTCATTGTATTTACATGTAGGTTTATAAGTGATCTGAAGCCATTATGATTTTGTGAGTTGAACTTTATATCCCATCTGTGAAAATTAGTTGTTTATCAATACTGGAAAGTGGCACATAAAAATACGTTTTTTTTCAAGAAAAATGTTTCTCTTTCAAATTAAACAATTAAGTATTCAGATAAATGTCACACTTGAAATTATGCGCAAAGAACACTTTAATTTCAATTTTGTGTAAAATTTAGTTAGAATAAACTGTCATATCTACAATCAATATATTTTTTAAAAACTTCCCTTTTTTGCAGCAGAAACTGATATGAAATTAAATATTTAAAGGGCATATATATATACGGAAGACAAGCTCTTCTGGTTAAATTCTTCTTTAACACTCGATGAAGGCGTAAGAAAATACCCCGAAACCTCGTGAATGTTACAATAAGGAAGCAGTTGTTATCCAGAAAATCCGCCTTGATATGAAATTAATTTTATTTTATCTAGACTGTCTTTATGAATGACGGTTTACTTGAATCTTATGGAAAATCAGATACAGTTATATCTAATGCTATGAATTCGTCAGAATTTATTCTTTAAACGGCCACACAGTGACATTAATGTATTACAAAAGAATGCCTGGTCACATACGTACCGTGACAAAGAAAGACAAAATCTTGGTATTCAGAGCCAGTTTGAAGTATTAAACCAAGCCACCATTAAGGGATGATTGTCATATCTGATATCTATGTATGCTCAGGCAGAATTTGTGAAAAGGTTTGAAACTAAAATAAAGACTTTTAAAATCAAATATTCATTTCAGTATTTGCTATCTTTATCGACCAAATAAGTATTAAATATTTTTATACTAAAATATATACTTTGTTTACACAAATTCCTATTTGTGTAACAATAAAGTTTGAAATCACTTCTTTTGGTCATGTACTCCCCTCACTTGAGTAAACTGATTTTTCTAAAAATGTATATACTTAATATTTCAGAGATCGAGATCAAATTGGCCCTCTTCTTTACATTCTAGCATGAATATCCACTTTAAAATTAAACTCTTGACAATATATTCTAAAATCAGGCTCACCAAAAAACTTGGAAAAAACCTCTTGCTTCTATTGCTACTTCTTAAAACAATATACCATAAACCAACTAAAAACCACAAATCAGATAGGAAGCTGGTTGTTATTTCGATGAAAGATTACTTAACCTTCTTTTGAGAAAAACACCTGCAAGTAAAGAATCTCTGTCAAACTCTTCAACAAATTTCCCAATTTTCAGAAAGTAGGCAAAAATTGTGTTTTTCAACAAGTAACATATCGAATGAATATGTCACTTTTAACATTATATATATCTAAGAAATGAATACATTTACAAAACAACTATCACCTAACGAAATATGACTATCTTAATGTGAAATAACCATCATAATTAGGTCTCTTTCTTTCTCTTATTTCATCAGGAATCCGATGTTACACTAAAATGATCTGTTGAGCAAAATAAAAGCTACATATAGTAAAAATCCTACATACAAATAGACGTCACAAAGTGTATACAGCTGCATATCAAAAGTTTGTTCACTTACTACTGTATCTTAGTGCAAATATCAATGGGTAATATGGGTTTGGTTTGAACGTCAATAAAATAACTTCAGCAGAACAGACAAAGGTTCTCCACTTGTCAATGTGTAAAATTGCCATTTTCCAATTCATGGTCTGATTGTCGCGTCTCTCGTGCTGAAATTTGAATTTTGGCATGATTAAATAGATACATTGTAGAAAGGGTCACATTAACGAAATTCCGATTTGCAAAAATTTCGAATAAAATATTCCATTTCGACTCACTGAGCACAAAATCAACCAAAATCATATTAACTTAATGCAAATAAACAAACATGACTTGTGTTTGGAGCTGTTGATCATTATTTAAGGTTTTTGTAGAGATAAATAAAAATCACTTTTTTCGAAATGTTGACCCCTGGTTACTTCAGTGACCTGCCAAACACTATTACGATTAACTGTTGGATATGGCATACGATTGTGTAAAGGTGAATGGATATTCTCTGCTGTATTGAAATTTCAAAATTATCCGTTATTCTTTTCGCAATGCTACGATGCCACAAAGACATGCCATATTATATGATATTTGCACTACGTTACGCAGGTATGTGAACAAACTTTTGGTATGCAGCTGGAAGTGTTGAACTATATGCGTGGTGCAATGTAAAAATGACGAATAAGCTTAGTTCTCATTATTTCTCCAAATTCTTTTGGTTAAGAATAGAAATGACAGCCGATATTTTGGTATATAACAAAGAGTCCTTTGCAGAAAAGCAAGGTGAGAATGTATGAAAACTGCCATAATCTTCCATATGTAAGTGAACAAGACAACCTAAATATGATGTCGTCACAATAAATCCAAATTACATATAATATCTTTCATAACACATCCTTTCGTAGTGCAAGTTAATGGTTAGTTAGCTTGGTTTGGGTACGAATCCATCATTTACTTGTTACTTGCTTCATACCGTGATGTGTCCTTGGTCAAATCATTTTGATGACATTGCGCTCAGTTCACCTAGTCCAGTAAATGGTTTTATCATACGATGATAGTGTTCTCGGCATAATAAAGTCAACGGATATTTTGGATATCCGTTGGGGTCATATGCGGATACCGATGCAAATTACAGAAGTCAAGTGCCGGAACTTTTTCTGAAAATTACTATGACGTCACACGCTTTATGATTTGGAATGCCTGCACAAACGGATGGCTTCAGCAAATTATTCGTCATCTAATGCATCAAAATTAAGTTGATGAAATGACAAATGGACTTTGTGCAGCTGTTTCGTGAAGTTCATGATCAAGCAGTGCAAAATAACTTAATTACATCGCTGGTTGAAATCTGAAATATATAGGCCTAGCTATTTCAATGAATGAACTGAGTTAATCTATCTTTTTCTCACGGGAACCCAAGGCAGATTGAGTCACATGACCTCATATTTAGCTTCGATGTATCATACATGTTTTCATCATTCTTTGGGTATTAGTTAATGTATCCGTAACGCTGCGTTTACACAAGCTGCCATTTGCATTTTGAAAAGGGAAGGAACTCTCGTGCTAAGTGAGATACGCTCGCCGTCTGAGTAAGTGTGAATGCAAAGGCGAAAGCTATCAGGTTCATATCTATACAACTACCGAAACGCAAATTTATTTTCGTTTACAGTTAGATCATGACAACACAACATCTCTGTTGCCTCAAAGAATGGAGAATTAATTTAATGTCAATTTACCGTGGATATCATTATATATTTAGCTCGCCAAGGCTCGCAAAATACAATGTTTATTCCTAATGCAGGATATTTACCATCCCAAAACATACTCGCATGATAACCTCTATATCTGAACATAGGATATTCTGATGGAGTCTTACCAAGATCTGTGTAGCTGCCTCGAAAGCACAGTTGTTTTAGTATTAGTACCTGGGTTAAGCACCACAAATATCAACATAATTATAGACATTAACAGTTTAGGTTTCTTGGAAAAACGAATTTTCAACAATGGTTGTCAGATATCTATGCGTGTTCAGGATCACAATCTGCAGATTGTTCGAACAATCTAGGAATATTCTTAATTTCTAGATTGTTTAAACAATCTGCAAATTGTGATATGCCCCAGATTGTTCGTAACATGAGACATATTTCACCTTCGATGACCAAAGTTAATTTTGTATAATTAACATTTTATAAGTACATGTATGGTATCAGGTGTTGGCAATGATCTGTAATTCGTAAAAGAAACGGCAATTCCACAAGCCTACTCATTCAATTTGCTTCACATTTCTGGCATGCTCATTTATGTTGAATTGGTATATTTTATCGCTTACCTCTACTGAAGTATTTCCGGAAGTGAAGACTATTGTCATCCTAAAGGCTAATCAATGGTTCAAGCATCTTTCTTGTAACGTTGAGTGTCAGGACTTCAATCATGTGGAAGAAAATTCACTTTGTATCATTGCTCAATCTGTTAAATAAATGACCTTCACCTTATCTGCATTGTGACCCCTAATAATTTGCAGGTGTTAAAAGTCATTTCTGTTTTAGCTGTAACCTTGACACCATCGCAGATGTTCGTCTTATCAATTCGAGTTAAGTTATTTAGGATTATGTTGTTCATGCTGTGTCAATGATATCTATAATAGACCAGTTTCATATACAATGAAACTCTACAATACCACAAGCCTTATCATTCAAATTGATTGGCATTTCGGTCATTTTCGTTATATGGTTAACAAATCAGTTGGTTTCTTTTATCACTCCCCTCTTTTAAGATTTTACAGAAGGGAAAACTGTTGTCATCCTAAGAGCTAATCCAAATTTCAAGCCTCATTTGTTGTGATATTGATTGTCATTATCTTTGTCATGTAAAAGAGGCAACATTGTTCATTTTTAAAAACTGACCTTCATCCTCTTTAAACAGACCCTAATGAATGTGCAGTACTGACGTTAATCTGATTGTGTTTTTTCAATATTTGGTTTTTAGCTATAGCCTTGACAACATCGGAGACATTAGCGTTGAAAATCTCAGTTAAGTTGTGTATTATCATGTTGTACATACTCCGTCAATTATATGAAATTATCACTATTATAATTCAACAATGAACGAGACCGAATGCTACATGTTCTCTTAAGAGGTAGATGAGACTTGCCGTTAATGGCTAAAGTTGCAATATCAGTGTTTATCATCCAAAACTGTGTTCCACAGGAGATATCGCTTGTGGAAGATTAAGCGATATCTCCTAGGAGATATTGTTTTGACAGTAGATTTTGAACAATGCCCAATACAGTCAAGTTCATGACATCACAATTGTTTTACATCATCAAGTTATGACATCACAATGTTATGACGTCATAGTCATGTTGACGTCACAATGCTATGACATCACTCCACTGAGAGTCTTAGAGTAGTGCAGTGTTCAGAAAAGAATCGAAATGAAAAATGATTTTGGATGATAAATAGAATCTCACTCTCGTGTCTTCTGATATCAAATGTATACATGTATCAACAATCGTTGATAAAAGCAAAATTTCCTCGGCAAGCCTCGGATATTTGTAACTTTTATCAACTCGTGTTGATATGTTTGATATCAGAAGACACTTGGGTGAGATTCTCTATCTATCCATATGTCTTAAGATGCATGGACTTATGTAACTTTGGTCTTGGAATATAGTTAGGATACAACTATACAACCTCCCCGCAAGCTGCAACTCATGTCGGTCCCTACCAATGGTTTTAGCACATTAAAGCAGCTTGAATTAGCAATATTAGATGGCATGTATACATATTTTAGTTTATTTGTTAGATGAAATATACCTTTTCTATTTCACTTGTCAATATTATATATAAAGTTCATAGTTAACCTTGTAGATACAATTAAAAACCTATTCTAGTTTATTTGTTAAATGGCATATATAGTTTCTATTAATTTTTGTATATCTGTATCAAATTCTTAATTCATTTTATTTTTTTCCAGATCTTAACAAAAGTCATCAACAGAATATCAAATAAATAACATACAGCCGACATTATAGTACCGCAGCCATGATTCGTAATGTGCAAACAGTTTCGATTCCCTTGAAACAAGTCACGTGACAAGTTTTTAGATGAGATGATGACCCTTATCTACAAATTAATATCAAGATCTGAAATTAAAAAACACACACGAAGTAGCTACATACATTTTGTGGCTCTAGTTTTTATCTGTGTTTTATGAACTGCAATCATGGACACATTTTTTAAGTATACAGAACCTAAACTTTGATGTGATGAACAAAGAAGCAATTTTTAAAATAATTATCACTTTTTTCAAAAAGGATGTGGAGACAGCGTCTTCATTGAATAAAGACGTTATTAATCCAAAGAAAATCTCATCATTCTTCAACTCCCACTCAGTAATGATTCAATAAGAAAGAAGTGTCATTACTGGTAAAATCATTTTTATCATCAATCATTATATTCTTGAGGGCGTTTTTGCTAATAATTCTTAAGTGACTTAATTGAAAAGACTTTGTTCTTTTGCCTTATCATGTCAACTGCATCTAGATTTTATTTTCTTCTGCAAACAAAAGATTCATTTAAAACACTTTGTATTGTCATCTTAAAGAGTCAAAAACCTGCCATGACATGAAAAGTGGATCAAGCAGTTGGTTATTGTGTTTGGAGGATAGTATTCAAATGTCAATCTGAGGAATAACCCTCGGCAGCTACTTTTGTGGCAGTAATGGTTTTAAGTTAATTATTTCAAATTCTGAGTGTTTCAGTAATTCAGGAGTCCTGAAAAACAAGGTCTCCATGTTCCTTTTTTGAGTTATCATACAAAACTTATGATGTATTTGTGATGCCATATTTTAGATAATACCTTCATATCTTCATTTTATGTCATGTTTCTGCAGTGAGTATAGGCATCACAATGTTCCTTTCAATGAATAAGGTCAAGCCTTCAGTCTTTATGTCAGCAATAAGGGTTCCTACTCAAGTTTTGAAGTCAATGACAAGGTTGGGGCCAATACTTTTTGGCCAATGTCGTGAATAATTTCCCGATTCCCTTTTTTACAGAATGATAATATTAACACATGTTAATGACAAGTACAATGATCAAGCTTCTAACAAAACATATTTTCTGTATTTTACAAATTTTAAAAAGAAAAGTTAAAACTGGAGTTTTCCATGTCGACCTACACATTAATGATCACTTCAACGAGCTGACAAATATATACAGTGAGATTTAAAATGACACCATGTTACTGTACATTGAATCATCACTGCTAAAATTCAACACAGCGTCTTGCGCTAAGATTGGCAAGGATGTGAACAAATTTAATCAAGAAACCATGCTAATAAAACCAGTTGACACTAGTTCTATCTCTGTAGATCATAATTAAGAGAACTGATAGCGATTAATATACATGTATTCATTTTGACTAATGGATGATTGTGTGTGATGTGCAATAATTCATATAGGGTATTGACATGAATCGATTTCGATATCAATGTGTATTAACACAAAGAAAGAGTTTCCCTTTAATCATAGCCAGCATATGAACATGCAAAGATGCTTGTTTAACATGATCAATTGTTAAAAGGCCTTGTATGGATACATGGTAATAAATGAAACGTAATTTTTCTTTTGTAGTCCATTGTGTACATCTGTATCGAATCTAACGTGGCGAATGTCAAAGCTAAATTGCGTTTCCAATAATATGGCGTATTAGGCATTATCAAAATATCCGAATCTACCAATCTAAAGCTGCATATCAAACGTTTGTTCACTTACTACTGTATCTTAGTGCAAATATAATGTAATTTGGGTTTGGTTTGAACCTCAATAAAATAACTTCAGCAGAACAGACAAAGGATCTCCAATGGTCAATGTGTAATTTAGCCATTTTCCAAATCCTCGTCTGATTGTCTCGTCTCTCGTGCAAAAATTCGAATTTTGGCATGATTAAATAGATAGAAGGGGTCACTTTTTCGAAATTCCGATTTGCAAAAACTTCCAATAAAATATTCCATTTCGACTCTCTGAGCACAAAATCAGCCAAAATCATATTGACTTAATGTAAACATAAAAACATGACTTGTGTTTAATAGCTGTTGACCATTAATTAAGGTTTTTGTAGAGAGAAATAAAAATCACTGTTTTCGAAATCTTGACCCTTGGTCACTTCAGTGACCTGCCAAAAACTATTACGATTAACTGTTGGATATGGCATCCGATTGTGTAAAGGTGAATGGATATTCTCTTCTGTTTTGAAATTTCAAAATTATCCGTTATTTTTCCACAAAGAAATGCCAAATTATATGATATTTGCACTACGTTACGCAGGTATGTGAACAACTTTTGGTATGCAGCTGGATATAAATCAGTATAGTCCTCAAGTACGTATAAACAGTTTAAGGTGAAAACCTAACCTTACCTCACATTCAATCTAAAATGCTCTTTTTAATATGAATTGAACTTAATCATTGATTTCGTCTTCATTTCATTGTTTTAAATCAGGTTTTGCTCAGATCAATGATAAAGCAATCAGCAATTGACAATATACATTTAACATGCAAATTTAATGAGAGCCTTAAGAAGAAGAATGCAGTAAGGAATACAAGACTTACTAGATTAACGCCTTTGTCGTGAACATCTACGACGTTTCGCTATATATGCTTACTAACTGATCAGATGGTATGAACGAAATGAAAAATCAACAAAACCTCAGCAAATACCATACCATTTGTAAGAAACTTCATTATGGAGAGTTTATAACATGAATTCATTTGAAATAAAACAAATGGTAGATAATTGGATTTAGCAAAGTCAAATTGGCAGAAATTAATTAAAAAAATGTATACGTCTTTTTCTGTACCTTTGACTTTCACATTCTAATTCGAAATCGGGATCACATTTACAATATCAATTGCTGTTTTTAGTAGGAAATTATCAAATATCAGGAAGTAGAACCTGTGTAGTTCTGACGTGCTGGCACAATTCCCCCAGGAGGCTTTTCAATTAATTTAGAATTTACCATTAGTTTGGAAATAATCTTTTTGTAATTAAGTTTTACAAGTTATTCTATCATATTTAACCCATGAAATTATTAATGCTTACAAAATATTTATTAAATGGAATATGATATTGTTGTTCTCAAGGACATAATTTCTACATCGTATTAGTCGCTTTAAAGAGCCAATCTGTGAGTTGGTGGAGTCATATCTGCCAAACTTAATCAATGGTGTCATTTGATCGCGAAGTATCGACTGTTACCAAAAAGAAACATTCTAAAGCTTGATGGGTTTTTACAGTGACAATATGAAGGTTGAAGGTCGCAATTATGATCGAAAACCGGACAGTGACGCGCGTCAAATAGTCAAACGTAATTTTGGAGACTTATCTTAAACAGCCAAGTGGCAGTTAGGAGCTGATAGCGGTTTTTTTAGGTTACATAACTAGTATCCATGTACATATGACGTGATATCTACCCCTCTGTGCATTTATAAGACTGTTTTTAGATTTTCACGGAAAACCAGTATTTGTCATTAATATGTCTTAACTTTATATCGCCACATATGACATTTAGGTTCGTATGAAAGGTAAATAATATGTTATGAAAATCACGGAGTGGCTCTTTAAGGTTTATCACTTCAGTTAAATGTTTATGAGGTTAACGTTTTCTAGTTTATCTTGTAAACGACATGTACCTTTTTCTAGTTTAATTCACCTTTTAAGGTAATTTGGTAGAAAAGGGAACAAGTGTTTTCGTAGACAAAACGGATTCGTTTACGAGTGTTTTCGTTGAGGGGGTGTTTCGTAGACACGTTGTGAGCGTAGACAGAAATATCGGCAGGTTCGAAGACAGAGTAGATTTTTTATTATTCAATTGATTTGAGCTTGTATTGTGGCCATCTTCAAGTTGAAAGAGGATTCTAAGTGAGGGTGACATGGCGATGAAGGCAATAGCGACTGCGGCGGTGACATCAGAAGACTCGGTGAGACCGGGGTCGGTGATGTAGCTGATTTCTCCCTTGGGTCTGTTAAAACCAATAATAAAGTTCCGAAATGGTACGAAAGGGTAACTTTAGGAACCATAAACCTAAATTTTAAATAAATATTTGTATAGGCGGTGGATAAGAAAAATAACCTACTCATCTCATGTTGCTTTAGTATGTGATGAGATGCTTTGATTGTCAATGTCTTTGACGTGGATATACCTTTCTCATCTTTCCCGGCAACTGATATACATGTACTGCCGATACTAGTACTTGCTAATAGATGGTAAACTTGCTATCTACTTGATGATAGATGGTAAACCTTTAGAATTTTCATGCTTCCAGAAAAATATCTTTCTCCTACACCTTCTCACATTCGATACTACTACTACTACTACTACTACTACTACTACTACTACTACTACTACTACTACTACTACTACTACTACTACTAATGATAATGATAATGATAATAATAATAATAATAATAATAATAATAATAATAACAATAATAATGATAATAATTAATATAAAACGCATGTGTCATAGATGATGGCACCACTTTCAACACCACTTATTGTGGTCTATCTGCAAAGTAAGGGTCATTTCTATGTCAATTATATTGTCAGGTTAGGAGGTCAAATACCTGACAAGACAACCAAAGTGGGCCATACAATTGACAGTTGTGTGTTAAGGACCTGTATTCAAATGTTCATCTGCGAAATTACCCTTATCGATCTTTTTTGTTTCATTGGAGGTTGTAAAATAATTCTTTAACTTCCTAAAAACGTCTTGATTTTATAAGTCACTACATCCATGAAAGATAATCAATTTCGGTTCGATTAAAAACCATCATTCTCAAACTGAATTAATTATCTTTGTCCAAGGAACAAGTATGAAATTTCCTCACATGTAGGCAAATATCTTTATAATCTACATGTTTGTGTTTGTTTTATGAACAGTCCTTGAATAACTTTCTTTCAGGCGATTTCGTCATTAAGATGTAGGTCTTCGATTTCCTGTTTAACGTTATCTTACAGTACTTGAGATGAATATATGATGACACTTCTAAGAGGAGTTTTGGGCATCACAGTGCTCCTTTCATTTAATAAGGTCAAGTCTTCAGCCTTGATGTCAGTGATAAGGGGTCCCTGCTCAAGTTCTGAAATCAATGACAAGGTCGGTGTTAGTATTTATTGGCCCATTTTGGTGAAGATTTTTGAAACAATAGACGAGGACGACACAAGAAAAGACTGCAAGTTTTTAAGTTTTCCTGTAAGTACTGGTTTTGTTCTTTTGTAAAGTTCTTTCTCTAGGCCATGCGTTATTGTCTTTTAATTCACATATTTCTTAAGCATGTTGTATTCCTGAAAACCAGTTTCCCAATATATGTTTCACTAACAGCCATACACTTTTGTCTAGTTTTCGATACGTCACACGAATTTATACTGTCATATTTTCATACTATGAATCGAATGGAAATATATCAGTAAAAGTCGATATTTTTTTTTTATACAACGACACCACTGATTTGGTCTTTGGTGACTCCCAAACTCACGGAGTGTCTCTTTATGATAAGTAGATATATACTGAACAGTGTAGACTAAAATTTAGTCTATGAACTATTTAAAAAATATACTGTTCCTTCATCCATAATATTCTTTTCTTTGGGCTCCTAATGGCATGTGTATTCAGTCACTCTAGATTTGCTGAATGTGAACATAGACTGCATTAAAGGCTCCTTTTTTTATACACAGTCATGAAGCAGGACTATGAACAGTGATTTGTTGGTATCATTGATTTTTCGACATCACCACTGACGATTTGCGATCACATTAGAGTCAGAGTTACCCCTTGATTATAACCAGGATATATGTTTATTAATCTCCCGTTGAAGATACCGCCGTTAAATAAATCGACAAAGTTATATTGTGTAATAACATCGCGTGTTGATCGACGTCACATGACGTCACATGACGTCACAATCGTTAAGCATGACGTCACAATGTTAGCGGCCCAGCGACATTGGTTATCCCGGCGATTTTCATGAGTTTTCTTTGACATAAATTAGGGAGTAATAAATAAAATACTAAACTCAGTCCCGTATAATTACATTTTTATGAAACTCGTGAATGGTATCGGTATCTAACTCGCTTTCGCTCGTTAAATGCCAAACCACACACTCGTTTCATAAATATGTTATTTACACGATTGTTTCAAACTTTTCTTGTTATGTCAACAAGTGTCGTATGAGAGAACTAACAATGAATAGAATCATGTGTACAAGAAAAAGTTATAGTATAACTATTATGATGTTGTGACTTAATCTTAATCTATAAAAAGTAGGTAATTATCAGAAATAAAAGTTGGAAGCACAAAAGAATAAATAAAAGAAGACAGTAAAAAAATTAGATAAAATAATTTAATAAAATATTAAATATTTAGATAAATTTTATACATGAAATTATTATATATTATATTATATTAATATTACATAAGATAAAACGTCTATAACACTAGATCTAGGGACAAGAATAATTGTTCAATGGTTGGTTTACACAATCCTGAAATTTCAAATGTTGTTTTCAGTGGCTGTCATTATTATGATGATTTGCTGAAATGGATTCAGGAAATGTAAATAAGACATATTTTATGTTTTTAAATATCAGACATGTAGGCAACTAATGCTATAAATTTGTTACCATTGATTGTGTATATGTCTTCAGTGACATTTATGTGTTTGAAAAGGTTGCTGAGTGTTATAATAGTAACAAAGAACGATTGATTTGGAAACTTAATTTTGCGATTCAGAGCCAGTTTGAAGTATGAAATTAACAACCAAGGAATTATTATCACATTAGATATATCTGTATACATAAGTAGAATATGTAAAAATATTTGACACTATTTATATAGTCAATATAGTCAATATAGTTAATATATTAATAGTCATTAGAATATTCTATATCAAAACCGACCCAACGAGAATTTTAAAAAATGGATACTAAGATACACACATTTTTTGAAAATCAAATTTATATTTGTGAATATGCAGTATATCTATACCTTTCACATCACCCCATATCAGAAAGTAGAACGAGCTATATGGACTTCTTGATCATGTACTCCCTTCGTTAGAGTTAACTCATCTTTCTTAGACTTAAAATGTACATTCTTAAGGTTTAGAACAGCGGATTTGCCTTCAACCAGATGCTCACCACATCCTAGAATTAATGTCCATGGAGAAATTTAAAAAGTTGTTTTGTGATTTTAAAAAATCCTCTCTGATCTAAACAATTACTTTTGTGGAATAAAAAAGTGTGCGATCCTTAATGAAAAGAAAATAGTACTTCTTTTTTAGAGGAAGTGACTATAAGTTTCAAAGTGCAAACAACAAAAATAACTTATAACATAATCAGTGGTCTATCTCTACTGTAGACATTTTTATACAATTTAATAGTATCAATCTGTGCATAATTGTTAATGAGGGAATTTGTAGATTCCAATCTTTTATAATAATCAACACGTGTGCCAAGACTGAAGACCTGGACAAATCATATAGTTGACAAGCATGGCCATACAACATTTTCAAGACTTAGTTTGCTCCGAGTTTTTTTTTTCTTCTATAAAGTCTGAGATTATCAACCAAAAAAATGCAAATTAAGCGCACAAAAGAACTTGACAAAATCACTCAATTCGTTTACCTCTTCGTAAACCCACTCCAACCAAAAATCACAACTCTTATAAGAAGTATAGCTATTTGTTTTTTTCGATAAAAGATTACTTATGTGGAGAAAAACGTCTACAAGTACAGAAAAAGTGTCAAAATCTTAAACAAATTTCCCAATTTTCAGAATGTTAGCAAAAACATTGTTTCTCAACAAGTGACACATTAAATGCACGACTCCCTTCCAGACTTTATATTAAGGTTTTAAATATAAATACATTTACAAAACAAGTATCGCCTAACGAAATACGAGTATCTTAATGTGAAATAATGTCACCTTTTTTCTCTTATTTCTTATGGACTTAGATGGCCAAGTAAATAAATACGAGGAGCGGAATTGAAAACTACATTTGGTCTACAGTATACATACAAATAAAGGTAATGAAATGGGTAAGGGTTATACTATATGAGTTGTCTAATTCAAAAAAAATACGAAAAAGCTCAAGTTAACTTTCTCCAAATTCCTCTAATTTTCTTTACAAAAGTTTCTAATATGTATTTTTTTTTCTTAGGAATTGTAATGACAACAAATGTTTGTCTATTAGACATTAATTCCATTGCAAAAAGCGAGGGGGGAATGTGTGAAAAGTGTTATATGTCGTACATTGATATTAAAAAAGATAAGCGAAACACGATGTCATAACATTATTGACAACATATGTTTTCATTACAATCAGTGGCATTACTGACGGACATTTTAAATATGAGCAATAAGTAATTATCCACATAATTAGAATCGATCAAGCATTTTAGTAGTGGCCAGGTTCGGGTTCGAATCCATCATGAATTTGTGACTTGTGTCTCATACTGAAAGTGTCAATAGGAAGACATTTTGTAAGGCACTCAATTCGCCAAGCTGTTAGCAGTTGCTTTGACATTACATTTCCTTCAGGAAATCTATGAAGGTGCTGTATTGAGCGGGCTAGTAACTTGAATCAAGGACTTTTATTATATTCTATACAGGTCTTTGCTTGAATGAGCACCATAAATATGTATCACTTGACAATAAATTTTCCAAAATTTTTGTCAGACTTAAATCAATATGATGAAAATAAATCCCTTACTATCCTGTTAAGTCACTGACGAGAAAATGAATACTTTGATCCAATTTCTTCGATTAGCGAACAAAGTTTATTTCATATTTATACAGTAAGTATGGTACCACAGTTGGTAATGATCTATATTTTGTAAATGAAACTACAATTTATCAAGCCCACTCACCCAACGTGCTTCTCATCTCTGACATGATCGCCATATCTTTAACACGTCAATAGTTGTTTTTTTTATCACTAACCTCAATGGAGACATTTCCTGTTGTGAAGACTATTGTCATTTTCAATGCGAATGCGCTTTTGGGGTATCTTTTGTCGTTATTTTGATTGTCGGGAGTTCCCTCACGTGGAAGAGTATTCTCTTTAAAACATTGCTCAGTTTTGAAAAAAATGGCTTTAACACTATTTGAATAATGACCCTTCAGAATTTTCAGTAGTACACTGGTATTTTATTAGATAGTTTTTAGATGTAGCCTTGACACCGTTGGAGACATTAGTGTTAAGAATATGAGTTAACTGATTCTAGATTTTCATGTTCTACATGCTCTGTCAATGGTATATTGATCTATATTTGACAGTTTTGTCATTCATTATCTTTAACCACTACTTTTGCTTTGCTTAATAATCATGTCTATTTTCTTTTAACCTCTATACAGCCATGCCAAATATGATATTTGTTTTATACCAAGTCCTCAATTTTGAAACGGCGGATTGGCTCACAGCATGGCTGTTGTCCGTTGTTCCGCGTCCATCGGCGAGAGAACAACTGCATTCTTGGGGTGTTTCTCAGAAGGGAAACGCGAAACTTGCAGTTGATGGCTGCCTGTGACAAAGGATGCAACATCAGAGTCTATAAAGATTTCTGAAGATTCATAGAATGCTATCTATTTTATTGTAGCTTTACAACTTCCCTTAAATGCGTTACTCTCATCAGTCTGCCACCAGATGATTATAGAATTTGCAATTGCCTTTTCTTAGTTTTTGAGGACAGACTTCAGGTGAATATATATTTCTATCCTCTTGAGGTAAATACTTATTAAAATGAATAGATTAATTGATAAAACGCTGAAATCAAACCACGCAATGAACCAGCTCAAAGACTGGCGCGAGTTGTGCGTTGCAAGGGGAGTAGGTTGCTGTAATGAACAACATCCTATTGGTTTTAAGCTTCAGAGAGTCATTTTGAGTGATTTTTGTTGAAACGAAATTCGTTTTGACATTCCTGTTTGTCCATATATTTCATAAATACTGATACTCGTACATATGACTTGAAACATATAACTGAGGATATATTTCTCTTGTCACAGAGTTGGATTTAATCAACAAACTGCTTTTATATTAAGTCTAAATTTCCTTTGTACGTCTTGAAAATATATACGCATGCGTGGTATTGTATTATCCAAGCTCAGGTACGAGTTTTAGAATAACAGAGTTGGTATTGGATTTGGCGGTCTTACAGTTAATAAGCATTCATTCGAATTCAACATCGAGGATTCAAACCATTCACTGGCGCTACGTTTGTGAAAAAATGTTGTTCATCATTCTAATCATTTCATATATGTGGATATTCTAACAAAATTTAACTTATAAGGTCGTGAAATCAATAAAAGAAAAACAAAAATGGTTGATCAGAAGTACAGTAAGTAGAACTTAAGTACTTGTGTTGCTGGTTGAATAGAGCCATAATGTATTTTTTCAAAAGGTGTTTATACTCATGTCTCCAGTAGAGCATGTAATAAACAACCTTAGACTTCCCTGGCCATGTAGCCAAGAAAAAGTCACCAATTATTGCTAAACACCACTGTTTGCATTGTTTATTATATTTATGGAAATATTTTTACACGTCATGTTTTCTCATATAATACAAGCACAATGACAATACATCATTCTAATTACTTAGATACATAAGGATTATACATGCATCCTTTTTATCACTGTATTTATTTTATCACGTACATTGTATTTATAGTCTCTCATAACCCTAAACGGGTGGCTCTGAACTATGTTTTTTTTAAATTGCATATGCATCTGTATTTTAAAGAGGTGAGACTTTAATAAAATATATGTCTGTCTGTCTGCAAACGAAGTTCATGAAGACATTTCTGAGGCTATATAAGACTCTCTGAAAGAACGACGGTATTTTGAGATTTGGAGGTCGAATTTCAGACACTATTACTGAAGTCAGCTCGATTCCTGATTAGTAGGCATTTAACTATACTTGGCTACTAAATGGCTACACTTAGCAAACACACTCTTAAAATACTTTATTTCGCTAAACAATGAAGGGTTAACATTTTACGCTTGTCTACCAAGGTTTGCACATTAATTATCCAAAGTCACTAGCGTTAAAAATATTGGTTTTTACAGCGGTTTATTTAAATATTTACACTCATTTAAGTTCTTTTTCGTCTCCAAGTTTATTCAGTTATTTCTTTTCCGAAAACATGGCCACTATTAATTCCGAATTGAGTAAAACCGCCGAAATTATTATATATATACAGTTATGACAGATATCAATTCTAGCTTTAGGTTGATATGTAGTTTCCATATTTAATGAACATTTTTCGTTGATATCTGGTAGAGCGAACACTTCACATCATTTTGATATAGCCTACATAAATGACCAATCCCAGTGCTGTGAGACAACATTAGAGTGTTAACGTCTATGGAATATCCTTAGTTTCTATTACCTATATTTCTGCTTATAAAACGGAATTCTTGGTTACGAATCCCTTCTCTACCGGTAAATAACGAAAAAGTCGGATCCAAAAATATTCCCTTTTGACACAAGCACTTGACATAAAGAATGTGTAATGTTCATCGGAATTTACGGAGACTTTTTAAGAGACACGAAGCGTCTTGGTAGTAATTTATCATCATTATTCCTCGTCGTATTATTAACCACCATCTGTTTGCTGAAGAAGGATATGTATTGTCTTTCCTGCCCAGCGGAATTTTGTTGGACATCTATTTGAATATAAAATGGTCTTACTGATTTGTGGTAGTTAAGAAACCATTTATCAAGTCGAAAGAGATCTTTATTCAAAATGACATTTGGCTAACTTGGTTGTTTATTTTCAGTGTGTAAAATTTCTACTTTTTCTCTATTCTTAAGGCCAATGAGCCCATTCCGATTGAAATAAATTCTTCATAAATCAATTATCATTATCATCACAATGCATATTTGATATCAAATCACCTTCTCGCCATAACAAACGATTCATAAGAAATTGTTATGTTACTTGTCGATTCATTTCACCTTTAAATGGACAAATCCGTGTTTTTCATGACATTAAACTGGCCTTCATACATCTCAAAATACCGACCTTGATTATGTTAACTAAAAAAATCTCTCTTATTTATCCTCAGATACCAAATATGTACAGATACATTCTGAAAACTTATTTACATACGCGTCTTTCTTAGTTTAAATAACATAAAGTTTCTATATATTGATTTGAATTTTTTTTATTGAATTGATGACTCAGTGAACCCTGATATGAATTAATTCTATAACTCTCAAACAAAAAACTCTAATTTAAGTGATCTACAGTGTTACACATTAATTATATATTTTATTAATTTTCGATATATGTACGATAGGTGATATGTAAGGTTTTTTCGATATCAATTTGACCCAAACTTTGAGAAATTAAGCCAGATGTCGGCGCTATGACTTTTGAAGCAGTTTTATTAGTTAGTATCTGTGGATTTTAAATGAATATTATATCAAGTTTGAAATATAAGCAATTTCATTTCAATGAAATCTAAATTGCTCCACCCCGTTACGCGTATATGTCTCACTAGGCTGCGTGAGCCGTCGCTAGCACAAAAAATGTCTTTAGTCCTCGGAAAACGAAAATTTCCGAGTGTTTTTTAATATAGAGCTTACTTGTTATTGTGCGTCGCTTTAGATTTCCCCAAAATCAACTGTTTGGTCGAAAAGGTAAATCGTAACCTATGGAGTTATATTTCATTCACCAATCTCTCTAAACACTACTGAAGCTTAAGAGAACCAATTCCAATTTCTATTGATAGAAACAGTTACGTTGAATAAACGCTTCGTCTATTAATTTGTAACATTTGTTAAATACTATTTAAATTCGTGAGAAAAAAAATAGCATAAACATAACCTGTCGATGACAGAAGAACAACAAAACAGATACAAATTCTGATAAAAAAAATTCTTTTTAATTGTATATCAGTCATGTTTGAAGCACATATGCCAATTAGATTGACCCTTGTTCCGTCAAAGACTGAGACTTTATAACTAATTCAGTACTCTCATTTGGCCCTTCCAATTTTTTTCTAATTTGGGATACAAATGTAGTTATTCATAGTGTATTACCAACCATAATGTATCCACTACTTCAATAAATCATACATTTTGCCGTTTCACAAAGGCCTTTTTAATTTAGGAGGTCGTGTACGACCCTCTTCAACACGCCTTACGACCTTTTCACAACGGGGTCGTATCCATCTCCTTCAATGGGGTCGTAAATATATAGAACGTCATACTAGTGCATTTTGATGTTTTGTATTGAACGAGAAGATGTCATGGGAGCAGAGAAACAACGAGTTTGAAGAAACAGAGGAACAATTTTTTTTACAAAATCACCAGAAGGGAGTAAAGTTTAACGCTCGTGTCTAAATTTTGTTAAGCTTACAAACTAAGACTAACAAGTTATAATAGCTGGTCAATTAGTGGTTGTCGTCTGCTGCGTCTGCTGCGATCCAATGTATTGGACGGCGTGGCACTACGTGCACCGTGAGATATCATTCGTTCAACATCTTTAATTAATTAACAGAAGTACATGTGCTATCTTTGTCTAGTCACTGACAGTCACAATCTCGCTCTATAGAGACTACTAGAATAAATTCTTCCCACGTAAGCACTGTTACAGGATGATCATACTTCCGGGTTCTTTCAGAATCCTCTATCTTGAATTACTCTACACTCTAAATTGTGTTTTATTAGATGAAAAAGTGTCTCTCGTAATTCCGTATGGAAAAGTTAAACTCATAATGTGATACATTGTATATATTTTTATGTAATATGTTTATGTAATATGTTTAGTTGAGACATGAATAAAATATCTGTCTGTTTTCCTGTCTGGATTCGTCAGACGCACTTCCTAAACTGTCAACAGTCAGTCAAGGTAAAGGCAGCAACCGTCCTTTGACTGAAATTGGTATCAGAAGAAACACTTCGTCGACGTTTATGGCTTTTTGAGATCATTGCTCGACGCCATTCAAGAGAGTCGACTATGACGCTACAACATCGCCAGGGACGTCTACAGTTGGCAAGACAGCATTAGACATTGGCTCAACGTCATGTCAATCACAAGTTTACAGAGTTCACGGTATGAAAATTGTGTCAGGGAATGAATTGGCGTGGAAGCGGTCTCACGGCTACAAACAAGAAAAGATAGCCATCATTGCAGGGAATTTGGGATTAGATTTTCCAGCTCTTGCGGTGACATGGACAACGCCAGGCCGCCGCATTCTTCAAAGTTTTTCGGTTTAGAAGTAGGGTTGTGCTTCCCTGTCATCTACGTCAGCAGGTTTCGTAGGTTTCTTCTTGAAATTTACAATTGGCATTGATGGTGAGGAGAATTGTCACCATGGTCTATTTTCATACAGCTGTAGGCAAAGGTTTGTTCGTCATAGTTTGTTCATTATAGTGCAAATATAATGTTCACTTAGACCTATTTATTCCAGCATCGTTGACCCAAAAGAAAAGATTTTCTGAGAAGATAAGAACATATTTCTATCGAATACCTGATTATTATAATCATAGTACAGCATGAACACATTTTGAAGAGATCCATGCAACACTTGGGTCCAAAACGCAAAAACTCACATTTCTTGATTATTCTATAAAATAATCATTTCTAAATATGTTCATGAAAAAAAATCAAGATATATGAAATTGTTAAACCATGCTCTCTATTTTGACCAAAATCTTCTCGAAAATGTGTTCAAATAATTGTTTATAGCAGAAATACCACATATATGTCTCTTATATGTATAGTGAAAAACTTTCACAATGTATAGTATTTTGCTAAGAAATGGTGACTAATTAAATTTTTTGAAAAATTGTGATTTAAATAGGAATTCCTGCACAGTGAAAATTTTGTTAAGCAACTGTAGAACATGTCACCAAAGTATCTTCTAGTATCAAATTTATCAACAAAATTATACAAGGTCAATATCTTTTAAGACATTTTTTTTACCTAAGCGTGTTTATATTATTTGATATTAGAGGACTCAAATGTGACTTTCGTTTATCAAAGAAATCATTTTAAAACAAACATCTCTGAACACAGGAATGACATAAGACTTAAAATGCGCTAGTGTTATGGCATTGTCAGTTATATTTGTTGCAACAAGAGTCTTGTGGTGTCATATGTGATATTACGTACCTGGCGATATCGCCTCACCTCGCACAACCGATATCTCCTCTGGAACATATGTATTGATATCAAGATGGAATAAGTACTCTTGGGTCTAGTTTTAAAACTTTTATTCGTCTTCTATGTCTACATAATACACATGTCATCCTTCCGTCTAAATAAGACATTATTGAAATTAAAGAAATCTCTTCATTGAATGTCATGACGAATTGTACCTCGTAAGACTTCTTTTCCTAAGTTCATCTTTTGTTCTTTTGATTTTACAACTTTAGATAGTTGCTCGTGCTCGTATTTTTTTAATCTTGGTTTTCGATATGTCCAATTTGTGGAATTATTAGTATACGACTTCTTTTGACAATTTCTTGTATTCTCCTTATCGTTTTTGTGGGATATCGTAACTGCTAAACTATATGTGATTTTATGTTTATCCGCAGTTCGTTCATGTGAAACTTTATTATTGCAATTTTGTAATTTCCTTGTTACAATTATTCGTATTCTACTTGTAATGTTATTAAGTTGTTCTTAATGTGCAATTCGACAATTCACCATGTCATATCTGATGGATGTTAGTATTGTACCACTTTGACTGACAACTTTACGGTTTTAACATGTCATATTTGTGGGGTGTTAGTATTATACCATTTTGACTGAAAACTTTACGTATTAAACATATTATATGTGTGGGATTTTGGTATTATACTACTTTGACTGATAACATTACATATTTGTCATGTCATATTTGTGGGGTGTTAGTATTATACCACTTTGACTGACAAAATTACATATTTAACATGTCATATCTGTGGGATTTTAGTATTATACCACTTTGACAGACAACTTTACGTATTTAACATGTCGTATTTGTGGGGTGTTAGTATTATACCACTTTGACTGACAACTTTACGTATTCAACATGTCATATTTGTGGGGCGTTCTTATTGTACCACATCTACTGACAACTGTACGTGTTCAGCTTATCTGTGCGATGGTTTAATTGCACGACTCTGGTGACCAGTTCTAACTTCAATTTTAAAATCCTTGAACATTGGTGATTGTGAAATCTTGACAAAACTCCAGTTGTAATTTACATGTGTTATTTGTTAAATTGAATTTGCGTTTCATTGCTTCAAAAACAAATATTAAATTCGAGATAAATCGTATATATATCAGATACCTTTTGTTACCATCAACCTTGAGAGGTGTTAATGGAACGGTTCCAAGGTGAGGCAGCTGTTTTGAGAAGTAGGATTTGGTTCGAATGATAAGAACAAACTCTACTTTTTGATAAACCCGTTGACAGTTTAAACTCATAGAGCATGGTTCCGCGATATGTCGTACGCTGGCAAAGCAACAGCATCCATGATCATTGTTCCTCTATATATTACTTTATAGGTGGGTGATTAATCGTTCGAGATACTAAAACAATTGTCGGCCAGAATGGTTAATTGCGTACGAAAGTTAAAACGTTGTAAAAGTCAAGCACAAGTTAAATGGATTAGTTACATGCCAACTACATAGTAAATATATGTAACATTGCTATATTTGGGATCACACTATCTGTAGTAGTACAACAAGATCGAAGCTAAACAACCGGTAGTTAAGTTGTGTACATTGTTAGATCCCAAATATAACAACGTTACATATATTTGCGATGTTTGAAAGGTCGATGCTGGAAGAAGGTCCTTTTTCTGAGGATGTGATTCCGAATCTTGCAAAGGAATCAATCCAAAAAAGTACAAGACTTTGTACCATTGAAGATAGTGTGTAAAAAATGTCATAAGTAACTTGGACTATAACTTCTTTGAACTGAATGCGACGTTTCTGTGAAGGTTCTCACTAGCAATATTTGCCTCTCGGAAAAGAAATGCATGGAAGAGCAAAGTTAAAACGTAGTGGGATCGAATAGACAACTCGTCTACATCGAAGTTGATATTTTGTTTGAGATACCATAACGTTATCATCACGGCTAAAGGTCCTTTATACATTCGTTTATTTTGATCTTACTAGCTACTAAGACGAGTACAATATGTATAAGGAATCTACATGGGTGAAATTTTGCAGAAAATTCGACTTTTGGAGAGATATATTTAATCGAATGCAAGTTTTAGGTTTCCCTTAATGACCGATACATTCTTCGAAAATCATAGTAAAATGGTTTGGGAAATCTTTCCAATCTTAAACAAATATTACGATATAAATGAAATGGAACTTCAAGCGTGAATCTCGACTTGAAAACATAAGTCATGAAGCAGATTTCTGCTTAGCGAACTTGATGATCGGTGCCTTTCAGTTTACCAGATCTATTTTGATCTTACCACCGAGTAAAGTGTATAAGAAAAGCTAAAACGGTGTAAAATCTGTATCACACTTTATTACGATCCAGCCAAGAACCCAGCCGCTCTCACACACACACGCACGCACACGTGGAGACGAGGAATATAGGGACAGAAGGGAGACATAGTTTTATTTGTAAGGCCATCTGAGGACGAGCAATGCCCGTGCAGTCTTGAAACAGAGTAGGAAAATAGCATCTTCAAAAAACTTCCAAATGGTCGAAACAATAGATAATATTTTCCTGACGCCAGATTCCAAAATATCGTGTTGTAATTCCAGCCAAACAGACCTTAACGTGGTTTTTGGGATGAGTCATGTGACTGTGACGTCACGAGGGAGCACGAGGTTGTCTCGAGCGGCACGTGCATGTTCATTTTCCGACACTTTTCTTGGAGACGAGCCAAGGTGCAGCTGGGCAGACTTTCCATAGACAAAGTGACATACCTCCTCCTGAAAAAAAGGAATGATGTTGTTTAGATTATAGCCAAATACTTATTGACAGATACACATATCTTCCTACGTAAGCTCTGTTACAGTTAATCCATAAACACTTATATAACTTTGAAGACTTTAAATGAACTTCCACAAGAAAAACATAGGAAAGACAAGGATTCTGTATCTCATGATCTTTATCATTCATCAGATAAGCGAGTCAACTCATGATTGAAAAGGTTTTTTTAATTTACAAAAACAAAATGATAAATCTTGTATGTAAGAAAACAAATCAGAATAAAGACTGAAGGGAAATGTCCCTTCTAAAATAAATAAATCGTTTTCTGAACAAATTGAGAATGCGATATAACGAAATATAAACTGCAGAATACAACGGGACATAAAAATAATGATAAAATTAAAGTAAACAAAATGTACCTTAAATATGGGAAAATAGCCAAAATAATATTATTATAATATTAACTAAATCAAATGTAAATATCATTTTAATAAGGTGAACTGAGTTTAACTACTTGTAGATAAATGTATTTACGACAAACTTACTGAAGCTAATACACATTTGAAAAGAAATAATTTGAATTAACGGAGAAACAACTAAACTTGGTTTAAAGTAACGATGAAAATGCAAACAGACTATATTGTATAACGTCAAGTTCTTCAAAGTTGACGAATGAACACATTATGTCTGTGTAAAGAAGCTGTTAGTTGCCTAATAGCTTATGTTATAAAACAAAGCTTTAAATGAAGATTCTTGCTCATTTGTCTTAAAATATTAAGATTTGAGGACTTCTGTTAGGCAGGAGGGTCTTTGTCATACATTGATGTTAGCCAGTAATCGTGGGCCAACTAACGTCTTCCCATGCATCATTAACTATTTATAACCAGTTGTTTATTGTTGCATACGTGAAACACAAAGTGCCCCCTTTCAATCTTTTCACCGTTAACAAAGCCCGGTTGCCAGAAACGTCAGAAAGAGGCAGTTATGACTTGATCACCAGGTGTTTAAGTCAACTAGGCACAATCAACTCTTGCAGCAAATAAGTGTCGCACATGCAAGCTTCTTTTCAGTCAGATAGGCCATTTATAGCCTCCCTACTGTCCGAGAGACTAATTTCAAAAGCGTCTCAATAAGCATACTTCCGCTTACAAGGTCCACCGGAAGTCTCACCATGTGACACGAGATCTCTCACGTCTTCAAGTTGCTGTTTACGCCGTTTTGTAACTTCGAAAAGAGTCTTTACGAAACAAGCCTATCTATTGTTGAAAGTTGAGTCATTATGTATTTGCAGGATAAAAATCCTTAGCCGTCATACAATTCAGGAATTTCGTTTAAAAAGGCGTAAAAAGATATCCTTTTTAATTTTGTTTTTTACTTTAGGGATGTAATTAACTTGCGAAATTAAGGGACAGCGCATGGCTATTATATTTGAGGTTTTGTTGTTCTTTGGTTAGAATAGTTTGATGGTTTTATTTCATGTTATGTTTCCTATTCACGCTATTTAAATCCGATGGAACAAAAATCAAATTATCAAATCTACCATTGAAATATTACATTATAGAATGTCAGTTTTCAAACCCAAATAACAGTCTTTAGGAAAACCTTCATCCATGATAGAAATTGTTTCAATGAATAAGATAGGAGACAAAGTCAATCAATTTCACTAATTTTACTAACACTTAACACAGCTTTTACAAGTCATTCGCGGGAATTTTATAAATCCAATGATGTTTCATATTTGCAATTACTAACTTCATTAACAATGAATAGGAAATGACTCTAATCTCAAAATCTCTGTTTACTTTGTTAAGTCACGTTTATCAATAAAAAATCGAAAAGAGAATGGACAAATGTCATTTAGGTTTAAAGTTCTTAATTAAACCTTATACTCTGTACGTCTGAAATTGAACAGGGGCTTCATGTGATTAGTTCACTGATAATAAACACAAGGTTCGATATCGATAATAATTGTGTATCGCGTTAAGGATAAGCTTCGCGGAGAGGAGTTAACGTATGACTCTCACGAGAAACGGCGTGAAACGGCTTTGCATCCGGTTCCGAAGATCCGGTCAGAAACGTTAATTGAACAGCTACTTCTGTGTAACTAATGATTCTTCGTATTACATTTCCCTAACAACAACCCTTGGGATTATTCTATCGAGGTTGAATGATTTGTTTTCAATAGATGACAAAGAACATTGCTGCCAAAGCAACGATAAACTCACTGATGTATTTCACGGTGAAAACAAGAAAGATTTGAAACGACTTTCTCAATTAGAAATAACGATATCTCTCCAAATGGTGTGTGGTATGTTATCGATCACTGGTTATAGGTGATGCAGAATGTCTCCTTTATTGTTGTTTCTTGCACGTACGAGGCAAGTTATGAATAATTTAGGTGACTTTACTAAGAT
Organism: Phorcus lineatus; assembly: GCA_921293015.1. Lineage (NCBI taxonomy): Eukaryota > Metazoa > Mollusca > Gastropoda > Trochida > Trochidae > Phorcus > Phorcus lineatus. The sequence continues at coordinate 9,823,311 of OV121094.1, read as the reverse complement.
AAAAATTAAAATGACAAGCTATATTGTTTTCATACTATTTTTTCAAAGATAAAACGTTATATCTTTTTCATTATCTTTTTAAATTAAAATATTAAAAAACAACCCGAAAATAATAAATAAGCTTTAAGGTCAGTAAAGATCCTATCCTGACCACTATTTAACATCGAAAACACTTTCGTTAAATTATCTTGACATTTGGTATCGAGCAGATGATAAGATCTAAAAAAAACTTACATATCAGAAACACAACGTACATAAGAACCGCATCTGTATAAAGATATTGAGTGTTGAAAATGAGTATTTTTTTAACAACGTATAGATCAAGTTCTGTAGAAAAGTGCGTCAATATCATACTAGAAACACACTTATCGAGAGACAAAAACATATTTACAACGGATATATAACTGGAACCTTTTTCGTATTCAAGTAACAGCGTTTTTCCTATTCCTGAGAGCTAAAGTATTCGTAAACTTCAACACCACGCACCTGTGTCTATTGAATAAGTGCTTCTAATATTTCCCCGAAATGTTATACACATGCTCCTGGTATCTAATGACACTTCTTCAATCGGTTCACGAGGGCGGGGGATGTACAATTGCTTTTGTTTCCTCCAAACAGCACGTAACGTCAAAGACAAGGGGCGGATAACTCCGGGTCAGGGCGAAAAGATGGCCAATTACTTCTCAGGAAGCCTCAGGCTCCCGCGAGACTGAACGAAACTTGGCTAATGACGCACGAGATTTGTAAGAAAGGGGAGACAAGTGCGCTCAAAGGGTCAAGGCTTTGTATTAACCAGATGTATTTCTATTCAACAACAAGAAATCGCCAATGAAGCTAATATACCCGATGTCCGTTGGCTATCCAAAACGAGGCTTGTTTACAAGCTTGCCGCTACCCACGGGAGACCAGACTTTGCCTTGAGGGAAATTTCAAAATGGCAGATTTTCGGTAGTGTTAGCAGTGACATGTTGGAACGATGTCTCGCCTTGCTGTTGGGTTATAAAGCGTTATACTTCATAAATTTTCTCTATTAATTGGTTTCTATCGAACAAAAAACGTAAAACAAATAGCTTTACGTTACTATTTTATTTCATGCTAAAAATTCACCGGTGTTTTTTTATTTACATTGATAGTTTTTCAAATTCATTTGTTACTAGTTTTAGTGATGCCTTAACGACGCTGGTGCTTTTACTTCCTAATTCAATTTTCATTTGTAACTTGTTTTAGTGATACCTTAAAGGCACTATAGCATGTCTGTGTGAAAATTTTATTGGTTCATGTCTTCCTCATTGAATATTACGCAGCCAAAATTTATTCTCTTCAAAGGGTATACTATTTCAAAACTCGATAATCTGTAGTCATAGAATAAAGTGTCAGGTAAGAGCGGAAACTGGTGGCAGCCATTTTTTTAATGAACAGCTTGAAATCATTCAAGTTATAAAAATGGTTAAACTTGTACGTTCGTATCCTTTTATTCATTAAAAAGATTTTTTTGCAATTGGAAACATTTAATTTCGTTTTCGTGATATCTATTTATTTCATGTAAAAACGTGTGACAGTGTATTTAAGTGTATTCACTTCAAAGAAGGAAGCTGTTTGAAATCACACAATAGTTAAAAATCACAGTGATCAATCACATTTGAACTACTCCCTTTAGAAGAATTTTAATGAAACATTTTGAAAACCAATTTTATCAATAGAATCGCCGACGCTTAAAGCAAAAATAAAATACACCTTTGAGATTAACTACGAAATATATGTTATCAGAAGAACAGTTAATTGCATTCACACATTGAATGTAATAAGTTTTGGTTGGGTAATGTAACAACACCTTAGGACGCATTGTTGATAGGGAATTTTGTTGTTTATACATTACTCTATTATGTTTATGAAGTAGTAACTATTACCTTCATGAGTTTTTCTCACTGTCAGGAAACTTTGCAAGAGAACTAACCTGCTCCTTTACATATCAGTACAAGTAAGATCGAACCTCAGAGTTTACCAATATCGCGAGATGTTTCGTTTAAGCATATAGGTATGTTTTACTGCTAAAAAGTTGAGTTGATTAAATACATGTGCAAAACTTGCGTAACTTGTTAGATAATATGTCCAATTGACGTAGGCAGGCCTTTCGTCTACTAGAACAACAAGAAGTTTTGGAAAGTTTCAGTTATGATTATAAGTATAACGCGAACGTAAACTTACAATAATATGTTGTGTATTTTTCATTTAAGAGAATTGATATAAAACGTTGACATTCTGTCAAATGAAAAACGGTAACTGAATATTTTGCAATTTTTATCCTGCCTTAAAGTTTCAGTTTGAGAAACGATGCCTACTGGTGAAATAAAGTAACTGAACATCGGGCAATTTTTATACTGCCATAAGAGTGATACAACGATTTCTACCTGGATATCTCTTGGTTAAATCAGTAGCGTGTGTGAATCTCACCTTAAGATCTCAAGTTCGAATCCCGATGGATAAAGTAACTAAACATTGGGAAATTTTGATACTGCCGTAAGGGTGATAAAAAGATTTCTACCTGGATATCCCTTGGTTAAATCAGTAGCGTATGACTCTTACCTGGAGGTCTCATGTTCTAATCCCGATGGATGTGATCTCAAAATCACTTCTGTTACGACCAACTGTTTTGGGCCCTATTCAATTTTCATGCCATTTTCGCATTCGATAGTAATAATCCTTTAGTTTTTTTAAACATTCTGTTAGTATTTTGGAAAAGACTCATTGTACTTAAACTCTACAATGCTGTTTCAAACTGAAAACACCATTCAGACAAGAATTGAGTTTTATCAATAACTAAACAATCTGCAGATGAAAAATATCACATCTGGTTAAACACATTTTCGTACATTTATCACATCCGAGGAGATTTTGACCACCTGGCCGAACTGGCCCCTCTCTCCACATTTGATACGGATTGAGTTGTATATTTTCTCCCAACAAAGCTTACTGAAGGCATTTCTTCTCAAATAACCTCTGTTACAAGGTGGTCAATTTATTTGCCAGAAAGAGAGAATCCTGTTTTGTCGCAATGAAAGAGCTATATGCCATCATAACATAGCATTCGGTATGAACATGAGTTCATTCAACCGTTAGATGGGCAAAGATTCCTTTCAATCCAGAAGTCAGTTGGCGATCTAACACGATTTGTAACTTAACAGATGTAAGAAATGATATCAAACAGGTCAAGACACATGAAACGTGAAATACGACCACCTTGTAACAGAGGATATGTGGGAAAAGGGTTGAGTAACCTCCTTTGGGAAAATATGTGATCAAGATGGGCATGATAATTTCTTCTTCAAGCTAGATTAGATCTATATTAGTTTTATGTTAAGATCACAACCTACAAAAAAATTATTGTCTAAAAATATCTAAAAAGTTACTTTGTCAACAGGTCATGATTGCTTCCATTATCCAGCCAGACCCAAGCAGAACTAATGGAGCAGTGTATACAGGAATAAAAGCCTTCAAGCCAAAAATCCACTTGACAAATACGCCAATGTAGTTTAATATCGCCCTCTTTGGAAAATATAATGTCTCACGCCACAAACGCCATCCAAGTAATGATGATTGGCAGTAAAAATAGTTTTAGTTGTTGTCGTTTGTCCTTTAATCTCAAACCGTTTAGCAGTGACTGAAATATTGTGTTGTTAAATGTTGTCAGATATAGTTAACTTCATTAACTCCTAACCTGGTAGTGTGTTTAGTCACATGATAAGACAATGAATGAAAATTGGCTGGTTCTCCACAATCAAGTAATATTTCTTTCACTGAATTTAAAATTGTAATTACAATTACACTGTATGCACCAAGAATATTTATATAAAAATTATTTAATTCTATCATTTAGTTTATATGCTTTAAACTATAAAATTTATTTCAAATTTCATCATAATTTTGGAATATTTTTCTTATAAAATGAAATATTATTAAATGTAATTCAGTGCACAGGTCCTTTGATATTCTATGTCAAATAATCGATTAGCTTTTCTGAATTTCTCCTTAAATATTGCAACACATTTCATAAAACCTTCGAATTGATAATATTATGATGATTAAATTCGACATTTTCCCATTATTTGTATTTTAGAACTTTAGTCTGGATCCTCAAAGACATTTTTACGTTTGTGATGAGAAATGACGGTTGTCATGGCAACAACCTAACGTAAGTAACTTAGTAGCAAGGATACTGTTGGATATTACATTATTATGTGACCTGATATACATCTGTTTTCCTCGTACGGACATATATACCAAAATCATAAACCTTAAATGTAGACCATTTTCATGACAAAGCATGATGTTTTCATTTGTAGCGCTTTGAGCACGCCTTGTATGGACTATAGCGAACAATAAGTACCCATTCATTATTATTATTATTATTATTATTATTATTATTATTATTATTATTATTATTATTTTTATTGTTGTTGTTGTTGTTGTTGTTGTTGTTGTTGTTATTATTATTATTATTATAAGATTGCATTTTGGGTTTTTGTAATAAACAACTGAAAGATTGTATTATGGTTTTTGTAAGAAACAACTCAATTAAATCAATTCCGTGCCCATGTGGAAAGATTTAATCCAATGCAAATTTTAAAAACTGATCCGTTGACAATCCCAAAGCATTCACATTTTAAAAAACTAGAGTATCACTCGCAGCAGGACACGTCAGTTTACATGTAAAGGATTACAAACATTTAGCTGTGTTTGATAACTTTCACTCTTTCTCTTGAGTCAGTGTATCGATTAAATAGTGACGCTCAGCTGGCATTGGAAGCTTAGTTACTAACTCATAAAACGAATTAATCCTCGAGTGACCTCTATGCTATATCACTGCAACGTCTTAAACAATCTTTGGTAATATTCACAATTCATTTTGCCTTCATTTATACTTATTAGAGGCTTTCATGAAACTACAGGGTCAGTAATCAACAGGAAACTCCATTGCTTAAAATCTTATCATTCTATTTATCTATTTACAAAAGATTAGTAATCTTAATAAGAACTTAAAACACGATATATATCAAGGAAGCGGATGTCTTCAAACGCTGAATTAGTCAGAAGTAAAACGTCAAGCTTGATACACAATTGTGCCCTCATTCGAAATTCTTGGCCAAAAACTTTACCCTTTAAAACTTTTATTGAATTGGAATGTTTGTAGAAAGGATTGTTTAAAGTAACAATTAGAGAGTTCCTTTCATGAAATCATTACCACTTCAAAAGCCAACCACGGGTGGTTGTAAGCTTTTCCCTCATGATCTGTCTTTTTCCTTTGTCAGGCAGCAATCGAATTATCTCACAACACCCAACCATAGGGATTCTATTTGATCTACAAGGACTTTTTCGATGGATTGATTTCGTAACCAAAATCCAAAGCACAATCTGCCCACATTTGAACTTTTCCTCTAACTTTCAGCATGGGTTCTTTAAATTTGTAACGAGTTTTATATTCGGAAAGTCGTTTTTATGTCAAGGTAACAGAAATGTTGTGAAATATTCACATCGAAACGTTTTTATCAGAGGAAAAAGATAAGAATGATCATCCCGATTACCGTTTGAGGCAACAATAAAATTCAAAAGTAGGCTTAGGGCATTTTTTTGGGTTAGAGAATTGGATGGGTAAATATTGTTTTATAATTAATGCCCCTAAACAAATTCCATTTGAAACATTTTGCTTATGGTTTCATAAACAGCTTTTCCCAGATGTTACCTACGAAGTGTCTGCAACATTTTCGTATTCCTTGTTCCCTGTTTGTTTCATTACTTTCAAAGCACCTATCATATAAATATCATGGTCTTTACTTAAGATCATTTATCCAAACGTTACGATTTTTTGGGAAGAAAGGATCATAATTACAAACGATACTTATAGTACTACACAAACATATTTGACAGGAATTTATGCAACACTGGGATCGAAATGCAAAATAAATCTCTTGATTATCTCATAATGTTGTCATTTCAAAAGATTTTGTTGGGTTTAAAACGCAGGATATACAGAGGTTATCATGCCAGTGTGGTTTAGGATGGTAAATAATATTATCCTCCTGCATAAGGGATAAATAGTTTTTTTGCCAGCCTTGGTGCGTTTAATACAATGCATAATTCCTAATGCAGGATATTTACCATCCCAAAACATACGAGCATATCAACCTGTTTCTCATAAAATGTCATTCTGCATTCATTTTGCAATAAAGCTTGACAATATTACTGAAGCAGCTGGAGTTTTCTTGACAAGCGCGCAGTGATTCATGCTAATGGCCAGCGTTATGATTTTCACTGTAAATTATCATAACATGAATTATCCTAAATTATGCTTTGAGTTGACCAAATGTTTTTTTCAATGACCAAAACGTTTCACTGATTTCGGCGATTTTTGTTACTTGGCTTAAGATACCATGATTTTAAATGGAAATGAAAATGACTCAATTCTATGTCAGATTCAGACATATAATTTTCCGTTTACTAGTGAGGCGAGCCTATCTCACTTAGAGATGAGAGTTACTTCCCTTCTAAATGCATATGGCAGCTTGCATAAATACAGCAAGATGGATTGATTAACTGAAAATAAATCTAATCCCAAATTACAAAGCAACATCTTAGAAACAGCAAAAGATGAATGTCAAGGCATTGAACATGTGTCATGTGACTCAATCTGCTTCTCGTGAGTAAAATGTGAATTCGCTGACTCAGTTCATTAATTGAAATAAAATCTTTTCGGAAGAATTTAACCAACATTGGAAGTTGTTTGGCACTTGATCGTGAACTTCACGGACCGGCTGCACAAAGTCAAAGTCATTGCTTCAATTCATTTTTATGCGTTAGATTATGATTACTATCCGTTTGTGAAGATGTTCGAAATAATAAAGAGCGTAACATTAAAGAACTATTCAAAGAAGTTCAGTCACTTCACCCTTGTGATTTGCATCGGCATCCGTACATGTAAATTTAACCCAAACGGATATAAAAAAATATCCGCTGGCTTTCTTATGCTGAAAAAAACTATCCATATTGATATTTTATTGTAGAAATAAGAAAATTGTTACATTTTTATTTTTTATCCCCCTTTTGGGGAAATTTAAAACCACAAAAATTTCCCTTATATATGTAGTGTAAAAATGATCTCTTCACAATATGATCTTTAAGTTTGATTCTAAAAATGATCTCTTCACAATATGATCTAAAAGTTTGACTGTAAAGAAATGGTGACTTATTCAATTTTGCGAAAAATAATGATTTTACAAAGGAATTCTTACATAGTGAAACAAACTTTTGTTCAGCAGCTTAATATCATTTTTTTTACATAGAAATAGAAATTCACTCAGGGTGTATATATGACCGCAGCAAAAAACGACTGCAATATAGACAAATTAACATCAACTTTAATGTCTTGAAGATTATGTTTCATAATTTTGTATGTGGCTTAAATAAGTTCTGAGTTTTAGTTCAACTCGCCTTTCTAAAGTTACATTTTATCTCTTCACTGTTAACATTATGATATTTTCCTTTTTGAATGTTCAGAAGTAACAATTATGCGTTCCATTTACTGTACATGTTAAATAAAGAGAACTTCTCTGTTTAATAGCACCATTATAAAGTTTGACATATCTGACCCAACAAAATACTCCGTGCCTCTTCAAGAAAATAATATTCCATATCAACACTTAAAATTTTAAAATGTAACACGAATAAATTTGTAGGTTTCGTTTCCAAACAGTACCTGATCGGCCCTGCAGGGGAGCTCTGAATCTCTTCTCCTCGTTGTTGGCGAAGGCTGCTGGCGGTGCGAGGTCAGGAAATCCTGGAGCTCCTTGCATCATCGGTTTGTTGAAATTGAGACGGTTCGTAACCGCCATTAACCGAGAGAGCATCATCGACCTCTGAAAGACGAAAAACTTTGGTTACGAATGTTCGGGGACGATACATAACATGAGAACTATTTATGACGAAAACCTTTCATTAACAAAAACTGTTATGTAAATGAATTGCGTTTGTATTCAATATGTGACTCCTCGACATGCGTCAAAATAGGTTAAAGGAAACCTGCTGGGCAACATTACATTCGTGGTCGTTTTGCCAAATTTCTAATATCATTTAAGAATGATGAACGATTTTAATTTCATCACACCATGACTTCATCGAAATGATGACGTCATGTCATAATCAGTTTTTCATTTGTGACGTCACAGCATACCGATGCTATCAGGGAATTATGAAGGTCAGATATCAACAAACACGTAACGAAAGCTATACATCGTTTGATTTCACAAAAGCTGTCTTTGTTGTCAGGGCCATGTTGAGCATATAGCGATGCATGCGCATGAGGATATAAGTTGTCCGATTTCAAGGCTTTACCCCTACCTTAAAATTTATACGCATAATTCAAGATAGGCTTACTACTTCTCACTATAAACGTTAATTTCAATTTAATTCTAATGGGTTAGTATGTATACCTTTCAGGCCATAGTACACTTTTCTAATACATTCTACATGAGATGTGAATACAGTATATAACCGATTTTCATTGACGTTATTGACGATGTTGTTTAAGTAGACTTTGAACTTAGATTTGAGTTATAAGGAAGCTTTTTATCTCTTCATAAATAATTGATATTTGTACCATTTACATGTGTATCAATATCAATGACAATAACGTTCACATAACTGAATCATGTGATAGAATCATCAAAAAATATCTAGCTTTCTTTTAAAATGATGTCAACTATAACATTAAACAGCTTGCCCCGAGCTTACCAGTGTATTGTATTTATGAACATGTTTATAATTATTTCAATCGACAAAACTTATTATTGAAATAGAAGAGAGAAGAGAATTATAATCGAAAAAGAATTATCATTAATCATTTAATTTCTGTCATTATATAACCTTAATCTTCTAAAATCAGAATCCACATAGATTAAATGATCATACTTTATGTCTTGAAGCGATTATTACTATTAATTTACAAGGGCCACGTGTAACACAATATCTAAAAGAGCCAATATGAATGATTTCCGCGTACCATGTCTCTAAAAATAAGAAATAAATATCGTTTGGTATACCCTTAAGGATAGCATACATAAAATGGTCGTTATAACTTGAAATAACCAAGGTAGGATGAAAAAGGTTATTTGCATTTTCGCAATAACATAAGGAATAATAGTTTCCAACTTTTTTAAATAGTGGGAAAATAAGTTTGACATTAAAACTGAAAATGACAAAATGAAACTTTAAAGGTAAAGTTTACATCAGGCGTTATAACTACAAATGGCAAGCTACATTTTATCATAATCAATACTGTTCTAAGGAGACCCTTAAGACCCGTTATTATGAATTTCATTTTCCATCTTCAGTTTTTTAATGTCAAAGTGATTGATACAAATGACAAATCGTAAAGAAATCTCTTCAAATATCGCACATTGTTTTGAAGAAAGTTATGGACATGTTTCAAAATGGAAAATGACAAGATATGAAGTCAACAGTTAAAAAGGAAAGAAAAATAATGATTTCAAATGAGATTTGACCATTGGAGCCTTTAACATCTCTGGATTACATTTGTCATATTTTGATTTTCACATTTTTACCTCCAAGTGTATTTTCCGCACCCCTCTAATGATAGCTAAGAACTGAGATAACTAGTAATTGTTATAAAGAGAGTCGTAAAATACTGTAAATATATTTTTGATGCTTTCATTAGTTAGAAAGTATTGTCATAGTGACATTCATATGTAAGATTTTGATTTCTTTTTCATAGAGTAAACTTATTTGAGCATGTTATAAAGTTATCATTAAAAGTTAGGCTTTATGTTTTGTCATTTGACAATTTTTCCTCCATTCAGTATTTTTAAAACACCATTAACATAATCATATAATAACGCTCAAACGATCGATCCAATTGCCAAAATCAAATCTCGTCAAACAATGTAATAGGGCTATTCGTCATTCCTTTGTTCAGGTATTCTTAGAATTTTGATACACTTTGATAACATTAAGGAAGTTCGACATGTGAATGGAAGAATTACCTGAAAAATAACAAATCCTTTTGGTTCTCAAACTAAACAAAGTGTACGCGGCGTACAAATTACTGCGCTAGAGACTCCATCCTATCGTTTAGCTAGCAACACAAAGAGTTATTTCAAAGGATAAACGTTGCTTAAGCCCCAAATCACATCGGAAGGTGTCTACCGGATGAGGCGCGCTAAGCGTGACAAGTTGATAAAAAAGGTGATGTATTTCATGTTTTTCAAGACAGCTTTTTAGTGTGCGAACACACAGTTAATCATATCGAATTAAAGAACAACTTTCGCTGCTTTGGTATCAATAAACCTCAATTGATTATTTCTGTGAAAGGTTTTACAGTGTATAGCGACGTCTGAAAAAAGTGAAAGTAATATCTCTAACATAGAAAATAATACAATAGGTACATGTAATGGGGAAAAATAGTTTTCAGCATTAATTTAAAATGCAATTTAAGAACATATGTTTGATATTTCGTGTGTAACTAATTTGCCATTTCCTTTCAGTTTTCATTTAACATAATTCGGGGAAACTTGGTGGCATTACGGAAATGTTTTACCTTAATTAATCATTTTAACAAAATACATTTTAAATTTTAAAGCTACCGTTCTCAATAATGAATAAGACTGATGATTTATCATGTATCAATTCAATCATTTTTTGCATTCTCATATCTTTTGTCACGCTTCAGACTATAAAAACTTAGGTCATTTAGTTCATTTTGTGTTATAAAAGGGGTCATGGCGTCCAACTGTTGTATTATTAACGACAACATGTCCATCACTTTCTAGAAGCATTCTTACAAGTTTGAAGCACCATTGTATTTCTGTCTCATCTACACAGGCTTGTTGTGTACAATTGTCCCCTGGCCCTTAATTATTCCCTAAAAACATATTGAACACGGAACTTGCTGTTTTATCCAAAGGAGGCAAAACCGTTAATTCTTTTATGACACGAATCGAGGACCAATTTGCCTCTCAAGAACAGAGGTCAAAAACTCCAGTGGGAAACGATCATTTGTAGTACATTTTATCATTCTTTCGACATCAGACCACCTTTTTTTCAATGGTTCCTGAAAGTGTGTGGATTAATTTCAACCATTGTTTTATTGTGCCTGATACATTATTGATAGGGATATAAGATATTCACTTGGTAAAAATGATAATTTTCACAGTTTTCACATTTTTTTCTTAGATTGAAAATCTTTTTTATTTGGATATGGGACTTAAAAGCATAGAGAGATTTTGGTATGTTTTTTTTTTAGAATTTCAGTATGATCTTTTATCATGATAGTGTATTCACATTCTCAAACCCTCTATCAGCTATAAATTTAGACGTTTATTTTTGATAAATATTTAAGATAGTCTGCAAAAAGTGTAAAAACAAATTACTTGCTGTAGGCAGGTGAATCAATCATGAAAATTATTCATACTCTCGCATCTTTTTATGTAAAGTAAGGCTGACAAAAGATGGTCATCATAATTTGAAAGTAATGAGTGGGCGAAAAATCTTTGAAGTTAGAAGACTTCCTCCCTCACTTGTACGATGTCGGTCACTTTGTCAGCATTTTCGAGAAAGTACGCCAGACATATCGACAAAACACGGCAAATGTGGTCGCCTTGTCGCACTCCTGTATAAAACGCTGTGATTACAGATCGATATTAATGTGATTTTCAGTCATATTCTTGGAGGCGCCCGAATCAAATGGAATAGATAATGGCATATTTTACCATTACCGTGTCATTAGGCGTTTAATGCGGATAAGACTAGACAAATAGTTCTAACATTTGATTTCTACTTTTGGAGGAGGACAGTTTTATAGACCATACATTGCGATGATGGAAGATAAGAGCAGAACATTTAATGTAATATTATTTTCTCGATTGCTTAAGTTACTTACGTATTATATTTTTCAATAAAAACAGTGGGTTAAACGATTAAGGGTTCAGGATGGATAAGAAGTATTTCGTTATTATGAAATAATGCCTATCTTGGGCTGTAGACAAGATAGTAGAAAAATCCGACATTGATACTGGGTACTGTTTTTAAATCAAATGTAAATATTCTTTTCATTAAGAAACCGTTGACTTACCGAACGTTTATGATTTAAATAGCAAACTGTAATATCATTAGAGGGCCAAGAAATCTTTTTACTCATCCCGATCATCTATAGCCGTTGAGGAAATAATCAAGTACAACAACCACTGGCGGCCATTTTTGTGTGATCACATTTTCATTGTCATCATTTTAGGTATGGAAAAGGATTTGCCTAGCTTAACTGATCATGTCACGTTCATTTGAAACTGCTTTTTTTTTAATTTAAAAACATTGTCTTGTAATTGGAAACATTTATTTTCGTTTTTGTCAGATTTCTTTATTTCTCTATGAAAACGTGATTCTGTCCTTTCAAGATGTGAATTTAAGTTATTGTGACACTGCTTTTGAATTTTAGTTGGATTTTGCTTGAAAAATTAAATTACCAAAATGCGCATTGAATTTTATGAGTTTCTTTTCACAATCATTCTCGCAAAACAGCTTCCGTGTTACCAATGTAAAGCATACTCTGTTAAAAAATCTCATTAAAGTCTCTAAAATATAAAGAGAAAGTCGTTATTATACCCTGTGAAAGCAACATAAATATTTTTTAAATGTTTAAATAAATCATACATATGAAACTGTCTTGTACAAAACATAAAGTTATCGGCATTATTTGAAACAGTATCTTACATAGATTTTTGAATGGGTTAAAGTGGATACAAATATTTGTCCTTGTTAATTGTTGGAAATCAATAATCGTTCTGTTATCCAATTAGACAAGACTTCACGCGGGCTATTCATTACTGATTTATGGCAGTGATAACAATCGATTAGGCCTAAGATTACATCGAGCAAATACTCTCGTTCACCACCTCAGAAACCAATATTGTCACCAATAAATTCCTTTGCTTCAGACTCGCCGTCTGCTGCTATTTTTATTCTTAAAGGTACTGTAGCACATCTTTATCGCATGATTTTTTCAAATTGCAAAATGATTTCCTTCGTGGGGATTAACATTTCATTTTCAGCCAAATAATACGTAGTCGTAAGGTAGTATCATGGGAAATTTCTTGATTCACTTTGACTTTAACCTTTTAATTGTCTATTGCTAATGAAAAATTGTTATCATTATCATTATTATACTTCTATTTATTAAAGTATGAGTTTGTGTAGATTTGAAGGATTCTAATTGAAACTACTCAATGTTATAAACAAAGATCCCTCCTTCTTGCTTCAGATTAATGACATGGCGTTTTGCAGAACAGTGGTTCTTAAACGACACTCTGTACGCATTTTACTAAATTGTTACGACTACACCTACATCTTATAGATAATTCTGTTTCAAATTAATGTGTTGATTAAATGTCATATTTGTAATATCTGCAGCACAATTTGAAATTATATTTTAAAAGCTTTAACTGAAAGTCTATGATTAATGTCACGTGCTTTCTCTTGTCAACTTCAGTATTACTTACCGAATAAGAACTTTAACGAATCTGATAGCATTTACATTATTGAAGTAGAAAATAAAATTAAAAAAGGGTTTAATAGCTCTGGTTAAATCTATATATGCTAAACAAATTTCATCCTGAAAAATTAATTGCTAAAAGAAATAATGACACACTAAAGATTCAAAACAAATGGTATCCTTTCATCCAATATCTTTATCTTTAAATTTTAATATTTCATTGTATTCTATATTTGTATCAGATTCGACCGTCCTTGCCTGTCATTGTTATGACAGTATTTTTCTGTCACTAACCTTAAAATCAATTTATGGTTTACATTTGTGCTTGAATGATAGATTAACCGTTTGAGGCAAGCTTGTAAGTAAAAAATGTTCTAATTTATCAACATGCATGAAAATTACAAGTTATGGTGAAATTCCGTGCAGCATGGTAATTAAATTTTTGGATGTTGACATAACATTGAAGGATCTGGCATTTAATTATATTGACGAAAACATTCAATGGGGTTAACTAGCTTTTAAGGCTAATTGGTGCTTGAAATGAATTTTAGTCTCAAATTTGTTTCAAAGGTTCCTGACATTCGGCAATTTTATGTTATAGTGCTAAACTGAATTGTTGAACTTGAGACTAAGAAACGCCTAGTGTGCGTGGTGAATCGTGAAAAGTTATACCTGAAATCTTGCAACTTCTGACAAAAAGAAATATTTATCATTAGAAATAAACACAAAACTAACATATGCAATCCTATTAAACTAAAATCAGTTTAAGTAGATGTTTTGGGGCAATTTGGTGTTTTCCAGTTATTTAACGAGATACATGTTGTGCTATAAATAAATTATGACTTTTTTGATGAGACTTATGACTTTTAAGATTTGTTATACATAATATCAGTGAATGCAATCTACAATGACTCCGAAATACATTTTTCTATATGTAACACTTCTTAAATGAAATGAAGTTATCAAAAACTATATTATTTATTTACAGTTTTTATATTCTTGTTTTTCGATTGTGCGTTCAAAATATGCAATCTTATCTGGATATATCATAAATTACTCCTTACTTAACCATATTTGTTTCATTATACCCAAACGCTCACAATGCCTTCGTTTTGAAATCGTTATTTCGTCTGGATGTTGAAATATATTCGGTAATAACTTTATTCTTAGATTTGAAGATGTCATCACAAACAGTGAGTTGGGTTATTAAAGAAGTACTTGATGATTTGATCGCCCAGCGAATGGGAGAATTAATCATTTTACAAATATTATGACCATTTCCATCACAAACATTGTTCGATTTCAAACAAATTCATAATGTCAGGAAATATGAAAAGTCTATAGTATAATTTAGAACGAAATATTTCTCATTCGCAACACATGATTTGTTAATGTCAAAATTAAACATTCAAATTTTAATCAAACCGGCATTCAGTATTAAAATCAATTGCGTAATATGGTTGAAAGACGACCAACTGGCCGAGTATTAATTATAATGATGAATGTCACATCCTTTAATAATAAGTCTAATCCTTTTTTATAAATCATTTAATTTTGTATAATTTACAATTTTATTTTGTAATTTGCCTCTAATAGTCTATCAAATAGAACAAACACGATATTTTCACCCTCGTTTATCACAAATATTAGTAAAATGGATACATTGTTAGACTTTGTATTAAGTAACAGTCTAATTAAATACCAAACAATAAGGGAGTCTATAAAATGTTGTATTTTAGATGAATATTGACAGATCATTTATAAATGTAGCATCAAGACGCTTCCTTAAACAAACCTTAAACTAGATGTTTTACGATGTTGAAAGAGGGCCCTACGGTTACTTGAGGTGTTTTGGGCTACGATCCCTAAATCGCTTTATCACAGTCATTCAATTGCATCAATTTGTTATAAAGTGACGTCAACGATATCTAATGTTATGATGTTATAAGTTGTAATATAACACTTTATCTTCATTTTCTTATCAATTGTTATGAAAAAAGATTTAGTCTGTGACAACTGCTCAGTTTTGTCACCATTTATAGCCACAGCCAGAATAGGAGAAAATGCTCTTCCCGTCTCTGATATTAGAATTGTGACGTGATAAAATATTCTGTATCTTTAAGATTAAATTAATTCATGCACGGAGGTAGTATTCATTTAAATATTTAAGAACAAACCCTGCATTTTTTAATTATAAAATTTTGACTTCTGTCAAGTTAACATAAAAACGTCTGAGATGAATAAAGAACAACCATCCAAAATGTCTGAAACCAGACGGTTGTGGTAACCAAGGAGATATTTTCGTCCCAGGTCTGTTGCAAACAACGATAAAGAACCCTGATTATAGAGGCAATCGAATGATATGTCACTGTACTGGAAATATTTACTCTTGTCATTGTAACGTTTGTATATTCATTTCCCGTGTTTGATTAAGAAACGTTCAAATTGATTTATGTTCTTTCATCGTGTTACAATGACGTTATTCTATTGTCATGGACAAGGGGCAATTGTGAGAGGCATTTCTGCTAGGAAAGCGGTCACATTAGGATATTTGTCAACAACTTATGGTATTAATACTATTATCTGAAAATATATTTTTTTATTCTTTACAATCGTTTACTCCCTTTAAGAGTTATCAGTGTTGTAACAGAGATGAAAAATCCAGTAGGTGTCAAAGAAAAAAATATGTTTTAAAATACAGCGCGAAAAAAAAAACATTTTGCTTTTTCATGCAAATAGAAACACGAAAATGGATTCGTAAGGTTTCTAACAAGGCTACTTTAGTAGGTATTTTAATTTATTAAGAAATGAATGAGACCGAATTAAAACATAAAAAGGAGCTAGTAGATAACAAGTATAAAAAAATTAGTCGGAACGAATCCGAAAGGTCTCCTAAATATCGATTGGGCACTTTTGTAAGATTATGAATATTTACTTTTCGTATTTTCGTTCTGAATATTTCTAAAAAGGTATTTTTACGATGGTTATATTACACTCGTTCAAACACCTTTAAATCTAACAAACAGGATTTAGGAAAAGTTTTATCAATACGTTTAGTTTCTTACATCCCAGTAAAAATTATAGGAAAGGAAATATTTAAATTTTCACTCTCATGAGAAAGTAAACCATCTACAATAGGACCACAGTATAAGTTACAGAAATTCAGTAAATTTAATCATCATCATTTTTTTCTTGGTTCAGAGTTCCAGTGACAGGGATTATCTAATATCAACTCTCTCTTTAAGCGTAAAATCGTTAATTATAACGTACAAAGTCGTATTGATTACTTGCATTAAATATTAATTTGCTAAGTTATACTTATATTTGGAATTTCGAGGATCATCTGATATTTAAACAAGACCTTCAATGATATTTATAGTTAAGTTAATTGTCAATATCATATAGTTGATTAAGAGTTTGTTTTGCTGGATAATAATTTTTAGATTATCTTTTTTCATCCTTGTCCAATTGTTACATATCAAGATAGTAAGTATTGTGATCGAAGAAAAATAAAAAATAAAACCTTGTTGGACAGAGGCTCGAAAGTAATCTTTGAAGACATCGTACTTATAACAGCAATATAATGATAAGAATTATTAGGATATTGCAAATTCATACCTTTCCGTGCCATTACATTTGTCCCTCGTTCTCAGAGAATACCCCAAGATCTGAAACTTTGTCTAACATTGGAGTAATTCAATTTGGTTCGACTTTTTTTTAGGGTTTCCTTTAACTATACTATCATTCGTGTCGATGTGTATGAAGCGCCTGGAGAATGAAAGAAAGGAACATGCACCTATGTCATGCTAGAAATGTTGGACATTTCCTAAAATTCCTCATCCGTCATTTCCATTCTATTCACGACAGCTTAAGTTCCTACAGAAACGTAAAATTACCGGAGATCTCTGTGTTTATCGAGAAATGTCAAACGCTTCCATTTACTTTGGCCATTATCTTATTATCCACTTCCTTTCCTTATACATTTTCATTAATGTGATTAAAACTTGCTGGTCAATGGTTAGATATGTCTTATCATTCCAATGGGTCAACACATGTTTATTGCAAAATAATCATCTTAGCTATTTCAAGTCTGTCGTAATTGCATGATGGTATTTTAGCATGATAATCTGATACGGTGTGAGTTTCTAATCATTACAGAGATAGTAGGGCCAAGAAATTTGTTGGGATATAACCTTAGCTTTGCTTGACTTTTATCGCAAGATAAAAATGCTCCATGAAAGCTGAACCAGGAGGGTCTTCTCAAATTTTGATTCAACTAAATTCCCATGGCATCCGTCCTTAACTCCGAGTCAAGTATGTTTTTCTTTAAATCAAGAGTAAAAACTATATGTTTGAATGTTCAAAAACATCTATGCAAAAAATATCCTATTCTGAAATTCACGGCTTCGACTTTAGCTTTCAATTCTCCAATAATTTTGGTTTGCAATCAATTCAAGGAGACTTAATGTCAGAACGATTCTTTAGGACAAATATGACCATCTCAAAAGGTTTCAAATCTCTTGTAAATTTTAATTCTCAAAAAGGCTCGTTGGAAGAGCTTAAAGCAAAAAGTGTCAAATGCTAATCTTCACGTTTTAAAAATGCTCAAGGCTATATCTTTTTTAATAGACCTACATTTAAGCGAGAGTACAATGTTCTATGATTCCTTTTAGATTGCTTCTAAGCTTTAAAGAGTCAAATATGATCATGTTTAAGGTTCGTAGCAGCCAGAAATGCGAGGAAACCTCTGAAGACTTAATGATACCTAAAGTGTTGTGTTAGTTTGTTCTCTCATGTTAAAAGCTATACCCATCAAAAAACTCCTCTTCTCTCCATAGGGATTTCTAATGGTGTTGAAGTTAATATTGTATCTCTATTTCCATTATTTCCATTGTATGGGAAATCTAAGAGGATCGCTAATGGACGATTTTAGACACACTTTTATATGAGATCACTTCGTGATTCCAAAGTTTCTGAAATATTAAGTTTGATTTAAAGTTATGAAAAACAATATTTCGGGATTAAAACGACAAACTCTCTCGAATATTCATCAATATTGGTTTTTAAAATAACGCCAAATTGTGAAAAATATTGTCATAGTGTTTATGATTTATACAATAGGGACTCTACAATTTAATGACGTGCAATTACAGTGTAATGTTGCGTTGAATATGAAAACGTAGGTTTGTGCAAACTATAAGAGTCAAGACATATAATATCTTGAACCCTAATCCTTAAAGAAAATATAAGCTGACTAAATGTTTACGTCGCGATATGTACGCTGTACCTCGGAAACTCATTTCGCAACAAGCGAGTAGGGTCTGGTGTGATGTCAGCATTATTTCAGCTGTTTAACAGGTTTTACACTAAAGTGAAAGTTCTTATCTAATTCAAACTTTTCCTTGATTGTGTATACCCCTTTTGATAGGACAGTTTATATGTATATGTGGAAAAACATAATTTGCATGAAAATGTTAAAGCTGCATATACGTTGCACAAGTCTGAGATCTAATACAGCCAGTGTCTCCAAAACCAATTAGATGCATCAGTTACGTGTAGTCGAAAACATTACCAAAACCAGAATCAATGTCACCATTAAATCTCACACTAAGGACGCCTTAAAGAGTCTTTGGTAGGTCTGATAATGAGAGATGCCATAATAGCACTATTGGAACACGATGGTATGAAATTGTCTCTAAGGTAGTGTGCTTTGTCGAACTGTCAACGCGTGGCGTTAGAGAATGGTGACTTAACACCATCACATTTAGACGTGATTTTTATTTGGCAGTGATCCATCCTGGCATATACGCTTAAGGACTTTGCGATTATTTGACGTTTGCAGTTGTCGCTTTTATAATATTATGTTCAGGTTATATAAATATCCGTGTCAAACGTAATAGTTTGAATTTTGATGTTATAGTGACACTTTCTGTATTATAACAGAGTGCATTAAAAGTCCATTTGTAATAAGTCAGGCGTTTCAAAGAGGATTTTTCAGTCCCTGAAGTCTAACCATTTTTAAATATCGCTCTAGTTTCATGCAAGGTGCTTTATAATTTATTATTTTATGAGAATGATAACAAGATTACTCATAATTTCAAAACTTGCCTCCATTATTGAAAATCAAAACGTAAGGAGATATAGAAAAAAATAACCAAAAAAACAATGTTACACGAAACAGAATTGTCCCTTTTTACAATAAAGCATGCTAGTTGAAATACACTGTTTGCTTTCAAAACCATCAGTCTTCTATATGGCCATGATAAAGTATGTTGCACATATTTAAAATCATTCCCAATAAACGCATCTATGCCACGCCATTATGAAATTCAATAACTTCTTTAATTATTACTTGGTCTATATAAATATTATTATTATTGGTTTTGTATTTCATCATGATGGTAAATTAAGGTTATAGCTCATCTTTCATAATCCGAAGTTAGTAACTAAAGTCTTTTGGAAAGGTTATAAGCCGCAAGGTACTCAAATCAAAAGACTACGACGTTTGATATCAAATGACTCATTCAATTAATTCGTTAATGACTTCCAATTTTCAGCCCTATATTTTATACATACACCATTTGCATTTGAAAAAGGGTTATTTATTCAAATAGCGAAACATTTGAAAACAACGTATTTCTCGTTTATTAAGATAGAATTTATTTGGTTTTCAATTTCATAAATAACATATTGATCAACTTAAATCGTGTAAAAGGAATAATTCGAATTTGATATATCAAACGGGAAGTAACCCTTACCGAGTTCTATACTTAAAAGATATCACTTATTTATCCTTTGAAGCAATCATTCATTCAAATATATCTAAATATTTCCAAAATACTTACAAATATCGGTTAAAGGCTTAATGAGTTTAAGGATTCGACTAAAATATTTATGTTTGCCACCATGTGGTGTTTTACCAAAGTTATCGTTGATAATTTTAAATGAAGATGCTTGTGTCTTGAAAACTGAGGGTTGTGACCAAATTATGAGTTTGGCGCAAAGTTCACTCTGAAGTTTTTGGATTCTGTAACATGTGGGATCGAAAGAAGAACCCCAATCATACTTGACTTATGATTGCCAACTAGACCACAGCTATCTAAACGTTTAATGTAATTTGGCCTTTGAAGATATTTTAATGAATAAAATAGAAAACAACTTGACTTTATCATAGTTTTTTATCTGGTATCTTCAAAATCATTTTCAAGCTTCATTTCCTTGTGCAAATCTGAATATTTTTTATCATTTTTATCACAACAGAAAAAAGTTTTGATGTTACTTACAGCTATATCTACGTTGACTTCTTCCCACGATATATCTTTTTCTTGATAAATGACTGACAATGAATTCATTAAGTGATATGTATTGACTCATCTATCGTATTATAGCAACCATACAAAGGTGAAAAATAACTTTGAATACGACAGCTAAGCTAAGTCTGAATTGTTAAAGTGGAATTTTAGAAGTTATTTTCTGCGTGTACAACCCTTTATTTTCAAAATGACGAAGTATTGATCCTCTTACCTTTTTCTTGCATAAAATATCATTGTCTTCAATATAAAAGGTTATTCAAAACTTTCAAATGAAAAATGATCACCAACTCTGTGAATTGAAAGAAACATATTCCTACAGATTATGTTGAAATCTGTATTCTCAAAGGAATACAAAGGAATTAATACCCCTTGTCATTTCCTATTAATCTGACTGTTTACAGATACAGGACATATCCAAACCTGTCGGTGGCACGGTTAATAGAACGCAAATGTACCTAATTCATAGCAGTAATTATCATTAATTTGTTGTACATCAAAACGTACATTGAAAGTCCAAGTCAATCGTCATGCCTTCAACAGTTTAAAATGTAATTACATTGATATGATATGATATGATATGATATGATATTAAAAAATAATTAGTGCTCGAGGAAGGTATTCAACCATTTGAACGAAAGTGACCATCTATATTAATAAATCCCATGCGTTATAAATTTGAGCACTTACTGGTACTACCTTATTGGTACTACCAAGCTGTATCATAAACACCGAGCTCCAGCACATACAGTTGATATCATCTGTTCTATTGATATATACGTGACAAGCATCCTATAAAGGCAAGCAGACCATCCTTAAAGATTGTGAAGGAGCACTTTAACAAACGAGTAACAGTCATCAATAACGGAAAGCATCCTCAGGGGCGGCTTAAAAACATAAAAACGAAGATAATTGTCATTTATACGTAGAAAGCTTCAGTCACATATTAACCATGATGTTTGATAGGACCTCTTATCATCCGTAATAATTTCTGTGATACGAATCACTTAAGTGTCTTCTTATCAAAAGATCTTACTTTTTTAATGTACCAGAACATTATTAAGAAATTCTAGTCGAGCCTTTTGAATTTAAAAAAAAAAACATGTCATGTTAAGTACATTTAATCATAAGTAAAAGATGTTATATTTGCTGAATACTGCTATTGAATGCTAGTGATTTAAAAAATGCTTTCTTTTCTTTGAAACGCTAGAATGATTCCGATATCAATTTGCATTAAACGATTCTAATTCGATCTTCTTTCTTGTTTTCAATCGCTTTAACCGGCATTTATGGACTAAAAAAGCTATCAACGATCACAATTAAGACATATGGTATTTTTTCTATGTTACTGAGTAAAATATATCTTTTGGTTTTTTACCTTATTAATGTACATGACATATTTCAGGAAAGTAATGCGATAAAAATGGTCTATATTCATCAATCCGATACCAAGGGACGTGAAAAGAAAGAAAATCTACGAGAGACAATATGTCGTTGTTCACCGTCCGGCACGGATGAAATTTAATTTTTGAGGAAATCGTAGCCATGTCCCGCCCATCCGGTAGGTCCAACTTCATTAGATTTCATGTCGAGTGTTCAAACGACATATCCAATACTAATGATACAAGGCACTAGCATTAGTAAGCTAATGGATATACAATATACAAATCAATATCTAGTTCTCCCTCCAGCACTTATCATTTGAAAGGAAAATTATTTTATTTAGTAGTTGACAAGATCGGGGAATCGTAATTAAATCTTATAAATCAAAATTTGATCGCATACTGACACTTTTATCCGATGTTTTATTAAGGATTATTTCGAAATATTATCCAAGTACAAACAAATATATAAGAAAACTGTGTGATAAATACAAAATGTGTGAGAAAAGTAATTTCGTGGCATTTTTTCTGAATCAAATACCGATTAAATATCAATAGGGCCAACATTTTCCAAAAGAGTTCTTCCCTCAATTGGACTATAAATAATTAAAAACTTGTTTTGATAGCAATTACACAACAGAGTATTATATAAAAAAACCTAATAAACTTATTTCTGATTTTAAACATATCATGGGTGGTAAAAATCATTCGAGCTTCTTCAGATTTACGTTTGTAAAAGTTACAGACTAATTTCTATCTTTTTGTAGACAAACAATATATAAACGTTTCTCAACAAATTTTGACTGCAAATATATTAAATGAACGAAATGTTTGAATGTCACTTGTATCTGAAAATCGGTTTCAGATGAGGTCTTTGTCTTAACATCCTCGATAATCCAGGGTGAAAGTTGGCGGAGGATGTTTCAAATTATCGTTCATAAGGTTCTTACATGTGACGTAGATTTTTAGATTTTAAGTTCCAGAAATCTCACTAAAGCTAATGTCTTATCAAACTGTTTACATCACAGGATCGATTGGTCCTAACGAATTTAATCTTACCTTTACTTTCAAAAGCTTTACAAAAACATCTAACCTGAATAGCGGATTAGTTTTGGTCAATTTGTAAAAATAATTAAAGTGTTACTCTTCAGTTTGAAGTTTAAAAAGTAATATTACCAGCAATTTGTTCTTTTGATCAGGCCTATTTGTCACAACAAATTCAAGTCTTACATTTGATTCATTATAGATAATATTCTTACGAATTAATATTTTCCTTTAAACACTATATCTGTCGATAGGTCATAATATATTCAGATAATAGCTTTGCAGTCTTTTCCCTAAAATGAATAAATAATTCATTCCGCAGTAACATTTAGGTAATAATAAAAAGTTAAAAAGGATCATTAACAAAAGGAACATTATTGTACCAAAAGCACGCCGCCAATGGCTGAAATATTACCTAAGCGGCGCCAAAGAATAGCTTATTCGTTACTCTTTTCAAATGATGATATAGCCGAAGTGATTACATTTTAAAACATTTTCTTTTAAAAATTTAGTTTTTGGCTACTCCATAAAAACATCTAGGCGTACTCTGATTAAAAACTTTTTAAAAGTTCACAACCATATGACAGAAACCTTAAGATTCAACAATTTTGCCTTTTCCTCTATTCAAAGATCGTCCCTCGTGAAAGGCACTTGAAATGGCCAGTTTCTAACCAGTTGAGCTGGAGGATTTATACGTATATAACGAAATTACTACTACAAAACATCATTTTGACCTACACAAAACCATGCTGACACATTTGACGTTTTAACTACACGTATCAGTTCCTTAGTTTTCATTCATCTGCACCTGTCCTATTCGTCCAGCTGCCATCATCTCAAACTCTTACTTCTTGGAAACGTCAATCATTAAACAAGCAGACAAGTCTCTGACAGAAATATCATCTTCAAATATCTCCCATCCATCAAATTGAAACCCGAGAAGCACAGGGCAGCAGCATCAACTAGCGTTCTCATGGAAGACGTAGATCAAACAATAGGTAACTAGCTGTCTAGACCTAGCATATCACAATATCCACTCTATCTGAGTTGTCAGACTTGCGTCAAATGACTTTCGTGAATGACACCTTTCGCAAAATCTGAACGATTCTTCAATGCTAAAGGGTATCTTTTATATGAATCTTACTTTTATTTTTCTCTGTTAGAATTACCATTGTGTCTGAACCTGAACAACTACTTGCAGAATGAATCTATAGTTAACATATTTTCCTGAACATGATACGACATTTTTCAAAATTAAAAAGCATTCTCAAAAGAACAATATATTAAACCAATTTGATGATAATTCAACACTAATCATAGGACAGACACGAGTTCCCAGAAATACCTTATACGAATTGTACTGCACTCTTTCTAAAATCATGTGTGCATATGTATCAGACTAAAGAAAGCAGCATATGACAAAGATTATTAACATATATTCTGAAATTGCTACAGCAACCATATTCATTGGTTAACACCTAAAAGTCCATGTAACTGAGCCAATTTTACTTTTAGTTTCCAAGAGGGAACTCATTTGATAGATCTTTAAATAATTTGCACCACATTAAAGTAAACGACCGGCCTTATTGTCAGATGGGCAAACAGTGGACGATATTAGTTCTCATTTAGTTTTAATGATATTTAGGAGCGAAATAATTCATTCATTTTTCAGAGATTCTTTAGGAAACATTAGATAATTTCCAAATATGTGGTGTATGGTTAAAAAATTCCAATAAATTTGGGTGAAACGAAAGGGGCCGATGAGACTACCAATAAATAGTTCATAAACGTTGAACTGGGGTGACTCATAACACAACCAGACGAAAAAGATAAAACTTCTGTATTTAAAAGAAGACAGTTCATAAATTATATTACAGAAAAACAATTGCTTTGTTTGCACCACTGCTAAATGTTCTAAGAGTGTTAAATACTTCCATACATTACTTGAAAAGACCGCGATTTTGGGGAGTAGAGATTTTCATTTGTCTGAAAAGGCATGTTTGAAAGTTTCATGTTTACACCTTTCAAATCAGTTGTAATTTACGCTGACATTTTGATCTAAAACTTAAAGTGAAACATCAGGAGGAATTCCTTTTTCATAGAGATTTTTTTTAAATAGATTGAATAACCGATAGCATCCTAGAATTATTTTTAAAAGAAAAAACTGTGAAGAGTAAACGGACACCCTCAAAACTGCTAAAGTATGCCAAAGACACAACTTAAAATCTTACTGTTGCCAAAGAATTTGAAAGAATGAATACTTTCCTATATGTGTATCCACGTAAGAGAAGTATGCTAAGCTATATTTATGAAATGGTAGATAAGAATAATACACCCCTTAAATCGTAACAGACGCATCGGAATATATATTTTATGCAATGGATTAAAGAAAAACATAAATGTTTCTCAGGAAAATAATGCTTTCTCAAAAAAGTAAATCGTAATAGATGTTTTAAGAAATGGAAGAAAAGCAAACGATAATTTCCCAAAACTACATCGTCTGCGGAATCTCAGATGGGTCCACATGCTGTATTTACTCACAAACTAAATTAAAGAAAGAAAAATTTCATCCAACTTTCTCAGGAAAAGAATGTCTGAAGGAGATACATCAACCATTGTGGCTAGGGTTACTGAAGTTAGAACAAAGAAAACTTTGATCCATCGTTCTCATAAAAAAGTTTTAAAGTGAAACACCAACCTTTATTGCTTCTTCCTCATCGTCTGCGAAATCGTCGACGGGAGCAGCGCTCGTCAATGCTTGTAATAGAACCAGAAGCGCGATGAAGAGGAAGCAGACGACATTTAGAGAGTTACAGAGACGAACCATGCTGACGAGGTTGATGCAAGTTTGTAGAAGCGGATCCGCGGTTCACGTCTGCTCTCTCTGGCACCGAAACTAAGGACGGAGCAGGCGCCTCCCGCCGTTTATATTGACCAACCGGAGTGGCGGAAATTTCCGGCTAAAGAGCGAGGACGATTTGGTTGGGTCGTTTGACAAGGTGGTGATTGACGAATGTTTTGTGAATTGTACATGGGTGTATTTCTGTACCAACGCATGTTCCGCGCATTTTCAGGATGTTCGATTTATTGCAGTGTTATTACTCGATAATTTGGGTTATTAAAGGTGAAAACTACACAGCTGATAATAGCGTCAAAAGAAAAGTGCTTAATGTGTGAATGGCAAAGATGATTGACAGCTTTGCGAATCTGTTAAATCAGCCAATCGAAATTCAGCAATTGCCAGGCGATTTTTCTCTCCTACGCACAAAAGTTACACAGGGTTATTGATTCGCAAGCTCGTCCGTCAGGAATGAGGAAACAAGGCAAATATAGTAAATCTGATAAATTGGCGATCAAATCAAGGCGGATAGCATTTGTTAATTGATACTGATAATGTTGCGATGTGTACGTTAATTAGATTTTGTTAGAACTTGTTGAATAAATCTTATTTTCGGAAAGGTAGCATGGGTTAAAGACTTTTTTTTATAATAATTGGCGTTTCATATTTCAAATGATATTTTCATTACTGAAAATTTGTTGAACAATGATTCCTGAAGTGTTTAGAACTTAAACTTCATTGAAACCTCTCATAGCGTTTACTTTATTTTTGTCCTGTCAAAGTACCCGTCAATAGAATCTATTTTTGAATAAGAACAACTGTTTTGAAAAATTTTAAGATAGCGTAAAGATACTGCATGAATATTTCTTGAATTTTCACACAATTCGTCGTTCACTATTTTAATAGTAAGATGTATGCAACGTCATTAATAAGATTAAATAAGCATCTAAATTGTTAGGAAAGACGATTCTTCTCATTTTTATCATGAGATCGTTGTATTTTCATTGTTATTTTATTTCATTTACATTGAGTTGGCTGAAGGATGCCTCTTTTACCTTAGCAACAACATGACGCAATATGCATGTTTATCCGTATATCATTAAAAAGATTGTTGTTCGCAGGTGATTGATAACGAATCCATCGTATGTTCAATAGAGTTTGATAACATGATGAATTTCCATTGATTGTTATTGGATGTGGCTTCTGTTCACAAATACCATCTTATCGAATGATGTAAAAAGCTTATAATCTCACGAGTAGCACAACCACGAATGTTGATATTTTAATTTCTACCTCACAATGTAATAGATAAATTATATTTGTCAAGAAAAGACACACATTGACCTTTTCTACATCACAAAATCTAAAAAATGTAAAGATGTAAGAAATGTAAGAAAAGAGATTTTATATAATTATTGTATTATTGAATTGATGTATTTTACCCGAATTAGAATGCATATACTTTGATTTAGCTTCAGAATGAGCCCATCACCTCAGAAACAACATGGCTCTACGAACGTGTCATCACGGCAGAGCATTGTTCAATTACGTCAGTACATTCTTATGAGAAGATAATACATTAAATATGATAACCGTATCGCTATAACAAATCTGTAAACCATAACTTGTCAATGAAGTTTTTCTTTGACAAATCGGGGGAAATCACATTTTGAAGTTGGTCAAAGTTTTAAATCAAGATTCATGTATATAAATTTATCATTCCTGCCTAAACCATGGAGAAAACTACATATCCACCATAAGAGCATCTGCACAAGAATAACTAGCGAAACGTAATTCACGTACCAGGCAGTATCTCTAATAAAGCATTTCTCCTTCACAATGAAATTGAATATATTTGTTATCAATACGAAGAGCAATAACTCAAATCAATTTTATTTTGCTCCTTTGGGTATCCCTGGAAGTTTTCATTTCCGCTTTTTACCCTTAGAATGCGCTGTGACCACATAAGCCCATCCACTCTCACACCCCGTCCATAACACCCACCAAACACCACCATCACCACCATACCCCCCCCCCCCCCCCCCCCCCCAATACCTTAAAAGAACCTTACTTTTAAAGCATCATACAGCATTATTCAGTGGGTAAGGTCAAATCGATCGTTTGAAATATGATATTATTTGGTCACGTTGAAGCTAGAGATGAAATCGAATTTTTGATCGTCACATTTTCATTGAATTATTGGATAGATCCACTGTCTATCGAACCGTAAAAACTTTTTCAATGGTTGGGAGAAAATTAATTTCGATACGAGATGATAAGTAGACAATTGGGACAGTGAACAAGACCACCTCTCACCGATTTACCAATTTAAGTGACGACAAAAGAATGATAAACAAACGCAATGCTTAAGTGTGTTGAAATATCAGTTTAACTTAATTGACGTACAATCGTACATTCCTTTTTCATGTTATGAGTTAATCGTTAAATATTCTTTGATGACGGATTCACGCTGTCCATATATCACAAAACGTCTAACCCATATGTATAGTTGGCAAGTAATTGTTACATAAAGTACTATATCGACGTGTCAATATCAGAGGCTGGGTTAGCACCATTCCAATGTCATTATTGAATTGGTGTTGGCCTAAGGTGCCACTGTGTAAAATAATGTTTATCAAAATTGCTATAGCAACGGGATATTTCCATGCACCATTTACTGAAAGAAACGAATGTATAATCTTTCAATGCTTTTAGCACTAAAACAATCAGGCTTGAAGATTGTGTTATTTCATCCACCCTTGGGAGTAATTGCTTCTTACCATGATGAAATCAACAAAATCAACAAAATCAACAAAATATTTAACTCTTGCGTATTGTTGATGATCAATGTAAGCAGAGGCCAAGGTATGTGTACAATGGTATTAATGGTACACTAATAGTACACTATCTAAAGGTAGATTTATAGTAAACTATCTATGTCCGTTTGAAGAAGCTCAACATTTCCTGAATGAAGCAAGATAGATGTAGAAAGTTTGTTACAAGTGCACTTTAATGTTGGCCATTATTTTCGTTTTGTCTATACATTATATAAATTTAATGTGCTGCGTTTTGGGACTTTTTTTCGTATAAGTTTTTTTAAGATTAAGATAATATGGATAACGCAACCAGCGGGATTCAGTCAGCAAGTCAAAACACACTCCACATAAATGTTTTTTCTGTCTTTGTATCGTCCTGTGTCTGTGCCACGATGTGTCTCTATCCTCCTCTCCAATACTGTATCCCTTTTCTCTATCTCTCTGTATTCATTTCTTTGATATTTTCTGTCTGGGAAAATTTGTCCAAATAGTTTGATTATATGCGTTTTACTGAATGACCTCAAAACTTCCGTTATTCATTCACATTGTCTCCTATAGGTTTTCTTCCTTATGGCCTTTTGAATTTTAGTTTCCATTATTTAATGTCATGGAATTTTTAAAATGCAAATACAGCACAGTCGTTCCAAATTGTATCAAATGGTATCCTTCCAAAAACTCCACTTGACGAAACGTCTACACCCTCAATCAATTTTAGGACAACTCCGTTGAGCAAGTTCAACAAGAGAGAAGGAAGTTCAAGTTTCTTTCACCAGACTGTAAATAATTCAATTAGTATGTGTAACTGGTATTTAAACAAAATATTTATGTTCTATTCTTTGCAAAGAAACACTTTTATTTATGAAACTCGAATCGTTTGATACCAGGTCATTAACTCGCATTATTAAAAATTACACCAAATCATTAACTTTTGTGAATAAACATTATCACACTGAGATTCGTTTAATATCATTTACAAGTTAATATTCCCTTTAATGTTTTTCTTGTATATTGAGATTTCTGAATTCATCGCTTTCTTTAGATCTTTATAGATAAATGAAAACGATGATCGAAGATAAAGTTCAATTTCTTTGAGGCAATTGTGTCACATGTATTTCGATAAAACATTCTTTAAATTGATTACTTCTTTGCCCTTAGATACTCCCACGGTTCTTTCATTAACATTGCATGTTGGTAATACTTTGACAGAAGAAGAAAAAGCAATGAAGAAAAAAGGGTCGTGACGCGAGGAAACTGGGTCCAATTAGCAAATCGATCACATATTATCCCTGTTTCCGATTGTAAGCGGAATCCTTTGTCCTATCTAAGTGGAACGATTATCGCCAAGAAAATAAACAAATTACTTACACTAAACGGCTTATTTACAAACAATTAGCACAATGTAGCAGCCATTGTACACCGATCAGTGACCACAAAAGCTTTGGTAGTTAAAAGATTTATAAACCACTTTCACATCGGGCGGTTTAACTGTAGGAAAATGCTTCAAACACGACAAGAACTAGGACTCCTTAGCTTTCAGTGTTAAGGAGGGTAGTTTTACATAATCAATGAAACTTACATTACGTGAAAAGAATTCAATTTATTCCTGTAGAACTATGTTTATCATCTTTAAGTATGGGTTAGAATTTGTTTTTTCTTCAACTTAAATATATAGTTTTTCTTTGATGAACGATGCTTGAATAAGTCGATCTTAAGTAATCCTTTGCCTACGCAATTCTGTTTGTTTTATTTAAAATTCGGATTGGGTATCTTGGTAATTCTTGGTCAATGTCGTCCTTACTTCAAAGTGTTATGGTATAAATGTTGATATTGAGGTGTTGATATCACAGCGTATATATCATGAATGAACAAAAAGTTGCTAATTGCTTCACAGAGTTAGGTAGTGAGGGAAAAGCATAGCAGTGGAACACTTATATCGTGTGTAATATTGTTAAGCAAATCATTAAAAAAATTACTACTTTGATATCTATCACAAACAAGAAACGTTTTTAATTCATGGCTACCTTGTTTCGCTTTTTTCTACTCATATAATACGCCCTTTAAGTTATGTTTCATTATTCAATTTGAGAGACATGGAAAATAAACGTCATTGTTGTTGCCGTTTTCGAATACTGTCGAGTACTGAATAATTGATATTTTTTTAACAATTGCTTTGAATACATTTTGATGAACATTGATAGCAAAATTAATACAACCACCTAAAAAATATAACCAAAAAACAACCAGACACTTACATGGACATTTTAGTACATGAATATCACACACCAACAAAAAGGAACAGAAAGTCATTATATGACCAATAGACGGACATATAGGTAAAGAAAATCGTCTAATCTCATGCCGGGTAACCTACCTGCACTACAATGACTATAATGACTATTAGGTATTTGGTATCAGCGACTGTATTTAATCATCCTAATAAACTGTTAATGAACATGTTGTTTGGACAGCATCACAACAACATCGATTTCGTTGTAAGTGATACCTTATGTTTACATATGAGCTGTTTTTAACATTATAGAATGCCCCTTGATGGGACAGTAGAGCAGTTTTAGGTCAACAAATTGATCTGACGTTAACAATATTACCAATGTTACAAATGTATTCTTTTTTTATCAAAAGAAGTAGTTCTCATACGAACGTAAAATGTTCAGTTAACCTTCGCGAATCCATTACCATATTTAAATAGACAAAAGGTGTTCGCACTAAAATGTCGTCCAGTAGTTTTTGCTTTATACTTCATACTTTCTTTATGACTATATATACATAAGGAAAAAAGTTAAGCACCAGTAAGTTTTGTCCGAGAATAAAGAGGACCACATTGCAGTAAAAGTAATTGTATGATATGATAGAATCATAATTTTGCAATTTAAGAACGTAATTTAATTAAGATATCATTTCGGATATTTTGAATAATTGCAGTTATACAAATTGGTTATTTTGAGACCAAAAGGCGAATATGTTCAGAAAGTCAATATTTTTTGTTTTAACGTGTATTATTCCATTATTCCTATTCCACTTATCAAACTTTATTATGAATCTCTTAAGCAAAAGTCACTAGTTACAGCAATATTGACCTCTAAAATCTCATTTTTTGGATAATGACCCATTCATAAAAAGGGACTAAATGGGGCGGTTTTAACCGTAACAAGGACTACATGTATAAAGCAAAAGGAAGTATAGGGTTAATGAACCAAAGTTAAAGAAGACCACCTTTATTCCAAAATCGTCTGGTTATGGCCATTTTCTAAAAATTATGGAAAATTCTTATCAAATTTCAAAACCCAATTATGTCCTTATTGTGAAGGATACAAGATTTTTTAAAGTGTAAAATTGTACCTGTTAACAAAATCGTTGTTCATGACAACTAACATCAGAATCCACCGCATACTTTTGACAAACGGACGATAGTTATTTTAGGTTAAAAAATCAGTACCATCACGTTTTTTATCTTAAGTTCTCAAAATGTCATCATGCATGATGATTTTAAAGATACTAAGTCACGAAAACTGTAGTTTCTATGTCAGTGGGATCCATTTAGTCATATTGTCGTATTTTTCTCCACTAGATGCATTTTGCAATTTTAAAAATAGGGGGGTGCTTAACTTTGTTCCCTATGTATATAATTGTTTGGAGGCAATGAGATGTTTGACCCTCTGAAGATACTGATAGATAATGACATAAACTTATATTTATGGCAGGAAATTTGAAGAAATAAAATCCACAAAATAAAATAAAAATAAAAATCACGTGCTGCAGCGCCTTTAATGCTGTCGAAATGTGTCTAACATTGTATTTGGGACATCCTGCAACATCAGCGTATTTGTCTCCGACTTGCCCGATCATATACCCGGATATCCTTCGGCCTAAAACGCTCGTATCGCTTACGGCTGGTTATTCATGGCTATGTATACCTTACATTGACTTTGTTTGAATATTGTCATCCGGGTGGTGCCGCTATCGCTGAATACGAGTCATTTTATTGGCTTGCTATATTTAGCGTTTGAGCGTTTTCGGCCGAAGGATATCAGGGTATATGATGGAGCGGGGCGGACACAAGTACCCTGATTTAGCAGGATGTATTTTGGATGGGTCTATCAGCAGTAGTACACTAGGAGTTCTATACCTTTAAAGTTACGATTCTATCAGGGCTGTTTTGTGGAAACGAAATATAAAATAAATGAAAGTATTGAACAGACTATTTTACATTTGAAATTTATTGTTAAAAAATCTCAAATTCAATTGAACGTTTGAAGTATTATTCCTTTAATGAGTTGACATTTCCCGAAACTTTTTAATTCAACCTAAGCCTTTAAGAAAATCCTGACATTTGTTTCAATTAATTAGTATTTTCGTCAGTCTACTAATTCATCTGTGTGTTATGCCAAATGAAAAGACACATACTTCTTTAAAATGGAAAGTTCAAAGACAAAATTAAATTTTTCTACGAATCTATAACGCAATTAATCAAGCAATAAAATGATTAAAGTGGAAATTGAATTTTATCGAGTCGTGTATGAAAATGATATTCGAAATCGACCAATGAATTTTAATTTGAAAATTTTAACGGAAGGAAATTAAATGTTGTCTTACCAACGTTACGTTTATTGAGTGGGTGCGTACGGATTGGACTTGAGGAAATCTTCCATTAGGTGTAAGAGACTTAGTTGATAGAGTAGTTTAATGGTATAGAAAAACGCGGAATAGAACATTCTAATGGCTGGTAGACTACAAAATGATAAATTCAAGATACATTTACTCAAGCACAGACTTGAATGTCAAAGCATATAATATCGTGTGTTGATTTTATCAAAAATCACCCTATTGACATTTAAAAAGTCGTAATGGGAAAATTCGTCGTCATTGACAAAAAACACCATTGGCAATTCGGTAATACATATAGATATTCCTAAGATGATAATTAGGTGTTGCACCAACACGCTCAGTAAAAGGGAACAGTGGCAGGTTTTTTGATAAATAAACCATAAGTTTATACCAAATGTATTATCTTCAGAGGGTCAACACATTTCGCTACTCAACCCGACTGTGCGTAGAGGAAAAAATCATATATCAAGCAAAAACCACGGGCGGGCATATTCTTTAACATTATTTGAGGTAAGGAAATAGATTCCCTTAGCTTAACCTATCATATTGCATTCATTTTAAAACTGCTTCTTTTGGCTTTAAAGACTTTCTTGCAATTGGAAACAACAATTTTCCTTGAAATGATATAACTTTATTTATCTTTAAAAGAGGTGCTACTGTCCCTTTAAGGGAAATAGATTTCGTACACAGTAGTTCGCTTTGAAAACTCATAAGGTAGTGATTGTGTCAATCAGAAGACCAACAAGGAAAAACCATGATGTCACCTGATTAGCATAATTTACGATATATCCTTGTACATTGTACGTATATTTTGTTATAAAAACGCTTGTAACGCGATGTTAACGATCATATCGTTTCATGGAAATTCGAATTTTATTATGTCAGCGCCGAGAGCCTAGACTGATAACTCGTTCAAATGGCATAACGTATACAGTAAAATGATTTTTATGATCTTTGCATTTCACACAGACTTTGATAATCAAATTAACAGAAACTTGAAAATTGACCGATTTCCGATTGACACCATCCCCCCCCACCCCCCACCGACCCCCCCCCCCCCCCCCCCCCCCCCAAGTTCTAGTCTAGTTCAAGCCGATCTTCCACGATTTACCAACATCAAACCTATGATTAGGTCCAATACTCTGGGCGACCAATTTTACCTCCCATCTCCGTCGTTAACATGACATGTGTCTGATGGTAATGATACTGTAGTCATCCATAAAAAAAGAGTTAAGAATTATATTCCACGTGCATGCAGTCGCGTTAAATCGATTTAACGTTGACAAACCATATTCACTGTATCGTAACGCCTTTTTGTTGTTGAAATATATTTGATTGCAGATAATCCATGTCACTTTCTATTGTTTTAGTATCCCTACGGTAGCCAGACATTAGCGGTTTCTCGTGATTGTAATGTAACTCAAAACTAGAAACTACTTTCTTGCTGTTATCTGGCGGTGCTTTGCCGTAATTCTTGATACGTTGATAGTTGTCAAACTGTTTTGAAACACGTTGGTTAAACTGCTTACAGTTTATATAGCTGTAAAAAAACTTTTTGACCGATATTTTCTATTTCTTTCTAAAGTTTGGATTTTAAAATCAATCAATTCATTTTCACTTTGAACAATCTAAAGACAAGTGATGAACTGAAAACAAAATAACCAAGTTTGCTTGCGTGTAATTGGTAATGCATCAGATTTTTTTCAGTTAACGTCGACAGCTTCTTTGTGTTTTTGTTAGCATATGTTTCACATTTGATGCATAGTTTTCATGATTATACGATCCTTTTCTTATGTTGTATTTTCGTACTAATGATAAATGGTTGCAGTTTAGATACAAAGTTGTGATTTTGAAGTTAATGTACTGATGCCTCAATCTTGTACTATATATGTGATACATTGTTGAACTGTTAATACATTTTGCACTGTTGGTACATTCTTACCGTGTAAATATGGATCGTTACCTTCATGCCGTCAACTGGTGTAAAAACAATAAGGAAAGCGAGGTCGCTATAGCCTTCATAAATCAGTTAGGTTGCTATACGTTTTTGTATTGATTGAGGGGGTAAGTTCTTGCTTTCAACAACGTTTTTAACTTTAATACCTCAATCGACAGACATAGTTATTCAATTTAAAATAATGTGTACGAAATCAAATTATCAAATTATCAATATGGGCCGACGAAGAATTAATCTTATTTAGCAAATGTGCCAATTAAGTCCACTGTATTCTACCATCCACTGTAAGTATGTAACTTATTAAAAATATGTGTTTAAAGGATTTATAGTGTTTCATAGGTCGATTACGGCCGGGTAGTTTTACTTAATGTATCTTATATGTGTTTTGTCGTTTTATTGTAAACTACGTGACACTTAATAAAGTATCTCTCTCTCTATGCTCCGAAAGGTTATCCGAACACAAAAAAACCAGTCTACATCATACAGAAGAAAGACGATTGATCAAGGAGAATCAAGAGTGAAAGAGTAAAAATTCGGGAGGAATCTTTTCAATAATTATTTCAAAGTCCTATATCTAATGCATTCAGAATGATTGCATTCTACGGGGTAATGGGGTAGGGATTAAAAATGCAGAGGAACATAAATTTGTTTTGATAATCTGTTGGGGAAATGGGATGTAGGGGTTTTGTGATACTAAACTTATTTTAATTTTTTTCATCAAATTTAATACTTGACACTATTATTATTATTATTATTATCATTATTATTGTTGTTGTTGTTGTTGTTGTTATTGTTGTTGTTGTTGTTGTTGTTGTTATTGTTGTTGTTGTTGTTATTATTATTATTGTTGTTGTTGTTGTTGTTATTATTATTATTATTATTATTCTATTTTTTATTATTATTATTACTACTACTACTACTACTACTACTACTACTACTACTACTACTACTACTACTACTACTACTACTACCACTAATTCTACTAAACCCTTACCACAGTGTATTCGCCGATGGTTTTATTGTTGTTTTAGCAGTACTATCGATCCATGCGTTGCACTGTTCATATAGAAGACGAGAAGAAGAAAAATAGTTTATTTAAGTGTCGCACAACATACAACATTATGTGCAGGCATTTTAGGATATTGCTTAAAAAAGTTCCATGTTACTCGCCCAAACATGGTCTACGGGACACTATTATTATTACATACATATTATTAGTTTACATTGTATAACTTACTGTTGAATGTGTCATTGCTGTGATATAGAATTTACACACTGTTAATTCAGTGTCACATTATCTAAACACTGTTAAATGGTTGGTAATTTTTATTTTACTTCTTTGCAATGTTCTTGCACTAGAAATACATTGTTACTCTGTATCGTTGTTAAATCGTAAAAGGATACAATGTTATACTTGGCAAAAAGGAAAAAATTGTCGCAATGTTCAGATTTGAATTATTGAAAGGTTGTGATTGATTCAATGTTCTACCGTTGATTCATTACCTTAAAAACGGACAGGCATATCACATATGTATTATTGCACATATTTAAGTGTCTATATTCCTATTCGAAAGCCTCCTGAACACTACTAAGATACATGTAATACATATAATCGGATGTAAGGTAGTGCACTCGGGGTTTCCGAAATTTTCTTTTCTATAGATATCTCGCAAAAACCAAGTCACTCTCTTCTCAGTATCAAAATCGCAATAATTCATGTTCGAACATCGTTATCATAACAAAAGTATTGTATTGTGTTATCAGGTTCAATTCATAAATTTTAACTTGAAATTGTGTCGTATTTTGACAACCGCGCCGCTAAATGTAGCTGTAATATTGCCCAAGTAGCGCAAAGCAAAACCCACTCATTATTTCGACTAGCACTTTGAAAATTAACCCTTACATAATGTTACGAAAAAGTCACAAATATTTACTAACTTTCATAAACATCATTATGTCTATTTCTCCACGCTGACTCCATGCCGACAGGATAATGAACCTCTCCACACAAATTTGTAAAAATCTATTCATAAGAAGTATTTAACCCTTGCTTAAAGTTCTCCTCTGAAACGTACAGAAGGCACCTGTTCCTCAAGGGAGGTCACTGCGCTCTTCCTGTCACAATGATGTACTACATCCCTTACAACTCTCTAATGGTTTCAGCGTGGTTGACCCTCCCACACAAGGTCCTAACCATTCAATATTTCCTTGTTTCGATATTTTATGGTGGGTGGTCAATATATGCTGTATCATTATTTCATTTACAAAGTATTATGTAGATCTGCTCGAGTA
The DNA here is from genome assembly GCA_921293015.1 of Phorcus lineatus. NCBI lineage: Eukaryota > Metazoa > Mollusca > Gastropoda > Trochida > Trochidae > Phorcus > Phorcus lineatus. The sequence goes on along the minus strand of OV121094.1, from coordinate 9,785,499 downwards.
AATTTAAAATTATGGTTCTCTCTTATTTTTTTTCGACAGACATGATAACCATCTACAGCAAGATGGAAGATGTTTGTGGGTGAAAAATCTGGTCTGTTACGACTCTCGAATCTGTCTATCAAAATGTAAATGATTGTTTTGCTGAATATGATATAAAATTGTGAAATATATTAAAATAATAAAAACCTGTTAGTTCAGCATAATTTTGGCAACCTATCTAAAGCATGTTAAAGACCATTCTCTCCCAACAGAGGTAGCTCCGTCATATATTTTTATGCAACCTCTGTCTTAATTCGAAGGTTTCTTGTGCACGAAATGTAGAATGCTGATTGGACGCAATCAACGTCAGTTGTGCAATCATTGACGCCGTTTCAAATGTTATCATTCAAATCGCCTAAGTTATTCCGTAAGCTTCCCAAAAAGCTAAACTTTATTAGAATATGCACCTTGCACTTTGAGTCGTCTTTACAGAACACAAACGCCTCATTTTTCGATTTCTTATTGCATGGGCCTGTGTGACATCAAATATGTTGTTCGTGCATTCGTTGTTTTCATTGGCTGAAACATAGCCAGGTAGTTTAAATTGCAATATAGGGGAAAGTGCCGGAAGACAGAGAAACCTTCGAATTAAGACAGAGGTTGTAAAGAAATTTATGACGGAGCTACCTCTGTTGGGAGAGAATGATTAAAGATAAAGTTTTACTTAAGTATGTTTGCCAGGTGTTTAACTAGTATTCAGGTAAATAGAAAGTTTGATTTCATCTCCGGTTCTTACCCAAGGGTTTTGTTCGGTTTTCATTTAAAGCAAGTAATTGTGATATATCCTCCTTGGAGAAACTAATGCAACACCAATCTCTTTCTTGATTGCTACCTATGTTCTGCAACTCACCTGAAGACAAATGGGCTGCCAGTTTTATTCAGAGCTCTTCTCACAAAGGTAATAATAGAATCAACGACTTCACCAACTTTTCTTTTTCAGTAAAACAGGGGGCGTTCTGTGGTTCTTTCGTTCTTGTTTGTTTGTCTCAAGTAGTCAGGCCTAGTCAGTAATAACTTATACTTTTGTGTTCAAAGCCAGTCAGGAAACATTTCAAGCTGTGCAGTCCTGTGCATGCTCTTTCTCTCCCCTCAGAGGTAGGTCCGTCATTATTTCCTATACATCCTCTTCTCGAACATCCGGTAGGTTCCCCAAGCGGCAAGATATTTCAACTTAAACTAGATTGCAACATTTCAGCCGATGAAAAACGCCACATCAGGTCACACAGGCCTCTGCAATGGTGCAGCCGCCAAATAAGGCGAATATGTTCTGTAAAGTGCAAATTGGAATAAAGTTTAGCTTTCTGAAAGCAAATGAAAATAACGGAGGTGTTTGAAAGACAACGTTTTAAACGGCGTCTTGAAACTATTTTTGTTTGCATCCAAACAGGCTTTCACATTTCCAGACCGACAGACGCTCGTATAAGAACAGAGGTTGTATAGGAATTTATGACGCATCTACCTCAGTTTAGAGAGAATTGAGCATGCGCTGAAACAGAATTCTTTAAAACTTAAAACACCAGTTTAATCTTAGGGTATCCAGCTGTTTCACTGGATATTTCGTTATGACAAAACAGATTATTCGAGTACTTTTTTGCTGATTAAACATCCAAGGGGTGATTTGTGAAGAATATAGGGCTGAATGAGACTGTGTATCGCAGGGTTAAGGCTATTTTCAACTATGATTACAACCATATTTTCCTAAAGTAGGATGCAGCTTCAAATTATTCTTGTAACTATTTCTAGAATGTTGTCGGTTGTATTCTCTCCAAAGGGGTTGTATGTACTCACTGGCCAACTGATATACATGTGATGCGAGCTTGAATTAGCTACACGTACATGTACATAAATGCATTATTTCTATTTCTTGTTCAGTTGATTTAAACACAAACAGAATTCTTTTTAGAAGGTGAATTGTTTGAAACGGACACATTATTAAGCAATAACTCCTACCGCCCATGTGATCGATTGTAAGTTGTTACAAATATTAAAACGTTTACTAATAGAATCAATACTAATCAGCGGACCTCACAATTATATCTTAATTATAAGGACAAGGTTATCCCACATCTGTATATATAGTGCTTTGGCAATGTAATTATGCTAGAAATATGTTCAGATTTGACCAACCAGTTGTTATTCTGAGAGGGTTTTCGAACCACAAGGGAGATAACTGCGATCTGTCGACCTCTGTGATTGAAGGGCTTCCTCTGAATCTCCCAGTTGGGTCACTGTATAGTTGTCACGCCCACACCGAAAACATGCTCTTCATATAAGACCTGTACGTGCCTAAGAAGATATCATGCCAAGGGAAAATATGAAGGTTGTTCGTTATACTGTATATCTTCAGCGAGATCCTTCTAAACCGATATCCCTGTAATCTGACAATCATGTAAACCGACATACTATTTTTTCGAAAGTTCTTTCTTTGTTCGTGAAAACCTCTATCTAAATCGACATCCCTGTATCTTTGAAGCCAAGTTAAACCAGGGCCTAAACGATGACAGTAGATTCCATCATGATCCAAAATGATGGCGATAGACTGTATTATGACAATGCTATCGTTATAAATTATAAATACCAAGGAAATTTGCTACACTTTAAAAACAATAAACTCACCTCGATGTACTCAGCCCCTTCCAATTAACCTGACTTGTGCTTGCTGTGACAGATTTTCTTTTGCTTTGAGAGGAAGTCGTTCATCATTGCGACAAGAGTTGCCTCCCTTGAGGCACTACACGCTAATAATGCTACATCCGGAATAGCAATATCCGCCATTATTCAAGACGGGCATTTGCATAGAGAATTTATCATCCTTACACATAAAGCTTGTCTGATACTCAATTGCACGCCGTATTAAAGGATTGTTGAAACACTGATGATTTTTATTTACTATCAAAAGGGGTTTGATAGACCTATACTTACTATACGTACGCTTCATTGCAGGGGAAATGTTAAAGAGCCACTCCGTGATCTTCATAACATACTATTTACCTTTGATACGAACCTAAATGTCACATGTGGTGATATAAAATCAAAACATCTTAACTTTTCATGTCCAAAAGACATATATATATATGACAAATATCCACCTCCATATTGTCACCAAAAAAACCAATAAACTTTAAAATGTGTCTTTTTGGTAACAGTCGATTCTTTGCGATCATTGATCAAGTTTGGCATATATGACTCCAGCAACTCACGGTGGCTCTTTAAGTAATATAACATTCACAAAAGTGTACGTACATGTATAACTCGCAATGCCCTCGTTTACTACAAGGTGAAAGTAACCAAAAGAAAGAGTCCAAACGGGGAACTTTCTTCAATTTGGACACTCCTGTTTATACATGATTATTTCACCATTCGCTTGAATAAAATTAGTATGTGTTGGTTGTTTGATCTTTTTACGAGTTCACAAATAATTGCGCACTTGCATTCAATGAAATAATCATTGCTAAATTAAACCATTCATCTGCGTTACGATTAAGAAAAGCCTGACTACGGCATAAGAAGACATTGCTCATTTGACTTGTAATTTATCATTTGTTAATCTTTGGATATTCTATTAAAACAAATGCCTTTATTGTGATGTAAAATAGGTAGAAATACAGTATTTGATTCCTGAAAGCCAAAAAACCACGATGGCGGACAAGAGGACTTAGGAACCTTCTCTTGAATAGTAAATCACATCTTCTCTAAATGTTAGCAAATTATGTAATATTTTAAAATCTATGAAAGACAACTGCAAGCAGCGTGTAAATTACAATTTTCAATGCACACACGGTTTCATTATTTTTACTTCTGTACTTACAAGTAAAATAGGTTTCATGAATTGTAAGTGTTTCAAGAATTGTAAGTGTTTCAAGAATTGTTTATGCATTCAAATATTCAATTTGATAACAAAAATATTTACGTTCTTGAGGCACAAGTTCAGTGGAAAAAAATTAGAGTTTTTATTTTTATGCAAACACCATGCAAATGCCTGTAAAACCCCTAATAAAGAGTACGTCCACTCCTAGCCTGGACAACCTCCAATTTAGTAAATGACATAACTTGTCTCTGCCAAATCTCTTTATTATGAAGTAATCTGACTGAAGCTATCACTCGTACCCTGCTGTATTTATCTTATAACTTCTTCAGGAAAATTTGTTATCAAATCACACGCCCTTAGTCATGTTAAGAAACGGCTTGATATGATAAATTCTTATAAGGCTGGTTTAAAAGTAGTCTTTTTCAGCGCTTGCTCAGGAATTATATATATTATATATTAAAATTGAAAGGAAATCGTTCTTTCTGATTGTTTGCTAACACGAGAGTGTGAGCTAATAGCTCGTATTGCAAGCTAAGTTCTTAAACGTAATATTAAAGTTTCATGTGACAGCTAGGTATTTTAAGAGGCTGGTATGTCCAATCTACATGTACGTAGCAGCTGCAGTTTCATTCGCCTACTCAAATCAAAGGAGGGTAATTTGAGTACAGATTTTCCCGATGAAGAACTTCGGAACCTTCAGCTCGAGGAAGATAGCCATCTAATTCTTTTGTAAAACCTTTAGATACTAACAATGTTATCAAGCAAATGATTATGCTAACACCGTTATCATCACTAGCTTTATAACGGTGTTAGTATATACACCGAAACGTCGCAATCTATGCAATAAAGAAGTTGACTATCCATAAGAACTCGTTCTTCTTCATCAATCCAGTTTCTAAAAATGCCTCTTTAGGAAGTTTCAAATAATGACATAAGCTAGTTTGTTTTTTGATTGATGAGATTAATAGTTTGTTTTGAAATCTTGCAACCGAACATCAAAATTGCACGAGATGTGTTGAGGAAATGTTAATTTGTATTTAAAGAGGTGATGTTACTTTTTTATTGTGATTTATAGTCTGTACTTGCTTTTATATTCAATAGATTCTTGAAACCTCAACAAGATTTGTTTGGATGGATGGTTGACGGTACAGTTAAAGTTTAGGTAAGAATCTTAATGACATTACAAACTAAACATTAGGAACCATAGATGAAGATTTTTACGTAAACAACGGAAACTATGATTCCCATGAAATGATTGTTTCATGCGTTCTCGGTTACCAATGGATTCGTATTCCGATACCCTAGGACTTTTTCATCCAGAAAATTCGTAACACAATTAACCGCCCTCTTTTGTAGTAATACAATCCAACTGATATGTCGACAGGCTTTGCAAGCCTCTATAAATATATCTTACAACATAATGTTATCAACAAGTTAAATTCTAAGCTCATACTTATGAATTTTAAGCCAATGAGGTTGCACATTTGCCTTATAACTTTGAAGTCAAGTCACTGCTTGAATATGATTTTAAACACTGATATAGCTAGAACAATTACACCATCTCCAGGCAAACATTTTCATTTGTTGTTATGCTTCAAAACAATACTTATTCTAAAACTCAATATTAACCATCATATTTTGCCTAAGGGTCACCTTTCGATAATGAAATATTTCAAAGCGCATAGTTATTGTTCTCAAAATAAATATGACGTAGAGTTCTAAGGATCTTGATTGCCTTTTTATCAGTATTTTAAGTTTATATTTCCTAACCTCGAGCAATTAATTCAAATATTTAGGTTCAATTACAACATTTCATTTTAATAGAAAATATTATACATGTACATTGAAAGTTGTAAAAGCATGGAGAATTTACGATTTCAACAGCAAAAGAAATAGATATTTAAGTCGTGATTGACATTCATAATGAATGCTATATATGGTCGTACATGCCCGAGGATATTGTCAGGATAAAGATTATAAGAATATCAATTAAGATAAACATTATTGACTGTTTGAAGTTCGTTATCAGTGGCATAATGATAATGACGATAATGATACTAATGATAACCATGAGGATACCTATATTGCCCTGGACTCCAAGCCACATGGGCATGCTCAAAGCGCCAAACACACTATTACCCTGGTGTAAGGAATAAAAATTACTTCATTTTACCTTTTAAACCAAGTACCTTATTGAACTTCTGGGTGAACAGAGGCACATTCTGATTCCAGTCTTTTGCGTAAGTGGAGCCTAAAAGTTTCACAACCCGTGTTCTAGTGGGGCAGGGTATCACCGTTCAAACTCACAGATTATTCACCAATGAATCAGATTACCCAACCATCCGACGACCCACGCATGATGTTTCTGAACTTGAGCATTGCACGGGACAACGTGACATCAAAACAAAACCTCTAATCAATAAATGCTTTTCCGCCAGTTTACAACCAAATAAAACCATTTTCAATAATTTCACACAAATGGTGGAAGCTTCGACCGAAATGAAAAGTCTTATCCCAAAAAAGTAGTCTCCAAAGCAAGCCAGGTTTCAAAAAATGATTTTTAGTCGACTTCAAAATGAAGAGACATTTTGGGTCATTTTAAACTGTACTTTTAAGAATATTTGTTTGAAAATAGCATTTGAAATGGACGTGTGGGAAATACTTATGAGTATAACAGTCTATGTGGTTTGTGTATTGAAACAATTATGAAAACGTTTCCAGCTTTAACAACACAATTTAAAACCAAGCGCATGCGAAAACGACGAACTGAGGGTACTTCACTTTCTTTGAAATATGCATTGTTAGCAATAGATGTTGAATTTAGGGCGAACTAGACCAGGGGCTAGAGTATCACGACATTTAGACATTTATAGAAAACTGTTTTACTACATGTTGTGTAGGTTTCATCATTAGAATCATTAAAAAAAGAGTGTATCATGTCTTAACCAAATTTGTTTATCGGACATTTGAATGAAAATGAAGGGACATTTCATTAAAGCCCTTATTTATAAAATCCTAATGTCCCCCTTTCTTTCTACTGTAATTCATGCTGTCGAGGAAAAGCACAACTTGCGACTGTGTCTATAACTGGCTTATTTAAACCTTGCTGCTGAGCGCTAAAACAATGGCTTGATTGTGGCATCTTCTTCTGTGATAAGTTGCAATCTTCATTAGTTTTCTGAAGGCAGTATCAACAAGCTAAAGCGAAGATGTTGAGACAATGCCCGGAGGATGCTTGGATAAACGGCTTAAGTAACCCATGAACCATCCTGCAATTCAGCGTAATTGAATCCGCTGATCCAGCTCCTTCCATACACCCTGATCTCCTTTAGGCAAAAGCCTCGTATCGCTAGCTATCTAACCAGCCAATGAGACGACTCGCCTCCAGCAACAGCGGCACAACCCGGATGGAAAATTCCGTTAAGTTCAAAAGAGTAGCGCCAAGCTCCTTGGATAACGACATCTCATTGGCTGAAACATTAACAGGTGAGCACAGCCACAAACATCAAGCCGCGCCAGCCTTACGAGCTTTTTGTCCTAAAGGATATCAGGGTATATGGAAGGAGATGGATCAGCGGATTCAATTACGCTGATGTAGCAGGATGCCCATTTATATTTTTTATGTTTCCTGTATTGTGTAACGCATGCCCTATCCACAAATGCTTTTCTCTTCTGATGTACAGTATATGATTACCGATATATATATTTCAAGAGCGGTGGGTTTCTTTGCGAAAATGGACGAAAATCAACGAAATTACTAATCTTACATGTATATGGCAAGAGTTATTTTCATTATGTGTGTTGTTATCTGTTAAATATTAACTGTTGATGAAAAGTAAAAATAACTTACACCTTTATATTAAGAAGCCTACCAGTAATTTAAGACTTACTTACATAAAGGACCGCATGTGCTTTCATCTGGTTAAAATAGAGTGAACAATAATCGTATTACTTATATGAAGCTGAATTAAAACTGCTACATGTAATATTCGATGTTACTATTTTGTTGTGCAATTTAGTGTCTTCTTGAATGTTTAAAATATCCTTTGAAAACTTATTCAGTTATATGTAGTAGTTAATTGCAAGCTGAACGGTTAAGATTTTAAATGCTGCTGCAGAACACACATTGTAAAATTATTATGCCCCTATCCCCTTAAAAATAGATTGGAAACATATCCTTCTAAAGGGTGACCTTTTAGGAATGAAAACAAATTATTTCAACGTACATAATTATTATTCTCAAAATAAATATTACGTTGAGTTTAAAGGATCTAGGTAGCTTTGATATCAATATTTTTTCAAATTATAGTTTCCCTTCCAGCAGAGGATTCAAATTTCAGGATTAAATCACAATGTTTCATTATTGTACCTTAATGGAAAGGCGAAGCGTTGTTATTTGAAACATTTGTTAAATCACTGAGGGAAAAAAAAGTTAACTGATTAAATGCAAGCAGAGATCAAGTTTACAACAAGAGCAAAATGTCAGATCATGATCGGCATTTGTCCATAAAAGATGCTATTCATTAAGTTATTTTTATTACATTTATATTATGCATTATTTATATGTTCAACATAAAAGATTAATCCATCCAAATTCATTTTCTTTGATAAACTTACTAATGGCACAAATCTTGAAAGCAATAATTCCAAACCGGTCCTTTTTTAATTGTAAACATTCCCCACGACACGACAATTTGTATAACATACATTCTTTCTAATTTTATCATTTCTGAAAAATACTAATATTGTTTATTGTGTTTATAAGTCGAAATCGGTCCAATGTTGGAATATCTGGTAAATACCATGTATTGTTTTACAGGGATTATGACTGAGAGCTAAATATAATGTTTTCGGCCAAACAATCGAACAGCGAATATCGGTTGTTCATAAGTCTTCTAAAAAGTGTAACGTAAAAAGATAAGAGACAAAAGTAAAACAAAATTAACCAAAATATTTTCTCTTACCAATGTCACTGCTTCTACCGTAGTTTTAAATAATTTGCTAGTAGAACCAATATTTTTGTCAACTGTTGACATCATGTGCTGACAAGGTTGACGAAGGGGGATTAGCTTTTTTTCGCAGCCTGGTATCATATGTCAAAATGATGGAGCGTTCAGCCTCATTGCTGCTCTAGATAAAACATTGTAACAGGATCTGGCTATTCGTCCATCCGAAAATCCAGAACTGATGCTTTGTTCATCTAAAAAACACTACACACAAAAACATTTGGTGCAGACCGCTGTGTTGTCTTTTGTTTCACTGAAGGTACCACCTGGCAAATACACTGCTGAATAAAAAAATTTTGGTTGACTAAAATGAACTAAATTACATATATTATTGTATGACAGAAGGATGCGAAAAACATTTTAATGATTTCAGTTGTGTGATGTTTCCTACAAAACGACATAAGTAGATATATTTGAATATTTAAGAACTAGGCTTTACTATTACAGTGCTTATATGATTATCCCCGTCTTAATATATTCGTTTATTGTGTCTAGACGTTGAAATTATAAATTACTTTGAAGTTTTTGAAAAATGATAAAATGCTATGTCTACAGCATACGGTTTATAATGATCATTCATTTTTTTAAAATAATTAATTGAAAGTGGTATCATAGACGTCGATTTGTAAAATTTGTTCTCTTGATATTCGCCGACATTAGTCAACATCTCAGTTACTTAAAAGTTATATCATCTTTAAAAGATACATAAAAATAAATCGAACTTCTATTAGAGTGGGTTTCTTAAGTGTAAACTTTAGAGCAAGAAATGTTTGACGTTCTCCAACTCTCCGACCCAGAACATCTAAGAGATGTAAAAGAATCAATGTCGGGACTTTCGGACGGGCAAGGTCAAATCCCCACAGTATTATTCTGTAGATATTGGATTGAAACTCGAGTGGTGTTGGGCAAGGCGTTTTCTCGTTTGAACACAAAGTTACACGTTACTTGTGTGACACAACGATGGGAACAAGACTTCATCCATGTAACGAGCATCACTAAGTCTGCCTGCTTACATAAATGTTTATATCTACCACCCGCTCTACATCTGTTTGACGCCACACCCGTTATAACACTCATTACATCGTCTCCAAACATAAAGCAACATTCATCACACAATATCATGTGACCTCATTATCGCAGCAAGATTCGCATACACAAACAGGTAGACGAAGAAATTTCAGACTTACTGCTTTCATACGATTTCTCAAGTATAAATTTGAAATCTGTAGAGTTATATGACAGACTCCTATGTTAATTTTGGAGGACGATAGGAATCTGTTACGTTAAGTAATTAACCCAATCTTGTCCAATGGTGTATTTGTTTACCCCGCGACAAGGCCTCACTATGACGTCATTAGCCTGTCGATAATGGATCTCGGGTTTTGGATTTGTTGAAGTTCCGGGCTGTATGGCAAAAGGATTTTTTCCCATTGATCGTGGTTTATGAGCATTTATGATGTACCGTGCGGTCATCGTTCAGCGTAGTGGCAGATGACGCTGTTACCTCTTTTAGGCATTTTAAATCCAAGATCGTAATTTTCAGCAAAGTAAGGATATGCACGTGCTTCAAGTCAGGAAAATAAATGTATTTTTGCGACCTTGCCTTAGCAGATTTGCGTATTGAGCGTCCATGCACTATGTCATCCCTCAAGGAAATTGTTAACAATATAAATCTACTTTTATTCAATAATTCATCAGTATAATGATGTTGAAATTTAAATTTTACCAGCTTTATATGTATAAAAATATTATGTTAAACACTTTACGTAAACGATGTCGGGTAAGCAGGAAAATTAAATTTTAAACCGCTAACAGATGCATATACTGGAATAATATGTACGTGCGCATACACAAACATTGTCTTTGGTGGATATGAGACCCAATATGTGTAAGTTATCTGCTAAAATTCAGGGCTTCCACATTTTGTCCACAGATTATTACCAGGTGACATATCAAGTATCACTGATTCTACATGAGGTCAAAATATGGAGACCAAACTGCAAACATGGACTATTGTTTGTGAAAGGCATACATAAGTTGAACTGAGTGGTGTGGTGATTTATCAAGGACTCTCCAAACGGCCAATGTTGGATTCCCGGTGAAGAGAATATTTGTGATCTTGGAACTATGTTGTGTCCCTGGAATAGACGATTTATCCACAATGCACTCAATCCAACCCAATGTTAAAATGGGCACCTGCAAACAGGATGTACGGATCTACTAGGTCGCGTGAAGATTATTTAAAGAGCATTTTCTTCACAGTGTTTAAGTTGATGTACTACTGCCTGGAAACAGCGATATTTAAATAATTGTTAATTTTAGGTATTATTTTGAAGAGCAACCCTTCGGTTTAGAGTTTTAATCACCCGGCCGTTTAAATATCTGTTCGACGTATTTCGTTTGTTTTACCATGATTATGTGTAAAGGATATGTTTAGATTCTTCCATGAACAAAAGCGATTGCATATTTTTATCTTTCCTATGCTATAAACAATCTAATATATATAATGATAGAGAATAGCTAGTGACACTCTCAGAAAATTATTTAAAGTGTTTTTACAAAAAAAACCCATTACATTCTCCGAGATATGATTTTATTAATACAATGTAATACGACAAATTTCTCATTTGATTTAATATAGAAATCAGATTGTCATTTGGATTCCGGCTGTGTGAATTGTGATATAAGGAGGAACAAAACGAGGATGGGGATTTTAAGGCCTGATATTGGCATGGATTGGAAAAGTAAAACCGAGTTTACCAGGTTTTACTTTTGATTCCGCCATACGACATATAACATTTGTTGAAAGTTTGTGAGTGACTGAGTTATTGTTTAACGCCGCTTGGGCAATATTTTAGCCATGTGTGGCGTGGTGAAAGTTCGTAAAAAAAAGATTTAATTAAATCTGGCCTGATATATGGTTAAATTTTATTTTTTTTATAAAACCTTTGGTCGTAGTAAAACCTCATACAGGTCGTAAAACGTAAAGAGGTTTGTACTTGAACTGTTGAAACCTCAAAATGAATAGTTAAATTATCAACTCGGTTTATACAATGGCTGTTTTTACAGAAATGGCTTTCTGTCCAACCTAGAAATCAACGAAAACATGAAACAGAAACATCTGAGGTTGATTAGGCCACTAACGTCATTTGATTTACCCTGTTGTCCGTATTTGATGTATTCTGTTATCGATATTTTCATCGAGTAACAGTTACCGTTCAATGCAGTCATATTGTAATATATTCTCTCCAAACAGAGGTAGTTCCGTCATAAATTCCTATACAACCTCTGTCTTAATACTAAGGTTTCTCGGGCATTATTCAAGTTTGATATAATATACGGAAAAGTAAAAATTTACTTTGGTTTCATTTCAATTTTACATTATATCTTGATTGCTGACAAATAAACGGACTGAGGATTAGAAAATTGTATATAATTCATAAAGAGATGCAGTTAATGATCAAAACTATATTCTTTTAGCTGTTGTGATTGGAGTTTGATTAAATTTTACTCAGTAGTTTAACTAGACTTTTTACCACTGTAAATTTTCCTTTTTTTTCAATGTACATGTATCAAGTGTTCTTATAAGCAATTAATGAAATTTTGTAATTTAATTGTGATATCTGAATCCTATGGCTATGCAATAAAATAGGAAAAATGTCAAGACAATTTAAACTAAACATCATTTTCAAATTTAGGTAATTACTGCAAACATCGAATTATTTTACATTTGAAGATTTGCCAGACGATTTGTTGGTTTGGTCTTGTTTGGTTTAGAAAAACTGAATTTCCTGAATTTTGGCTATTTTCATTGAGCAAATGATCACAGCAATCTTTTTCTTAAAGTTAAAAAAATCGAAGATTTAGAATAGTTTCATCAAAAACGCCATAATTTTAGGTAACATAAAGAGGTAGTACTTTAATGTAGATTTCTCTTTGAGGTGTTTTTTTCGATTCATTATAGATTTTTAAGAAACTTATTACCACAACAAAGCTTTTAAAATCAGTTCGAACCTAATCATCAAAATATCAGTCAAGGTTTCTTGCCCACTGTTTTTAAATTTTAACAGTACTTCCATATCCCTCTTTCAGTAAATGACAGGTCGAGAGTTTCGTATGTCATACTTGAGCAACACTGGGCATTTCGTGATGCCGCCATACTTCAGCTCAATCAAGAGTGTCTATAGAAATTCCTTCTCTAGGCACGTTCAGAATCGTGGTTTGGTTGGAGACTGGCATACTTTTCAGATCTAGGGTAAATGCACCCAGAGAAGGATGCCTTGGTGATCTATAGCTGTGCACCTATCCAAGTGTCAAGTAGTACATAATGAAAATGAAATTTTAATTCAACTATTGTGACGATGTTCGAGCGTCCCCCCATTTGCTTATCTTTTATCTCATCTCATGCTTGTTTGTTTTCTTTTATAAATGGATTCTTGTCCTACTAACCACTGTCAACATCTTTCATATTACAAGAGATGTGACTACAATATAAACTAAGAGGTCACAGCTTCAATGTCATTCTCTCCCAATGGAGGTATTACGGAGCTCTGTATTTATCAGCAAGTATATGATAAAAACTAAGAGGTCACAGCTTATCTATGACGAAGTTACCTCTGTTGGGAGAGAATGCTTCACTGTTTGTAGTTCTCAAATATTCACTAATGATTCCTCTTCAGATGAAAGCAATGGAAGATTACAGCTGCCTCCAGCTTTGCATCTCCATACCAAAGGTTTGTTCACATACCTGTATTATCTGGTGCGTATATCATGTAATTTAGGATGTCTTTGAGGCATCGTAGCATTGCATAAAAACATTATAATGTTTAATTTTCAGTACAGAAGTGTATCTCCAATGTAACTTAATGCAATCGGATATAATGCCCAACAGTTAAATGTAAAATATTTTGCAGGTCATTGAAGTGAAAGGGGTCAAAATTTCGATAACCCTTATTTCTAATTTTTTCCCTACAAAATCAACAACTTAAAAAACAATTCATGTTCATGTCTTTTCATCAAGTCAATGTGATTGTGTTTAAGATTTGACCCTTTCCGTGTATTTCATCAAGCCAAATTTTTACACGAGAGACCAGGCGATCCCTTTTAAGAAGTAAACATTTATCTAAAGTTCTTTAAAATTCCAATGACCTTCTTACACATGGACAGATATTTTGTCAGTTCTGCTGAAGTTATTTTGATGACGTTCAAACTAAACCCGAATTATAGGAATTTGCACTAAGATACAGTAGTTAGTGAACAAACTTTCCGTATGAAGCTTTATGGCAAATGATATCTATATTTTAGTACAAGATATTGTAGGCTGTGTATTCACCTACTGAAGTATGTAAGTACATAACTAACATACATAGGCATTTTAAAGAACTTAAATAAACGTTAACTTGCCCTGTTTTATCTTCCAGTTTAAAAGCCAAAATTAAAATGGCGATGTCTCTTGCAAATAATATTTGCTAATGTTTTCAATTTTATAGGAATTTTGAATTATAGACGAACACCGTCATGAGGATTGTAAAGTGATTTTTTGTCGGTTACATCATAAAGTATTTTTTTAAAGAGCCAACCCGTGAGTCATATATTCCAAACTTAATCAATGGTGTCATTTGATCGCGAATTATCGACTGTTACCAAAAAGAAACATTCTTAAGCTTGATGGTTTTTTACAGACAGACAGACAGACATTTTATTCAGTATAAAGGCCAAAGGCCCATAATACAAACTACATTTCCAATAGTTTTACAAGCGCACATAAAAGGTTACAGGTTTTATGCATATACAATTTTAGCTCTAGTTTTATATATACATTTAAGGAATTTACATACATTTAAGATAATATTTCTATCTTTACTGTTAAGGAGGTAGATGAAATTGTGGTTGTTAACAGTACTGTACAATAGTGGAGTAATAAACCTATTTCTAGCATCTTCATATAATTTACAATCAAATAGAATGTGCAATTCGTCTTCAATGCTGGTAATATTGTTTATTTTGCAGTAAGAACATACTCTGTCAGGAATTGATAAATTATTGTATCGTCCTGTTTCTATGCTTAGCCCAAAATTGCTACACCTAAATTTTGCTAGGAGAGATTTATGATAAGGAGATATTGATAATGTAAGATAGCTTTCCACTTGTAGTAATGTTTTAAATTGTTTATAAGCAAATGAATCTGAAAGATTATGAATATTGGCAGACCATGATTGTTTCAGAGTATCAGAAAGTCTAAGTTTAAACTGTTTCATAAAAGCCTTGCTATCCCCAACATCTTGTGAGAGCCATACAAATCCAAAACCATATTGATATAAGATATTCTTTATGTATGTAACCCAAGTTGACCTACCCGAATCATCAAGAGATTTTAACATGTTATAACCCTGAGATGGAAGTCTTTGTGGATCTAGTTGAATCAACCTACACCAATATTTGACTGCTCTAGACATATAATTAAACTGTAATGGGAGCCGACCACATTCTCCTAAAACAATACTGCTACTAACATTTCTACCAACTCTTAGGAGCTGCCTACAAACTTTAATCTGGAGGCTTTCAATAACTTTACAATAAGATGTTCCCCAGATTTCAGATCCATAACACAAAATAGGCAGAATAATAGAATCAAACAGTTTAAATAGATCATTAGGCAACAAAGTTCCAAAAGATCTTTGAAAAGAATATATAGAGATAAGTGCTTTATTACCTTGGGAAGTCAGACAGTGTTTAGCCTTAGTCCATGAAAGTCTAGGAGTGAAAACTATACCAAGATACCTATAAGATGATACAACCTCAATCTGTTTCCCTTCGAAAAACCATTTTTCATAATGCCTCAAATAACCTGAATTGCGAAACACCATAATCTTTGTTTTATTTAAGTTTACCTTCATGCCAGTGTGCCTACAAAGTAACTCTAGTGCATTTAACCTTTTCTGCAACTGAAGTGCTGTATCAGCAACCCCTGACACATCATCCGCAAACATTAATGCATAAAGGTTATCCACATTAGCACTTATATTTACACCCTTCCCTCCAAAATTTTCTAAAACTGTAAAAAGCTTGTTAATGAAGATAGTGAATATTAAAGGACTTAAAATACATCCTTGACGGGTACCTTGGTTACATTTGAAAGTATCAGTGAGGCCACTTGGAGTC
Source organism: Phorcus lineatus (assembly GCA_921293015.1). Classification (NCBI taxonomy): domain Eukaryota; kingdom Metazoa; phylum Mollusca; class Gastropoda; order Trochida; family Trochidae; genus Phorcus; species Phorcus lineatus. The sequence continues at coordinate 9,769,485 of OV121094.1, read as the reverse complement.
CTTACACAAGCTACCAGCTTCGAATACATTGATACTAAGATATTGAAGAATTTACCAGTTATACCGACATCCTTAAGACAATCAAAGAGAACTTTATGATTAATAGTATCAAAGGCTTTTGCAAAATCTATAAAAACACAATAAAATCTGCCCCTTCTCTTATGAGCATACTTTTGTACAACAGCATTTAGTGAAAATATATGGTCAACAGTGCTATACCCAGTTCTAAATCCAGCCTGATACTCACTAATAATATCATTTCTCTCACACCACTTCTGCAACCTAGATGTTAAAATACAAGTAAACAATTTACAAAGTGAATCTATTAGAGAGATACCCCTATAATTACTAGGATCTTGCCTAAATCCTGATTTAAAAAGTGGGCATATTATACTTGCTCCCCAAACAGCTGGGAAGTAACCTTTATCTAATATTTGATTAAACAGTAATGTCAGATGATTAGCAAAATATGGTTTTGAAGATTTGATGAATTCTGCTGCAATGCCATCAGGCCCAGGTGATTTATTATTTTTAAGTTTGTCAATGTTAGAATTCACCTCCTGTTCAGTTATGATGTCATTCAAGTCATCATCACACACAGTATTACACACTGCACCTGGAGTGTCACATGAAGGCAACTGTAGGTCCTGTTCACATGATAAAAGAGATGAGAAATGTTTTACCCAGTCACATGGCTCAATATTGTCATTTGCATCAGATGGCTTTCTAACTGATTTTAAAATCTGCCAAAACTTTCTAGGATCATTCCTGGCTTCCACAAGTTTTAGTTGTTTATGTTCATAATATTTCCTCTTTTTAACTTTAAAGAGGCATTTCAATGATGATCTTAATGTTTTAAACATGTTAAAGTCAATACCAAAGTCTCTATGTGCTCTCAGAGCAGCATATTTTTTATGTTTAAGTTCATCCAACTCTTGATCCCACCATGGAGGCTGTGTAAGGGTTTTATTTCTGTAGGGTCTATATAATTTCCCAGCAAAATCTGCAGACTTATAGAAAATGTTAAGGATAGTTAATATTGCTGAGTCAATGTTATTATTTATTTTATCACATAGGCTTTCATTTTCAGTTTCAATTAATCCTTTGAAGTTATTGATGAAGTTTACAGATGAGTCTTGATCCCATACAAACTTTATCCAATCACGAGATGATTGTTCATGTAGAGTGGCACCATCAGATAGTTCGGTATCTGATTGCCTGTCTTTATCACAATTATTAGATGCACAAACACCGGTATATAAGTCAGTCACAAAAGAACAAGATATTGGAAAATGGTTTGAGTAATCAACATCTTCAACTTTAAAATCTGTTATATATGGAAATAAATTTGTAGAGGCTATCATATAATCCACAACACTTGACCCATTATAGGTATAACAGGTAAATTCTCCATGTTTATCTGAAAGCATTCTACCATTTAATATATGGATACCAAAACTTCTGCACAATTCTGAAAGCTTTTTGCCATAGTTGTTCAGACACTGATCTTTATTAGACCTGGGGGTATCAAAATTATCACTTGGATAATCATCTATGTCATGTTGAATAAAATCAATATTATCACATGGAATAAAATCTAGAAGATTTTTAGTTCTTGCATTTAGGTCACCAGCCAGAAAAATATCCTTCTCTGGGTGATCTGAAGAGATAATGTGGAGATAGTCTTCAAGATGATCAAGACCATCACAGTCACTGTTTTTATAGATTGGTGAATGTTCTGGCGATATGTAGGTAAAAAGCAAAATGACATCATTTTCCCAGTTCCAAAGTGTGCTTTTTAGTAGTAATATAACACAATTTTCGAACACATGATATATTCTTGATATGTAACCTACATTGATCAACTTTTCATTAATAAGGACAGACACCCCGCCACTGTATCTACCAAATCGCTTAGTTTTTTTTCTTACACAGTTCTCGGTAATATAGCCTTCCAAAAGATCACAGAATTCAAACTTCGTCTTGACAAATGATTCAACAAAGGCAATTATGTCATACTTTCGGATAAAATCCTTTGACTTACTGCATTTTGAGTATTTATTGAGTCCCTCTATGTTCCATGAGAGAATATTAAATTTCGGACCTTGGCCTTCACATCACGTTTCGGTGTTGTTGTTTGATGGGTTTGGAGTGGCCTCCCTTGACGAATCAGCGCTTCCGGGTCCAAACACTTGGCTGTCAGTTTCCGCCCACTTCGGAATGTTGTTTGGTTGACCTGCTGGACTTATTTTCACAATACATTGTGATCCCCTGTCGTACTTAAAAACATCTCCATCTACAATGAGTTTATTAAGTCTCACTTTAGGACGTTTCCCAGCCTGTTGAGCCCGTTTAAACCAGTGCGAGAGAGCACGCCTGTCTTCCCGAATGTGTTGTGGGAAATCTTCGTTCACTCGGTATTGTGAGTTTCTGTCTAAAATCTCTTTTGCCTGTTTTTGGACAAAACTCTTGTCTGTTGTTGTCACAAATTTCACTATAATTGGTGAATTTATCTTTCTTGTGTTCAATCGGTGAGCTCTGTCTATATATATGTCGTTTACATTATCAACGTCGAGTGTGGTAGAGAGGAACTGACGAACTTTTTCTTCAGAGTTTTCCCAAGTTTCATTGGCTGTACCTGGTATACCGTGGATTATCAAATTATTTCTTCTGCTGCGGCATTCAAAGTCATCTAGACGTTCTCTCATTAGTGATAGTTCTGTTTTAAGAGACTGATTTTCTAATTTCAACCCCTCGAATTTCTCGTGCACTTCGGCCGCCATGTTGTCTAGCTTATTGTTCAAAGTTTTAAACTCCTGGGATAGATTGCTAAGACCTGATTTCAATTCCTTTAAAATGTCCAATACCTCAGAAGCATCTTTGTCTGTACCCTGTAGTCCGACTGCCCCTGTTGGATCGACCGATAACGTGGTTTGTTGTCGTGTAGTGGGTCTGGGGCCCGGGCCGGGGTTAGACTCCACACTGCCACTTGTCACCAACAGCGTACTTAACAACAGTAGTAGTCTCAAACACATTGAAACATTATGTTTTTGCACAGAATAACCTCTTATTCTCTTCTTAGCCTTATTAGGTTGACTAAAACAGCCGATTTTGGCTCGATATTGAGCCAAACATATTCCCATTTTGAGAGCTCCACGATACACGTCCTACCCGGTCACTGTCATGCGCATTCTTCAGTTTTTTACAGTGCTAATATGAAGGTAGAACGTCGCAATTATTATCGAAAACCGACAGTGGCAAATAGTCAAACGTAATTTTGGAGACTTACATGTACCTAAAACAGCCAGGAGAGGTGAATGGGAGGTCAGGTGACCTGGTGTTTAACGCCGCATTCAAGATTATTTCACTTATATCGCGGCTGCTAGTATTATTGCAGGAAGAAAGCCCGCAACACCATTGTGGCTATGCATTGCGGTGAAACCTGCGAGCATCGGCTGGAACTAGCGAACCATGGGTGGTACTGCGCTGAATTTCAGTGTAGCATTGCACCCAAACCTGACTGCGTGTAGAACAGTTCTCTACTGCAGACAAAGTTGCCGAGCCCCTGGCGGGATTCGAACCACAGCCAGGAGAGCAGTTAGGAGTTAATAGTGTTTGTTAGGTTATATAACTAGTATCCATGTATATTGGACGTGATATCTACACCTCTGTGCATTTATAAAGCTGTTTTAAGATTTTCATGGAAAACAGTATATGTCATATGTATGTCTTTTGGACATGGACAGTTAAGATGTTGTGATTTTATATCACCACAAATGACATTTAGGTTCGTATCAAAGGTAAATAATATTTATGAAAATCACGGAGTGGCTCTTTAATTATGATGATGATTCGTCAAACTTTTTAACATCAAGGTGTGATTTATTTGCTTCATATGTTTATGATAATACTTTTTAAGTTTATGAAAGTTTTCACTTAAAAAACCAATACTAGCTATATATCTGTTTTTCTCATTAATTGTTATTCTATTTATATGAGTGTTGAGAATTGTCAAAGATAAAGTGGTTTTTGTTAAAAAATATTATTTTTAACAATATTGTCATTAAAAAGATGTATAGGGTGCTGTTTAAGCCAACTTTCTTTTGTCTACGCCTGATTACACAAGGGGTATTAAGAAATGAAAAGTTAAAGAGAAAGATAAAAGAGAGAAGCTTATAGATGATAAATAAATTTCAACGGATATTGATAACTTATATATGTAAATATTTAATCTAGACTCGATATTTTTATTTTATTTAATGACATATCGTCAAGAAATAGTAAATCAACCGGTATCGAAACGAAAATGTTATCAACAAGACTGGGTTGCGGAATATGAAAGTAAGTTAATGGCTACTTGAAAGTTTACATGAGAAGGCAGGTTTAAATTTTCAAATTGGTTTTACATTTATAAGATTCGATTATCTATTCTCTCACAGTAAGATGAGACCAATCGTTAAATTTGATACATTTGTAAGTTCATTTGATGCTAATAATAACTTTAGCAAACAATCGACTCGCATATAAGGAGCTTTACCTAATTAGAACAAGTTTTGTGTTAATGGTTTTTAGATTCTTAAATGCCAAATAATGCAAGTTTATGAATCTTCATAATTTGTTTTACTGAAGAATAAATAGTGGACAATCGTCTATACATATTGATTTGGGTTTATAGTCATGGCAAGTACAAAAAGAAAACCCTGGTTACATTTTAGAAAATCTTTAGAAAATAGACAAATAAGTATTAAAAGCATTTGAACATGGAAAACATTGTTGTTATTTTTTAAACAAATATCAAATGAGATAAAACTTTCTATCAAACCTTCTGGTGTAAGCATACACACAATCAATTGTTTCTGTTCCCTGTCACAAACATGGGAATAAACAAATTCCGATTTCATTTGTCAATCGAATCTACTTTATAATTATTATAAAAATCATAACCACGTCGAGATTGGAGAGTAATTTTGTTTTATTAATTTATGTAATCATCTAAAAAATGTTACTCCAGAAATTTATATACGTATGTACTATCAATATATATGAAAAACATGAGATCATAGAGCTAGTGAGGCTAAAATTCAATAATTCATTTATGTAAACAAAATTCTGATAATACGAATCATCCCTCCATAACGACGAAATAAGATGTTGTGATGTTATCATATCGTGGTAAAGAAATTGCCATAAAACCGTAATAAGCATGGCAAACTTTAAGAGTTGTCATCCTTTGATCAAAACAATGACCACAATTCGCCCTGCAATGATGAACACCTTTATGGTATCCTGCTTTTAGCAATTTTAAAAGATATCCATGCACTAACTGATCGTGCGTCTGAAATACTTTTTAAACCAACGAACAACAAAGAAATAAAGTGAATGCTAAAACAACAAATATACGACATGAAAGATGAAAAAGATATTTTTTTCAATTTTTTTTGCCTCAGGAGTCGGGTTTCCCATACTTACCGATAAGATACACTATCAAACTTGGTGTCTTCGACGCCTTTCACCGTCTTTCAACGAAGCGGTGGTATGTCTATATAGATACTAATTGATTGGTCCGCTGGACATGAAAACATTAACGGCTGATTGGATTAAAAAGGAGGCAATAGGAAGTGATACTATTATCACATCGACCCTAATTTGGATTCGGGGTGTTCCTCGTGAAATATCGGAATGTATACCCTGAATTATCTAGGAGTTGAAATGTACAGAATGTTAGTTATGTACCCATCTATCACTGAGAGTGCACTGCGTTTGAAAACAGCCTACATAAGCTTGCACTCAAATACAAAAAGATAATCAGACATGGCCCCAGCTGTAATCTTCCATCTTGTGGTGCCCGAGAGGACTCGTTAGAGAATGTTTTAGGACTAAAAGCGGACTTTAGAAGAGTGTGACCTCTTATTTTTTTTTGTATGAGGCGGTTGTTGACAGTTGTAGCAAGTCAATATTTGAAAACAGCATTGCGTACAGGTATGCATAGGGCAAGGCAATTAAAACAAACATAAGATCAACAAGTGATAGAATGATTAATTTCTAACATGAGGAACTGCTGATATTGGGTTAAATATATTTATCCTCCAAAACTGTGTTCCACAGAAGATATCAGTTGTTGAAGATCCAGCGTTTTCTCCTATGGGATGTCGTTTCGACAATAGATTTTGAACAATGTCCTCTTACAGTCAAATTCAGGATATCACAATTGTTTATCATCATCAAATAATGACATCACAGTGCTATGACATCATAAACATGACGACGTCACAATGCTATGACATCACCCACTGAGAGTCTTAGAGTAATGCAGTGTTCAGAAATATATGTTTTCATGGAATTGAAATGAAAAATGATTTAGGATGATAAATAGAATCTTACCCTTAATGTCTTCTGATATTAAATATATCAACACTCGTTAACATAAGTAAAAATATTGAAATTTTATCAACTCGTGTTGATATATTTGATATCAGAAGACACTGGGGTTAGATGCTCTATATATGCGTGAATGGCATGTGTAATATTTGTAAAGGTATGGTCTTCAATGTCTGTCTATTGTATAATGGGCCTCTTTACCGAATAAAGCATAATTAATTCATTCATTAATTCGTAAGGGTATGCGATATGGTTGTGAATTGATTTATAAGATTATGTATCCATGTTCCCATTCATAACAATGTAGTTTACATCACTGGTTTAATATGTGATTTAGTCTACTTTCAAATTCTAATTTAAAGCCATTTCAGAATTATTAACAAATAAAATATGGGAACAGATAATCCGATTTTTGTTTTTTGAAAAATATCATTTGAACAATGATTGAGGCTTATTCATACTGAGACAGAAATACCATAAGAGATCTTCCAACGACAATAGTTCACAGGGTATTAAAGCAAAGATACATTTAAGGGTAAATATATTTTAATGTAGTTGTTTTCTCTGCTGATTCAGTCTTGACAAAGGAAATCGTTTTACAACAGAAAGATACTCAGTGTAGTTAAGACCAAAAGGTAATAGGCAAACGAATAACTTTAAAATACTCATACAACACAGTTTCAGGCAAAGGGAAAATAAATAGCTTAATAAAAAGATATATCATCAAATTTGATACATGACATGACAAGTTCATTAAGAAATCTTACTTTCATTCAAAGGTTTTACGCTAACAGGTATAAAAGATGTTCGGAACTGTATATGTTAATTCCAGGAAAGTGTATATTATGGGATTTGTTTCTATGGCAATATTATCAGAATGTCACGGGTAAAGACAAGGACTTCCGTTTACGAAGGACTAGCATGATCCTAATTAAGTCATTCAGGTATCATTACTGTTGTTGTAACGAAAATTAAATAGGGTTAACCGAAGCTAAGGTTGCTTATTATCTTAGGGACAGCAGATCTTCCAGGGATATTATTACCCTTCGTCAAAATTCTGTGTCACTCCCTAACCCAAGCATGATGCTATAGATGTCAAGAAAAGGAAAATGTCCAGACTTCCTCCATGTTGAAGTGTTCTGGCATCATGAAATGAACATCCTTGTCATACATTTAGCTGAAGACATGGAACCACTTCCGTAAGTAAATGGGACACAGCTCTTGACAAGAACTCTTTGTATCCTACTTCAGATCGTCTTCTTTTTTGTACACAACCAAGTGTCGGACAAATAATATTATGTGATATTCTTTATTTCAAATTGTTTTTCTTCAAATTTGGTGTAAATGACTCAGAATTTGAGCATTTCTTCTCTGCTGCTTCACTTTACCAAATTAGTTGGAAACCAAGGTAGCCGTTTTACACTCACTGCTTTTCTTCAATATCAAATCAAATATACTTTATTCAGTATGTAGGCCATCGGGCCCATACATTCAGTCAATTTACATACTATAAACACGCGCATCTGCATTAATGTATTTACACTTTTCCATATAAATAGAAAATTTATATACATTTGATTACTAACAAAGAAAAATGTATGTAATTTGTAAATCAAAATATATCGTGGCTCTTAATATTACTTTCATTCTTGTAATAATTTACATCTACGCTCGTATGAATGCATAATAAATAGGCTTAACCTTTTCAAACTGTGAGCATTATTTGTGGTAAGTAGTTTCTTAAAGTTAAACATATTTGACTTAAAATCACTAGGTAAATATCTTCAACGTTAATCATCATATTTTAGACAAATGCAAAAAAAAATGGTACTCATCTTCTACACCTGCACAACATATAGGACATGTCCTCAAAGTTCTATCAACTTTGGACCATCGCCTCTCATTAAGTTTTAACCTTTGTAGTCACGCTCTAAATTTAACAAGATATTTACGTAATTTGTAATCTACAATCTCAAAAAGATATTTTTCAGGATTTAATAAGGTTTTGAATTCTCTATACAAAGCATGACGTTTACGATTGTCCATGTCAGATCTCCAGTTGTGTTTAAAAGAGTCATTTAGACGGGTTTTGAAGATAATAGTTTGTGACAACCAAACAATTCCAAATCCATGTGAAAATAGAAGAAAACGTATTTTTGAAGCCCATGTATCCTAGCCAAAGTTATCAAGGTTAATTAAACATTTCGTAAGCTTTCTTAGGAATACGGTCACAATGCATTGTTGGTATTTTGATCCAGTAATTAAGACAACGGATTGCTGTATTTTCAAAAATAGGGATACGGCCACATTCACCATAAACAATTGCACTGGGTGTCTGGGGTCCAACATTTAAGTATAATTTACATGGCGAAAGGTGAATTTTTTCGATGTTTTCATATCTTTTATAGCCCCACAATTCTGAAGAGTAAGATAATATCGACTGAATTTGACTATCAAATATTTTGAAAAAGATATCTGGAGATAACGAACCAATTTTTCTTAGATTGACATTCAATTCCATTAGTGCTTTTTTTTGCACGTAACGAAAGGTCAGATACTGATTTGCTAAGGCTACACGTGAATAAAAAACCGAGATATCTATAACTATTGACAATTTTCAAGTTGTTGTCTTTATAGGACCATATATCTGTATTTTAAAGTCTACCTTCCCTCCTAAAAACAACAATATTAGATTTGTCAAGATTAACGCTTAAACTCCATTTATCCGAATATAGCGCTAAGATGTTAAGCTGATTTTGAAGACCACATTCTATCTGAGGCTAATATAACATCATCAGCGAAAAGTAACATCATAATTCTATCGTGTCAGGAAAAAGTTGAATTCCATGTTTTCCACTTTTTGCAATTTCTAAAGAGAGCTAATTTATGAATAGAGAGAAGAGGATCGGGCTAAGCATACACCCTTGTTTAAGACCAAAAGGACAGTCAAAATAGTTCGTTAACTGGGAATTTTTTCGTACACACGATTTAACGGAAGAATAGATACCTTTTAGCGCTTGCATCATTTTCCCATTCAAACCATAACTTCATAATAAGCTCCATGATTTAAACCTGTCTATTGAATCAAACGCTTTTTTTAAATCAACAAAAGCGACAAATAATTTTTCTTCTTTTTACATAAACATTTTTCAATAAGTGCATTCAGAGTAAAGATATGATCAATAGTAGAGTAACCTTCTCTAAAGCCTGTTTGTGTTTCCGATATCTTAACCATGAGACTCCCCCATTGTGTCAATCTACTGTTTAATATACTTGTATATAATTTGCTTAAAATACTCAACAAAGAGATGCCCCTATAATTGTCCGGGTTGTGAATATCCCCCTTTTTATGTAATGATACAATTATTGCTTTACTCCAGGAATCAGGGAAGCTGGCACATTCGAATAATTTATTGAATAATGCGACAAGAAAAGGCATTACGACTTTTTCAGATGATTTTATCATTTCTGCTAGAATATGATCGGCCCAAGGTGATTTACAAATTTTTAACCGTTTTATGGCATTAGTAATTTCTTCTTTGATATCCGAGTCTAAAATGTGTTTCTCAATATCACTCAATTTACTATATATACTGGCGTCACATGAAACATAGGTATCTTGATCCTGATCAGAAGGGACAGGTTTATCATACAGAGACTTGAAGTGATTAAACCAAGACTCATCGGAAATATCAGGCAATATTTTTTTGGTTTCGATATTTTTCGAAGTTCTCTCCAGAAAAGTTTAGGATTTGGTCTACAATCATATAATTGTTTAGCTGTGTGCTTTTGGCTTAGTCTTTTCCATTTTCTACATTTGATTTTATAAGTATTTCTTAAAAGACAATATTTCTTTCTATTAACATTGTTCCTGTCGTTTCTAAAGCACGTAAGACTCTTCCTTGCATCTACTTTCGCTCTATGGTAGTCACTTCCGTAAAATTTATTTGGTCTAATTTTGTCCCATTTTGGCATTTTCATACATGCGTTGCCGCATCTAATATATACTTATCGAATTTGGGGACAACGCTATTTACGTCTAATGTTATGTTATCGGTGAGGGAGTCTAATATATGCTTGCTTTCTAACATGTTACATACACATTGTGATCTCATAAATTGTGATAAATTGGCGAGCACTAACTAATACAGAAGAGAGGTAGGATACCATTAAACTCCTCATTCGACACATGCAATTCAAGATTAATCAAATCAGTTTAAAAAGGAATAATATTCAGAAATATGATAACGTTTCTTGAAGCAAAATACATTATTAAATTCAAACCAAATAAAGAATAAGGATATTTGACAAACTCATAAAAATAATTGCACAAATACTACATACGTAATAAAATGAATGATTACAAAAACATTCCTCAAATTAATTCAACATTGTACGACTGTAATACTCTTCAAGATATAAAAACTTTTATAAAAAAATTTGATATCGTACATTTCATTTTTTCATATCAACTCTCAATAGATATGATCCACGCACATGATTGACATTCTTTATCATAATGTGCATTAGATTTAAGAATTAGTAAAATGTTATTTTTCGTTTTATGTTTAATTGATTTTGATTGAACTTGTGATTACCTATTTTTCACCAATTTCTTTATCATTTAAATATTTCTTATTCCACAAAAGCATATTGTATTTCATATTGCATATATTTAAAGATGTAGCATTGAAGGCGTTGGTATGATATAGTAAGGATGAATGTAGGTCTTAAAATGGGTTTAAAACAAATCTTATCTTTAAAACAACATTCATTGTTTTTAGTTCAATATTGAACTTTCTATTTCAAATGTACTACCAAACGGAATAGATACTTTGGAATTAAGATTTTATGTCCGGTAGCACTTGTGTTTTTGTAAAGTGATCTCAAACAAAACGAAAATTGAATGACAACGATTTTTAAGCTAAAAGAATAGCTTTTAAACGAAAGTATTATGTTTAAGCTACGCGAATACAAATCTCTTCCTCAAATTATAAAAAGGTGTTCACACAAAAATGGCCGCCAGTTGTTTTTGTTTGATACTTGAATAATTCCTCTACGACTTCGTAAGATCGGGTTGAGTAATTATATGTTTTGAACCGTTACAATCTAGCTATAGAATTATTGATTGAGGTTATATTCAGCTGACCTTTGACGAATGTTGAACCCACCAAAAGAATGAGGGCAGGAAGTCAGCTTTAAATGAGTCAAAGACGAGTTTCTTTTGCATCTTGGTTAATGTCACATGCTGACGTTTACCATACGTTTGTCTATGTTTATTCTGTTTGAAACTTTTTTATGATTGTTTTATCTAACTTGTTGATGTACTTTTGCACAAATGAACAAATATACAACACACAAACATTCCGTCAACAATATCTGCACAGAAATGAATCTGTCATCATATTACAGAATACACTGCGATACAATGGTAATGCTAAAGAAACTATTGCATTGACAGTGATTCGAAGAGCTGGGCCAGTTGTCTTTTGATTGGGTGATGCTAGCGCCTGCGCAACACAGAGTAGGGCTGTTATACCCTAGATGTAATACGGACTTAGGGACGTATTATATTACAGCTACTTTTAACTAATTGGAACCTTTAAGGATTCTAACGATTGCATACACTATTGACCTGTAAAAGTTGATTCCAGAATTGTAATCAAAGAAATTGATCATTTTACATCTAATTTTCATAGATAAAAAACAATGCGTTATACTTCAACTTCTTTATCAATATTATGATCACGATCTGACAACAGCCGTAATAGGCTTATCTTCGGTTACCAATTTAATGCAGACATGACCTAACGGACAAATCACATCAGAAAGGAAAAGAAAAGTTAACGTGAGTACTTGCCCATAGCATCTGATACCAAAATCATTTTTTGAGGATTTGTCTTCGCTAATCTAACCTACGTCAGAACTGTAGACCATTGTGCAGAGGAATTATTGCCATGCAAATTGTAATACATACATTTAACAATATCTACACTTCCTTAGTCAGGAATGAGTCCGACACTTCATGTCATGTAGCACACAATGGTCAAAGGTGCTAACATGTTTTATTCATTGTAAAACATGTCATATTCATTGAAAAACATGTCATTCATAATGGGGAATTGTATCAAAATTTATCCACTTAACAACTTTGCTGTTGGTAATATTGACTCAGGTCTAGATATTTTCATTTCTAATTGAAATGGTTAATTTAGGCCAAATGATCACCAAACAAATGTCAGAAACGATTGTACCTTTTACGATCCCGGAAGTCGGTGTTGAAATTGCCTTCTCCTCATAGTTTCAGTGAGTCTACGAATTCATTCCAAAGCCTGGATACTGGGCTAGATTTATTCCAAAATATTCAAAAGTAGCATATCTAAATAGCATGTGTCTCTTAGGGTGATTCTGTACATGCGATAGGATCAATAACTTTGGACAAAATCAACAATCTGTTTAGGGTTATGTATCCTAAAAATTGTCCTACCTAAATTATGTACGGATGTATTGCTAGACAAAATCATAAAAATCTTACGCTATAAAGTATCCTTTTTGCATAATGTTTGTGTGAGAAGTCCATAATAGGGATATAAACTAATGGATTGTTCTTCAATGTAGTTTCACCATTGCGTAATATTTAAATGTTCTAAACAGGTATTCATTGTTCCAATTTTGGAATTGAATTCAGTAGTCGTGAATGACGTAGTCGTGCGGGTCATGGTAATAATCGGATTCTCGATTCCACACTCTCTCGTATTTGTCACAATTAAATTCTATTCTCACAGACGAAACTCAAGTTGTTTATTTCCTGATATCTCTGTAACAATTTGATTTCATCTCTACGAGAAATGTCAAAAGCTTGTTGGCTGCAAACAAAGTTAGTTGTGCGCTCAGCGAAGTCCTTACAAACCAAGAGTTTTAACTCTTCTGTTAGCTGAGGCGGAAATCGGAGTTTATTGTGTGTTGAGCCAATTTTTCTAAAAAGAGCTGAGTTTATAAAGATAAGGACGAGATCCGTGTTGCAAATTTTCATAGGAACATGAAATGTGGCCCACTTTAAACAAAGGGTACGTGGGATGATGAGTTGTGTAGCCTCTAATGGGATAAAATGGAATTACCTTTGAGAATTGCTAACCGATTCTCAAGACTTTGTTTAACTTGTAGTGTTTATTGCAAATAACACGTGTTAATATTGCCCAGTGAATGTAATTAATGTTAACATCGATAAATGAACAAATTAAATCATTTCATTGCCTTATGAACATTGGTAGCTGGTGTTTTAGCACTACCGTTTCTGTCCAAAGTAAGATGTATGTGATGGGCTGGTGAATTACACAGAAACATTTTCAAAGGTCATGCATCTAAAATGTGTGAATCAAGACCTTGTCAAATAATGCAAAGGACAAAATCATTTTAGGTAAAATTCGAGTACATTTACATTTTCAGATTTTGTAAAGAATAATTCTATTCTATTTTTAAAAATAACTAATTGTCACTTTACGGTGATTCGTCCAATAACGTTTCCTGACCTTCCCAGCATGACATTTTCAAGAAATACAATGTTTCTTGATTAATTTTACAAATTGAAATACTCTAAAAAAATAAATCCTTAGGCTTCTTGAGAAGAACATGAAAATAGGTTTCCAGGTCTTTGTGGCTCTTATTAGGGATCATAGAGTCATCAAATCTATTAAATAGGACCCTAATCTGTCTTTGTACAAGGTTTCAGCTTTCTAGGCCTTTTGCTTCTGGATAAAAAGATGAAAAACGGTTATAAGGACGTGGGTCCTGTTACCCGCAGAGTCACCAAATCTACAATTTCAACCTCATTATTTAAGGAGTCTATACACATATTTTCTGAGTCAACGGTTCTGAAGAAGATGAAAAAGTTAAAAGTTTATAGACGGACCGACAGCGGACGATATATCATGCCATAAGTCCATCGGGCTTTTCAAGCCAGATGAGCTTAAATTGAATTACATTATCGTAATAGCTAAAAGAAAAGTAGCATGGTTTACTAACAGATCTAGTTGAAATTTAACTGATTCGTTTTTTAATCAGTACATATAACCTAGAAAACTGACAAAAACCTCTTCATACTGTTATGCAGTTCCTACAAAGTTCATATTAGAAATTTTAGATTCGTTATCATTCTTTATGTCTGATATTGTTCATTCGTTTTCTTTTGTATTCTACATCAAATGGGCTATTAACATCTATAATACTTCTAAATGTGATAGTCAAAATGATTGAAATATTTCAAATGTCACGTTCAAGATTCAAGACGGAACACAAATCAAAGATAAGTGTTTTTAAACTGTTTTACAACATATTCCAGATTCTATATGATTGTCGGTCAAAGAGAAAGTATTGTCATAATAGGTCTTACACATCTGGTTGTTGTACCAAAATATTCATAAATGAGCAACTTACCATTTCTGGCACTGTGGTGCTGACATTTTGTAATGTAGGTGAAATCAGTAAATGAAGGCGCTTTGAAAGGGATTGAAATAATGTGAACTCCTCAAGAAAAATCCAAAACCTTTTACATTGTGATTTGCTTTAACATGTTTTAGAGATTTAATATTTTAGCACCTTTTCAATAGAAATTGACACTTAAAGGAAGTTTTTTTTAACAACAACCCCAAATGCTTTAAAAAGGATTCATGATTTTTTGCTGTGAAATGTTAAGAAAAGATAAAAAAAATCTTTTAAACATTTTAAGAGTACAAATCTAAATTTGAAATTCGATTATGTCAAAAATGATAGCCTTTATTACTATTTTCCTGTAGCAATATAAAAAGTTTAGATGACCAATATTAAGTGTATGCTGTAGACACGGACATGAAAATCAAATTTATGAGCGTGTGTTCTTTTAAAAAATCGAGATAATTTCAATGTCTAGACGCAATATATTAATAATCTGTTTTAATTGCAACACTTCTTTGTTATCAAAGACCTATGTGAACCTCAGATAGACTTTGATAGTTTTAAGGATTATGTTAATAGTTATGTTTGTTTCAAAATGTTGTCTCAACATTTAATTTTCCTAACCTTCATCAATATTTTTTTAACTGTAATAATTATAATAATGATTTTTATTAGCAATGGTATTTAATAAATAATAAATGTATTTAAAGGCTTTATCTCTCACCAAGAATGAATCATAACCTTATAATCTTATTTCAAAAAATCTTTTTAGATGCGAAATAAACGTTTGTAACATTATGAAAAACAATATTCGAATTCCACCTCAACCCTCTGAGATGCGACGCGTGCTTGTATGTTTTTTTAAAACAAACATTATACGAATGTTTTAAGAAATCTTGAACCAGTGTTAGCAGGGAGCACATCAAGAGGGCTCTCTTTGATAACTCATCATTCTTATGTTAGCTAGATATGATTCCGATAGATTGTTAGAGTGCAACTTTTTTCTTCACGAAATAGTTTTTAATACAATGACAAACATGTACACTTCTAAAAATTCCTCTTGATCTTTGTACTTTTCCCGCTCTATCCATTTATCTATTCTCACTCTACAACCACTCATGAACATTTCACTTGAACTATACATTACCACTTCTTAATAATTCCTGAATGTAAATCTGAATTTTTTTTAATATGGCTGATTTTCCAATCATTTCAATAAATTCTAGATGATTACTCTGATGATTTAAGAAGACACTTGTTTGATTTTCTTTTAAAAACAAACAAACAAACAAACCATTGCGGAAGGTTCAGGAATTCGTGATTATTTCAACACGTAACTTGTAAAAGCAGGGGCGTTATGACATATAACAACATTACTTCAAGTTCCATGAACAAGAAATCGTGATAATGAAAAGATAAACAATGAAAGGGGCGATTTATTATTTTAAACATTGACGTAGAATGCATGCGCATATCTGTCGTGAATATTTACCAAATCCAATCACATAGAATTCTTTGTCAGATTTAGTTTCTAGCTCTACTAATCCTCGAAGGGGATTTAAACGCTGTCCAGAACTATGCACTTTATATTTCAATTATAAACCAAGAAATTATCTACAAGCTCACAAAACTAACATATAAATGAAAGAGACTTTTATCGTTTTTATCCTTGACGATTTCTTATCTTTGTTGAAGTGCAGGTCTCAACTATGAACTTTGTCCATTAATTCCAATTCGCTTGTCAAAGAATTGTTTAAAATGCTTAGCATCGTAGTATACATTTGGGGAGGCGGAGGAATTAAAAGCTAGAAAAATGTTACTTTCCTTGTCCCACCAAATGTCCCTTATAAGAGAGAAGATAACAATCATAGTTGTACGTGTTTTTAAATAATTTGGTCATTTAAACGTGGCTGATACAAACAGTGAATTTTGATTTGAGAAAAAAGAATGGAAAGGTAGATAGTAAAAACGAAAAAAAGGCAAAGCGAGAGTTCGGAACAATTAAAATTAGATTTGGCGACTACATCCAGTTATGTCCAGTGAACGTAGCGCCTAGAGAATTTGCTGAGTGACTTGATTTGTGCGCGTTATAAGAACACTTACTATTATTACCCATCGACCTGTTCAGCTTGGGTGACCATATCATTTTCAATCATCCCGACCACGATAAGCTCTTGAGTCAAGTTGATGGTCTACCGGCTTAAGATAACTTTCCGAAGTTACGCTTAATTGACATGCGTAATTGTCTTTTTGTCAACCATAATCGCGACTTTATTCCTCCTTAATGTCACCTCAGAGAGCTGATCAGCATTAACATGATGTTTTCAGCAACAGTAAAGTACAATCAATTCATTCGATTAAATCACAGCGGCGTGTATCGCTTAGAAATAGCGTTAGAAAGACATTTATACCTATAGTCGTTGCATAAAACCTTTCGCGGGACTACTATATCCCTATGTCACCCTTGACGGAATGTTATAAGGAATTTATCTTACCGAAAGCCTTAATGTATTATTTAAAAGACAAACAGAAATGAACAACACCTATGACCTGATCACTTGACTTTGTTTGATTGACGTGGAAGCACGCTTTACTCATGTAGCTTATAAAGGATTTACAATCCCTCAGTGACACTGTATATGGATATTTGTTTAGGGTCACGTGGACCAATCAGAGATTGGCATTCCTACATGATGTAGGATAAAGTTATATATGTCCTTCTAAAGCTATTACTAAGCGATACACGCCCCTGTGAATTAAATGACAGTTTTCATTAAGTTTGGCAAGAGTGATTCAAGTGTCTCTTTAAATATGAAGTATAAGCCTACCATCCAAATATCTTCGTTTAGATGAAGATTGATTTGTGGAAAATTTATGAAAAATCTTATTATATAAAATATTTACGCTTTATGTTTGAGAAGACGATTAATGCTACATCACATCGGAAGAAATCTGATCTACCAATGTAATGATAGGTCTGTATCATGCTAAACTATCATACTGCCGTTGCTATAATAACTAAATGATTTATACTTTTAAATATTGATATTTTAAAATGTATTGTTGTAAAAATGGAAAAGTATGAAACATTAGAACATTACGCATCATGATTTCTCAAAATTAAAAAAATAGAAAACCCCAAATCCAAGTTTTTTTCCCACGCGAAAGGTTCAATAGAGGCTTCTTCACCAAATAAACACCTACGAATATTTTTACAAATGATAAATTGTTCAAGAGTAAAAAGTGTAGAGGTATGACCAAAGTAAAAACTGCAGTTCGCTATATATTATTTTACATGGACTTCTTTTTTTTTTCACCATCTTTAGTTAATATGGGGAAGGCCTCGAAAGAAACAAGTTCAAAAGTGATTTTGTTCATCTACGTGATTGAAGATACAGCTATTTTTTCGGAGGTTTAGTTGGTGTTCTTGTTGCCAGAAAGACTGATTTATCTTCTTTGTATAATGTAATAGATAATTTACAATTGAATCTCCTTTTTTTGGACTTATTTATGTTTTTGGGTTTTTTTCAAAATTGTTTCGGTCCCAATTGGTAGTCATCAATTGGCAACATCTTAAAATTAAGTGGGAGTTAAAATGCTATATCGTTGTAATTGTGACATAGAAGATGTATATGTATCTACATGCAGTAGCAGTTTAAAAATAACCTTCCAAGATACAGAAGCTCGAATATAGAAAGTTATGTCTTTTCCCGTTTGGTCACTACCTGCTGAAATTTGTTATGTGTAAAATTCATGGTAATATTCTGTGGACATTTTGAAAAAGATTATGTAATGAAGACAAAATTCAACAAGAGAGAAGACATTGGCAACACGGCGATTTATCAATCTCTAGATATAACGTTGGCTCTGTTCCTCAGTAATATTTCCATTTGCTAATGTCTTCACTTCAAATCTATGGAAATGGGTAATAATTAATTCTAAAAAT
The DNA here is from genome assembly GCA_921293015.1 of Phorcus lineatus. Taxonomy (NCBI): domain Eukaryota; kingdom Metazoa; phylum Mollusca; class Gastropoda; order Trochida; family Trochidae; genus Phorcus; species Phorcus lineatus. The sequence goes on along the minus strand of OV121094.1, from coordinate 9,750,731 downwards.
TCTTTTAATGAAATATTAATGTTTCAAATTGATTGATTGTTTCAAATTGATGTTCAATATTTGGAGTTGAGGGATATAATGAAATGGAAATTGAATAAAGGATAATGATACTATGGGTAATAATTCTAAAAATTCTTTTAATGATATATTAATCTTTCAAATTGATTGATTGTTTCAAATTGATTTTCAATATTGGAGTTGAGGGATATAATGAAATGGAAATTGAATAAAGGATAATGATACTACAATTAAACATTTTAAAGTGTATTCATTCGGAAAGATGTATCAAATTAACTCATTGTCTGACGTTATTCACTGAGGACTCCACTAACATTATGTAAAACTGTGGTTAATAATTAATCTTGGTGTATCCATAATGAGTCCAAAAGATCAACCACAACGCCCTTTTTAAATCTCCCTCACCAAAAACAACAAGAAACAAGAGAGTGGAGATAATAGTTATTTTCAAATAAATTATGTCCTACGAGGGCGTACACATTGTGGGTTCATATTTTTCATACGATGCCCAAGGGTAAAATATCACTCTTTCATTGTGATGTCACGTCATATACAAAGCTTTGACGTCACTTTCCGACTATAAGGTTGCGTTCCAAATGTGAAAACGACGGGTAATCCGCCTAAGAATGGACGTAATATCTTCTTTGATTTTACGACTTCAAAGATAAACAAAGTATTATATTTCGTGTCCATAACATATTATGTTAAAGACACTCGTGCCTAAATATCATGTCACCCCTCGCATTCGCTCGGGAAATACTTAGGCATCCGTGTGGTTAACACAGTATGACATAGACACTCATATAATATCCTCTGTATCATTCTTAATACTTATATAATAATAAGATTAAATTCAATTCTATTACTTCTATACTTCATATAACAATCGAAATGTCATCAAAAATGCGATAGATAAAACAATAAATAAGAAATCAAAATAAGCGTATGAAGTGTTCTTATGTCAGTATTTCAGATACAACATAAGGAAGTGTATGTCACGATGAAAAAATCAATTCTTAGGTAGGAGAGATAATAATGTAGGAGTTGGTTTTTTAAATTTTCATCGTGACACTTATACGCTTCCGTAACAACACTCACAATTCAGCATGTACAATACTGCAAAGAAACTGGTACTGAGTTGCTATAAATGTAGGCTTATTAAGGCAATATATGTTGATGATTAGCAAAATCCAAACGAAGCACGATTTTCTAAACCAAAGCACTACAAAACAGCTTACTCGTATATTAATTTGAACAGAGTATCAGTGGAGTGTGTTTTGTTTCAGGGTTATTCAAATGAAAGATATGACTGTTTATAAAAATAAACCGGATCAGGGCCACTCTTAATAAGTTTCGACAATTAAAAAACATTAAAAAACGAGTATATTTCAATTAATAACATAGACATCCTCCAGTTTGATTCTAAGAACTTTCCAAATTTTGTAAGAAGAACTAAATGAGACCATAATGGAATATATTGTCACGGAACTGATTGATGTGGATGAGTAAGTTTTAATATTTACTTAATCTTCATTATTTGGTATGAAAGAAAAATCACAAATTTACATTTAGCCATGTTGCAAGTAAATTTGGATTAAGGTTACTACAGAAAAATATGTCTGGTGATTTTTAAGTTTCAAATGTAGGAAATAGGTTATATGCCTATCGGAGTTTCCAACCTTTTTCACTGTTAAGATAATAGAAGTTATCATTATCAAAAACAAAGTTCTAGACAAAATATCAATGATGCAATCGCCATTTGGCTTTATTTCCACGTGATATGCAATTATATAAAACAAAGGACACAATGAAAAGACTATTTACGAATATTAATTAACTAATTCCTCATTAATGAGCGAATTGAACCGTGGTAAAAATCATCTTGCTGAGGTTTTTTGGGAATCGTTCTGTTACCTTTGTCCTGCAGCAGGCTTAAACAATATTTGCTATAAAGAATCTACCATTTAGAAATTAAATGTGACATTTCATTAAAGTTATCCTTAGAAAATCTTCAAGAAATTATCAGAAAATACTGGTTGGAACACATCACACGTCACGTAAAACATTTTGACTTCAAATAATGAATATAAAACAAACAATAGAGAGTTTAAAAAAAGAGTTAAAAGAGCATTAAAAAGAATTTCATAAATATTTTACCATTGTTCATATATATCTTTTACAGCTAATTCAGTGCCTTGTTTGTATAACTCTCGAATGCTGTACATTGTCAATGGTACCAATGTTTTGAGAAATACTAGATTTAGAGCTCACGTATTCGATTTTGATTCTAGTCACCAAATCAAAAGAAGGGACCTTATACTCTACATGACTAAGATAACTGTCACTTCTCTTAGCGGTTTCCGGCTGATTATACACCTCACACTAACTCATAATTTCCGCTGCATGATTTCTTAAAGGGGCAGTAGCACGTTTTTAGGTAACAAAATGATCACACGAAAAAGAAATTAAATGCTCCTAATTGCAAGACAATGCCTCTAAATCAAAAGCAGCAGTTTTATTACAAGCTATACGAATCCATTTCTCTACATCAAATGACCAAAAGGTTCTAACACAAAAAATGACCGCAAGTAGGTTTTTGCTTGATACTTCTGTATATCCTAAAGGTGATTAGTTTGAGTTATGAAATGTTAGGACCAACTTTAGATAAGACATTTGGCATACATTAATGATTATTTGGGAAAAGTTGAAGTAATAAATCTTTTTAATAAACCTGCTACTGGGGTGACGACTATCTTTTTACTGACGAATAAAATAACCTTTTCCTACGAATGATCACAGCATTGTTAAGCTACCAAAAGAAACGTCGTTTTTAAAATCCTGACTTATTTAGATGTGAAAATATTTCAATTTTTTTAGGAATTAAAATAGTGTTAGAAGTACAGAACACTTGAAAAATCAAGTAATCGCAAAAATGAACTTTTATTTTGATGTCGAGGTTTTAACGAAAATATCTACTTTTTTATAAAGACGTAAATATCATAAGCTGGCAGTATATTGCAGCATGCAAGGGACAAATATCAGATGATCACTTATTGAGAAATGTCAAAATCCAAAACTTTACTCCAAATAGCTTCTGAGAAATATGAGACTGGTTGATCGTATAGCTTCCATACATTATCGAGTGAGATCAATGTACTGCTGGTTCTGACGAGATTTTCAAAGAATGTTTAAAACCTCAACAACAACAAAATTAAGTTTTCTGAAAACAGTTAAAATCTTGAAACGACCGAAAATTGTTATGAATTATTGAGACATCGAAGTTAAAATTTCAACGTCAAGGGAAGATATCACACAGTCGAAATTCAAAATCGTTTGACGTAATGGTTAGTTTGGATATAAGCGGTAAAGTTTCTTTTAAATTTTTTAACGGACAAGCTAGCTGCACAAAAAAGGTTTAAATGTTAAGAGAGAAACCGGATAAAGACAATGCGACATCAAAACTTTCGTTTTTACTTTAAAACATTTGATATACATCAACTCTTTTTAAAAAATTGGTATAAATCACTGATTTTTGCGAGGTAGCGAATTCTTTGACGCTGCTTTCACAATTAATGAAAAAATACCAACGGATTTCTAGACGGAATGTTGTCTATGTAGGTTAACAATTTATCATTTACGACGTTTTTAGTTGAATGATGCCCAGATAAAGTTACACTGTCCAAACTTTCAGGGTAATGAAATGTAATTAATCATCATGTTTATACGGGGTAACATATTGGTACCACAAATTTAGCCAGATATACTATCCCAAAAAAGTAACGCATAGGTGATTTTTCATAATTGAAATCGAAATATTTTTATTTGTATTATTTTTATTGTCCAAAAAAGTAATGATATTGATGATACTGACAAGTTGCTTTCGTTTTCTTTTCCAAAAATGGATCTTACATGGAAATGTTGACTTTGGTGAACATTTTAAGGGTAAATCAAAAACGCTTCGCCACAACGCAACACGTGCAATTACGCACGTGAAAGTTTTGTGGAAAATGCATGCAGTGTGTGGCTATAAAAAGGGATGCCACATTCGGATTTGCCACTTGTTTGGAGATTGATTGTAAGACACTCCATGGTGGCACGTCTTGACGCTATAACAAGAAACATCGCCATCGGAAGACTTCAAGCTGGAGAGTCCCAATGTTCGGTGACAGGACGTCTCCACGTTAGCCAGAGCACCATTTCAAGACTTTTCGACAGGTTCTTTCAGACCAACACGACAAATGACAGTCCCCGTTCAGGCAGGCCATGTGTCACCACACCAGCTCAAGATCGCTACATCCGGGGCATCCATTTGCGTTATCGCACAACTACTGCCGAGAGTACTGCAGGCAACATACCAGAACTGAGAAGAATTTCAAGCCAGACTGTAGGGAACAGCTTGAGGGAGGATGGATGGAGAGCCAGGAGACCCTACGTTGTCAACGTTCCACGTCGTCAACACCGTGCCAATCGACTTCGTTGGTGTAACACAGTTGGTGTTTGGAATCTTCGCAACTAGCGCCTAGTTTGGTTCGGTGATGAATCCAGGTTCCTATTGCGGAGGCGAGATGGCAGAAACCGTGTTTAATGGCGTCGGAACGAACGTTTTACCGCTTACTGTGTTCTTGAGGTGGACAGATTAGGTGGAAGCAGCGTTATGATGTGGGCGGCGATATTGTACACTGGTCGCACCAATTTAATCCACGTTCATGGAAATTTGACGGTCGTACGCTACAGAGACAACATCCTGCAGCCACACCCCCTGCCCGTTATTGACGTCCAATGTGAACTGTTCCAGCAGGACAACGCCAGGCCACATGCTGGACGAGTCACTGGAGATTTCCTCGCCAGAAACAACATTAATAAGTTCCAATGGCCGTTTCGTTACCAAGATTTGAATGCAATTGAACATCTTTGGGATGAACTTGATCGACGTCTTCTTCAGCGTCAACAACAGCCTCAAACTCTACAAGAACTGGCTCTATTTGTGCAGCAGGAGTGGCAGACGATTCCAAAACCAACCATTTAGCGTCTAATCCAGTCGATGCCAAGGCGGGTGAGAACTGTCATCAACGCACAAGGTGGCCACAACAGATGCTAACTTTCTACGGACGTCTGTGAAATATTGTGCAAGCCATATCTAATGTTTTTACGTAATTTCGTTAATTGATATTTCCTTAAATCTGATGTAAAAAATCACACTTGTAACTTCATTTCCTTTCAATTTATATGCGTTTGAAAATACAACAATTTCTCCTAACAAATCTGGCTATGCGTTTCTTTTTTTGGATAGTATATGTGGTACCCATTGTCAATAATGATAGAGTTAGTTTGCAACTTACAAGTGATTTACAAATAATTCAAAAGCAATGACGTCGGTAAACTTCGTTGACGTTTGGTTAGTATGTTAGTACAATTTTACAGGACCAATATTTTTCGAGAAATATTTCATTTTTGAGGTATAAGAAACGTTTGTTTGGCTAGAAATATGATCTTGGCTCTTACGTCCCAAACAAGCTATGTACAAATACTGCAACAACAAAAAACAGTGAAAATAAACCAAAAAACTTTGACATTTGGCCTCTATTGACATATACATGTAGGTAAACGGTTTTTTTCGAATAACGTATTTTGAACATTAATGTTGATTATGTAAATTTTGTAATTCATATTGGCTAGTTATGATATCAATGTCATGTATGGAAATTATGGTATTGTATTGTAAAGGTGTTTATATACATGGAGAGCTTCACTAACTTGCGAAAACCTAATGTGGCCGCACTCATCCCTCTCTTTGAAAAACCCAATATATGTGAACCGAAAAATCTGATAATAAAAATTCAGGTAATTTCATTTGAGTCTTACGAGATGGTTAGGTCACATTACCTTCTTGGGCAACCATATTCAAATGCGCACAGAAAATCCAAAAAACAATGAACGAAAATAACTAAAAATGTTTTGAAAAACTTGAATCAGATGGTAATGCTTCCTTATTTGCGTTATATTATCTCCCTAACAAAAATCATGAGATTCTTTTTTTAGTGCATTTGTTATTATATTACAGAGTTATATCACGAAAATAACTTAAATAACAAATAAAAATCGGCATTATACCAATTTTTACCTGTGCAATTGTGACCTATTCCAGCGTTTTGGGTTCTCGTTTATGACTGTAGGCAAAGTACCTTACTTTTCATGGCAAAGTGTCACTGACGTGACAGTAACATGAACTATTACTAACGGTTCCTTGCGAGGTATGTTAAAAACAGGTATCGCCCTCTTTCAGAGTTTATTTCCATGTCAGTGAAATTGGCAGAAATCCAAAACTATAGGTTCATTCTGGCTTGTAAACATTCACTTTTTAGGAATGTGTATTCACAAATCACAACAAAGATTTAAATAAATATTATTTATTCAAGACTCATTCACGCATTTGATAATTAAAAATAACTTCGAGTAACTACGTGACTCATTATTATCATATAACAAGTAGTATGAACAATATCATTATCTATAATACAAAGAGGACTCAAGTGTCCATGAACGCGTTACCATCATATTACAAGTCATAAAAATGTTTATATTCTCATTTTACAATCGTTATCTATTTCTTTATATATCAGTACGGTTAAATATACACAAATGTATATATCAATACATTTCAGAATGGAATGGAGTTCTCTTAGAAATTAATGTTAAGTAATTAATCAAATTATATCCTTTAAGTGTTCTGTTTAAGTTAACATAAATTGGATTTCTCTTTAATTTGTTCAATTGTTTTATGTGCGAAAGACATTTAAGCTGAAAAGTAGAACATTAACATTCGGGCATTCATCTATGGTATTCAGTTTATGATTCTCCAAATTGAAAATACATCTTTTAAAAGCCTCATACATTATTATGACTTATGGTAAGACTCGACATATCAACATTTGCATAACATTTAGAAAAATTATCAATATGAACTTTTAAAGTCACTGTAGAATTTTTTTAAAATTCTATTTCTACGACGTTCCCCCAACGTTCGATAACTTTGTAGGGTATCTTCTATTGTAATATCCCAGCTGTTATGATCAAACTATAACACTTCTAAAGGTTTTTAACATTCACCGCATAAATAAGAATCATTTATGTCCAAATAATATTACATCATGAAATATATAGGCTCAATTCCAAAAATATATGAAACACAAATAACATAATCTAATCTTCGATTTAAAAGAAATGTCTGGTATATTATTTCAAAATGTATGGTAAATTGACAGGGATATCAAATCTCAATCTATTAATGATAAAAACACAGTTTTGTGTAAGTGTGAAATTTGTCTTTCATCTCTCAATGGTTCTGTATTTGTTAAATTATAAGCAAATATATTCATAAAACGGTTTGGATGCTTGTCAGTGTTGTCTGACAGGTTAATAAAATACATGGCAGATTATATAACAACATATCAATAGACCAAAGGTTAAATGACATTTGTAAAATGTTTTAGTAATTTGCATTGGAGTTTTTCCAGGAACATCCTGGTCGCCTGGATAAACTTGGACACTGAGTTAACAATACGCGTCACGTGTTCACTCTCCCACATACATTGCAACATCCATGGTATACTTCATACGTCTTCATACGTAGTACCGCCATTCTGTATTCGATTACTTTCGATGTTCTGTGTAAGCTCTTTAACCAAGTATGTTACTCATTAATATTTGAGATAAGGTTACCTCAGAGTTTGTCACTTTGTAAATATTTGATAAAAGGTTATCTAAGAGTAAGTTACATCATTAATACGTGAGGGAAGGTTACCTAGGAGTATGTTACATCATATATACTTGAGAGAAGGTTACCTAACAGTATGTCACATTATAAGTACTTGAGAAGGTAGCCTAAGAGTATGTTACATCATAAATACTTGAGAGTAGGTTATATAAGAGTATGTTACACTGTAAATACTCGGGAGAAGGTAGCCTAAGAGTATGTTACATCATAAATACTTGACAAAAGGTAGCCTAAGAGTATGTTACATCATAAATACTTGAGAGAAGGTAGCCTAAGAGTATGTAACATCATAAGTACTTGACCAAAGGTTATCTCAGAGTATGTTACAATATAATTACTTGAGAAGGTAGCCTAAGAGTATGTTACATCATAAATACTTGAGAGAAGGTAGCCTAAGAGTATGTAACATCATAAGTACTTGACCGAAGGTTATCTCAGAGTATGTTACAATATAATTACTTGAGTAGGTAGCCTAAGAGTATGTTACATGATAAATACTTGAGAGAATGTAGCCTAAGAGTATGTAACATCATAAATGCTTGAGACAAGGTTACCGAAGAGTATGTTACATCATAAATACTTGAGAGTAGGTTATATAAGAGTATGTTACACTGTAAATACTCGGGAGAAGGTAGCCTAAGAGTATGTTACATCATAAATACTTGAGAGAAGGTAGCCTAAGAGTATGTAACATCATAAGTTCTTGACCGAAGGTTATCTCAGAGTATGTTACAATATAATTACTTGAGAAGGTAGCCTTAGAGTATGTTACATGATAAATACTTGAGAGAAGGTTACCTAACAGTATGTAACATCATAAGTATTTGACCGAAGGTTATCTCAGAGTATGTTACAATATAATTACTTGAGAAGGTAGCCTAAGAGTATGTTACATGATAAATACTTGAGAGAAGGTAGCCTAAGAGTATGTAACATCATAAGTACTTGACCGAAGGTTATCTCAGAGTATGTTACAATATAAGTACTTGAGAAGGTAGCCTAAGAGTATGTAACATCATAAATACTCGAGAGAAGGTAGCCTAAGAGTATGTTACATCATGAATACTTGAGACAAGGTTACCGAAGAGTATGTTACATCATAAATGCTTGAGACAAGGTTACCGAAGAGTATGTTACATCATAAATACTTGAGACAAGGTTACCGAAGAGTATGTTACATCATAAATGATTGAGACAAGGTTACCGAAGAGTATGTTACATCATAGATACTTGAGAGAAGGTAGCCTAAGAGTATGTAACATCATAAATGCTTGAGACAAGGTTACCGAAGAGTATGTTACATCATAAATGCTTGAGACAAGGTTACCGAAGAGTATGTTACATCATAAATGCTTGAGACAAGGTTACCGAAGAGTATGTTACATCATAAATGATTGAGACAAGGTTACCGAAGAGTATGTTACATCATAAATGATTGAGACAAGGTTACCGACGAGTACGTTACATCATAAATACATGAGAGAAGATAACCTCAGAGTGTGTAATATCATTGATAATTGAGAGAATAATAATACTAATAATGATAGAGGTTTTATTACTATGTCTTGTTGTTACAACCAGGCCTCAATGGACCAAAATGGACCATATTTAAAATCTTAATGACTTCATAAAATCATAAAACGAAAAGCTTACATCTTCTTAGAAAACAAGTACAGACAGATGTCTGACAGATGTCTGACAGACATCCATATTATATTCAGGCTTGCTCATTCACACAAGTGACATCACAAACTGAAATATTGTTTGTAGAAATTTGGTTGATTTGTTACTGATTGAAAACCTCTCAGCCTCAAATGCTTGTTTGTGACACGTCATATCGTTCCATTTATGAAAGCGTCAATGCAGGTTAAAGATATAAACTGAAACAACCCTTTGAATAAGTTTTAAGAGGCCTACACCTTCCGTTAATATTATCGGATTTATTTGTTGACACTCGACTTTTTATTCTGGTTCTCATGGCAAAAAAATACTATATGAAATATCTTAGAATGTGATACATATAAAGATAAATGTCTCTTTCATCATTTTGAACATTAATGACTAAGAATTTGAATAAATGGTTTCTTTTTAAAAAAAATTATTTTGTAAATTGGTTGAAATTTCTTTTAAATATTATGTGTTTATTTCTAAAGTGTCACGGGTCATACTTTTACTGTAAAATGTAGTAATGAAACAAGTATGACTTGTTATTGACCTGTGTTTGGAAATCAGTGATTCAACTCTGAAACCCGTAGCAAGTATATTTTAGTTTTTAACCATATAGTCATATCATTTCTTAATAGAATGCAGACTGACTCTGATTTTCATTTCCATGTACTTTATATGTGATTCTGATATAAGATACATACCATTAGGATATTATTCTGACAATAAATATAATATATAAACCATAAGCAATGATCATTGTTGAATACTATCGATGGTTCAACGAGGGAATTGGCATTCAAATTTCATATCATTATATATATCACAATTAAAGCTCTCATTACGATTTGTGGATATAAAATTCTGATTGAAATCAGAGTGTTTTTATTGTTCAGTGTTATGCTCTATAGATAAACAAAGACACTTAATATTCTAAATCCAAAAAACATATTGAATAAATATTTTGTACAATCAAATTACTAATAGTTTTTAACACGCGTGAATTGAATTCGTCAATTTCCATATTTACGTAAAATTTTTCCTTCATGTAGGCCGAGTCAGAGTAAAACTATGGACTCGTGGATTTTTTTATTATGTTAAGAGGGAATAGATACAAATAATAACTCTGAATTTTCTAAAAACAAGTCGAAAAGTCTCATGTTCTTTCAAAATAAGACAGTCATGAAAATAATAATTATTGCAACTCTCATGTAAATTGATAACTGTCCTATTCTCTTTTTTTTTAAATATAATATTTTTAGAATACATCTGAGTTTCCTAATTGTGCCCTATATCCCTATATTGGTCTAACGTTTCCTACATTGATGCGTTTTAATACTGACTGACCAGCCCCATGGCCTTAGAATCAGTTGAAGGTGATAAATTAAACTAAAAACCAGAATAAAGGATTGTCGGGAAAGACTATAGCTCCTTCCTCCTACTTTATTCAATAGAGAGGGACGTAAATGTAAGACTAAAGTAAATTTTTATTTTTTTTATTTTTTCCCCCATATTTTGTGATACAAGCAAAATAACATTGTATAAGGAAATGAGATAAACAAAAACATATACACAAATCCACATTTGGCTCCTTCAATTCATTTTGCTAACAAAACAAGACTATCTACCAAGTAATAAATGTAAAGTTGACCAATATCGAAAAAACATTTCTTCTGTTGAAGTTGACAAAAAAACAAATTTTGATAAATCGTAATAATGTACAATTTCCGTTTTAAGGTATTTCAAATTTGGTTTAAAACCATTAATACTGCATCTGTATATACACTGTTTGACTTATAAAATGATTGCATTTATAGGATTATTATTTTTACCCTTCATTCCTAAAATTTTATTTGTGAATTCTAATTTCAATTGATCAGAATTTAGCCATGATGCTATTTCTTTCCATAATCTGAAAATAGTAAATCTATAATAAACTTATAACCATATCATACTTTGTAATCAATATTTTGGTATAATTGTTAAAAACGTAATCTTATATTTCAGATACAGATGTCGTTTTCTATGAAATTGATGTTAACTGTCATCGCCAATTTTATCTTTTCAATGATATATTTAGATCAGTGACAAATGGATTTTTCTTGAATCATTTCCATTGTTTTACTTGGAAAATTCGTTTAAGCTAATAAGGAAAATATTAACATTCAGCCTTGAATCCCTGGAATATATTTTATCATTTAAGAATGTTCTCTTTAATAAATACCATGAATATGATTCTCGTGTATTAAAATGACTTATCTAAATACCAAAATTTTAATATTTCCATAACATTTCAATAACTTTCTTTTGATAGCCCTTTTTAAGATATAATGAAAGCAGCGTATATGTCATAGAAAGGCCACAACTTTATTCTATTCTATTGGCACATATTTGTCTAGCATTTCATCATCAGTACCAACAAATGTCAAAATCTCCCATTTTTCTTATATTGCATCTCTAATACATTCTTGAATGGCCAGACTATGTTAATGAGTTTTACTTCAGTTACAAATTGTCAACATTCATTGTACAAATTGATGCTCAAATGTGTTATCCCTGGTACTATCTTACATCTACATCAAAACATAAAATAGCTAAACCCACATACAACAGGCTAACACGTTTGTCCATTTGACAATTGTTCTAATTCATGGCATGGAAAGTGACTTCGGGGGAGTTGTTTGGTGATATAGAATCAACAAGACCGCAGTTAACTTTTCTTCATGAATATAATCCACCAAATGCATTCTCAATTCTAATGACTTCATTAAATTTGAAATTGCCATTATTTCTATTTTAAATGTATTGCAAATATTCGCACACACACACACACACACACAAATGTCAACACAAAGACAGCACACAGTTTGGGACAAAAATGTATTGCCCATTTTTCACGTATCATGGTGCCACTGACAGCAAGAACCTTCATGGTATATGCTTAGATCATGTTAACCATGTTCTCAACGTGCGCTCCACACTGTATCTATCAAGTGAAGAACACAGTATTTAACTGACAAACCATCCTTTCAAATCTGTCCTTTTTCCTGTGGATAGATATAGGGATTTTGGTTTGATTATAGCAAATCATTGCACTATTTTGTCAATATGATATTTCTTGACGTCTTGTAAGAAACTCCTCAATTAAGAAATGAGGACAAAATAGTTGGCCTGCTTGAATTGGTTTACATCTCGTATCAAAGAGTAAAACCTTTTTCTCACATTACTCCAATAACACCTTCTTGCAAAACTTAACTGATCTTCAATTTGAATTCTTATACAATGTCATATCAATGATCTGGTTAGCTGGTGATTCCGCAGCCGAAAATGTTTAAATCGAATCTGATCAATACTCTCTAAGAAGCAATTTGAAATTTTAAAAAACATTAGAGAAGTCCAAACTTGTTGTAATGTTGTAAGCTTAAAACATATTGACGTCAAATTAAGTTGAGTTAAGTAATTAAAAACACGTACTAATTCACTCACTTGTAGATCAAAGTTGTAGAGAATATTCCTGTAAAAATGCTTGTCTGAAAGAATTACTTTTATTTCATTTCCATAAGAATCAAAACAACAATCATGATAATTATCATTCAACTCGTAACATCATAATCGAACTGTGACGTCAAAGCAATGTTTTTGACATGACATCACAATGAGAAATTAAAAAATAATAACCCCGATATGATTGCCCCCGTAGGTAATACAAACACTTATTATTGATACAATGGAAATATTTTTTTTCCCAAAGCAATGTTTTTGTCGTGACATCACAATGATAAAGTGAAAAATATTAGCCCCGATATGATTGCCCTCGTAGATAATAAAAACACTTATAAGTGATACAATGGAAATATACTTGTTCTGTTCCAAAGAAGCAAGCTTATAAACATACGCCTATGTTGGACAGAAATATCCTATACTGTTGTCATCTTCTTGGTCAATAACGATATGTCTGTAGAATTTCCTTCCATGGATATTCTTGTTATTTATTTTTCCATATTAATTGCTTTCTGTTGTGTTGAGTGTTGAGCAAGGATAAAATCTTAAGTCTAAATTGTCTATCCAATGCAATTTAGTATTTAAATTTAGATAAACAGTTGTATTTAAGGTCATGCTGACTTCATTAACATTAATAGATGATGTAATATGGAAATTCATACAGCAATGAAACTATCTTGATGAATTGGTTTTTAGGAAAAGGGTTGGTGATATTTAAGTAACATTGATCTTGAAGATTTTAATTTATGTTTGACTCCAGGTGTATCTAATTGCAATCGAGGAAAAACTAACTTGACCTCTCCCTCGCTAAATGTATGATTATGTTAATCTTGAAACTGACACTTTGGGTTTGCCAAACGTTTTTCCAACGAGAATTCATCTCACATATAAATATCATTCATTGCAATATAATACCAAATCATAATTGAACATATAATTCCATTCAAAAAGAGCATCCAAAACATAATAAATAATATAAATCTAATTTAAAGTAATCCAAATCAAATTATTTAAAAACACGTGGGAAATTTGTGGGGATATCGGGAAACCAATTCATTTATGATAAAGAAAACATTTTTGTGAAAGAGTAATAATTGTCTTTCATCTCTCAGTGGTTCTGTATTCGTTAATTCATAAGCCAAGAAACAATAAAACGGTCTGAAAGCTTATCAGTGGTGTCTGTCAGGTTCATAAGATAAATGACAGAATAAGTAACAACATATCAATGGACCAACATTAAAGGTGAAGTGACATTTCTAAAATGTTTCAATAATTTGGGAAGGAGTTGTTCCTTGGCAAGCATCCAGAGACATCCTGGTCGCTTGGTTGATGTTGAACGATATACAATTATAGACTGGTGATGAGGTCAATACCTGTTTTATAGACCCGAGGAAAGCAATATTGACAGAGGACGAAGTCTATAAAAACAGGTATTGACCGAATTCACCAGTCCATAATTGTTTTATTATGTTTCGAAATAAATACGAAAAGAAAAGAAAAAACTACGGTCATGAACAGCAATTTAGATCAATTGTTCAACATGACGGTCAAATGACGTCACGATAACAATAGCATGACGTCATGTAACAACGGTTTGACGTCATCATGTCTATTTCAAGTCAATATCACTTTTCGTCGGACTCGGAGTGAAGTCAATATGCAATATGACACATGACAGCTTCTCGACCATTCGGATCGCCGGAAAAATAGGCTTACCTAACGATACATGTTATGTGTTCACTTTTTATCATAATTGTTCATTACATCTGGTCATTGAGATTGTCTGATTTAATATTTGATTCAGATTGTTATGCACTCATTGTTCTGACTAAACCCACCGACAAAGGTTTATTCCTTTTTAAATCAAATATCACATTGAAGGTGTTATGGATACTTGCTAGAAAGCAAATTTTAATCTTTGATCAAAAGTCGTGTTATTTCATAGTAGGATATAAACTTCCTCTGTATATCATTTCAGCAAATTTTAATCTTTGATCAAAAGTCGTGTTATTTCATAGTAGGATATAAACTTCCTCTCTATATCATTTCCTCATATTTCAAATGCGATCCTCAGGCTTGCTAACTATTATAATGATAAGGAATATGATACATCCATCATAAACAATGAAAAAGATAAATGTGTTACACATTGAAACTGGTGTTCAAATTGCATATCAGATAATATCAAGAATACGGTTCAGTTTTTAATCAAATTCTGATTGAAATAGATATTGTTTTGCTCTATAGATAAACAAGTACATTTACATTCGAAATAGATTCTTTATATCAAACAAATGTTTTGTTCAACCGAATTATACACACATGAAATCAAAACTGTCACATATTTCATATTGTTCCTAAATGTAGGCATGGTCAGTTTTCCACTGTGGACTTTCAGGGCTGTGTAACGAGGAATCAAACATAGATAATTATGGTCAATGTTCTATTTATGTGACAAATCTCATTTTCTTGCGAAATAAGACTGACATGAAAATATATATTTATCAATTGCTTTTTCATATGTAAATTGAAAACTTTAATATAATTTGAATATAACTGAAATAATATATTTCACTATTGCTTTGTCACATGTAACATGATAATTTCTGACAACAGCAGAGTTCCCTAATTATGCTATATTGGTACATCGTTTCCTACAAAATTTTTGTCTTGTTACTGACTGACCAGCCCTTGGGCTTTGAACAATGGTAAAGGTGATTAATTAAGCTAATAATAACCTGCATGAAGGAGTGCCATGGAATACAATCGCTCCCCCTCCTACTGCATTCAATAGAGGGTACTGTGAGACGAAGTACATTTACATCTAACATTATAGTCTTCACGCTCGTGGCTATTCATTTGAACTAACTAACAATTGCTTGATTCAAAACTCAGTGTGAATATCGGAAAATTTCTAGTGGCACTGTCATGAATTACGAAAAGACGAACAAATAAATCCCGGGTGTGGGTCCTTCTTAAAAAAAACCTCACCAAAGTTTTAATCAATCAATACAAATGTTTGATCCTTTATTGAGAATAGATAGATTATTTTCGTTTCATGCTAAATTTTATGGAGTATTTACTCAATGTGTAAATATGACTACCTTATTAAAGAGCAGCTTAACCATAATATTTATGTGTAAAAACATGTGCAGCTACTTTCCTTATGATTCCTAAAGTCCTTTTTAAGATACAAAACTTTTTTAAACAGTGGACAAAGAACACAGTTAGGCTGAGTACTTATGGAACTTTCTTTGTATCAATTGAGGGCTTAACTTAAAGGCACTATAGCGTGCATTAGCGATTTTAAGGAATATAATGATAACTTTCAATTGATGCAATCATCTACTTATTATTAACCTGCAATCATGAGTTAAGAAGATAAGACAGCCAAAGTCACAAAGGGATGTCACATAGCTCAAGTGTTATTTCTGCACACATCGGAAATATGATTGTTGATATATGCATTATCTGTGCATCAGTTACATTAAGGAAATATTGGTGTACGTTATTAACTTTTAACCAAATTAAATCAAACAATGTTAACTCCACTTTCAAAAATACAAAGCATAATATTTCCAAACACTTGATCAATATGTCAATGTTTTACTGATACCCAACAAAATTCTGTTTAACTTAAATATGTTTTTCATCTCCCAACGGGTTCTGTATTTGTTAATTGAATAGTAAAGGCAACCATTAAACGGTCTGGAATATTATCAATGGTGTATATTAAATCAAACAATGTTAACTCCATTTTCAAAGATACAAAGCATATTATTTCCAAACACTTGATCAATATGTCAATGTTTTACTGATACACAACAAAATTCTGTCGAACTTAAATATGTCTTTCATCTCCCAATGGTTCTGTATGTGTTAATTGAATAGTAAAGGCAACCATTAAACGGTCTGGAATATTATCAATGGTGTATATTAAATCAAACAATGTTAACTCCATTTTCAAAGATACAAAGCATATTATTTCCAAACACTTGATCAATATGTCAATGTTTTACTGATACACAACAAAATTCTGTCTAACTGATAAATATGTCTTTCATCTCCCAATGGTTCTGTATGTGTTAATTGAATAGTAAAGGCAACCATTAAACGGTCTGGAATATTATCAATGGTGTATATTAAATCAAACAATGTTAACTCCATTTTCAAAGATACAAAGCATATTATTTCCAAACACTTGATCAATATGTCAATGTTTCACTGATACACAACAAAATTCTGTCTAGCTGTTAAATATGTCTTTCATCTCCCAATGGTTCTGTATGTGTTAATTGAATAGTAAAAGCAACCATTAAACGGTCTATAGATTTCCTCTTTGTTTCATATCCTTACAGTTTATATGTAATCCTCACACTTCCCAACTATTCCATTATGATATGATAATGATAAGAAATATGATATATCAACCATAAACAGTTATCTTCATTAAAAAAAGTTATCAATGAGGTACAAGCGTGCATAACATATAATTTAACGATGAAAGCTCAGATCTTGATGTCTGAATACAAAATTGGTATTGAAATATTAGGTACTTTTGTTCTTTGTTTTGCTTTAGATAAACAAAGACATTTTCGTTAAAAATCAATATTTTATATCAAACAATTGTTTTGTGCAACCTTATTAATGATAGGTTTAAAGTCACATGAAATTATATATTTTTTTTTTTTTATAACTTTATTCATTTTTGTTCATGTATATACAAATTCAAAACATGCATATCAATAGAGAACAGACATTTCAACATAATAATGGACAAACAAATTAAATGGACAGAATGTATTTGAATTACAAAAAAAAAAAACCAAATTATTCATTGATTGGAATTATAATCTGTGGATGTACATGATACTTTTTTCATAATGATGTCTTATTGAAAAAATCGCTTAAAACGAGAACAAATTGTGACATGATGACCAGAATTTCATGAATTTTGAATAACTACATTGAGTATATGCAGAATATTTGTCTATGTTATATATATTGCGAATGTCATTTTTAATGTATGGGATGCTTGGTAGTTTATTTTGTTGTTTTGATTTAAAGATATTGTATTTTATTATTATCAGAATCAGATTTAGAACATTATTTCTGTGTTGTGGGTATCCGAAGATGGCAGTTTGTTTCGATAAGTTTAATTTACACTGTGTTTTTGATTCGATCCAATTTGTCATTTCTAACCATATATTTTGCGAGATTTCGCAATCATAAAACAAATGGAGCAATGTTTCAGCGCTTTCACCACAGAAGTCGCATTTTTCATTGTCTTTATAACCCATTTTTGTCAATAAAGTATTTGTAGGTAGGATTCTGTGAATCAAACGGTATTGGAACCATATATGGTTACTAGCTGAATGGCATTTGTGAGGGGATTGGTGTATTAATTTCCATTTATCTTCTGTAATAGTATAGTCTAGGTCTTTTTCCCACTTTATTTTGTATCTTAATTTTGTGTCGTTTATGTTTTCAAGTTGCAATATATCGTAAAATTCCCTACATCCAGTTTTATTCCCTATTAAATTTTCAAGGAAATATGGTAATATAGGATATGGCTGCTTACAGTTTATAACAATATTTTGTGATTTTGTGTATTGTTTTACTGCTGCGATGATACCTGCGTATTGAAGAAAATTTGTCTTAACGTTAAACTTTTTTATGAAAGTATCAAAATCAAGGTACTTTCCTTTTGAGTCGATAAGATCGTTAACATACTTTACACCTCCACTTTCCAGTCTTTCAACGTGTATGGATTTTCCGTTTACAGTAATATTAGCATTATGCCACAGCGGTTGGGTTAGTATATCATTAGCAGTTTTTGTTTTCTTTCCTTTAACTGTTAAGAATTTCCCCCAGGCTTTTAGTACATCTCTCCAAAAGGCATTTGTCCTCACTGTCATAACCGTTTCACTGATATAAGATTCACTTTTTTGTATCATATTTGATAGGTTAGTTGAGATATTTTTATTGAACAAGTTTCTTTGACAATTACTTGCTGAGTTATGCAGCCGTCTTATCCATGAAAGTTTCTGTGACATGATGATGTTCTTAATGTTAGGCGCTCTGATACCTCCCTTTTCAAATGTGTTAGTCAAAACACTTCTTTTTATCTTATCTGGTTTATTTTTCCATATGAATTTATAACATAGTCTATTTAGTTCATTTATAATTTCGTCGCTAGGATTAGGTAATGATGAAAAAAGGTGATTAAGTTTTGGGAGCAATAGGCTCTTCAACACAGTGTTCCTGCCTAGTGGTGTTAAATCACGTGCAAGCCACATGTTCATTTCAATTTTTATTTTCTTTAGTTTATCTTTGTAGTTTCTTTCAACCATTTCTGCCAAATTATGTGTGAATGTTATTCCTAAGATTTTGAAAGAAGTTTGTGACCAGTCTAAATTCCAATTATCACAGAGAGAGCGTTTTTCATACCTTTTTGACCCTATCCACATCACTTGTGTTTTTGAAGGGTTTATCTTAAGACCTGAGAATTCTGAATACAATTTTAGGGTTTGCAGGGCATTTTGTAGACTTTTTTCGGTTCCGTCCAATATGAGGGTAGTATCATCAGCAAATTGAGATGTAAGATATTCAACTTCACCAATCTTTATGCCCTTTATCTTTTGGTTATTTCTAAGCATAATGCTAAGTATTTCTGCACATAAGATGAAAATATAAGGAGAAATTGGATCACCTTGCCTGCACCCCCTTGATAATTCGAAAAAGCTAGAGCCGAAGCCATTAACGAGAACGCTTGACTTTATATCTTTATAGAACGTGTTAATCCATTTTATAATTGATGACCCAAAATTAAAATACACCAGAACCTTTTGAATGAAACTCCAATCTACCGAATCGAAAGCTTTTTCAAAGTCTATAAAAACCAATAGACCCGGTATTTCCATACATTCAGAATAGTCAATGATGTCGTAAATCAATCTTGTACATTCACCAATATATCTCTTTGGTATGAATCCCTTCTGATCTTCATTGATTATGTCTGGTAAAACTGACTTGATTCGATTAGCAATGGTTGCTGATGCAATTTTATATGAAACATTTAAAAGTGATATAGGTCTCCAATTTTTCAAGTGATGTTTAGCTTTGTTAGCTTTTGGTATACAAGTTATCAAACCCTGTTTCTGGCTTACAGATAATTCTCCTGTACGGAAGCCGTAATTTAATGAGCGTAGAAGATATCTGTTCAAATCGTGCCAAAAAAACTTATAAAACTCAACTGTAAATCCTGATGGACCTGGACTTTTTTCATTTTTCATTTTTTTCAATGTATTTAATACTTCTTCATATTTCAGCTCTCCTTCCAAATCTATTTTTTGTGATTCTGTTAGTTTTGGAATATTTAGTTTCTGAAACATATTTTGCAAATCGACATCTCTACAAGTTTGTTTAGTATACAGATTCTTATAGAAAGTTTTCGTCTCGAGTAAGATATCTTTAGTTTTCGTTGCTACAGTTCCATCCTTTTTTTCCAATTTACATATTGCTTTATTGAGAAAGTTTCTATTTTCTAATGACAAAAAGTATTTTGTTGGTTTCTCACCTTTTTCCTTCCAGTTGGATTTTGATCGAAGTATTATTCCTTCAGTTTTAATATTATTAAAAGTTTCTAGTCTGTCATTGGCTAGTTTAAGATTTTCAGACAACTCTTCCTTAGTCTTGATATTTTCTGTTTTATCTAAGTCATTATGCATTTTCTCTATTTCATCACGGAGTAATTGTTCTTCTTTTTCTCGAGATTTCTTCTTTTCGGAAGAATATTTTATAGTAAAACCTCTGATCATTAGAAGCAAAGTTTCAAAAAAGAGTTGGTCATCAATATTTAATTTTATACTACCATCTTCATATTGGCCTATTTTATATTGATCAGTTGTTGATTTGATCACATCTTTTATATGCTTCACATAAATTTCGTCGTGTAACAATGAATTATTAAATTTCCAAAAACCTTTACCTCTTTCAATATCACTTATTTTCAATGTAAGCCAGATTGCTGAATGGTCTGATCGATATGCCGGGTCTATACCTGCCTTAACAATTGAATTTTCTAAATCTCTGGATAGAAGAAAGAAATCAAGTCTAGCCTGCTTAATTGGTTTAGATTTCCTCCAAGTGAAACGTTTACAATTTTTGTTAAATTCTCTCCAAGGATCAATGAGGTTTTCCTCCTCTATAAATTCTAGAACAACATCTCTCGCTTCAGGATTATTTACATGTTTGTAATTATACAAATCAATTTCTGGGTTTTGGACTAAATTCCAATCTCCGCAGATAGAAAAGTGGTCTGAATTAAACTCTTTTATAATTTGTATTATTTCTTCATAGAACTTTGGAGAGTCACCATTTGGTCCGTATACTGAGATTAAAGTCAATGTTTTTCCGGTACTAATTTCTATCTTAAGCGCGAGAAAATTCCCGGTTTCATTGTCCTGAATTTCCTGTAAGAGTTTAAATTCAAAGTTGTTTTCGAATATAATCGCAACACCTCTTGCATTACTTTTATATGAACTAAACCAACAGTGGTCAGTTTCCATTTCCGTTTTGATTGAGTTTTCTAGATCTTTAGTGAAATGAGTATCTTGCAGACAATAGATATTGGCATTTTTGGTCTTGAGATTTTGAAACACGTCTATTCTTTTTTTCCTATTATTCAGGCCTTGACAATTAGAAGAATATATTTTAATATTATCACCCATTGTCAATTTGTTTGCATTTTGCAGTCATCTTTTTAAGTCCAAATTTATATGTAGCATGTTTGAATTGTGTATTGACATGAAGATATGAAAGTGACAAACATATTAAAAAGAAAAAGTGTGAACAAAAGTGAAGAGTAAATATGTACAAGTGAATAGCCATAGTCATTCAGTTGACTCGACTAGTTACATTATGCAATGTGATGCAGTTAATGTTGTAATGATGATTGTCTCAAGATTTTAAGCCGCGTTGGATTCAGCGTAGCAGCGCTACAAAGCTATGAAATTATAAATGGTCTATATCTATTTCTTTCACATCTGTACAAATATGTTTTCCGAAATAAAGGCTTGGTTAGTATTATTCTGTTATTCTCGCTTTTAGGCACTGTGTTAAGAGGGAATAACTGTTAATGATTAAGGAGATATTCTATTTTATGGACAAATCTCATATTCTTGCGAAATAAGACAGACATGAAAAAATATATATCTTAATTACATTTTCATATGTAAATTGATAACTTATCTAATTCGTTTTTTTCGAAAAGGATACTTTTAAACAAAATCAGAGTTCCCTAATTGTGCTGTAATGGGTATAGTGTTTCCTACATAAGATGCACCTCATGACTGGCTGACCAGCCCTTGGGCTTTGAACAATGGTAAAGGTGATTAATCAAACTAATAATAACCTGCATGAAGGAGTGCCATGGAATACAATCGCTCCTCCCTCCTACTGCATTCAAAGGAAAACGACTATCACGAGAATACTGTGTGATAAAAGTACATTTCCAGTGTTCCCCATTTCTACAGATTTTATCTATTAAAAAAGGGGGCAGCGTAGGTAGGTGAAGAATTACTAACATTACTTTACTCAAAACTAATCATATGCCCAATGCTGTACATTTGTCTCATTGCATGATACTACATTGACAAAAGCTGAGTAAGTTAACCCCTTTTGTGCCTACTACTGTCCTGTTCTTTTCATTATAATATACCTATTAGGATTATTTACCATGCATTGTCTCGCAGTGCTTTTATCACCTGAGCTACCGAGGTTCCATACAACATGGTTCACATTTCGTCCAATGTGAATTGTTATCGTTTTCAATATATATATATATATATATATATATATATATATATATATATATATATATATATATATATATATATATAAAAATATTATGTAAGCAAAATAATGACCTGATTTTCTACAGTGTTAGCAAAAACTTCTGCTCAACAAGTACTTACGTGTCTTAATGCCTAGATCCGTTCAACATTTACTACTTTTACAATACTCAAATGACAATGTCTGTTTTTAGAATTATTGGTAATGAAAATACGCTGTCACTCTGACATTGATTTGAAATGACATTATCCATTGTTAGGCTATTTATCAATCCTTTGATGTAAAGTGTTCTTTTCAACGCTTTTATAAATGCAAAGATGATGTGCTATTATATAGTCAAAGATAAAGATGCTTTTAAAGAAAAGTCATTATCTATTGCCAGTGAGATAGTAAGTCTCTGTAGATGAATTTTCTGCACACAAATTACAAAAATCGGTTTACGATCTCTACACCTCCAACTTTTCAACATCCTTTCACTTTATCGATGCACTAGGTTGTTTCATTTTACAAAAGTTTCCAAGTGACAAATGAAATAGCCAGTTATCGACTTTCTATCGGTTTCGAGTAAATGAACTTCGGGGTTAACTTTTTCTTCCTTTTGGCATTCTCACAGTCACAGGACACCATTTTCTTATTCCTCACAACTCACCCCCCTTACACTTCTGTAATAGATAAGTCTCAAATAATCAAAGACACGGCTTTAAGTAACAATCCAGTGATACCTATGTGTCTCAGGCGCCTCCCCCCGCCCACTAATTTTAGGGGGAAAAAAATTTTTTTGCTCTTTATTTCAATGTTTGTATGAAAAAATAGAATATTATAAGTTTCATGTGGCATCTGACCCTTTTCTGCAGATTGAGAAAAAAACTGTATATGGTCTCACCGACATTGTAAGCGGGTGTTTTTCTATAAATAATCTGTCATGACCTATAAAGTTTAAACGTTATTTTTCCAGTACCTACCCACCCCCCCCCCCCCCCCACCCCCCAATGAGCTAGCTAAACCCTAATTTCACACCCCCCCCCCTCCCCCCTCCCCCCACCACCACTCTCGAAATTGGTGCTACTGGCCTGTGTCTTATGCTCGAGGAATATGTGCGAGGTTGAATGATCACCCTATGCCTCGCTGAATCAATCATCAAACATTCGAGTACTGGAAGACTGTACGTGCCGTTATTCTTGTGGGTGCATTTACCTTTTAGTATTCGTATTCACAAATGAAAATGAATATTTATAGTTATAAAATTCATGAAACTCTAATCAACTAATAATAAAGCTATAGTTCACACATCGACAATAAACCTTTAGTGCAAACATCCACAATAAACCTATTGTTCACACATCGACAATATACCTATAATTAACACATCAACGATAAACCTATAGTTCACTCATCGATAATAAACTTATAGTTCACATATCGACAATATACCTATAATTCACACATTGACCGTCTATAAGAAATCACATCATATCACAAGTCATAAGATTGATTATTTTCTCATTTAACAATACTTATCTATACATAAAGAGTGAAGAGTCCAAGTTTAAGTCACCAAAATTTGAGTTTCTCCTAAATCTTTTAAATAGTTTTATGTCCGGAAGACATTTAAACTGAAAAGAAAAGTATTAACATTCAGCCATGAATCTCTTGTATTTAGTTTATGATTGACCAAATTGAAATGTCCTTTAATAAATATCATCTTATTAGAGTCTAGTATATATAAAAATGAAATACCAACATATTAACATTTCCATGATAAATTAATCTAACCAATGATAAATGTTTCTGTCTCTTTTAAGAAATTATTAAATATAAGCACCTTAGTGTAGAAACAATGCATCGTATATTACAGGAAGGCTACAACATTGCTTCTATTGACACATCTTTGTCTAGAATTTCGTCATCGGTGTTGACAAATGTCAAAATCTCCCATTTTCTGCATATGTAATAAATACTTTGAAAACATGAGTATGTTGTCGAGTTTTACTACAATCACAAAATGTCAACATTCATTGTACATTTGATACTCGAAAGTATTGTCGCTGGTAGCATCTACTACAAACGCTCAGATTAAACCCACGATTTATGCTCTTTTGACACTTGTGTCTGTTTATGTAATGGAGAATGCTTTCAGGCTCTAGAAGTGTGGATTTGAGAAAAAGATTAACGATCCTACAAGGGCAGAGTTGATCATGAATATTACTCATCGAATGCATTTCTATCTTTATCCATGTGTGACTTTGAAAAACAGAAATTGTCAAATCAACGATCATTAAAGGGCATAGTTGATTAAGAATCTAACTCATCGAATGCATTTTAATCATTATCCATGTGTGTCTTCTCTACAACAGAAATTGTCAAATGAATAATCATTCAAGCGCATATTTGATCATGAATCTAATTCATCGAATGTATTTTAATCATTATCCATGTGTGTCTTCTTAAAAACATAAATTGTCAAGATTCAACGATCATTGATGGGCAAAGTTGATCATGAATCTAATTCATCGAATGCATTTTAATCTTTATCCATGTGTGACGTCTTTAAAACAGAAATTGTCAAATCAACGATCACTAATAAGGGCATAGTTGATCATAAATCAAATTCGTCGAAAGTATTTCCATCTTTATCCATGTGTGACGTCTTAATAATAGAAATTGTCAAATTTCAACGATCATTCAAGGCCAGAGTTGGTCATAAATATTACTTATCGAATGCATTTCCATCTTTATCCATGTGTGACTTTGTAAAACAGAAATTATCAAGATTCAACGATCATTCAAGGGCAGAGTTAATCATGAATCTAACTCATCCTTTATCCATGTATGTATTCTCAAATATAGAAATTGTCATCATTAAGCATCTTATATCATTTCTATCAACTTACTAGGTACAAAGAGTTTCTTATACATCATTATTGTCGCCCTACCAGTTCCAAGTAAATGAACGTCACAGAGTGCCTGCTTCCGTGTTGGACACTAGCATCAAAGACGGTCATTCCGTAAATTCCACTCAAAAACTTCCCACGCACGTGTGTTACAAACGAGGTTATTCACTCTCAAATAAACAACTGTATTCAGCGAGACGTAATGATGTGTAATAGTTTCTAACGTGGGTGAGGTGACTTATTAACTATATTTTTCATCACATGATAACTACCCACATTTCAATAAGTAGAAATGTCCTACATATGCTTTAAACCGGAATAGCAGCGTAGATGAAGAGTATTTCAGTGAAACTAACAATTTAATTAGTCGCATATGTAAGAGGGTAAGAGGGTAACTCTGCGCCTGTGCTACAGAGAAGTACTGACTGTTTCCGAAAGTTACTATTCAATGTTTTTGGTTCAGCATAGTGACAAATAAAGGTTGAACTTGTGATCGAAAACCGGACAATGCATCGTAGCTGACGCGCCATTTAGTCAATTGTAATTTCGGAAAATAAAATGAAAGTTAAAAATAAACATCCTTGAGGTTAGAAGTAAATGTATATCATGACCGTGCTAATAGGTTTAATAACAATGATTATTAGATCTAGCTTGTTAGATTTACATTTTAACACTTATTTTTCATACAGTGGCATTTGAGTTAAATATGCAAATAGAAATGGGTTTTTTTAGATTCGAATCGCCATATATGGTATCAGATCATGAAATAATGAAATGTGATGATAGAATACTGAATAGTTCATTAGTACTGAACCCTCCGCTTATTTTCTGGAACCGTTCTATTGCATCATTCTATTCTGATATTTTGCATTTCAAACCTTCTCAAAGTCAGTTTTATGTGTAAATCAAATAAATTAAAAGTCACCTAACCATAATATATGTTCCTTCAAAAAGGCAATCACTTTGTTATCAGATACGTTTTTTTCCAAGAAATTTTGTTTGAAGTACGTGTTCGAAATATTTTACCGACGCTTCACTCAATTGTTAACAGTTACAGTGCGATTATATTTTCTTGGAGTCATACGCCAAAGGTAGTTACGGTGTAATTTTTTTCCATAACTACTGACAGTTGCTTAATCTTTTTTTACTTGATACTAATTGGTTCAACAACGTGACACTATGAAGGGGTTTGTCTTGTTTTTAAGTGGTAATTTTTAAAAAAAGGACATTTACATGGAAATTTAACTCAACAGGCAAAAAGACAAATCTAGGTTGCTAGTAGTAAATACAACATATGACTCATATTGATGCAAATGGAACGTGCGAATTCGTCTGCTGCACATCTTAAGCGTTGTCGTTAATTATTGTTTTCTATTTGGCACTTCGGAATAACTGAATGTTGAATTCAATTTCAATAAGTATATGAACATCGTAAAAAAAATTAATAATGGACAAGTATCATGCATATATCTTTTATCAAAAAGACTCCATTCTTTATTTGAACTAATTTCGTCTATTTATCGTGCAATTATTAGGATGGACCTAAGTTCCTGATAATTTTATTTCATACTAACGTTTACAAACAATCTGATTTCACCTTAACCGACAATTTCACAATGATAAATGTTGAGTTAAAAACAAATTTGTAAATTTTAATGTAAAAAGGGAATGAAATATGATAACTATAATTTCAAATTGACAATAACTTTGAATTGTTAAATTGTTGTTTTATGAGTTATATGAATAAACGAGTGAGGCTCGAAATCAGTTGGGGGCGGGATAGCGCAGTGGTTAGCGCGATCGCCTTAGGAGCAAGAGGTCCATGGTCGAATCCCGTCAGTAGCTCGGCAAATGTTCTACACGCACTAAGCTTTGGGTGCAATGCTTCAATGAATTTCAGCGCAGTACCACCCATGGTTCGCTAGTTCCAGCCGATGCTCGCAGGTTTTTTTTCCATTAACGACAATTTCTTGTAATTTTGTCGAGGATAAGATGACAGAGTCGAAGCGCTGCTGGAATATTCAGTGTCAATCATGTGAGAGATTTACACTGATGGTGTGGGTTCGAATCCCATGGTCTTGATCCGAAAGAGCACAACAATTTTGCACTCTGCACATACGGGGGATATAAAAATATCACATTTCTTCCAATGTTTTTTATATTTTCCCGTTAGATTAAATTGATGAAAATTTTCCTTTAGACATTATTTGTATATTACGATCTAGTTTAACTACTGTTACTGAACTATGACAGCTTTTTCTTATTAAGAATGTTTTAGAATATGTATAGTTTCTACAAAATGAAAATTAATGTTCACATCGCAAATTAGATGAAAGTTAAGCAGTAACTCTAAGTTGCTTGTGGACATTGTAAGTACGCTTCAGTCAATATATAATATTCTTTTATAATATATATAACTTTTAGACATGCGTTAACTTTTGCAACTGTTACCCTACATTGAGCATATTTCATTTTGTACAACACTTCCATATTATTTACATGAACTTCCAATCATTTCAGATTTTAAAAGATGTAATTTTGGTGAAATAAAGAATATGTTTACGAATTGACATCTACACACCGTAACTAGAGAAAAAGCAGAAACATGAACGTTTGGTTGATAGTTTATACAAATCTGCAATCTTAATAGATTTGTCCTCCAAACTAGTTAAACTAGCTGTAATATAATACGTCCCGAAATCCATTGTTCATTACATCTAGTTGATACAACTAGTTTCAACTAGATGGGTTTGTCCTCTTAACGTTGATTCCGAAAGACGTGATTTTTTTAAAAAGACTAATTGCATTCAGAAGGACACTGTTATCATCTTAGCCTTTGTATTATAAAATTCTTGTTAATAGATTAAATGTCTCCATTGATTTTTATCTTCGGGTCATTCAAAAGTTAAATAATATATATTAACCTACATTTCCTTTCTTTTTTCAAAACTGCCAGTTAAAGGGGTAGTCCTGCTTCATGACTGTGTATATAAAGGAGCCTTTAGTACAGTCTAGGTCCACATTCAGCAAGTCTAGATTGACTGAATACACAATATGAAATTTTAGTCTATTAAAGGAGCAGTAGCACGTTTTAATTTTTCATACTTTCTCCAATAAATATTTGGTTTTGCCAAATGTTTTGTCTTCAGAGGTCCAACTATCTCATAACTCAACGAAATTATCCATAGTTATCAAGTATCAAGCGAACACTGCTGCTTTTAATAATCTGAGAGAGGCAAATAGATTTCTGTAGCTTAACCGAAAATATTGTGTTCGTTTTAGATTTGCTTTTTTTTTTATTAGAAAACGTTTTCTTGCACGTTGGAAACATTTGTTTTGGTTTCGCGATGCCTCTTCGTTTATCCCAAAAACATGCCAATGCCCCTTTAAGACGCATGAAAAATACACATAAAACCCCAACAAACGTATGATCAATATATAGCGTTTATTTACAATAATACTTTCAATTGATAATTAAAATTGATCAACAACATATGTATACAAAAGACATTTATATTATTTCTTATACTACAGCTCCATCTATGTACACATTAATTCAAAAACAAAGATAAATATCATCTCCAATAGGCAGATTCAAAGAAATGAATACTTCTTTTTCTCTTATTTCAACTGATCAACTCACTCAACTACAGAGTATGCTCGTGTCATTATATCCCACGCTGGTTGACAAATTGCAGAAGAGTTGAGAGAGAATTGTCGGTCCGTTTAACAGGAACGCATTTCCACCCACGTAACTATCACAAGACATTCTTGAAAGGAAAGTCAAGTTAACATATCTTTCCTTGACGGTGTTATAATCATTTTGAAAGTGAAACATTATAAAATGATCAGCATAGATTAGAAAGTTTAGTACATCAAATTGAAATGAAATTTCAAAATTGAATAAATCAATAATATAAAAGGGTGGTATTTTTTTCACAATTATATAACGGGTGCCTGATATATTTTCACTTCAAATGTAGATGAATAGTCTTTCTTCCCTGTGATAAAGTTGATTTGGTTCTCATTCAAATCAAAGGGCGAAAGCCCTTAAATTGATTAATTCAAATTATTGTAATACTTATGAATACAAATGATAGGGGGAAATTAGAGTAGCCAGGCAACAACGGCTAGAAGAAAACTGATTCTAGATCGAAAGAGAAATACAATACAGGATATTAAAGTCAAAACATTTATGGCTTGAAGAAGCTGATGCCGAACTGCATAGCACGGGACACAGCGCCAGCTACTTTGTCCATGAAACTTGGAGAGTTTGGACGGTTTGCAGAGCTCTCAGGAGATGTCGTTTCATCAAGCTGTGATGTCATCGTTGATTGGTCCATGCCAGATCCTCTAAGCGAGATATCCTCCAATCGGACTATGGGAATAATTGTAATGGATCCGCCCGGGTCCACATCATCAAGAGATCCAAGATCAGACATCACAAGTTCAGAAAACGAGTCTCTGGTGTAGAATTGGGTTGATAGATCAACCGATCGACTTTGGCTTTCTGCAATGGAGCAAGCAGTAGCTGTGTGATAAGGAGACGATACGCTGATGTTTACTGATGATGAGATATATGTTGAGTCTCGCAATCCAGCTTCTAGGTGAGTTAAGGTTTCAGTTGTCGAGATAGCTGCTGCGATGCTAACAGAGGCAGATTGACAGTGGTCTGCAGATGGTTCAGGTGGTCCAGATAAAGATGGACGTGAAGATGCCGCCGATGCAGATGGGGTTGGTACACGTGGAGACTGCTCTGGAGATTTTGGAGCTGAAGATGTAGCGGGAAATTGAGTTGAAGATTGCACTGACACAGATTTTGTTGAGGGGAGGATGTTGTCGACATGTGCTGAAGATCCTGCAGATGTTGAGGACAATGAAGATGTTGAAGATGCGGATAACGACGTAGTTGAAGACGAAGATGAAACTTCTCTCTGCAACTCGAGTCTCCTTTTTCTGATATACTGAAGGCTCACACTGCTCAGATCACGCAGAGCCACGCTTGCCGAGCATCTTCTCGTGGGCTCGAAATCTCTCGTCTTCTTCACTATCGATGCAATGAAATACTAAACATTATTTCAAATTTACCAGCAATCAACAATGAAAACGTTAAGACAGCCGCTGTCGGCTTGGATATATAAAAATCTATGGTTAGCTGTGCACAAAACGGATAAATTATTGACTCTAGGAAACGGCTGAACTAGTACTGTGAGAAGCTATTGAATTTACCTAAACTCTAAACTGGGGACAAATCATAAAATATGTTTTATGAAAGCAATGTTGTAAATTAACCGATTAATAACACAGTATTAGCATTGTTATTAGAGTGTCCATAGCGGCTGCCGTTTCCGCTTTTCTGGTTATGAGCAAAATTTTAATATTTCCGATATCGTAGTTCATGCGGATTTAATGTAACGTAACATTAAATACTTCCGGCCTTTAAAAATCCACTTTACTACCTGAAACTTAAGAGGTAGATTACTTGAGTGAGGATAGTGAGTGATATCGAGACACATGCAGTATCTGTGCATTCGTTGTGTTTACGAAATATTGGCGTGCACTAGTGCGTTTAAAATTCTTGTTAATAGAGTCAATGTGTCCTTTGATTATTATCTTTGGCTCATTCAAAAGTTGTATGAAAATAATTGATATATTGTTGCTACATTTAAAAGAAACAACTGTCAATTAAAGCGAAGTAGAACGTTTTGATTATTTCATATTTCCTCATAGTAATTGCCAAGTGGTTTATCTTCCGAGGTTCAAATATCTCATAACTAAACAATAACATATCTCAGATTATAGCTGTAGAAAAGTTGTATCAAGTAAACGCAAAAAATGCTGTTTTTACTCATCTGAGAAAGGGAATGGATTTCTGTAGTTTAGTGTTCGTTTAAGAATTGTTTGTTTTGATGATAAAACGTTGTCTTGAAATTTGAATCTTTATTTTGTTTTCTCGGCGCCCCTTCCTTCATCACCAAAAACATGATATTGCCCCTTTTAAAAAAGATACATATAAAACTCCAACAAATATGTGATCAATAAATATCGTTTATTACAATAATATTTTAAACAGATAATCAACATTGATTAACAGCAGCATTACAACATATATTTTCAAAAGAAATCTATCTTATTTATCAAACAAAGCTCCATCTATGTAAAGAAACATATTGTAATTTAATTATAGATTGAAATTTTGTTTTCAAAATAACTGTTCATGCAGCTCCATCTCTGTAAAGAAACATAAATTCAATTCATAAATATATATTTAATATCAATCTTTTTTACAAAGAGGACACAATCGTGCCTGTTATCATTACAATTCAAGAGGTAGGTGAGTAGACTTGGCTTTTTGGCGATAAAGTCCATCTGGTTCTTATTCCAAACAGAGTGCGAAAACAGGTCTTACAT
This sequence comes from Phorcus lineatus, assembly GCA_921293015.1. Taxonomy (NCBI): domain Eukaryota; kingdom Metazoa; phylum Mollusca; class Gastropoda; order Trochida; family Trochidae; genus Phorcus; species Phorcus lineatus. The sequence goes on along the minus strand of OV121094.1, from coordinate 9,718,616 downwards.
TTATAAATTCAAATCAGTGTAATACTTATCGCAAAATGATAGGGGAAATTAGAGTAGCCAGACAACAACGGTTCTGAATTAAAACAGAGGCGAAAACAGGTCTCACGTTTATAAATTCAAATTAGTGTGATACTTATTGCCAAGTGATAGAAGAAATTAGAGTAGGCTGGCAGTAACGGCTCAGAAGAAAACTGATTCTAGATCGAAAGAGAAACACAATACAGGATATTAAAGTCAAATCATTTATGGCTTGAAGAAGCTGATGCAGAACTGTATAGCACGGGAGACAGCGCCAGCTACTTTGTCCATGAAACTTGGAGAGTTTTGTAGGTTTGCAGAGCTCTCATCAGCCTGTGATGTCATGGTTGACCCTGCTGTTGTTTCGTCCAGCTCCAGTCCTCCAAACGAGATATCCTCCAATCGGACAACAGGAATAATTGTAATGGATCCGCCCGGGTCCACATCATCCAGAGATCCAAGATCAGACATCACGAGTTCAGGACGCGACTCTCTGGTGTAGAACCGAGTTGATGGATCAACCGATGGATCAACAACTGAAGAGGACAAGGTAGGTCGCTCGTAGGACATCAGCGTAGGGAGATAAGCAGATGATGTCTTGTCTGACTTGATTTGTGAGCCAACAAGCGGACTTCCGTTTTCTGCAATGGAGCTAGCAGTAGCTGTGTGGTAAGAAGACGATACGCTGAAGTTAACTGATGATGACATATCTGTTGAGTCTGACTGTCCAGCAGTTGCAGGTGTTATGGAGGGAGATGAGGTTTTAGATGTCGAGACAGCTGCTGCGATGCTAACATAGGCAGGTGGAGAGTGGTCTTTTGCAGATGGTCCAGGTGGTCCAGAAAAAGATGGACGTGAAGATGTCTTTGATGCGGATATATCTTCAGATAGGGTTGGTTTCCGTGGAGACTGCTCTGGAGATTTTGGAGCTGAAGATGTAGCAGGAAATTGAGATGAAGATTGCACTGACACAGATTCTGATGATGGGAGGATGTTGTCGACATGTGCTGAAGATCCTGCAGATGTTGAGGACAATGAAGATGTTGAAGATGCGGATAAAGACGAAGTTGAAGACGATGCTGAAACCTCACTCTGGAGCTCGAGTCTCCTTTTTCTGATATACTGAAGGCTCACACTGTTGAGATCACGCAGAGCCTCGCTTGCCGAGCATCTTCTCGTGGGCTCGAAATCTTTCGTCTTCTTCACAATCGGAATAAGTTCCGGAACTTTGGTGTTGATGTAGATGTTCCTTATCAACCTTCCCAGTCCAAAAACATCACTTGCCTTGGTTGTCATGACGACGGCCGGTCCACCATGTTCGGGTGCTAGATGAGGACTCCTTAGCCTGTTGATGTTTCTATATCCAACTCCTTTCTTGTAGGAACTGAGTCCGAAATCACAGTACCTGATCATAGGTCGTTGATCGGAAAAGTCTACAAGGATGTTGTCTTCTTTTATATCATTGATAAGCACATCCAGTAGGTGTATTTTATACAGTCCCTCTGCCAGCTGACACGCAATATCAAGCCACTGTATGTAGTCGCTGCCAGGAACGAGTCCCCCGAACGCCACATGCAGAGTCAACCCCCGACCAATGCACTCCTGTATGATCCTGAACACGCCTTCCTCCGTCGGACTGGGAGAGAGTCCAAAACAAATAGGAACATACCCTGTACGTTCAAGATACATGCAGATCCGCGCCTCTTCCAACATTTGTTCCAGCATGTCCTTTCTGTGGGATTCCTTGAGGACCACCTCCTTCACTTGTCCTCTTGGGTAGATGAGGAGCGCCTCAAGCACGAACCCGTACCCTCCTCGCCCTAGAACCTTCTCGGTCACCCCATCTTGTCGGGTACACACCTCCACATACACGTTCGGGATGACAGGTGGAATTAGAAGATTATAATCCCTCCAAATCTTCTTGTACTTGTCTCCGTTGATTTGCTTTAGCAAAGTCTCACAGGCGAACCCTCCCCTAGTGTCCCTTCTGGACTCCCGACCCTCCCCTCCACCCTTTTCCAAGTTCGAACCTCCATCGGAACCAAGCCAACACATTCCGCCACCAATTCCTCCCCCTGGTTTACCAGGAATTCTTCCAGGGAAGTCCCCGTTTCCAAGATTAAAGCGACTTCTCGGAGAATCAAAAGTTTCCATATTTATAAAGAGCAAGATACGTCAAGCGTGTGAAGAAGAGCAAAGCTACATCAACAATAGCGTGACGTCATAGACATAACCACGGCGTTAGAATGGTCTTGGTCACAGGTCGCAAAGGAGTTTGGGAGTTTAAGTTACTTTTGATTTTTCTGACATATGCTTGATAAGAAGTTCCTTGATAAATAAATCTTTAATTAAAGTGTAATACTTATAAAATTTGTCTCGCTTGATCATGTGTTGTCGAGGTACGAACTCGTGACGCAACAGTCGCAATGACGTCACGAATATCCCATGGCGTCATCGAACATATCTTATTTTCATCACGTTTATGAGAGTCTATTACAAATTTAAAGAGTAAATTGAAACTACTCGAAAATGACAAATTCGCTGCACGTAAACTTTGTCCAAGAATAAAATTTACCCGCAAGAGTTATTTAAAATAATTCATGATTATACTTATCAAACGAGGTTTTTTGTAGAGATGAATAGGGTGGAAACTTACAATGATAGATAGAGCATTTAGAAGTTCAATAAATTCTTATTTAACTCTAGGCTGTTTTAGGTTTTGTAATAACTTTAAAATAAGGAAACGGCAGAACAAGTTCTTGCTAAGTTCGCCTTGTAACAACCATATGTATTTTCTATATCGTATATCTTTTTATAAAAATCTAAAAGCTGCAGTTGTTACATGGTATAATTTCACTTATAGATTCATATTAACATCTTAATTGACATAACTATCGGTACTATCGACAAAATACTATCCGCAAAGCAACTATCGCTAAAGTTGATAGTGTGATCTATCGTTACACCCCAATCTGCCATAGCTAAAAAAAAGATGAACTACATCTAAAAATCTAATAATCCTAATGCGACATATATCGACTTTTTTCCTCTTTCAAAATAGAGTTAAAACAAAATTTTGTAAATCGATTTTATCAAGATTCGCATGTCTCAAGCTACAAATAATTTTTTTTTAATGACCAATGGATAATAAACTTATTTTACTGTAACTAAGGTTCAAGTTCTTCAGCACGACGCAATCATTGCTTAGGGGAGCTACAGGGTCATGCATCCAAGTCAATGTACGGTCACTGAATCTTACGCTCTAAAATTAGAAAAAGGACTGAATAAACAAACGCATGCTTACGCAAATAAGTCATCGTATATGCCCTCTAGTCTATCGTTGGAGGATTAGTTAATGATTTGGTTTACCGCACGTGTCAAAAGGTCATCTAATTTCAAACGTTACACACAGTAGTGTTGGAATCCATTGAAGCTTCCGTAAAATGGCCACTTCGTCCTATGTTCGTGGATTACAAAATTAAATCTATTGCCCATACACATTATTTTGTCTGTTAAATAGTTTATCTATTTTATGGGGATGGGGGGGGAGTTTATATCTGTGAAACTTTTTTATTATAGCATTTTTTGCGTTGTATATATTTGATGATCAAAATCCTATTAACATTGACTTTTTTAAAGAATCATGTATTGTTTCAATTTACAAATACTTGTGAAATAAAAACAACAGATCTTGCACATACTTATATTATTGATTTTTTAAAAATGTTAAATCTCGGATAAGTTTTGTAAGCATGTATGTAGTTTACATGAAAATGACTGAAGGGTAAGTTCACATACCTACATTTCATATTCTTTAAATAGATGGGAAAACTCCCAAACCATCAAATTGTGAAATTTGTCTATTTAAGTTTATATTATGTGTATGTTTTTTATTTAAAAAAAAGAAGATTTGATTAACCAAATTTAGGACAAAGGAATTTATAAAAGCGTTCATAAAATCCCACAGTCTCCGATGGTGTCTGGGGTTAGAAAGGTGGAAAATTGCCATTCTGTGACAATCGGTTATCTGACTCCTATTAATCCGATTATATTTCTATAATATGACTTTTAATCTATATGTATGAGTGGAAAATTTCTAATTATCAACTATTTTCATATTTCCTTCTTGTAATGAACATTCTTGCCGTTCCAAATATTAAACTTGACAAATGCTTATAATCTTGCTTCATGCAGATGATAAAAAACAATTGTTGTTCTTACTTACATTTATACTTTTGTGCTGAACGAAATGCATCAAATCCATTTTTCAAATTATTTTCGTTTTGTTTGTTTTTTATTTTCTTTGTTATGCTTCCCGTATAGGTCCGTTTTTATTTCGACTTTTTTTATTCATCAATTATTTTTCATTTACTGATACTTGAAACGATGTCACTTACATAAAAAATGTTTTAACAGTATAACAGTATGACAAGTTTCATAACATATGAATATTATGTATGAATTATTTGCAATCACAGAGCGTTTTGGATTTTTGGATAAACATTTATCGAAATTCTATCGAAAGCGTTAAAAAATAAACATTAAAGAATTAATCTCCAATAACATAAATAAAATTAAACACGTGATATATGACATCAACAGTTTACATTATCTTAAATATTATCAAACAAAGTTTCGTTGTATATCCCTTCATTCATCTTTTCATTCAGATTCTTCATTCATTCACTTTCTTCATTCATTCACTTGCCCTCATTCATTTACTTGACGGAATACCTAGTGCTTGGTTCACGTTTCACCGGATGTGATACTAAAGCGGCCTGTTACATAAGATGTGTGTTGAATATGCAAAATATGTCTGCATGAGCATAAGTGGGGTCATTAATTAGGTCGACCTGACTAATTAACATTCACAACATCTGTATGATAGATCACTGTTTCAATGAGCCTGCCCTTGGCTTCGAGTAATCAGATTTATTAAATCAATCTCATTTATCCATTAAAACAAACGAAATTCTACTTCTTTATAAGTTTCCACATCACCTTTGTATTTTGTTAAAATTAAATGAAATAAAACTCACCTTAAGTTTATGAACGGAACAAGGTCAAATTAGTTTCAAAAGTACAATGTAAAATGTTGTTCATATTAGTATTGTTAAAATATTAAGACCAACGATATAATATCCAAGTGACAAAATATGTCCAGCACAACACAAATTTGTTTTTCAGACATTTCGATGTTAAGAACAAAAAAACAGATGTCATTTGCTTTTAACCCCTTCATGCTGTTCATCACGCACGGATATCATTATATAATCCCATTCACGACACGCATCATTTCTCTGGCTCTAGGTTTATTTGTGCCATTTCAACATCATTATTAATATACTTCCTCACTGTATCATAAACCTTTTAGTCACACGCTCTTTCGCAATCTATGTGATATGTTTGTAGCAATTTTAGTGGCATGTTATATTATATAAAATTGTAGTGGTTTAATTAGGAAGTTATTTGACTTGGTTGGATTTGAGGTTTGTGGAGGGATGCACGGAAGGATGGATGACATAGAAAACAGAGCAGATACATGTAGATAATTCTAGAACGGGTAAGAGAACAATATTGCAATCGAGAAAAGATGGACACACGATGGTTTAATCGCGAATTATGGACAAATGAAGGGATTAACAGAAGGATAGGTAAGTTGATGCTGATGAAATCAGATTTTGAAACTACATGGAGGAACTATAAGTAAGAATGACTCTAAATTTTAATGTTAAATGGCGATTGTGCATCATTTTTTAAATCGAATACTGTTTTGGAATCATTGCTTGGAATGTCACTTTGTGAGTATCTAAAGAATACCAAAGGAAAACACAAGTATACAATCGAATTGCATGTTTCCAAAGTACATCATAGACTTACTGAGACGGTCTATACCGCGGTATGTACCCTACGGCAAACATTGCGTGGGTTTGTAGATAAATGAGAGAATAATTAAAATGCATGGATTGATATTTTGTATATTTAACAATTAAGTTTCCGTTTTCCAACACGTTTAAAACGTAGAGGGTTCTTCAGTGAAGTGTACATAAACAAAATTAATGGGTAGTGTTTTCCATCACGTGAATTTGTATCGACCCAATTGGTCTCCCCTTTTTCTCATATTGGCACCAGGCATCACACCTATCGATTCATTAATTTGTGATACCTTTGGGTTGTATAACTCATAAACGTACAAAAGGGTTGATGATTCTGTATATTTTATATATTCAATCCCTTTATATACACTTTAACTTTAAGAATCACCTCTTGAAAAGCAAGTTTAGATTTAGAAAGAAAAACTGACCTGAAAATCCCAGTGACAGTGGCGGATCAACGAATTCAAGTGTGTGTGTGTGTGTGTGTGGGGGGGGGGGGGGGGGGGGGGCACATTTTTTTTAAACCACTCTCCTCCCCCACAAAATAAAACACTGCAAGATATTAGCAGAGATTGGGTGTTAACCTATTCATACCTATACCTACACCCATGTTATATATCCACGCCATATGTCAAATAGTTAATATAAATTCGTGAATTAGGCGCTATCCATTGTCTCGTGACTACATTTCGTTGTGGCCGGATATCGACCATGTACTGTGGTGATGGTTAGCGCATTAATGCGTTTATAAGTCGAAGCTTTATGTATTGAATCAATTATTTGCGTAACCTGGCTGGTTATTGGGCAAAGATCACTCTGATATTGACGATCGCTCTCGGATTCCCCATATGTCGTATTTGGTGTGATGTAGTTGGATAGGTCATGTTGACAAATTCGCAGTCAACACAATATATTATCTATTTTTTAATAAAAACGACAATGCCAACTTTGTAGCCATTACCTCCAAATATGATTATATGTAAAACAATTATTATCAAATAAAAAAAGTAAAAAATATATAATGTTTCTTTTTTGTTCTTTATGATTTCAGTCATATAAAGTTTCTTTAGTCCTTTCATAATTTTTTTGCACGTTGTATTCAAACAAAATCGGCTGACAATAAATTACAATAATCGGTCATCTTTGAGAAAAGTTTTTGTATATAATATATTGTAGAAATAATTGTGGAAATATGATTATTATATGAGTGATAAAATACTTTTTTCAATGCAACAATTTCATAAAAAAAAGATTTTATGTTTATCATTGTCATCTCTTTTTTAAATCTAGTGTTTGTTTTATTCCGGTTATGTTTTTATTTTGTCCTAATGGATTGGGGAAACCCCCTTTTAATCCAATGAAATAGAATTAACATTCAGAATACGTCGAATCTAGTTTTAATTTCCTGAAAAAAATCCATCCGTTAAAAGTTGATGATACTATCCAAAATTACACAACAAAAGAAATGTTTCATTGTTCGTGTTGATTTTAACAGCGGGCCAACTCGACAGATGTTTGAAAAGGGAAATCCACCCAATGAGTTTTGTGACGTCACATAATATTGTGAGTCACGTGATACACCAATATAGCTCGCCATTTTGGTTTTCTATTATGGCTCATTTATACAGAATGTGAGTCATATAGGAGGGGAATATATATTTATTTAGATATCTTCTGGTCGGTTTTCAACTTTATTATGTTAGTAGAATGGTTTATACGTCATCTATCGCGATAAAGGACCTATATGAACAAGGTGAGTGCTGTAAATTGGTAAGTTTCTAGGCGAGCCCTAGGATTCGCTTGGCTAGGGCAGTATCGTGCCACATATGGTGACGCTTAAATAATCATCGTTTAAATTTCCTCTTGGTCTAAAACCAAACGACATTTAGAAATAACATGCATACACTCCATCATTTGATTTTTGTTACTCTGTGTGCGCGCGAAATTGTGAATTAACGAGCAGGCGTTAATCAAATATGAGACGAATTTCTCGGGACCTCATTTCGCTTGACAACAAAGGCCCTCGCTTGCTGGATTCGAAAGGGTAGATGTTTAGACCACAATAACGTTCTGTATTTGATTCATTTAGCTAATATGTGTTTATGATAGTGATTGTCGAAATTGAACTTTATATTCCAGGGTTTGTAGCATAGATTCAGGCCCAAGATAAGGCTATGCGAACAAAGGTTTGACAATTGACATTGTTAGGCTAGTCAAGTTTGCACATGGCATAATCAGCTGATAGCTGGCTATCGTTTTGTTTGTGTTTTGTTTCTAAGAAGTTCATAGCTGAATGTGTATTTTACTTGAATGAAATGAATTACTATTTCACTAACCTATTCCATGATATTGATTTTAATTTTGATGTTTGCAAACACAAAATGATGATGACAAAGCATTTGCTTGAACCTAGATCTTATGTTTTCTTTGTTAGTTGTTGTAGGGAGTTACTTTGTTTGTGTGATAAGGTTCAGCTAGATTTAAGTTTGTTATTGTACACATTGATTAAATTCTAATAAATGTAGTTTTGATTAGCCGAATGCAGAAGTTTGATAATATTATTGAGTTGTCAGTTTACTAAAATGTTATTGATAAAATTTTAATAAGTGAATCTAAAAATAAGTTGTTTGCCTACAGCATTGCTTGACAATAGATAGCTTTACTCGATATCATACTGGAACATTTGTATGCTTGATTTATTTTAAATATGATAATTTGAATTAGGATATTTTCAGAGATACATCCTTAGAATAAAGTAGTCATGAACCCATGTCAATATTACTTTTGGGGAATTTATTCATTTTAACATTAACATCAAATTCAGTAGTAAACTGTAAGCTAAGTAAACAACAGAATGTGATAAGATAATAAGAACTGTTCAAATCAATGACCTTAAAATAGCTTTAGAAGAGTACTTTTTCTAAGAAATTGTTGGTCTCTTTTCCATTAACGTTTTTAAGCAGTTTTCAACATCACAACATTATTAGATGTACTAGTAGATGTGATGTCATAACATCATGATTTGAGAGCATTATGATGTTGGTGATGATGATGGGAATCTATGCAAAATGTGAAATGATATATCTCATAGGTGTCACAAAAACAATATCTCCTTTTGAACACGGTATGGGTGAAAGTCTTTACTTGCCTTTGAAATATGGATGGGATAGGTTTTCCAACATAAAAACCGCAAGAGCTACAGATAAATACAAGACATTTCTAAAATGTTTTCTGTATACATGGGCCTTCTATCAGTTTTCCTCCAATTTGCATGAATCCAAATGTATTCGAGTGTATTAAATGTTGATTGAGCCAAACATTTCAGTGAAAGCGATTTGTGAGTATTTTTAATGTCAGTTTGGTTAGAAGATTGGGGGGGGGGGTGAAATATGGGGGAGGGTCGGGGAATGTATCTAAGATGTTCATGTTTAGTGCCAATAGTTTGGGTATTTTTACTGAGAAAGAGTAACAGCTGATATGTAAGTAGGATAAGGCTGCTTGTTTCACAAGTTTTCTTTGTATTTTTTTAAAAGGGTATGTCATTTTTGTAAACTTCATGGCCATACATGATGTCATAAACACTCAATGTTTAAGATATAGCTACAAAACCAAAACAACTTTAAGATTTTAGATTAAAGAAATAAAAACCATAAATAAAATTCATAGACAAAAACTCTGTTATAGATTACTTCAGACAATGTGTGATTGAATATGTAATGCACCAGTTATATCTATATGATACACTATAAACTTTTGTAGATGTATCTAAAGTCACCTCATCTCCATCCTTTGTAATGATTTCTCATTCAAAGGTCAGTCAGAGGTTCATATATAATGATGTAAGCAAGACCGAACTTGTGATGATATAAGTAAAAATCAATCTAAGGTCACACAGTTCAATAACTTTAGGCTAAACATTTGCCTAGCTGTACAAGTTACAGGATGATTGACAGAAGGTGAAATGAACAACTTCAACTTGAGATTCATATCATATGTTACAAGTCACAGTAACTCACAACTGGTGTCATCATGTAAATGTAGCTTTTAAACATCTTTTGGAATTCATAGACGTTCAGAAACCCATTGCTCATCTTGTTGATGGCCTCTGTAGGGATTATGGATGATAGCAATCAAGTTTTTGGACACAGCCTAAGTAGATTTTTACCTTTTATTCCTTGAAGAAGCAAAAAATGACTAAAAATAATGGACTTGTTCGTGTTTGTTTCTTCTTTGTGCTCCTTCTTTAAACCACTGATATGATTAAGTATAAATAACCTATCAAAGTCTATGTTGTTTTCATGCTCAAAGATGCATTAACCCAGGCTCTCTTCTTTGCAAATTGCATTTGTGAAGTTGAAAATCTTAAGACAAGTAAATCAATCAATACTGGTTGAAAATGGCTAATCTTCATTGTTAAGTGTCATTTCATCATGGAATCTTTTCATTTTTCAATGCATCAGTGTTATTGCCTTGGTTATTTTTAGTAAGCTGCCCCCTCTACTAATGAAACCATACATAAGCAAGTCCTCATCGGAATGAATGCAAATTAGAATGTCAATGTTATCATTTGTATGTTGCACAGATGCTGTTTGATGTATTTATGTCGGGGAAGTATATATATTGAATGAATAATGTGGAAATTGATAATGCTGAAAAGCATACAATTTCATACCAATTGTTTTCATTAATGCTATAATATTAAAGTTAAAGTTACAAGTTAATATTATTTCAGTTTGATAGTTCGTAACATATTTGATCTGTGTTGAAGTATTTATAATTTGATTCTGTGATATTTTGCAGTTAACTTCCTAAAACTAGAGTCCAATGAGCATGTGGTCTCTTTGATCCAAATAAACCTGATAAATGTCAGTGTATGGGTTATCATGGGTATTTTATCAGTTTCACTCCTATATCTGTACCTGGAAACATTTGTTTGTATACATTGTTATCATTGATATGATGACTTATCAAAGTGTAATCTTTTTACCCTGTTGATTACTGGAGTACATAAGGTCATCAAAAGCATTTGAATCCCGCCAGGGGCTCGGCAACTTTGTCTGCAGTCGAGAACTGTTCTACACGCAGTCAGGTTTGGATGCAATGCTACACTGATTTTCAGCACAGTAACACCCATGGTGTCGCTAGTTCCAGCAGATGCTTGCTGGTTTCCCCGCAATGCATAGCCAAAATGGTATTGAGGGCTTTCTCCCTGCAATAATTCTAGCAGCCGCGATATAAGTTAGATACTTTTGAAAGTACATAAGGTCATCAAAAGCAACATGCATGCTTCCCTTGTGTTTAGTTTAGTTTGTTCACTAAGAGAAAAAAAGGTTATTTTCTCATTTCTCAGTGTATTTACTGCATTTGATGTCTCCATTGTTCAGAGGTGTGACGATAGTCATTTCAATATATGATAGGTTTCTCATAACGATACGAATTGATTCAGTATTTTGTTTTCAGGTATTGTTTATAAAAAGAAAGATAATATTTGGATAAACAACTCGATTGTTAGATAAAATAAACAATTTTAAAGCCAAAGATATGTATCACAATACAGAGACAGTTTTACGATAAATATAAATTCAGATTGAGTATCACGATTCTTGTTACTACGATATATCGTTGCAGGTCTACCGTTGTAAGCTGACTTGTATAGGATATTATCGTGTATTGCAGGCGAGGACCAGATACCAGAGGGTAGCCAACCTAGCGGACAGTCTCCCAGAATCCACCTCTAGATGAGCAGCAATAGCGTCCACACTGACGGCGTGACGGAGAGAGAGTGATCGCTCGCTCGATCGATCGATCTGTGTTGTTCAGTGGAGTAGGATACTACTTTCTTTGTGCTTGTTGTGTACTTCAAGAAATGAACATGGGGCAGAAAGTATCGGGTGGTATTAAAACTATCTCTAATTCACGAGAACCTACATACAAGGCAATCAACCGGGAACCAGCATACAATCCAGATTTCCAGAAACCTAGTCGACTCGATGCATTGCTGGACATGCCCCCAGCAGCACGGGAGGTTCAGCTGTCTCATGCATGGAACCCAGACGACCGATCTCTAAACATATTTGTGAAGGAAGACGATGCTATGACTTTCCACAGACACCCCGTTGCTCAGAGCACAGACTGTATACGAGGCCGTGTTGGATATACGCGCGGCCTCCATGTGTGGGAGATTGTGTGGAGTACACGTCAACGCGGAACTCATGCCGTGGTAGGCGTAGCTACAACAGACGGGCCGCTGCATTGTGTGGGCTACCAGAGCCTGGTGGGTAGCAACAAAGAATCATGGGGCTGGGACCTGGGGCGCAATAAACTCTACCACGATATGAAAAATAATCCGGGACTCACGTACCCCACGTTGTTAAACCCAGACGAGAACTTTGTGGTGCCCGACAGCTTCCTCGTAGTGCTAGACATGGACGAAGGGACCCTCAGTTTTGTGGTGGATGGACAATATCTCGGAGTTGCCTTCCGTGGCTTGAAGGGCAAGAAGCTCTACCCAATAGTCAGTGCAGTCTGGGGGCATTGTGAAATTACTATGAGATATATCGGTGGCCTTGATCGTGAGTATCTACCTCCAGTGTGACATTCAGTTCGGTGCAATTATAAAATAAGTGTACACAAAAAGCGATAGGATATTGACTGCTCATAGCTATTTCGATCAAGTGTGAACTCTTTTGAATACTATGCTACATAAACGATATAAAAGTAACAGAAAATGTTAACCTGTAGCAATTAATCACTCGGTGTTATTTTCTGCATCTAATAAATATTTCCATGAGGGATTTCATAACTTATGAATTAAGCAAATGTTGACTTTGTAAAAACTTATCTTTTTGGAAACTTGGAAAGATTTCAAATAATTTCTGACCGTGTTGCTTGTGACACCACAATGATAACCTTTAAAAGTTTTGTTTCTCATTTTGGATACAGTTGCCTAAAACTATCATCTTTCTTTGTTTCAGCTGAACCATTACCCCTTATGGATATATGTCGCCGCACTGTCCGTCAACAACTCGGCAAGAACCGATTACATGAGATTCACAGGCTTCCTCTACCAAATTCCCTTAAAAGTTATCTGCTGTATCAATCCTAGCCCACCCCACACTGTGTTCCTCTCACCCTGACACCCCCCTAGGTGGGACAAACCATTATGTGAAGCAGTGTTCACCGTTGAAGGGTGCTGACTACATGGATCAGTTCATTGTGGACTGGGTAGCAGGTTACTCGCTGGAACCTACTAACTATCACAAAGGGGAGCTGGAATGTTCCATTCTGAGAAAGGGGTGAAATGACCAGAATCAGTTCTCTACACTCCATATCAATGACTTCACATTTTGAACAATTGAGCCAAATTAGGAACACTATATATTTTTAAGACAAAGGAAAAACTGTTGCTTGTTCCAATGAATATATGTGTGATTTTTTTAATGAATTGTGTGAATGCAACATGTGATTATGAACCCATCTGTCTTAAGTTTATATCAGCCTTTTTGTTAGATGATCAGAACCAGGGGTTCCAAGTATTTATGCTTACCAAATTATTGTACTACAAAAAGAGAAGGAAGTCCCACTTTATGACAATCTAAGATTCATTTTACACTGTTAGTTATTGGATCTTATCTTAAATCATATTGGAAACAGTTACCCTGCTTCGATGTATCCAAACTTGTTGAAGCTTCCATTTATAAATGCTTTTACATATCTTCAAGTAATTTTACAAGGAACTTTTAGAATCTTCAATTTGTTGATCATTTTTAAACATTTTAAAGCATATTCTAATCTCCACATTTTGTAAGTGTTTGTAGTGGAAAGATGCCCTTTTAGGTATTTTACTGAAACATTGTTAAGCTCACACTTTTGTAATTTGACAGGACGCAAATTTTTGCTTGCAAATTGTAAGAATATGTTACAAACATGGTCACCATTACAATGTCCAACTCGCAATGGTAACATTTTCATTCGAGTTATGAATATATATGACAATGGTTGAAGTTTATTAATGTTTCTTTGTGAAATGTATATTGTAATGGTTACCTTAAATTCTTGGGATAAAATTTGGAACTCTAAACATATCAGTATGCAACTCCAAAGACTTTTTCCATCAAAGTTCTCTTGAAACTATGTTCTACTGGTGCTTCGAGTCTTTGGGAGGTTGAAATTTGCCTCTTGAAGTTGGAAGCACAGACCAAAATGATTCTCAGAATCCAAAAGGACCTCTTTGACTTTGCCTCCAAGCAGAAATAAGCATCTGTCTCAAGCTACCCCTTCAGCCTATCAATTGATCCAAATTAGTCTTGGGTGTTCTGCAGCCTCATTATTGATTGTTTTTAGGGAAAGGGGATTTGTTATTAAATGGTTGTGAATTGAAATGGTCAAAAAGTCACAAAAAATTGTTTAGCTTTGAATAACTGTCTTCTATTTGCAAAGAAGTAAAAACTTAGTTTCTTGAAAATAGTAAAATTCTCCTTCATTTCAAAATCTGTCCACAATTGTACAATTCTGCAATTTGTTCACTTTGATCTTTAACAAAGGTTATTTTTACATTCTGCTTGGGGCAATCTAGCGAGTTACCGCTACAGGGAAAGCAAGTTTACTTGAATACTAGTCAATCTCGTGACTTTAGTCAGTCGTATCTATATACCTGCCTATGTATACTTCTGATAAATTAAGTTAATTTTCTACATGCCTTTACTCTTGTACATAGACTGTTCATACTTGACCTTGACCTTGACCCTTCTCACAATGCAGTCATGTCCTTGCCTTGTGGGGCTCAGTGCAATACTAACACTCCCCAGTCCCATGACCTGTCCCCAGTGACATTCAGCCTTGTGATTTGTCATAAATGCTCATAGCTGATTGGTAATGTAGGTGATTCTAGGAATAAAGTGTCATTTAAAGAAGTTCCTGGCAACGTTCACTTGGGAGCATTTCATAACTTCATGTGTGTTTTGAAAGAGTAAAAATCATATCAGTCATTCTTGCCAAAGGCTTTTCAATAATGTTTATATTCAGTTTCTAATTATCTACTTATAAACTATTAATATATGTAGTAAGTAAGTTTAGAATTTCAGCTCTCATTTAAATTATATCTTCCATTATTAGTTACTCTGAAACTCCATTGAAATTCCATCGTAAATTGGTCAAATAGCCATGTAGAAAGATGTTTTGCCTTTTCAGCCGCATTTATTCAGTAAATTCTTTTAAAAAATTGAGCTTATTTGGAGACAGGTGATTGGACCGGGAGCTGTTCTCTCCCTCTCTGTATAGATTATCCTGCCGTCAAGGAGGACTGTAGATAGGCGTTATATTTAAAAATTGCTTACTTATTAATATATATCTTTGTTGGTCGTCATTTGATCTGTGTGCTTACGTAGAAAGTGCTTCTCAGTTGAATATAATGGTAGTTTTATAGATGGCCACTGCAGACATTGTCACATGTTGTTTGGATACCAACTCTCTGTCTTCCTGTCTGTTTGATCAGCAGCTTATGTGTCTTGCAGCAGGCAGATGGTTAAGGGTTAATTATTGATGCAAAAGATACTATCTATCACTAGTAGTGTTGGTGGTGTCATTGAATTATTTCTTGGATTTCGGATTGTTCTTTAAAATACAAGAACCTTTTGAAAAATCATTTGTAGCCAATTTTAATAAACACTGCTTAATATTGTTACAAACACAATCACGTTAACATGGTTTCCTCAATGAAAGTTGATTTGGGTGAAATTATGTAAATATTTTGAAAATGAATTCTAACTTTATCTTTTATTCTTATTTTTGTTCTTTTCTAATGATGCACCTAAAGATGCAGACCTTTCAGCATGTGACATTGTCTCCTTATATCACTGTGTTGATTCTGGGTGAGTTGACTACAGTGTTACAAACCAAAACTTGATTTGTCTTGACAGTTCATCAATGTTTTAATCCCTGCTTCATCAATTTCTAATTGTTGACCTCACCTCTGATATTCCTTAAAATATTTATTTGAACCACTGTTATCAGAATTTTTTTTTTTACTAAAACTGCAATCATCTCTTAAAGAGAGTCTTTCTGTATTTAGTTTTTAGAAATTAATGAATTGTATGTTTCTAGTCATAACTTCAGAATCAAAAATTTATTTAATTTTAGTGAGTCCATTATGTATATTGGAACTTCACAAGCTCAATAGATGTTAGCAATTTCTGAATCTAGATTGCTTAAATTTCTTCACTAAAAGAACATTTTCATGACGATCATGCTTTTAGTCAGTTGTTATAGTGTCTGATTTATTTTGATCGCTTACTCATTACAAGCAAGTGTAGCTCACAAAATGCGCTTATTTGAAGTGACCAAGTATTCTAATAAAATCAGACATGAGCTCAAAGACTACAAACCATCGACAATAATGCCATGTTATAATATTGATGTACTGTTCAAGAAAAAAATGTATTTGCTGCTGTTACAACCTTGGCTTGTCTAGTCCTCTTAGAGAGGATCAGCCAAGGTTATTCATTTTATCCCTCTCTATCTTCTTTGAAGAATTTGTTCAGCTAAGTTTCAAGAGGGTTAACAGTGGATCTATATAGACCCATCATTAACTCTTTTTCATCCACACGACCATTTTGTGGATCTTCACTTCAATGGGATTAAGAAATGATCTTTTAAACCTATTGTGTAATATGGCTCAAAGAGGGTTAACAGTGGAGTGATATGAACCCGTATTAACTCTTTCAGTCTTACAACCTTTTTGTAGATCAAGGCTTCAAGAGGGTTAATAAAGGAATTATCAAGTCATTTATCACCCTCTTTCCATATACAGTTAGTTGTGTTTAGACAGAGAGGGTTAAAATGGAACCAGTTATATTTATTTGCAGCTTGAAGCTGCTATTTTACATGTATGAGAAGTTGTGAGATGTATGGATATAACTATGTGTGTGATTCCCTTGTATTCTCTTGTGTATGAAAGGTGTTGGAAAGCAACTTCTTTGGTGTGATGAGTGGATAATGGGAGCAATATGTTGAACGTGAAAGTGAGTGAACGAGTAAATAGTATAATGAATGAATAAAAGAATGAGTGAATGAACTGTAATTTATATGCATGAACAGAAGCTGAGCTTTAGCACTGTATCAATGTATGGATGACACAAGATTTTTTTATGAAGATCGCCAATGCCCAAAAAGAACCTGGTCAGGTTCTAAATAGTGTTCTTAGTTGTTCATTTTAATTTTAGTTTTAATCTGTTAATTTTAATGACCTGTTGACTCACTTTCTTACATCTATCAGCCACAGAAATAGCCAAATAAATTATTTATAGAATCTTGTTCAACTGATTTTAATACCTCATTTGAACTCTTATGTGATTTTCTTGAACAGAAATCTTTTTATCAAGTTAAAAATTGTCCTTATTTCAAACTTGTTACAGCGGATAATTATTTTGGAGACAATTTTTAAAAAAAGATTAAGGTGACGTTAGCAGCAGAAAAGAAATAATTCGTAATTTCAATTCAGTTAATTCTTATAGAAAATGTGATGTTAGTCATGTTTATAGTAAATGCCCACAATGCATTTTTGCTAAAAGCAAATTATTTAAGACAAATGATTGAAAGGATATTTCTAATAAGCTTGTCATGCTTGTGTTGGAGATGGTGAGGCAATATAGTATCTTCATTTCAAATTACTTGACCAGAAGATTTTGTGCGTTGGCTGTCAACGTTTAGAGGCAAAATTGTACATAAGCCTTCCTATTTTGTTTGCGTGCATGTCGCGTTCTGTCCTGTCTATCTGTTGTGGGTCGACAGTATAGATGTCAATGGTTGTCTCTGTGGCTCTTAAGGTATTAATTTTATGTAATAAAACAGTCACGCAAAGCCTTACGTTGAGTGTTGAGTTCTTCTTTCATAGACATTTCTTCTGCAGGACATAAAGTGACATGCCTTTGGCTGAAAAATTACTCCAGCGGCGATAAATAACTTGCTCATCTGCAGGAACAACAGTGTTGTGTCAGAAGGAAGACAAATTGGCATCAAAAGATTTTTACAGAGAGAACAGAATTTCGATGTTCAAACGCACTAGTGCACACCAATATTTCGTAAACACCGATACTGCATATCTCTCGATATTACTCACGACCCTCACTCAAGTAATCTACCTCTTAAGTTATTTAACAAATATTTACGTATTCAGGTAGTAAAGTTGATTTTTAAAGACGGAAGTATTTATTGCAACGTAACTTTAAATCCTCATGAACTATACTTCTCACAAAAAATTAAGCAACAAGAATATCTTTCAGTCTGGTATTTTTATAATTCTAAATAGTCTGATATTAAGACATATGAAGGCAGGAAAATGTCTTGCAATACATAACCTTATGTCAGATTCATGTTGATTTTGTCCCAAACAGTGATCACTTCACTTGAACACAACCACCCTCAAAAAGCGCATGCAAATTGCACAACATGCACGTGTTCCAAACTTTACACGTGCACTCTGATTGTTTAAAAGCAGTCAGCGGTGATCACTTGGTATCAGTAACCTTTTTAACATGGCTAGGCCTCACTTGAATGCAACTGATGTGGCTCAAATTGTTGGAATGGTCCAGGGGGGTATGACACAAACAGCTGCTGCCAATCATTTTAATGTTCATCGTAGCGTAGTGTCAAGAGCGATAACCCGTTACAATCAGACAGGACAGATGACAGAGAGACCACGAACAGGTCGTCCAAGGGTGACTAATCCACGAGAGGACCGATATCTTGCTACCTTAGCCCGGAGAAACAGGTTCACGATGGCAAGATCACTCCAGAATGACCTCCACAGAGTTGCAGGGAACAGGATCTCGACACAGACAGTGAGGAACAGACTTCATGCTGTAGGCCTTAGGTCCAGAAGACCATTACAACGTATCCCACTGCCAGCACAGCATCGTCAACGAAGGATGATCTGGGTGAATCAACACCGTAACTGGAGGGTAAATCGTTGGCGCCACATACTCTTCACAGACGAGTCCAGATTCTCCCTTGACTTCAATGATGGTAGGCCACGTGTGTGGAGAAATCGTAACGAACGATACGCCAACTGTGTCATTGCTGAACACGACCAGTATGGAGGTGGAAGTTTGATGGTCTGGGGTGGTATCAGTGTTAGACAAAGAACTGAACTTGTGGCCATCAGACGGGGTACAATGACAGGTGTAAGGTACAGGGATGAGATCATCACTCCTGTAATCATTCCTCTTGCACAGCAAACAGGTCCTAACTTCATCTTCATGGATGACAATGCTCGTCCCCATCGAGCAAGAGTTGTTACTGATGTTCTTCAAAACAACAACATCACGCATATGGACTGGCCTGCAAGATCTCCTGACCTCAATCCCATTGAACATGCTTGGGACATTCATGGAAGGCGGGTTTATGGCCTTCATGTTCATTCTCAGTCCCTAGATCAGCTGGAACAGGCCTTACGGAGAGAATGGCAGAACATTCCACAAAGGACATTTGACAGACTCATATGGTCAATGCCAAGGCGTGTACAAGCATGTATTGGAGCCAATGGCGGACATACACGTTATTGAACACACGATTGTTGTTCAAGGGGACATTATCTTCGCATTCAAAGATTTCGCTTCTTCAACACAGTACATTTTGCATGATTGTGTCATTGAAACTCTTTTTGAGGAATGCTAACTTTTTTATTGCTCAACAATTTTTTTCTTTACATTTCCACAAAGTGTGCAAGACCTTCATCTTTGTATTACATCATTTGATAATCGTGTAAATCGAAACAATGAATTTCTCTGACAAAACATATCCGTGTTGCTTAATTTTTTGTGAGAAGTATACATTATCGGAAAATTAGAATTTTGTTTATAAACAGAAAAGCAGAAACGGCAGCCGCTTTCATCAGTCTAATAACAATGCGAATGCTGTGTTATTAAATTGATTTTTTTACAACATTGCTTTCATAAAACATATTTCATTCTTTGTTCTCAGTTCAGAGTTTAAATAAATTCAATAGCTGCACATAATACTAGTTCAGCTGTGTTCAACTGTTAATAATTTATCCGTTTTGTGCACAGCTAACCATAGATTTTTTATATGTCCAAGCCGACAGCAGCTGTGTAAACTTTTTCATTGTTGATTGCAGGTCAACCGCAAGAATTTAAAGTATTTTGTTGCATCGATAGAAAGCTTACGTGAATGCAATAGTCCCCTTAAACCTTAAAATAGACAATTTTAACTGTAAAAGCGTGCACTAGTGCCTTTAAGGGATAGACCCACTTCTTCCTAGTCTGATAAAGTCACCTCTTAATCATTACCTGCTCCATGTTGTCCCGTCACTGTACCTTAATAGAGACACTGTGAGGTTTTAGAGTCAGATAGGCCAAATGTTATCAATGGTATTAATTTATAATGAAGTACTGACTGGTGCTGGAATGTTTCAGTTAACGGTAATCAGCTCAGGTTAGTGACAAGATGATGGTTTAAGTCTGTCCATTCAAATACTGTGGGTAGAGGGATTGAACAACACAACCATCGAGTTCAAATTATCTGCCAACATGGCAATGGATATTCTCCCCCACCACAACAAAGCTACGATTCTATCATGGCATATTTGGGATGAAATGAAAGGTTGTCTTCATTATCCTTCATCTCATCTATATAACGTTTGTAACATGGCAAGAGGTTTGGATGGCAATTGGGTGGACATGATATTTGGTGATCTGCTGTGCTTCAGGCGTACTGTTGTCTAACCTACAAATGACTTGCATTCTGTGGCTTTGTAACATTAAAAATATTGTTTTGATATTATTTTCTTTTTCATGAAGTGAATCAATCACTTGGTTTTGCTATGATATTTATATATTTAACTCTGAGGAGTTTGTGTGTGCACTGCTCCCTGATCAATATCTTGCACAATGATTCATAGACCTGTGTATCCAGGCCTTAGTGGCGAGACTATATATCCCGATTCTAGTTTTATTAGGCGAGACGATATATCATGGAATTATTGCCAAGGAACCTGCGAGACAATTATCTCACGATATAAATATCCTGATATATTGTCTAAACATGTTTTGTATCAATGCACTCATATCACAAACATCTATACTATCGATGAATCGTTAAACCACTAATGACTTATTGACTTTTTTCATAACCTTCGAGGAATAATTCTGTTTTCTTGACGAAGATGATAGAACAATGCATATTTCATGATTTCTTTCTTTTAGAAAGATGTGGGTTTAATCGGACAAATCTTTACAAAACATAAAGACAAAAATACATTGATCTTAAAATAAGAAAACGACAATAACAAAGGCTGGTAATGTTATGAGAATCAAGATACAAGCATTCCTGAGCAAATAAATAAAATATTATGTGAGGCATTCGTAAAGCAAATTAAGTAACAAAATTAAATACAATTCCATAACAATGTATAATCATATATATATGGTGACACATATCACAAAAACACAAGGTAATATGCTTATATACAAAATACATATTACAACAACAAAAACAGTAATCTAATTTTCACGTATCTATATCTACTTATATTTAAAATAAAAAGCTGTCTGAAATAATGTTATTACAGAACAATTATACATAAAATCTATTTGTACTGATCTTTTTGCCAAATTTACTTTGCAAAAAAACGCTACATTTTGAAAGACAAAATTAGTTTGAATACTGGTTTGATTGCAGAGTGTTAAAAAATGTCTGTCCCGTTTCCAATTATCCCTCGAATGAAAATGCTATACATATCTTTTCACATGTGTCATTTAAATCGCTGAATCAATTTTTTAGGACCCTTGCCAAATGCCTCTTTCATCCTTACAACTGGTTGTAGAATTGCTGTTTGAAAAGCTTTTAAAAGTGGAAATATTTTCTTATAAATGAAAATAAATGTTTTTAAAAGATTACAAATCTTTATAATGAGATTCACCTTAGTAACACTACAGGGCCTAGATTTTTTAAGCTCACTTAGTGCTAAGATAGTCATAAGTCAATGCTAATGTATGGCAGCTATGACTATCTTAGCACTAAGAGAGCTTCGAAAATCCAGGCCCTGAACTTGGTAATAATATTCTGTGAGAAAATCATACATTGATATTAAAAGATTCTATCCTCAAATCACCGAAGGCCAAATTCAACTATTTAAACTAATCATGTTAACTTTTTAATCAGAATTGACTCATAATATCAGCAAATCACTTTTTAGGAAATTATTTTGCTATTATTTAGATTGAGAAAACTGTCAATCCTTGCAATTTGACTACTATTTTTAGACTATGATTCCTGAATGCAATCAGCCCTCTCATTTAGAAAACTAAATATAGAATTCTATTTCACAAATCTTTGTGCAAAGCCACTTTTTACTCACAAAATAATTCAATCAGTGTAAAAAACAAACTTTCCAAACTTGTATATAATAATGTCTCATTTGGAATGTCTAATAAAATGTGAAATATATTTCGTAAAACTATCAAAGCAAAAGAGTTTTGACAATAATTTTTTTTGCACAAATAAACGATAAGGTTCTGTTCAAAGTGACAACAGAGTCCTATAACACAATCTTAACTTAAAATTTTACAACCAATTGGTAAAAATCTGATCATCTGTTTAATCTTAAAAACAACTTTTTAAAAGGTGACATTCTATTAAAATCAAGGTTACCCACTTTGCTCTATTGTTTCCAATTCAAATTTTACCACAAAGTAATAATCAACATACTTTTTTTTTATAGAATATACAACATTTTTTAATGAAACTAAAATAAAACTGATGAAACATGCCATCATGCCAAAATAAGACCTTTACTAAACTCCAAACTAATAAAAGGTTTAACTTTGCTCATTTATGCATGCTTCATACGTGTAACAGCTATGTGAGCTGGTATTATTATCAGCAAAAAATAAACAAAACTGGTCAGATGTTCATCATAGTAACATAAGCAAACTTCACAGGCATATATCCGTATTGACTTCAAGTTTATATTTTAATGAAATGAAAATATGTTCATGACAATTTTGTGCGAAATTGTTTGAGGTCCTTAAATTTAATTAATGTAAAAACATATTTTAAATATATATTTTCCCAATTCAAATGTGCACTCATATCTCAACATGCCATTAAATGTGAATGGTGAAACATAAAATTGCAAACAAAAACTGTATGTAGATACAATCATTGTTTCTTGATCTTAAACAAAATAAGGATTTATATTAACGCAAATGAATTTGCAAAACCTTGATTTTTAAAATCATCAAAATAAATAACAACAACAATGAACAAATAATCAATGTTTCATCTACAATTTGGCCAAAGAGATATTTGTTTATTATTCAAACAAATAACAATTTTGGTCAAAAACATTTCTACACTTATGACTAGCATTTGAGTTTTCTTTCTTCAATAAAACATCTAAGCACTCTAAAAAAATACCCTTAGAGGGTATGGAATACCACTTCAACAAGGGTAATTATTCACTTTGGCAGGGTTCAAAGAAGATCTCTTTCCAAACTCCATATCAATGGTAGCGCTACTGGCATCATACACTCTGTTGCTAACAAAACATATCCTGTTCCATTTCAAGATTGTTGCTTAGCAACAGCCTTGCATTCAGCACCATATCTGTCTTCCACACTCATCCACTCATGCTACTCCAGACATCTCTGGGGTAAATTCAAGTGGAAAGCTAACTATTTGGTCTTTAAATTTCTTTTGTTGCCTAGCAACATGATCATCATCAAGCAACATAATTTTCTAATGTTATCCGCTTTCCACACTATCTCACTTATCCACCACATCTCAGGAAAATTGCTGAAGAAGTTTTACCAATTTGTCTTTGACTTCATTTTGTTACCTAGCAACACAATCTTCACCAAGCAACAGCATTTCCAAACAATTTCTGCTTTCCACTCTACCCCACTTCTACTTCTTTAAGACATCTCAGGATTATTCCTGTGGCAGGTTCACCATAGTCATTGACTTCAATCTGTTGCCTAGCAACACAATCATCACCAGGCAACAGCGTTTCCAAACAATGGTTCTCCATTAGGTCCAGGAATGTTCATCACAGTGCGAGAAATAATAAAGAGCACAAGGGTTACCAAGCCAACGACAACGGCAGTAATCACCAAGGCGATCCCAGAAGCCTTCCAGGAACTTGTGAACTTGGCTGGAGCTATGGTAGTAAGAAGAGCACCACATAGCAGCAGGGTGAAGACGATGGACACAGATGTGTTGATGAGAACGATGTCACCGAACTTGGAGAAGGGCTGGATTACTGTCTGCGTGAGCGGGATGGCGGCGATGATTGTCGTGATGGCCGAGCTGATGATAGCTACACCAATGTGACGAAGTGCAAAACTCGTTCTCCATTGTCGTATAGAAGAATTTTTCTGTAAAATAATAATTTTAGGATAAAGATTATAGACTACAAATAGTTAATAGGATGTGGTGGTGCTGGGGGGTTTAGGTGTCTTTGCAAATGTCATATGGCCTCAGTGTAAGTTATAAATGATATTTGGTGCAGCTTTGATAACTCAATGAATTATGACAACGCATCTATCAAATGTTATCAATGTGTAAAACTGATTCATAAGAACATAACATCAGCATCAATGCATATTTAATTACTACTTCATTGCCCATTTTATTTCTGAGAACTGTAAAATGCTTTAGTATGTCTGCTAGAAATTCTACTTCTAAAACCAAATATAATTTATATTCCTATTTCTAAAACATTCAGTCCTAAACAGACTCATAAATATTCCTTGAACAAGCTAATATAAAAAGGCTTCCAATTCTCACCATTTCAGTGTTGCTTGGCAGTTGCTTGTATGCAATGAGATAACCCTCGACGAGATGCACGCAGTAATCAACGGATGACCCTACCAGGATGGAGAGAGAAATTGCCTCCACCGCACCCATCTCCCACCCAGCCAGGTAGAATATTCCCACAACCAGGCAGATCATGGCTGTACAGAGAGATAGGTAAATTACTCATTTGTGAAACATATCTTGTGCCATATATCTAATATCTGCATACATGTTTATATTAGTTTTGTCTCCAAACAATTAACAAATCATAGCTGTCATATCATGTGTATTTCACCAAATTATGAAACGTAACTGGTGTCATATATTTCATATCTGCAGAAAAAAATTATGTACTTATTACTTTTGTCTTGCAATGATACACAGTTCATAGCAGTGCAGATGCAAAACATAAATGATGAAGTCTTCAATACACATTTGTGCATAAACCAGTGACGATAATGGACATGCTTCTTACACGTAACGTTTTATCTACTACATGATGATTTTTCAGACAATAAGACACTGCCCACTTACCAATAATTGTGATGACAACAATGAAGAGGAGACCAATATGTCCAGTGAATATCGCTATGGCGATGATACAGATTGCCATCGACAACGCTAGTCCATAGATGGCGCTACTCACTGCTACCACTTCCATCATCACCTGGATAAAAAAAAAGGTCAATACAGAATATTAAATGATGACCACCCATCAATCTTTTAAGCTACAAGGAAATGGTTAGGTATCTAACATCAAGTAGGAACAGCCTACCCTCAGTTTTGGAAAGTAATCCTATAAATTTAAGAAGTTGGGTGAGGCCTGTTTGCTTTCATCCCTCAGACTCATCCCCAATTCACCAAACAAAATACTCTATACTAAAAAATTAGCCTGTCCTTCTTCCAGTCTCAGAGGTCTGCACAGTCTGTGTTCTTTGAATCGGTTCATAAGTGAGATAAAACACTGAACTTTGATCATTAATTCAGAAAATTGACCCATTTCATTAGCCCCTTTCTTTATAGACTTTCTACCCTTCTTCAATACACTCCTTCCTGATCGAGACAAGAACTCGACTGACCTTCTTCCAGAACTCGGACGCCTGGAACATGTCCTGGAGCGGGGAGTCCTTGTCGAGTTCTGTCTCCTTGATGTGCTGCATGAACGCCTCCCACTTCTGGTACTGCTTGTAGCCATCGAAGTACGATTGACCCTCGCTCGTCGTCTGGTGGGGTGGGAAATAGAAAGATCGTCAAAAATATCCATGTTATGAAAACTTACAATTTAGGGTGTCTTTTATGTCCCTGGACATTTCAGGGGTTGATTTTTAAAACTTTTAACTTATAAATTGTAATCTAAAACAGTCTGGCATTTCCAAATAAAGGCAAAATGGTCAGAGCTCAAGAAGACATTATACAATAAAAAACACAAATTTTTGGTTGCTTTGATAGGGTGTCTTGTCTCTGGACATACCAGGGGTTGATTTTTAAAACCTGTTTATTGTAACTTATAAATCGTAATCTAAAACAGACTGGCATTTCCAAATAAAGACGAAATGGTCAGAACAATAAGAAGACATTATACACTATAAAGCAAATACAGTTTATCAACGAATAATGCCTTTTAAGTTAACGCTGGTCACAAATACCTCTAACCAATAGCATTAATCAATTAAATCAATGAAACAAGAATAACAGCTCAGTAACAAAGAAAAACGTCACAATTTTGTCATGAAACAACTAAAATATAACATCATGACCTAAAATTATTTCAGGAATCCATGAAGGATGTTCACTATGAAAATACTCAATAGAAACTTACAGACTCAAAGGCAAATGCAAGCCAGAGAAGGCCTGGGGAGTCTGGTGACATCCCCCCGACAGCAGACACCGGGGATTGGATGGTGATGGACGACTGCTCCAGCTGGGAGTTGGGGAGGGATCGGCATTCTGGGATACGCTCCAGCATCTGCAGGTACACCTTCGGGATCACTGCAACATGTGATAAATAAAGTAAGTATATAGAAAATAATTATATTCCTTCAACACAATTCTCATGAACAGAGTGATCAATTTGTGTTTTGATAAAAGAAGATTTGTTGAATATTGATTTCGTCCACATAACCTCGTTATTAAAAAATCTTCATTGGCAAAAATATGAAGATAATAGGACTGGCACAAATACCCAGGGTATTCAGACAACTAATAGCAAGACCCATGTACCCCTCACATTACCTAGATCTACAAAAATCATACCATTAAATATCCAATAATGACAATGTGTAATATTGCATATTTTTCTCCCTACATGCCCTTATGGCAAAGAACCACAGGTATCATTTATAAAACAAAAAGTTTGTGCATGAGTAGTAACTTTTACCCAGAGTTTAAACATTGATTTTGAGATTTTAGTTTAAATTTTGGAACTCTAGTTGTCAAAGAACAGTTTGGCTACTTCTATACTTAATTTCATAAAATGACAACTCACCAGGGGGGATACAGCGAGCACTTCCCTTCTTGACCAGTTCCTGATTGGCTGCGATCAGTTTGCACACCCGACAAAGGTCCTTCAACACTGACAACGTCATGGACTTCTGGCTGAAGGACTTGTCAAACACGGTACGGCCCTGGAATATCAAGATCCAAATGTCAACATGAATTTATGAGGTTGGTAATTATCATTGATTAACCGTTTTGGTAGAGTTAATTATGAGACAAGGTTGTATTTTAAGTCCTTTGTTATTCTCAATGTTTATCAATCAAATTAATACAGTAATGCAGCAAGATGGTTATAAGTATTGGTAGAATAAATTATCACGTATCAAGCTTAAACTGTTTGCAGCCACTCTAGAGTTAACACCTTTTAATCACTTGCTATAGGGAAATGTATTCGCGTAGCTTTACGGTTCATTAAATACCTCCTGTATGGATTAAAAAGATTGACTAGCAATCACAACATTCGTTTTTCCTTACGAGATATCTGCATTTCCCTAAGAATCTGTTCTACAGTGCCTGAAACATCCTTAATAGAAACACAAATAAATAAAATCGTCTATTTAAACTAAGTTATTGCCAAGATTAAAAGTGTTTCTTAAATCTATGCATGCAACTTTTTAAAAACAATTAATTTTTCGAAGAAATATTTTGACAAATTTAACCATTTAACCACTTTATCATGTGCACCTACCTGGAACTCATTGAGCACGTGCCCCTTCTCCACTCCACTGCGGTCGATATCCTGTATCCCGAACACAACAAACACCTTTGTGCCGATACGCAAGTTAGGTCTGTCCTTCAGATTGTCACAGTCTTGTCCACTACATGCGTTGAAGTTCTCCGCTACTGATCCAGCTGCAAGCAAATTGATTCAAATTGATGTTAAAAAATCTTTAATTTGATTTGAAATTTCAAGAATTTCTTCAATAGAAGTTTTTAAAGATTTTAAACAAGAAGAAGACAAATCTTTTTACTTCAGTAACACAAATAACAATTGAGGTGCAAGGAACAAATAACTATTTTCTATCAAGTGGGGGGCGTAACGACAAAACACTCAAGTGTTCTACCTGTGTTCTGATGGACCCCACCCCCCCCCCCCCCCCCCTAAATCATTCTAGTTTCCTTGTACCGTTATGTATCATTTGTTTGATCTGTAGCTACTACACTTTATAATTTCTCTTACTTTGTGCGTAGGTCAGCGCCTCCCCTAGTGACCCTACCCTAGTACTTCCTGTATTTGGACAATAATTCTTAATGATAAAACACTAAACAAAAATTCCTTACTGTCAAATGTTAGGAAAATATAAGATTTATAATAAAAATTACTTTATGTGAAGAAAGAAGAAATGTGTGAATGTGTATGTGTTAACTCTTCAAGATACAAAGAGTCCATAGAACTTTTACCTTAGGTGTTAAGAAAATTAAAACTGTAGACTTTACCTTGCTTAGAAATCTGTGGTTCTACATGAGGCAGTCTTTCATTTGTCGTAGTCTTTGTTGTAGTTGTTGTTGTTGTTGTTGTCTCTGCAGTTGTCTTTGGTTGTTGTGTAGACCACGTTGAGGAGCTAATGGACGATGTCATTAGCTGGCTGGGTAGAGTAGTTTTAGGATGGATGATTGAAGGATGTGTCATAGGTGTGGTGGGCGGAGACAGGTGTGTTGTTGTAGGGGCAACTGTGGTTGTTTGTCCTTGTTTTACCTGGAAAAGTATAAAATGAATCTTTGCTGAATCATATTTCATGCTGGCTAAAATGCTTTATATAAGTATTGATTTTTCTGACATTTTAAACAGAAATTCTTAATTTCATTGTCTTGACTCAAACTTTCATACTGACATTTGAAACATACCAAGATATGTCTAACTTTATTACACAATTATTGTTTGCCACTTAGCATGAAACATTTCTTTGTGACATAATTTATTTCCTCCCAAGCACATGGTGGAGCACTTCTGTTGTTACATTACGTAACTTTGTAACACAACTGTGTTTCCTACTTTGGTACAATCAGTTAATTGGAACACAATTATGTTTTCTGTCTTGTACATATCAAAGCACAATCTATTACTTTGAGACACCAGTCTGTTTTCTACCTTGTACATGGCTGAGCACTTGTAGCAGCTAAGAGACTGGATGATGCTGAAGTTTGCCTTGAGATCGAGGAGACGTTGCAGGTTTGTGTCGGGTTTGAAAAGCTGGGGTGGGTGTGTCGCCGGCTGGAGGCGTGTCATCAGCACCACGGAGCCCAACAGAAGCACGCCAAAACATGCTGCAATTGTAAAGTTATTTCAACAATCAATAAATCCTATCATCATATAGTGTTTGAAGCATTCATAAAATACTTATATCAGTTCTTTTCAAGAGAAAGGAGACGAAAGCTTTAATTCTTATCTGTTGAACCCGGTAGGATACGAAAAATGTAGTGGGAATACAAAATATGCGTCAAAGAGAACCTAAACTGGAAGGAAGTAAGACACTCTACCATCTAAATGTGACTAAGGCTGGTAATCCGCCTGTGCTTCGAGGCTGCTTGATTATTTTCTTTGAATTCACATCTACACTAATACTCAGAATATCACATTTGTGCCCATAACATAATATGTTCACAACACTCGTGCCTAAACATGAGCATATCCCTCATTCTTGCTCGAGAAATATTAATATGTAGGCACTCTTGCCAAAAACAAAGCATGTCATGGATAATCATTTTAAATTCTCTATTTGATCAATATTAATTAATTCAATATCAAGGAAATAATTACCTATGAGGATCCATCTTCCCTTCACAATGAACTTGGCAAGATATTTGCCTATGAGGGACTGTAAGAAGAGTCCCACATAAAATCCCTCTCCCTCGGTTGATGGCTCTGGGGCTGACTGGCTGTACGGGTCAGGGATAAGCATGGGGATATCATCCTCCTCCTCATCATCATCATCAGCAATTGTGTTACCTAGTTAACAAATACTTGAATTATTACAATGTGCATTTAATTGATTATGACTGTAGGGGGGAAATTGATTATTATTTGTTCACCATCATTATCAGTTATTCAGTGTTCGCGTTAACGCATAAACCTGGGTTTTTCACGCATAAAAATCATATAAACACGCAAAATATATTGTAACTGCGTGTTTTGCACGCACATATAATTATACACTTAAGTTTATATTTTTCCATAATGTTAAAAATATCGTTCTAAGCTGATTGTCTGATTACGATGTCCTGACAAAAATAAATCGAAACCTGGAAATCCCATTGCTAAAAGCCCTGTCATTGGTTACTTTACCAATGGAATTCCCCGGAAGTTGTTCGTTTCATCCAATCAGAGCGATGTTTACAAGTGATTACTATAAAGTCTCATGCTGTATAATATTACGAAGTTCGGAACGGCAGCTAGTTACTTACACAGGCATGTGGCTGCATGACTTGTGTTTTATCATCAAAACTGAACCGTATATGGTAGGTTAAACTTTGATGTCTAAATTTTATGACAATTTATTACCTTTACTAGTAATTATTTTATTGAAATAAAAACTCCATTAACAAAAAACGCGAAATATTTGAATTGAACATTTATTATTTCATTTCTGCACGCACTGTATAAAAACCTACCGCGAACACTGTTATTGTGTTTCTAGGAAAGAACAATTAGAATAATGTTCCAAGAATATGCATCCTCATGCTAACCATTTGGGACGGCATCATGATAAGAATAAACATAATCATAATCATCATCATCATCATTATCATCATCATCATCATCATCCTCTTCACCACAATCAAATCCACCATCTTTGTTGTTGAGGTAAGCGTAAGAAGGTAAAAACAAAAAATAGGAATTGTGATTAATCAATTTATCTTAATTATCTTCCTCACCTGTTACAGCACGTTCTTCATCAATGTGCAGCATAGGAACATCGTCGTCAAGGTTACTGCTGTGAACTCTCGGACCCTGTTGAGCATCTATGGGGTCAGCAGGACGATTCAAACCAAAACAGCGAATACTGTAAGGGAAGATTAAGGTATAAAATACATTAATAAGTATTGTTCACAAAGTTTTAAAATCAGCCTGATTCCTTCTGTGCCAACAAAAGAAGCACATAAGGATAAAATCAGTGTTTCAGATAATTAATGGTTAACGAGGGCTGAATCTTCACTTTATCACTGGAACTATTCATAAATAAAATATGTACTGAAGTTACCCCCCTTAATTCGAGTAGACCAATGAAACTGCTACATAGGCTGTGCTTGCAAGCCTTTCAAAAGACATATTACAAGACAAATTCAAGTTTCAGAGCATGTTTCGAAAACACTTACGTCCATTATATTATATCAAGCTGTTTATTTGATTATTTTATCAAAACAAGACTAAAGGGAAAATAATCTGAGTAAATGTTTTACTGATAAAAATTTCACAGGGTGACTAGTGAAGGTTATCGGAATTTAAAGCCGTGGGTGACCGAGGATACACAATATTATGTCTGTCATAGATTGAGTAGAGGATGATGGTTTTTCAAACTACAAGTGTGAGTTAAAGGATTATCCCTGATACTGACCACTTGAAGCAGGCTGTCTCACACCTCGCGAAGCAGACGACCCACAGGTAGAGCGCGGAGGGCATGATGAGGATAACAGTCAACCAGCACGAGCTCACAATCAGCGCCATGAACAGTCCGAACTCAGATACAGCAGGAATCTGTAATGTACAATTTACTTGGTAAGTACCCATGTCTAAGGGGAGGGGCAGAATTATAAGAAAGTCAGGGGGTTGATGCTGTGAAAATCTATTCAAAATCGATACAGGTTTTGTATTAGCATCTTTATTGGTCCTGAAGAGATCCCCTGGCATTAGTTGGCAAGGTCATGAATTATTCCAATAGTGGTGACATAAGCATGTCTCATAATTTGTGTGTAATATTGTGTGTAAGGACACATAGATCTTGATGTTATGTTTCCCTCCTTATTTCTATACTAGCCTTGATCTTTGTAGAATTGAAGGAATGTGATGCACTCAACTGATATACACGAGGAATGTAATACAACATTTGCAACTCTTCGTTCACACAGTGACAGCAAGTGTTTTAGAAACTTAAAGAGGTGTACACAACTCAAATTATCATAGAAATGATTTTTATTACCGAGGAAGCGATGTTTGCTGCGAACGCTGCTGCTGTGGTGAAGGAAGTGAAGAAGGTAGCCTTCCCTGCAGTCCTGACGGTGTAGCTGATCCTCTTGGCACGATCCTTCATGTGGCTAGCTTGGCGGAATATGTTCACAAACACAAACACATCATCCACACCTGGAAATATCAAATAAAAAATCTCAATTTTTTTATAGGAAGTATTGATATTATATGATATAGCTCTTGGTGTGTAAAGTGGCAAACAATTCTGAACATCAAAAAGGCAATAATCCAGGTGTGGTCAATGACTACAGAGAGTTCATCTGAGTTCCACAGCCTACAAATCAATCTGAGACTTGACCATGACCTTGACCTTGACCTTGAATTTGAATTTGACCTGACCTTAACTTGGCTTGACCTAATGTATCCCTAATCATTAATCATAAACTAAGTCAAAAATGCAAAACCCTACTCACCAATGCCAATGATGACGAAGGCAGCTGCCCCATTGAGTATGCCGAGAGCGTCAATGTTGAAGATGTTGCGGTAGAAGAAGAGGGAGAGGGGGAAGCTGAGGAGGATGGACAGCATGCCCCAGAAGGTGAGCCACACGGAGAAGGAGGTCAGGATGAACATGAGCAGGATGATGAAGCCCAGCGTGAAGTACGCCATTCGGATGTCCTGCCAGAACGTCATCTCTACCTCGTAGTCGAAGAGCTCATTGCCGCCGTAGAGCACTTGCACTTTGCTGGAGTGAAATGGAGGTTTTCATAATAAGTTAAAGTAGCTTTTGAAATAAGTATGGCAGGGTGAAGTTACAATCATTGTTATTGACTTAAGCTTGCATTTAGCTGCATCGGTAGAGTTTCTGACATGGGATTCAAACCTGGAACCTGCAAGTTAAGAATCGGACACACTACTGATTTAGCCAAGGAGATATCCCTCTGGCTAAAGCCAGTAGGAATGCTCTCAACCCCACTCTGTAACATAAGCTTAATAAAAGGTTTAGCAACATTGGTTTTGTGGTATGAGTTGTCTGACACTTCCCATATCACCATTGAACTAAAATCAGTTTTAAAATTAAACTGTAAAAAAATTGATGAATTTCAACACTGATTGTTCTGGTTCTTGATATCAATGGAGGTTATATTAATGAAATATTTTTAAGTATCAAAGTATTTTTTCTTGAATGAAGCATGTAATTTCATATCAAACCTTTATTTGAACGAAATGTAGAGTCTACAGTTTTTCAGGAATTGAAATATTGTTTAATGATGATTATGTGGGCAAGACAAATTTTATGAAATTACAGGATTTTCGTTTGTGAGGGGCGCTCCCAATGGGTGTGACATGTTACAATTTAGATACTATTATGCTGATTCTTTTAATTTTTATTTCATTTTTTTGTCAATGTTTATTGAAGTTTACTTCCCTGTCCTACACTTTCCTTGTATAATTCTATCATGTATGACAAATAGGATCCTCAACATTTACTATATTTAGAACTCTCTTGGGTGGGGTGCACATCCCCACACCCTGACATACCCCCTCTAGATTAGCCAATGAATTTATTTACTTGTTTTATATACTTTTGGGGTAAAATGTCTAAAAACCCCAGAAAGCAAAAAACAGCAAGTAAATGTAGTTCATGTAGATGAAAAGTTGCAAAGTTGAGTAGAAGAAGCAAATAATTAAATAAAATTCTTGGTTTTCAAAAACGTTTTAGTGATTGTGTAAATATATAATGAAGAAAGATTCTCGCATTATTTTTCTTAATTGTAAAAATGCTTAGCAGACATTATATATTGCTGTCGTAATCTATTTTCTTATTGTTAACTCAAAGGCTTCAATTCATTTTTTATTTTTTGAATTAATGTAATAAAGGTTTTGCTCATAAGGAAAGTAATTCTTACATTGTGTAACAATTATGTGACAACCACCACCCAGACATTAGAATATGTGTTATTTACACCCAAACTACTTCAGCTAAAAGATGGTAATTTCAAGGGGTCTTTTCATTTCAACAGTAAAAGTTGACTAACAAGCTAGGAGGAAACAGCTATTCCTTTGAATAGAGAAGGAAAATACAATCATAATGTCAAAGGTCAAAGGGGACGGAGTAGACTCTGACGACCTTTGACCTCATGAGGACATCACAGAGTAATGTTTGTATTGAGACTCTGTTGCAAAACGAAAACATGAAGACGGATTTGTTTCTTAAAAGGAAAAGGCTAATTTTAGGGGGAAAGTGAGTATAGAGTGCAGCTAATTTACATACGTGAGACACTTTGAATGTAGGATAATCCTCTTCTACACACAATGAACACTTAGGAATGCTTGTTTCTGAATTTCGACTCGAAGGAAAATTTTAAAGAGTGTAGTTGAGATCGTTTTATTTTATGATTTAACTTCTTCACATGTATCTTAATCATATCATGTTAAAATTTTGTCAATAGATATGATATATGAAATTACATACTAAATAAAGAAAGCAAAATCAATTTTAAACACAACTTGACATAAAACACAATGAATATTCACTTTCACCAAGTTGTTTTAACATATTTTAATATACCAATAGTCTAGAGGCACATACATATACAAATTCAAACGATTAATTTGGCCTCCTGTTACTCACCTATTTGAAGCTTTACCAAGAATGTCAATGTAGGTGATGATGAATTTCTTGAATAGTTTCTCCTGCCTTTCATCCACTCGTCTAAAGCAGTACCCTGTAAATATACAAATTGGTTTTATACAAAAAGTGTCTAGGATTATTCGATTTTTATAAATGAAAATTTTAACAATCATTGGGTAGTGGAACATACACTGGTATAGATTATTAGGTAGTAAAACTAATTTACATAAACTGATATGGTTAAATGACATACTTCAACACCAACTGCTAAAGATAACTAGCATATTTTAACATTTATTAGGTATGTGAATATTAACTGGTAAGGATTATTAAGAATTTAGACAATAACTGGTATTGATGGATAGGTATCAGAACATAGACTGGCATATATAGGTAGGGAATACATTTTAGGAATTAAAAATAATTGTAGCTGATATTTAACAACTAGGAAAGACATTAATCTTGAGTAAATCTGCCAATTAATCAAATCTAAAATTTTCGAAACACAGTATGTTTTTCAGGTAGAGTTTGAATCTGGATTCATCTGTAAAGCTGTCAATTAAAACAGCCGCTATGGTTCTAGTGAAAAACTAATAAAAACAGAGTTGATACCTAAATAACCTCCTATTCACCTCTTTCAATCAAATAAATCATGTAATCTTGTTACAGACAATAGTTTACACATGAATCAATGAATATATACATGTATCGAATGTTGCCATGGAAACAATTGTTTTATCTATTATCTATCCATTATGAACAAATGTAAAACATCATGCAAGTGTAGATGAATAGATATGGAGTTAGCTACAGCAGGACACACCCTGGGTATTCTCTGCAGGAATCGATGAAATCAATTCAGCGCTATTATTCTCACAGTTTCAGCTCTGGAATATAAAATGGCTCATGCCATTGGAAGCAACGCATTCTGAGCTAACTCAGATCCGAGGGGACCAGATATTCAGCAGCAAATACATAGTGGAGGATCTGATCCCTAATGACCCCTAATGAAATATCGATAGATAAATTTGATTGGTGACTCCTTCCCTTGAAATTATTTGATCCACTATATAAAAAAAAAATTTCATTTGAACTTTTCTCTTAATTTGTTTCTAAGATGGGTAGAGGATTATTCACCCTTATTCCTGATCTTTTCTGGAAATGAGAGAATTTGGACGACTTAAGGTTATGCCAGCTTGAATGATTGTCATTTTCAGCTTTTGTTCTTTATTCGTCTATCACGTAATGCAGGGTCTGACAATCAGCATTGATTTCTAGTAAAGAGAGCATTCAAATCACTTTGAGATTGTGTCACTTCAAATAATTGTCATTTTGAGCTTTTCATGCATTATGCAATATCACACTTCTATCTGCACAAAGTACACATTAATCACATTACATTTTGATTGCCGTGAAATGGGTTCCGACCTTCATGTGGGCAGGTGTCAAATATACATATCTCATTTTGAGCAATCTCCTGAATGCAGAATTAAAGTCATAAAGGTCCTCAAATGTTATATTTTAAAATCCACCAGCAAAAAAACCCAATTATTTTCAAAACTATTTGCTCAAAATTATCAAAATATTAAAGAATTTATGCATGACATGAATATTTGACCTAATGTCAGAAGAAACCTCCTTGCAACGTTAAGCAGTGTAGGAATAATTGTACAAGAATTTTTGTTTATAATTTCAAGCTACATTTGATGTATTTGTTTTATGATATTTTATTTTTCATATCCATCAACTGTCCTTAAATCATAGAAATATAATAGCAATGCTCCTTTGGCACTCAACAATGCTATTATAACTTCCAAGATATAGAATGTAGCAAAGTCTTCAAAAACACTTTAAAGGCAAAATATGACTGAGTAGGAATTGTAGAATTTTAAGTATAACATTCATTCACCAACAAACTCAATTCCCCCAAAAAGTAGACAGAACATTATGGTTTTCAGCAAAAATTCCTTTTACTTATGACTGACATTTGATTGCTCCAATGTAATATGATTTACAGCAAGGTTGATGATGTGACGCAGTGGCTTATCCAGGAATTTAAAAAAGATGAAGGCCTACTGAAAAGGTGGGGAACTTTAACCCTTGGGGTTCATTCTTATTTCAGTTGATTTTTTAAAAGAATTAAAAAGGGATGTCAGGGGTGGGTGTTTTAACCCCTGTCCCCTCCCTCCCTACCACTGTTCCCTCAACCACTGATAAGTACACAAATGAGCTCTACCAATGATATAATACACCCTCTGAAACTGGAAACTTACAATAGCAAAAGAGATATCTTACCTTCAAGGGGAGCACCAAAGATGACTTCTGTCCTCAGCAGCTTGCTATGGTGGAAAGTCTTGTTGATTTTCTCATCCACAAAATAGTAAAAGGTTTCCTCGTTCATGGCCAGCTTTAAAGCACTTTCTACCTCGTCCAGATTGTTTCCGAGTCCATCGTAGAATATATGTCCCTCCTGGTCAGTAGTGGGGAAGAAATAGGTCATGAGGGAGTTGAGAGGGGCACAATCCTCTTGGGCATGTACTGCAGGGTCAGTTCGTCCCTTCTTGTAATCCTTTAGACAAAAGTGTCTGAACTCTGGGTGAGAGATGATCATCTGCTCCACCTTGTGCACGTGCTCGAGACGTTCCTTCGTAAACATGTTAAGGTTATCATCACCTTGTGCCAGGAATATGACCTGCATCTTCCAGCGAGGGTAGGCCTGGTATCCAAATATACAACCCCCTTTGTTGTTGTGACGCTTTACTCGCCTTGATCGGACTTCTTCAGACATTTTGGAAGCAATCTCATCGACTTCATCGCTTTTCATATCCTTGAATGATTTGTATTGCACCGTTTCCTTTTGACCTTCTTTAGATGCTTTGACTTCATGATGACCAGAGTCTCTGTATTGCAGCATATCCATTTTACCTTTGCCGCCAGAACTGGCAGCCATTTTTATTTCGTTTACTCCATGACTATATTGCAGCTTGTCCACATGGCCTTCTGGACTTGAATGAATACCAGAATGTTTCTTATCTTTAAAACTAGAAAGCTGACTTGATTGTGCACCTAAATCTACCTCAGGCACGTCTCTCTTGGACCGATGTCCATGAACAGATGAATTATGCTTCAGGGCAAGAGCAAGAGCAGTATAGTGTTTGTATGCAATGTGGTTTGGAATGTTGAAAGCTTCGATAGAAATGTCAATCACAGGTAGGGGTATCATGCTTGTCACACCAAGACCTAAACATATCACAGTGGTTGCCAGCATCAGGGACACTGATAACAGTATCCCACATGTTTGGCTCTTGCAGTTTCGGGCACTGTCAGAAAAGCACTTGAAAATGTTGGATACTTGACTCAAACATCGTCGGTGGATTGGTTCAATGACTGACTCTGATGCCTCGCGATCATTCTCTGTTATAAACTGGGCGAGCTCGTCAATGTCAAGGTCACTGCCTTCCTCTTCGGAGGGCAGACTCGTCCACCCATCCCGGGTGTGGTTAAACATGCTTGGCATGATGGCCTGCAATAAAAGAATAAAATTATTCAAAATATTAAAATAATGGACATGTAACAGAATAGAAACCTAATGCTGTTTAGCAGAAGTAATGCATGACATTCAGATATTAAGTAACATATTATATTTGTTCACAATCTGAAATACTAGATAAACTTGTTACTTCAAACCGTCAAGGGCTGGTGGTTGAGTTGGTAAGTTTCTGATGCAGTCAGTGCTGGTAGTAGGATTTAATTCAAGGGTATGGACTTGAATTGCCCAAGCAATTATTTTCAAGGTTTGGCCAGGATCTAAGGGTTAATGAACCTCGTAAGGTGTTTACTGGGAAAAAAAAGTTTCATATCTTGGTGGAAATGTCTTCGGGAAAGACGCATGTGGATCTACTTATTTATACAGTGGCAAAGAAAACAGGCGCTTGGTACAATTAGTAGCTAGATCAATCCTGTATATTGAAAACACATGGGAGAAAACCAGAATTGAGATGTTTATAGACATTTCCAGTACTTTTGCTTTCTTCACGAGACATTTTTCGATATCCTTTTCTGAAAGTCATCCATCAAATTATTTTAAAAGTATTAAATAATTATAAATTTTCAAAATGGATAATTTAAAATAAATCCTTTTGTTCCTTTGAAAACATAAGCAACTTGACCAACTAAGCTATGTAAATATGTAGTACCAACTTGCCTGCGGTGTTAAACAGAAAACTTTAGAGGCAAGGTTAAGATTTGTATGAAAAGCTTAGAACATTTAAATGTTAAATCTTAATGAACTCTTTCGATCACTTTTGAATAAGACAGTGAGTTTAAGGGACAATAAAAGCAATAAAAGTAATGAAAAAAAAATTGAAAGAAAATTTCTAGTAACATTTTCCTGAAAACCAAGATTTGATATGAATACAATATGTGGTATGAAACAAGAATATTTTTGTGTGGCCTAGTTGATAAAGTGTTTGCCCCGCTGCTATCAGGTTGCGACAATGTCAAGTCCCTCTTAGATACGACTGCGTCCTGTATTTCAGTAGCTACAGCAATGTTTACTTTTCCTTATCACACTTTTCAAAATAATTGGAACGGTAAACCAAATGTTGCATTTAAGAAAGCAAGCGACAAATAAGGTAGACCTCACTGGAGTGAAAAGGTCATGTTTAGAAGCATGTAAGGTGACTTTTTTATAATAAGCTTCATACAGGTATTTTATCTCTCTGTTTAGACAAGGTATATGATATATGACGTGATATGATATAACATGATATGACATGACATGATATGATATATGATTAGTTATTTCCAGTCGGGCTTGTATTTCTTGCAGGTTTTCTTTAATCCTGTTTGATAATGATAAGAATAAATCATACTTTTGGAATGGTACGTTTTCAGGCTTATTTCGTACATTTCGAGATTCATGATGCAATATATGATTCAACATGACATTGATATAAATTGCTAGTTTGCAAGAGACAAATAAGGTAGACCTTACTGGAAAGAATAGGTTATGTTTGGAACCATGCCAGATGACATGTTTAAAAGATAAGCTTTAGACAGGTATTTTGTCTCTCTTTGTTCTATTTCTAAAAGAGACACTAGCTCTGTGGTTTTACAGCTTTAGAATTATCTTTAATGGTTGTATTTTTCTCTTTACTTAAAGGCTGACAAGCAAACCTCTAAAGAAAACAAGGGTTTCTTATCTTTTCCGTTATTTCCCTTCAAAGTATATAAGACAAGAACAAATGCAGGAAACGTAACTTAAAAATAAAAAGCATTCTTGTACTCCGCATTTACCATTCCACAGCATGTTCGAAGAAAACAGATGTTATACTTACTAAAAGCTAAGTTGAGTATGGTTAGGAGATAGACTTAGTTGTGATAGTCAAACCACTCTGTACGGGTCTTAGGGAGATTCTTCCATGCTACAAATGCAGCATACGCAAAGGATCCGTGCCATATCAAAATGCTTTCACTCTTGGCACAACATGTCTCAAATCTTATCCTGTGAAGTGAACGAGCGGGAAGGAATGTGAAAGGTTAGGAAACTGGATAGGTAAGAAGGGGCAGGCAGAGCCAAGATGGAGGGGGGGATGTTAAGAGAGTTTGGAACTTTTTTTTTCAAAATCCACAATAAAATGGGTGACACCCAGATGACCCCCCTTCCCACGCTCTTTGGATTTTTTATTTTTTGTAAATCAACAATGAAATTGGTGAACCACTAGTGTGATCCCCCTCCCTTTACAATATGTGCCCCCCCCCCCCCCCCAACTTCTCCCCTCTTTCAAATTTCCTTGATCCAGCACTGACTTAAACCTAATAGATTATCCTGAAATGTACTGGAAGCCTATGTAGAGAAAAAGGTAGTTTAATTATCCGGACTCAAATCAAAGGAGCCTTCTTAAGTCTAGAAAATTTTGGCAAGCCTTGTTGCCTCTACTCAAGGTATTGTGTTCATGATGCCTTTTCATTTCATTTCAAACAAAAAACAAAAATATCATATTTTAAAAAAGAATTTGTTCAGGAATATTAAAGTCTAAGGAAATGGTTATGAAGTAACATGATCATTGGTTCTGGGGTGAGTCACGATTGAAGCAGCAACTCTTGTAGACTTATGCAGCTGTTTATCTGTGTTTTTAATGATCCGGCCAATAAACTGCTGCACTAATCTAGTTCACACATGACACCACGAGATGATTTAAGAGTTTTAGCAGACTGATCTGGGAAATTTATTTTCTCCTTCTTTTAAATATACCCAAAAATATTTAAAGTGAAATATTTTTGGTTAAATCTGACAATTTTGAATTCAAACCGGTGATACAAATATGATGACATATTTACCTGTAAGTGATATAAGTTTCTACATATTTTCATACTCTAAACTAAGTTCAAACAAAAACTATAGAAATGTTTGTGAAAACACAATATGAATGTGTCGTTTAGATAATGATCAATTTAAGAGTTCTCAAAATATTTAGACGTACACAGGTTTATTACTTTAGATATACATGCCATTAAGATAAGGAATGAAACCTGATGTAATTTATCATGCCCGTGAGGGACAAAAGATAGGAACCAAATAACACGCTATTAAACAGAAACAATATTTTCAAAATAAAACTATTTAAACTGTATTTTCTTTAAACAAACACCTATTTGTACCTACCATGTAATAAAAATGTATATGGAAAATGTACGAAATTAAGACGAAAAAAAGTTTCTTGAAAGCATATAGATTACTTAAATACAAATCTCATTCTAAATTCGGACACACATAAATCAAAAGTCGTTTTTGATTTTTCATTGTGACAATGGCACACAATTCTGAAAAATTGCTCCATAAAACCCTAATATGTATATCATCTATAATATTTAACATATTCTGTTGCAAAGTGCAGCTCTACTAGTAACAACCTTACCTCACAAATTCCCCTGTATCACTGTTACTGAAATTACTGCACATGGCAAGATAAGTACGTATACATCCTGTTTGTTGGATCGGGTCAGTGTGACTCCGCGGCAATTCCGCTGATAATTGCAGTATTCACTGGGGTGCTGACAAAAACATGATAAATAGCCCCCTGTTACCCAGTACCCTGAATAAAACAATACCGTATTTCCTCGACTTCAACCCAGGCCTCAATATAACAAGGGGCTCATGGGAAGCTAAATAAATACAACCTGTGGATACTGAATATTTCACTTGAGACATAGAAGATACCATGGGTGTTGAAAAGAACCAAGGGGGGTATGCTGCATAAATACAACCTGGGTTAAAAACATATTCTACCATGACATTTTAAAATCCTTGTTTTTGATTGGTTTATTTCATCGTCGAATCTACGTTCGAACATGATTTTTTAGATAGCCGATTAACCGCGTTTGAATACATCTGCCTCAAGGCTCTATGCAAAGAGAGACGCAACAGCACTGTGCGGAGTTTGACGCTCTATCGCTAAACATGATGAAAACGTGCTTTTGATAGCCTTCTGTTATCAATTACCATTAGGCATACATACTTCTTAACGCTTATATAAACAGTCTACTACTCAATCACATGATTTGTTTGCATTAATGTGGAAAACGTTTGATTTCAAGCCGCGACGACTGGATCAGACTCGGCCACGACAGTTTTCATTCTAACACTGTGACGTCATGGGCTTGTGCAGAGTGACATGACGTCACAAGACTGGTCACGTGATCAGCTTAAGGAATTCGGTATCGGCCATTTTGTTTGAGGTGATTCAGTACTTTTGGGAAGTCAAATTCTCATGTTTTATGCTTGTGCAATGAGTTTCAAGAAAAACTCAGTGCTCTGACTTGTCAACTTGACAATTCTTTGATTTTTAACGTTCCGTACTCTATCTTTTCACTTCAATATTAGTTTAGGTGTTACCCATTATACCTATTTCAAATGGAAATGCCTATGACCGC
Organism: Phorcus lineatus; assembly: GCA_921293015.1. Classification (NCBI taxonomy): domain Eukaryota; kingdom Metazoa; phylum Mollusca; class Gastropoda; order Trochida; family Trochidae; genus Phorcus; species Phorcus lineatus. The sequence continues at coordinate 9,675,721 of OV121094.1, read as the reverse complement.
GTCACACCTAAACTTTCGCGACATCAAAGAAATGTAATTGTAAAGTTTATTAACTCGTCATGGTAGAATGGAGATAAACCAATTGTGTTTTTAATTTTGTGTGATTCGAACGTAGATTCGAAACCTGTTGATTTTAAATTCGAAGCCTCACGCTACGCGTTCGGCTCCGAATGAAATCAACAGGTTTCGAATCTACGTTCGAATCACAAAAAATTAAAAACACAATAGGTTTATCTCCTAATTAAAATTCAAATTGAACCTGGGCCTCCTTGAATTGGTGAGAGGGGGGTTGGGGGTCCTTTACAAAATAAAACCCTGGGGATTGTAACCGAGAAAATACGGTATCTCTATACTTATAGAAAACCTGTTATTCAAAATGAGGTGCCTATAGGAATTAGAATGAGAAATAAAACTTAAATGGGGGTTTTCACTCTTTACTTATTTTTTATTTGAAACTTTGAATAGGAGGCTGTCATATTTTTATAGTATTTGTTGAAAAGAGAATGTAAATTTAAAATTATTTTGAAATAATAACATTTTATCGCATCTATAAACAACTAATTTATTGTTCAACTCTATTTATTAAATAAAAGTTTTACAACCTTAAGAAACTTGAACCTTTTTTTCCATACTTACATTTAATTAATAGAAAAGAAAAACTACTTTTGAGAAAGTTCTTTCAAAAAGGATAAAAATGAGTCTGTAAAAAATATATATCACTCAAGATTTTTCTCATTTTATAAGATACACCTTTAACAACATTTAGCAACTAGAAACAACTTTTTCATTTTCATTCTTACATTTAGTGGTTTTAGGAAACACGTCAGGACATGATATCGCATCTTTTGAATGATGACAAAGCATTATAAGGTCAATTATGTTTATGACATCGAGCACTTAACCTTTTCAAAGATATATGAAAACTAAAGATTAATACACACCCTTGAGATTAAACATAAAGACTGGGAGTCTTTTCCAGGATAGAAAATACAAGCAAGACTAGCATCCTCAAAAGCTCCAAAAAGAAATCAGGCATTTTTCAGGACTAAATTTACTTCATTGTTTATCAAACAGGGAAGGACTAGAATTTCAGTAATTAATACTCTCATGAATATACAAATAGGATCAAACCAAGTCTATCTGTTGACCTCAAAATAAAATCAAAACGCAACTCCTTCCCTCCCTCCATATGCTTTGCATCATGGGTAATACTGTTTAACCCATTTAAGAGTACTGAAGTGATGGAAAATGAGTCAGTTGGCCAATAATTGGAAAAGCAAGATGTTTTGGTATACATATTTTTTTTTACAATTTAAAGTGATCTTGCTTTTCTCCTATTTTTCACTCTCAAATGCTGTTAAAAGATGTTGTTATTGATTGTTTCGCCAATCAAGTAAATTATTCCTTTGTTAAATACTTACTTTTAATAATAACATATCCATGTATACTCACTAAAATAAGTTAAGGATCACCCTAGATTCAATATTGAGATATCCTTCGGTTCATATGACCCATATCATACTTTGATATTGGATATCATAGACTCTGGTCCTTAATGTCTTCTGTAAAGTCAATTTTAATCTCTGTAACTGAGCCTCCTCATTTGTTTAAATGCAACCTTTGCCAATAAGGATGGTACCGCTCCTCACATCCTAGTTATATTGTGATACAGGAAAGCGTATTGCAATACGTATTGCAACATATTTGTACTTTTCATATTTTAGTTTTCCGATGCTCTCTCGACTAAATAACAGCAGTGATCAATGTTCAACTAGCCCGTCGTTTTGTATAGCGCGAATATTCAGTTTCTGCTTATGGACTTTTTCACTTAGCGAGTTACCACTTTGTGTAATGAGTTTCAGTGAAATCACATTTTTTGGTAACGTTTTTCTGCAGTTTTACAGGGAAACTGTTAATTTTAAAACCTGGATATTGGATATTTTCAGAAGAGTGTACCAGTATGTATCATGTTGTTTCTGTATTGCAATATACTGTTAATACCGTGCACTCTTATTTGCTAAGCAGTAATATATATACATGAATGTACAAAATCAACCTGCTTGAAAAATTTCACGACAAAGAAACCTGTTATCCAGAAAAGAGTATTTGAATATTCCACTTAATGCCCTATTAGACTTGCACCATCCCTCTTTCCCCACTGTTCAGATGAGAAAGACACTCATTGAAGTGTCTAACCCATTTAAATATAGGATCAGGATATAGCCAAAACTCCATAAAAAGTGTCTCTGTAAATATCATTTTTGTAAAGTAAGACATGCATGGATTAACTATTCAATTTTTTATTCAAACAGGAAATAAAGATCCTGTTTTGATGACCTTTCAGTTAACAGCTTTGAACTTGGAATTAACATTATAAGTTTTAACATTCCGTCAAGTGTGACATAGGGATATATTATTCCCGCAAAAGATTTTATGCAACCAGCGGAAAGCGAGTTGCATAAAACCTATCAAGGGAATAATATATTCCTATGTCACCCTTGACGGAACTTTATAAAAAAATTTTTCTTACCAAATGTCTTAATGTATTATTAAAAAGACAATTAGAAATTAACAAAACCTGTGACCTGATCACGTGACTTTGATTGAGTGACGTGGAAGCACGCTTTACTCATATAGCGGGTAATAACAGATTTATCATCCCTCGGTGACGGTGTATATGGATATTTGTTTAGGGTCACGTGGACCAATCACAGATCGGCATTCTTACATGAGGTTATATATGAATTCAAAACTTGACAAGAGATCATCTTGATGTAAACTCTAATATTGCAGATCTTTACTTGAACAGTTAAATGTTCAAAATAACAAATTATTGACAACAGTATCTAAGGCTTTGCAGGTAAAATGGAACTTTGTAAATATAGAGAAATTAGACTAACATTTAGTCTACAAAAAGATTTTTTTAAATTTTGTTTCTTCGTCTATAATATTATTTTCTTCATGTTCTTCATGTGTTACAGTAAAATCTAGACTTGCTGACTGACGATCTAGACTGTATTAAAGGCTCCTATTTATTACACAGTCATAGAGTATGAGTAAGGACTAAGGGAAATAAGTCTCTGCAAATTCCACAGTAAAATTGGCTAAAGACCAAATACAAATTTTTTCGGTTCTTGGGTCATATTCACTCAAGCCTTGAAATTCGGTGACTGAGGCAACTTAGGCATAGTTTGGAGATAAGTGAGTTAAGGATCACCTGGTACATATCTTTTCAACAAAAATATTATAAACTCACCATCACTTATTCTTGGTATAACCTTTCTTTCAACATCAATTTTCTTTTTAAAAATCATTCAAAGTTAATTGAATAGTATCCTTAAACTTAACATTGATAAACTTTTTCAAGTGCAACAGTTCAAATTTTTACCTCAATCAAAGTAAATTCAATGATACCACATTGAACAAAATCTCTTCGAATAATAAATAAAATTTTACCTCAAGGAACCCATGGAATATCTGATGTGTCTTTCAACATTATTAGAGGCTATATGTACAAAAAACTAATTTTAATTTTAACACTGACTCAGATCAACTCAATGAAACACATCTAAAGGTATCAAGATCGTCAAAGCCCACTAATGTATTTCAATCATATGTGCCGCTAATGTATCACAAAGCTGAAGCAGGGTTGTATCACAAAGCTGAAGCAGGGTTGTATCACAAAGCTGAAGCAGGGTTGTATGTATTCCTCATCTGTCCCAACTTTGGATATTCCGGGATGACGGTCTTGCTGTCTAGTTTTTAATGGGGAATTAACTCTAGGCAGAAGAAATCCCAAGTCCGTGGAATAGTTATGCACAATTTTATTCACAGGAACGATTATAATAACAGAATGATAATAATATGTAGATAACAGCTGGATGTTCCCTCCAGGGGCATGACAATCTATAAATATACACTCAGCCCCTGAAATCTTGAGTAGTGTCTAGATGATATCCAAACTCTAACTGAAGATTTAATTTCTATCTGGATTTATAAAGGTAAATGAAGGTGATCTCTCATTGGTTATAAATATTTTTAATCTTGTTAACAGTGTCATTAATATTCTAGCCAGTTATTGTTATATTCGCTTATGTTTATTTGTATTTTATATCTGATGTATTTTAAGGTGTCTTTTAGACCTTATGAGGTCTGATGTGCTTTTAATGTTGTGACCAAAGATTTTAAGATGTGTATATGTAACTCATGACACGATAATAAACTATTATATTATTAGGTCTTCATTATTATCATCATTATTATTATTATTATTGTTTTCATTGGACTTATAAATTGACATGTCTGGAAAACTTGAAGATTAATTAGATGAGGTCAATTAAGTTCTTAAGTGGATTAGCTTAATTAGCCTAAGGCTTTATCTACTAAAATCACTGTCAGTGTCAACGTTTGTAAACGGATTATTAATTAAAGACAATTGTCTTAGATAGACGAGTTGTCTACTTTTTAGAATGAAGATTTTACTCTGACATTTTGTATCCTTAGGTGAAAAGGTGAAATGAGAAATATGGTCTACTTGTAAAAGATTGTGACTATGTATATTATGAATAATGATAAATTGTATATTTGAATTGTTAATGTAATTTGGATATTTCTGTAAATTAATCATACATTTTTCTAATTTCTATAAATATAAATTAAATGTAATTTGGGTAATATCTTGCCCATGATAAATGGCTGAAATATTGCCCAAGTGGCGTTAAACAACAACTCACTCACTCATATGTTTGCCACATCCTAATACCACCATGAAATGAGTCAACATCAGTTCCATTAGCTTTCCCTATAAATACATCACCAATATTACAGTCTTTCAAAGATGAATAAATATCACATTGTCTCAAGATAAATTCAATCATAAAATTCTGAAATTTCATCAATGTCATAGTCAATTCAAAAGAAAAGTAAATCTCACCTTAATTCTAGATGAATTCAATCAAAGTATGTGTAAACCTCCTCACAATGTCAAAACCTATCCAAAGTTTCTTATCAAATGCTCACCTTGATTCCAAGTAATCCACTCATTCTTTGATATTATTCTCTCTACACCAGAGAGCTCCTGAATATATTGATCTGTTTTGTACCTCAGTAAAAATCTGTTTCTATGGTAATTTTCTGATAAGGCCACATATCTCTGATAGCTTCCTTCAACACACCTGAACTGCAATCACCTTTTAAACACTGGTGCTAATAACCCTTTGACCCTTATGCTGCTAATCCCCCTCCCCTCCTACTTTTAGGGGACCTCCCCAAAACCCCTCCCCCTCAGCTTTATTGGGGGATATTCCACCTTCCATTATTTCGGGTGTGTAGCCTAGGGGGAGATAAGGAGGTGGAAGATTTATTGCTCTTTTGTCTCGAAATTATTTTTTATTTAAGTAGGAATAGATTTAGGGGGGAGGGGGATTATTTTTGTCAACTGACATGCAACCGACTTGAAATGAGCTTTGACTATCCCTAACATCCAAGATAATCGAAACAAAATAATGATAATACAGTGTCCTAAAAACTTTTGCCCTAATGTCAGAAATAAAGACTAAAACATGTCAACACAGTTTGAAAGCAATTTTAAATTTGGAGGTATGGAACACATGCAATGATTTTATGAATGATAAACCCTTAATCAATATAGTGGTGAATTTAAATTGATACTTGCACTATATTCAAGTATATACCTTAGGGAGGAAGAGATGATTATCTACATAACAATGAACATAATCAAAACATCAGGACCATGATTGATAATATCAAACAAAATAATTTGACCATTTTTGCCCTTAAATGTACTAAATTTCTATATCATGATGGTAAAAGGGTAAAAAAACAAGCTGAAAATATCCATCCCACAGATTATCTGGGAAGGGGAGAAATTGGGTTAAGGTTGGGAGATTTGATATCATGGTGCTAAGGTGAGGCTCAAATTCAGATAGGGTAATTGATTTATTTTGACCCTGACATCCCCCCCTCCTCTCCCTCTCCCTCTCTCACTCTGTATTGGAGCCATCGCATAGCTTCCCTTAGCCCCAGGGATCTAACTGCCATAATGACCCAGAGAAGAGTAATAAATCTACACCACTGTGAAATTATACTGCCCTTCAATCTCTTAATAGGATTTAAAATACTACACAAGTGTTTGGCAGTCCAGATTGATTTACTGATTAAAAGGGGTAAATATGGCAGCAAAATGCTTTGTATAGTGTTGTACTGTTGTATAAATGTTCGATAGTCTTTTTATGGACTTAGTAAGTGTCGACAAGTCTAGATTAATTGACTGATTAAAATTAAACTCGCTGGCTTTGTGCTATATTAACTGGGTAAGACTGATAAGTGTTTTGCAAATCTAGATTACACAGCTGATAAAAGATTTATGATTTGACAGTGAAATTTGACAGTTTTAATGTCTTCCATATCTCTAAAAGATCTTAAAATTTAAGAAAGCATATGACATGCAGAACTTAACCTACTCAAATGAAAAATCCATGTAACACAAGAACACCTGGATGAAAAATGTTGGGTTGATAAAACCTACTATATCTTTAAAAATCCTTAAGAAAAACAATATTAGCATGTGACAGGTCTGGATTAATCTACTGATATAAAACGAAATCTAGCACAATGACCACTAGATTTGAACTGTTAATCTGATAAAGCCAACCATATATTTAAAGTGACACACATTATGTTTAAAAAATTTTGAATGTGGCACAAATAGACCCAAAATATCAGATGACTTTAGTTAAGTTCAAATTGCTAATCTAAAGTTGCATTTTTATCTCTTAAATGTCCAAATTATGACATTTTCTTGTTTTCTATTGTAAATAAAAAATATTAAGAAGTCAAAATCCAGCATCCCATTTCCATGTACATTAATCAAATCTACTAAACAGTACCAAACTTCTCTTTAAGTCTGCTATAAATAAGTTTCAAATGTTGAAACTTTTTACTATCACTAGACAGCCATTGAGCTAGTTTTGCATATCTATACATATATCAAGACTTAATTATGCTTTTTTTAAATATCAAAATCCCTTAAACGGGCACAAAATATGTTGTTGCGGTCAAATATGTCAAACTTCCTAATGGTGTTATTTCATCGACAAGTAGTGGTTGTCTCTTGAAATTAACATCTCAATGCTTATCAGTTAGCATAGTGACAATAAACAGGAAAACAGTTGGACAAAGGGGCATTCCAATGACTCAAACATATGTAAAATGTACAACAGTTATTAAACAAGTCTAGACCATGTCTAGTTATTGATACAAGATAGGAATTTAATATTATAACTGCAGTTTTCTTATTGAAGAAATTGATAATGTGTGAGTCACCAGCCAGGCGAGTGGGAATATGAGGTTATTTAATTGTTAATTGATAAAAAAAAAACCCACAAAATTATTGATTAAATCATAAAAATAATGTGTTGAGAATTAACCATATCAATTGGATATTTATGGATATTAATTACGCCCTGAATGTATAGAAATTTAGGAGCTATTTTATCTATTTTCTTTAACTCTCTCACAGCCAAAGTCAAAATAAATCAGCAATCATATTAAAATTTTCAAAGCATTCCATAAACATCATTGCCTCCATAATAACCAAGTAACATTATATCTTGATATTTATATATTAGAAAATATTTTATCAATTCATAAGATGTAATTTAACTATTCAAAATTTGTAGAAATAGAGCTTGTTTCTTATATTCATTTTAAGCATAAGGTAAGAGTTAATTTCCATATAAAGATCTTACATCATAGTTGCCTTAATCATTATTGTAATTATTAATCCTTTGACAAGTGAGAGTTATTTTAGGTATAATCTTAGATAAAGCCTTAGGCTATTTTGAAGATAATCCACTTAGATAATTAAATTGATGTCACTTAATTAATCTGCAAGCTATCTAGACATATCATTTTAACTAGATCAATGAACCGTCTTCTAGATACATTCTCAAATCAATGAGACATAACAACGGTTGCATTTAGGGAATCATACGAGGCACATCACTACAGGGTTTTTTATATATTGTAATAAGTCAGTTACAGGTCATGAAAAAAGCTGGCCATCCTGCTGCTTGGGGCACGGAAATGGGTAGCGCAATTTGGGCTGACAAAGGACTAGCTTACAGTTGAAACTCTCTCTGTGAGCTTTGTGATGGAATGCCAAATTTAAAATTGAAACCAAAGCAAGTATTTCAATACTAACTGTTATCAGTACAGGTATTATGTGAATGCATGCATAGTGTTTGGTAGTAATAATGTACAAGAATTTTTCATGATTAAATCACTTTGTTTCCAAAACTGGTTATTGAATGTTTCTATATAAGTTAGACTCGCTCTCAGTCACTGAACAAATAATGTTTGGATTACTGTGAAATTTAAACAGTTAAATTCATATCTAATAACATCAGATTAATGACTTCACAAAATGTGATTCAAGATGTTTACTTATTATTTTGATGAAACATTTTACTCTGAAATATTCTTACAGTATAGATATGAGTGATCTGTGAAATCCAATAATGACACATTTATCAAGTACAAGGTCAACACTGAAAACTTTCTTTCTAATCTCTATCAAATCATACAAATTATCCTTAAAGGTGAGGTGAGGTGAGTTGGTGTTTAACGCCGCTTTCAAGATTATTTCACTTATATCGCAGCTGCTAGTATTATTGCAGGGAGAAAACCCGCAGCACCATTGTGGCTATGCATTGCGGTGAAACCTGCGAGCTTCGGCTGGAACTAACGAACCATGGGTGGTACTGTGCTGATATTCAGGGTAGCATTGCACCCAAACCTGACTGCGTGTAGAACAGGTCTCTACTTCAGATAAAGTTGCCGAGCCCCTGGCGGGATTCAAACCACGGACCTCTTGATCCGAAGCCGAACGCGCTAACCACTGCGCTATCCCGTCCCCTATTCTTAAAGAGCAATAGACATAATTAAGGTGCAGGGTTGCCCTGGGGCTGTCTCAACTGGGGGGAATACTTTGATCTTATCTGGTTTGATTTGTATTTTGATAATGATCCATCTTAAATAAAATTGATCCACAATATTATCATCAGATTTAGAGGGGACAAAGGCATGTTTTTCTATAAAAAATGAAGTGATCTCCAAAAGAAGGAAACTAAATGTTACAAGTTGCAAGACTATATTTTGTCATCAAAAGATGGAGTTTTATATTAAATGTTCTATGTTCATTTAAGCAATGGGGATCCATTTCAATCCATTCTCTACCTCAAATGAATAAAATAGCTGACAGTAGTTTTTTGCTTGATACATGATGATTTCTTTTATAGCTATGGATGACCTGGTTGAATAATGAGAGGTTTGACTCTCTGAAGATAAACACATGTTTATTGGGAAAAAAGTTTGATGAAAATGAATCTTCAAGAAACATGCTATTGCTTCTTTAAGAGGAGAGACTCTTAGAATGGCCTCCAGATCTTTAAGTCAGGGGGGGGGGGGCATACATTATGGCTTTTAGAAAGAAAAGAATGGTAATTTAGCTAGTCCAACCGAAAATTAAATTATCGAAAATGAGCCTAGTTTTTGCATCTTTTAATGATATAACCCTTTTTTTATGATTTTATCACTTTATTCAACTTGTTTGATAAGCAGTTTAAAAGTCTTAAGCATAAGAAAAACAATTTACAAATTCTTTACAAATATCTTAATGGCATTCGCTGATAAAACTAAGTTTTAAATCCATAAGACTTGTCTTTCTTCTGTTGATAACCTACATTTTCATGATAAAAACCTTTCTGTAGAATGTAAGCTTATCAACATAATTCAATAAAAACCATCATGCTTAAGAGCATTTATTTTAATGTCTCAAATGTCTCGTTCGTCAAAGTTGAAAATTGTGAATGGGTCATGTCAAATCATCTATTAATGACATCTAATGCTTGAAGACAATTTAAACTAATTGGGTAAACACATTTGACAGGGTGTTTTCTGCTCTTGAAGGGACACCTTTACCGTGGATTTAACCATACAAAAGTTGTTTACTCAAGCAGAAAACTAACTACTGACCTGCTACCATATTTCACCAGTCCTTTATAACAATGAATAACAATATAAAGATAACCCATTGTGAAGGTATGTGGGCCTAAATCAGTCACTAAAGGGGGGATAACCTACTAACCTTTTCTTTTCATGGTAGTGTGTACTTTAAGCAACTGCTAAATGTACTTAAAAATAACTGATTCAATAAGAAAAATTTTACTTCATTTACTCATTCAAAATTTAATTCCAGGTCTTTTTGTTCAAATTGATATTTTATTTGTTTATTTAATTATTTAGATTCAAGTTGTACTTCAACCTTTATGCTATCCATCAAATTTCTATAAAACTATAAATCCAGAAGTGAATTGAATTGTAGTTAGAATTCTCTTTCATTTTACCTTATTTTTTTCAAAAACTTAATTATTTCATTTCTCAATGACAAAATAGAATATATATAATGTGACCTATTATCTCTATGACCTCATTCCACAAAGGGCATCATGGGATTGATTTGACCTACACTAGGTTCTAATATTCTTATAAAAAACATGATCAGAGCTTTCAAAACAATCCTGCTCAATCCTCAACCTCAAATGATTGAAAAGATAAGGACAAAGGTGATACCCCTGTGACATACTCTAGATACATTACTAAATCCCCTACAGCTATCTCTTAATACAATCTTGTCATCCTATACTTCAATGATTGTATCGCTTGTCAATGAATAATGCAAGCATCATTAAAGACCAATCCATGCTAGAAATATCAAAGAAGGTAAAAGAGGCTTATCTGAATTTTAGGTACAGAAGTACTCAGTCTTGACCAATTTTACACATACAAAACTTGCAGTATCATCCTTGGAGAAGGAACATCATTCAACCCAAATACCATTTTATCACAAAGGTTGGCTCTGCTTGGCTCCAAATATAGACGGTTTGAGGTGAAGAATGTAAAAGATACCTATCTAGTTCTAGGTACAAAAGTTCTTAATCTTCACCAATTTTACACATACATAACTGGCAGTGTCATCCTTAGAGAAGGAACATCATTCAAACCAAATTCACTTTTTCCTCAAATGGTAGGGTTGGCTCTGCTTGATTTTAAAGAAAGACAGTTTGAGGTGAACCTTAGTAAAGAGGTCTTAATGAATGGAGACCATTGTGTAAATATATTTTTTTTCTTGATGAAGGTACATGCTATCAAAACCACTTGAATCTTTAAAACTACCCTTGTTTAAAAGAAAGATTTCCAAAAAAGGATACAGTGAACACAATTAACCACTTAAACCACTCAACATTATGAAACTTAAAAAAAGAAAATTTTATTTCAACCTTGACTCACATCCAACAAAAGTAACTCTGAATCTTCAAAATTGTCAAAGACTTTCAAAAAAATTGGAGTGATTGGCTCAACAGCTCATCAGACTATCTCTGATTTAATCTTATAAATGGTCACAGGGTCACCATATATATATCACAGGATCACCAAATCCATTTATTAAAATCCTCCTGGGAGTCTGCAGACAAGATTTCTGTTTTCTATGCCTTTTCTTTTTTAAAAAAAAAAGAGGTTAAAGAAAAAGGTTTTCTAGGGTGTGGCCTCTGTGGTCTTTATCAGGGTTACAAATCCCCATCAACTATGAAGTCTGCACACAAAGTTTCAGCTTTCTAGGCATTTCAGCTTTCTAGGCATCTATTAATTAGAATCGACATCAGCTAAGGAGTCTGTTAATAAATATTTAGCTTCCTCTGCCTCATAATTGCTTCTGAAGAAGCTGAAAATATGAGCAACATGAGCTAATGATAATTTTTGTTATCTTGACTCGATGCATATGCATCAATAACAGATTTTTAATCTCAAATAAACTGCAGAAGACATTTAGATCGTAGATATATATAAACACATGATCTCCTGGAGAGGGCTTTTCAATCAACACATGATCTTTTCAAAGAACCATGTCTAAAAGTATAAAGTACACTCAAAAGAACTTCAATTTGTATACTATATTGAATGAGCTTTAGAGGACGGAATGTAGATTTTCCATTTGCATTTTACTTTAAAAGTTCATTGTAGACAACAGAAAAATTGCCAATACTTTGAGCGGCAAAGTAGAATTTGTTAGATGAATATAATAAAGTTATCTCGAAAACGAAAATAAATGTTTCAAATTGCAATACAATGTTTTTTAATCAGAAAATGCAGTTATAAAACTAACTTAATTACCATGTTTAGTTAAGTATTAGTATCCCTACCTCAAATGATAAAAAGATGTTTAAAAAAATGGCCACCAATGGTTTTTGCGTGATACAAATGATAGTTTGAGTAATGAGATGTCTAACCCTTTGGTGGTGATACATTTTGCTTATGTTTATTGGGGAAAATTTTAAGGAAAATTAATGTGTCCAATTGCAAGACAATGCCTTTTGATCAAATGATGCAGTTTAGAAATAAATGCATCATGATAGATAAGCTACAAGCCAACCTAAAATGATAAAAAGATGTTCACAAAAAAATGGCCACCACTGGTTTTTACATGATACCAATGACCCTCTGGTGTTGATATATTTGCTTAGGTTTATTGAGGAAAATTTTAAGAGATAAAATTTCCAAAATACGCCCTAGTGCCCTTGTAGGTCAATGAAGGCCAACAGTTCTTTCAACCTGCCACTGACTAAAGGAAATATGATACCTATGTCTGAGACTTTGAAAAATAATGGTGAATGCCCTAGTTTGTCTGTAAAGTACACACACACTTAGTTCTGTCAATCAAACAGGAAGACTTATAAAAAACCTACTTGATAAACATGATACACTTCCACATGGTTGAACAAATTATCACTCATGGCCAGCTTATCCTAGAAAATCCTCACATGCCTTTTTCCCTGCATGGTAAATGTCTAACTGTCTAACCTATGAAAAGTGCCATAATTAAATTAGTGTCATTGGCTCTGTAGCTCAACAGATTGAATTGTTTGAGGATCCATTTCCCTACCTGAAATGATTTAAAGGTGTAACACCACAAATATGGCCGCTACTGGTTTTTGCTTGATGCTTGAAAAATTTATTTTATGATTACAGTTGACCGAGTTGAGTAAAGAGATAGTTGACCCTCTGAAGATTTTACTTTTGGTATTAACCAGTCTTTTTTGGAAAATTTTAATAAATAGAATTTTTTTTAAATGTGCATGCCCCTTTTACAAAGTCATCAAATGGTTACCTGAAAACTGCTTGATGTGATCTTCAAAACTATCCAAGGTCATCAAAATGGAGTGTAACTTTGAAAAAGATGCCCACATGATATTTTTCAGAAATGCAAGTCTTTACATCCTCCTTCTAATTACTGATGAAATAGCACTCTTTCTCCCTTACAGAAGGACAGAAGGACAGACAGAAACTTCATATTCAGTTAGAGACAGTTAGATACCAAGTTAGTGGTTTATTTATACACCCCATTCATACCCTGGGCGCTTATAGAATTTGTTATGATAATGTTGTTTGACATAACAATAATGACTTTACAAATAATAATAATTTTGTACTTCAGTACTTTAAGTAACAAAAGTATTAATCATTGACCCAGTTTCCACAAAACAACCAGGACAAAATAAAAATAATTATTATTTTCAAATGTTCACATATAAGCTCAAATAAGATGAAACGGTTTTTAAAGAAATTTCTATAAAAGCCTCTCAGATGAAACGTAGTTAAACTAAGATGATTCAAAAGAAAACATGTAAGGTTTTGGCATAGCCTTGATCGCAACTCAAGCATAGCGATTAAAATAAAGTAGACAATGTCTCTGTGTTAACAACGAGCTAACACTATTCAGGCTCCTAAGTGCACATTGCAGTCTCCTTTAGAAATTTATAAAGGAAAAGCCTAAAGTAAGTTAATCATAAGCCTGATTCTCAAATTTCTTTTTGACTGAAATAGGATCTTGTGAATGCTTTTATTTAGGCATAGGGGCCACCGGCCCATCATACATATACAGGGCATGAAAACATACAAAATGTTACACAAGCGATGAATTTTACATTTGCCATGCGTTATATTGAGAACTGTAAAATGTTATATAACACGAACCCCTTTGAAAAAAAGTTACATTTCTTTGCAGCCAGAAATACATATTTTGCAAAATTTACACAAATATTGCGAGAAGCGGAGCAAAATAACATGGACAACTTATGAGGAGTTGGAAAAGAGTGATAATATCTCGGGAGAAGGTTGACACGCAAATCAAGATAAAATGGGCACACTAAACAAAAGTGAAATTCATCTTTGATATTTGGTATTATACAGAAGGGGTAAGTACGTTCATGTCTTGGTATATTATAATATCTGCCTGTTTCAATTAGAAGACTATGACTGGATCCTAGAAAATTTAACATATTCATTCTAATTAATATTACATCAATAAATCTCACCCAATTTCTATTAGACCTGTGTATTGTGGCCTTAGTTGCGAGACGATATATCCCGATTCCAGTTTAATTAGGCGAGACAATATATCATGGAAGTATTGCCAAGGAACTTGCGAGACGATTATAATCACGATACAGGTTGCAATACAATACGTATCCCGATTCTCTATAGTTATAGTTATATAGTAATGAAAGCACTAAAGATAGGACATAGAACAGTAATTTTATTTCTTAGATACCAACCTGTCATAGATATTACATGAAGGGAAATAAAAAAAATTAGAGAGACTGCATACAAATATCAGAAATATCATATATTTTCTGTTTGTCTAAACATCGTTACATCTGAAGTAGAATAGAAACCTTTTTAATTTTTGTAGTTATTTGTTGGAAAGAAATTATGTTTATAGTATCCGGATATATTGTCTCTTATGGCGATACTTCAATGTATCGTGGACCCTCACGATATAAATATCAATATATATTGTCTAAACATATTTTTTATCGATGCACTCGTATCACGTAGTAGACGATACAGACATCGATACTATCGATGAATCGTTACACCACTAATTTCTATATTGGAAATTATCCGTAACAGCAACGAACAATGCGAGTTTAGAACTAGACTTGATGTAATCATGAGAACCTTGAATTTCGATGTCAACACACCTTTGCCGAAACTGATGCAAGAAAAGATCCGCACTTCCAACACCCTGTTGAATGCAAACCTCTCCGAAACCATAGGAGTAAAGCATTGATTTAACTTTGAGTGATCTTGTGATGCCTGTCGTTGAAATCTTTATGTTATCATGTTGTTAGTTGACAAAAGTGTCATCTACACAATGACAAAGTACATTCAATGTAGAAATTCTAAAGAAAAATTTCATCAATCCAAAAAGAGCCATCAGTTTTGTAAGACATAAGGCTTTATACACAAAGTCTCAGCTTTCTAGGTCATTTTGCTTCTGGTGAATAAGACATAAATAACTTTAAAAAACACAGTCTTTGTGGCCCTCATAAGGAGTCCTTTGGGGCCACAGTGTCACCATATCTACAATTGATTATCCCTACTGGCCAGGGTACCTGCAAACAAGATTATAGCCTTCTAGGGCTCTCTGTACTGGAGAAGAAATGGAAAGTGTAAAGACTTTACGGACAGACAGACCGACAGATGGACGCCATGGCATGTAAGCCAATCGAGCCTTTCAGACCAGATGAGCATGAAAATTTTATTTCAAAATAATGAAATGAAGATACACATGCAAAGATATACACATGACCATCTTCACAACGTCAAGGCCGAAACGAAAAGATTATGAACCCCTCCCGCTTCGCCCTTGACATCACAGCCCGCATTTTCTGTGCTAAGAGTTTAGCCCACTGCAGGCCTTTCTGATAGGCCAATCAGAAGGCGGCTTTCAAAATGAACTTCAAATGTCAACGGCAAAGATAACAGTGGTAACCTGTCGTGTTTGAAGAGATAATATCTAAAATATTAATTTCAATTGTGATTTCAGGCATATATCTAGATGGATACAGGGTCTGGATATCACGTTTGTATCACATATTTACTGTAGAGTTTAAAAGTAATGTAAATACGAAATTATTGTACGAATGGAATTCTAAAAAATTTTATATTAATTATTTCAATCTTGAATGATTCTCATAGAAATGTATCCGTTAAAAAACAAAATTATTGCGAAATATTCGTTGTCAAACTTTGTGCATGTAATGGCGCCATCGTTTTGTGTTATGTAGGAGAAAAAGGATGTGATTTATTCAAATTCTGAACACCGAAAGTTGGAATGTGTGAAAACTTGATGCCAGCTAGGTTAGCTTCGAAATTAACACAGCAGTAAATGCAAAATTCAGTAAAATATATATATTGACTGCTGCACGTGCAAAACAGGGAATTTTTCAGTCATTTCAATGAAAATCCATTGTGACAAGCTCTTTGTCTTTGAAGGAATTTGATCAGTGCACTACAATTTTTCTCTCGTAAAGAATCTACTGCTTCTAAGTAAAACATATGCCTTGAATAAGGATCATTTAGAAAAGGAAAAAAAAAAGATTAATTAATCGACGAATACAGCCCGATTTAATTGTTAAAATTTATTTCTTGGTGTTGTCAGTGAATTCCTGCAAATAATCCATCTGACTAAAGTATAACATGAAATTTTTGCTTGGATTTCGCTGGGCGAATGTAAACGGCGATTTCACTGGCTGCAGGTTAGCAGCTAGTAAGGACGGTAACCCGTGATGACGTTAGGTGTTGCTTCTTCGTATCACAGTTTTGTTACCGTTGAGGGCAAGGTAGAAAATGGATAGAGTCTATCTCGATACACTTTCACCTTGCCGTGGGAAGATGACACATTACATAAAATGAAACAACTAGTATCACCAATTAATATGAAACTGATCCGACGAAAAGATTTTTATCTAATGAGTGCCAATGCTCTCTGAAGGATTATTTGTCATTTCTGCACTGATTCTTTCACTTGTGATTTTCAGACAACATTATCTATCAATCTCTAACATTGCTAATCTCTAAATAAATAATCTGCTTGCTTTTAAAATATTTCTTTTGGTCTGCATGCAGTTAAAGGTACAGTCCAATTCCTTTTATAGAAACTTTACTGGCTATGCTACATTGGTTGAGTTCCCTCAATATACTATATAATTACTATGATCTATTATATACTAAACTAGATATAACTAAATATATACTTAAAGGCACTATAACGCATACTTTTTGCAGAATAAGAATTTTAAATCATATGAGGGAATATGAACTAACTTCAGCTTTTACTTGGTGCCGAGTATTACTTACAGTTGACCTGCAATCAATAATGAAAAGTTTGGACAACACTCAGGGATATGACAAATGGCATGAATCGGTTGTGCATAAAATGGGTAGTATTAATTGCTGAAAAACATGTGTGCAGGGTTTTTTTATGAACAAAGGATGTTTTAACTAAACTGATTTTTTCTACAGTTTTTGCAGCTACCAACTGTATGCAAAATTTAAATATTGCAGATATCATAATTCAAGTCTATTTCAATGTTGCATTGAAAACTTGTGGCCTTTAAGAACTAACTTTACAAGCTGAACACATACATTACAAAAAACTTCTATTGTAGATTATCTGAGAGTGGATTGGTAATAACATCGCTATATATGCATTATTTGTGCATTTTTATTCATATAGAAAAATAGTGACACGTGTCAGTGCCTTTGAGTTTAAAAAAGATTTTAAGTGATTTTTCATGTAAAAACGTTCAGTGAACTATGTATACTCAAAATGACTAAACATTTCAAAACTCATTCTACTTTTATAAAATCCTGCACCATAATGCTTATAGTGACAAATTTACGTTAAAAAACAAAATAGGTATTGGATTATGTATCTTACTGTCTAATTGGTTTATTTCCTTATCTTGTGCACAACATGAGGCCGTATCCAGTTTAAGATTGATTAAAGTTAAGGCTGTATGCTAACATTTACAAGTACTTGATTTCCACTGAGCAATATAACCATAAAACATTGACATAAAATAAAATCTGAACTAAATCTATCAAGATAAACTGTCTCACAAATAGCACAACAAAAGCAATAGCACACAAACCCTAAATTCTCCTGATCTTCTTGCAAAATACCAGTGTTATTTTATTTGTTATTGCGATTATAATTTAAAAAATAGTTTTAGCCTTTATTATTTCACCTGAAAATGCTAATAGAACTTAGCTGAAATAATTGAATACTCAAGGCTTATGTTACACTTGAGGTGTCAACATTTTTAAAGTTGTTGAACTAATATCCCACTTTCAGAAAGTGAGCTCTGGTGAAGAGGGCATTAAACTTGTTTCCAGGTTTCGTCTTTCACTCATGATCTCTTTATAGGCAGAGAACTAGGTGACACAAAATTTCAAAGACAAAAAGTGAGCAAGAGCCACCTAACAGTCTGTACTGATTTACGGTCCAAACAAAACATAGGCAGATAACTTAATTCAGGGCTTATTTTCATTTTTAATTTACATGTGTTTATTTAAATTCTTTTTTTTCAAACTTACTTAGCTTTTGCTCGTTAAATACCCAACCACTCACTTGTTTCATAAAAATGTTATTAAACAGGACGTCGTTTAGTATTCTCTACTAATTCAACAATAAGAAAAAGGACCAGAGATTCTGTGAATTTTATAATCTATAACTCACATGTTTGTTTACCATCCTGATACTATGAAAAGGCAACTCACTGAATAATAAATGGAGTAAACAATAAGAGAAATTGGGTCAGGAAATGAACATCCGTACTACTTTTCTTTAACATGATCAAGGTCAAATGCTATTTGTTAATTCACTTGTTTCATTGTTCAACATTCTCTTCAATTAATCAACATTTCAAAATCTAAAACCACAAAGTTTGTCAACATATTTTCAGCTAACAAATTTATTTTACTATCGATTTACTGACAATGACTTTTTGTAGAAGTGATTCCCATCAAAAAGTGGTTATTGTTTATATTACCCATGAGTTAATAAAATATAATAACTCAAATAGACTAGAAACAATAATGTTCCTATAAAGCTAAGGATGGTGAGTCTCCAATTTCAAAGGCTGTTGCTTTATTTACCACTTACCTATGCAAGGCTTAGATGTCATTTGTGAAAGTGTTAAAAAATAAAAGCTAATTAAAGTTGTTAAAAGGTTATTCCTTCTTCTTGTAACCGTCATTCAAAATGTTTACATTTAACAGTATCTGTTTTACTTGGATTTTTCAGCCAAAAGACTTCATTCACTATCATTTGCTGATGATTGGTTATTGAAGTTTGATTATACCTAAACTTTGGGACAATTAAATAAACTAAATGGAAATTTATCAAAATGAGGAATGTTTTAATGGGAAATGTTGCTTCTAATTTTTCGTCACTAAATTATTATGCTGAAAAAGATGAGTAAATATATCTTGCTTCCAAGAACTTGACATTAAAATATTTTTTCACTCAATTGTCTGCATAAAATGCTTATTTGGCTATATACAGTGTAACATGATACAAGGATAAGATATATAATGTGCAACATAATATCAATTTCCGACAGATTTATATCTCTTAACAAGACATTGAAAAGAGTTAAAAAAAGATAAATGAATTTATGCACTCGTGATAACATTTAAAATTTGATAAACTGACACTTGACAAAGTCATTAAATAAATTTGGTGATTCTTAAAAACTCAATGATTTATTCTAAGTTTTGTTTTAATGAAACTGTCAATTTTGCTAAGTCATAACATAATCTAAAAAATTGGGACAAAGCATATAAGGGGTGCTGATATTTTTAAAATAAAAATAATTATAATAATATGGATACTTAAAATGTGCACAACACAAAGGGCAAACCGCTACACATCATAACACTGGTGTATACCGGCCAACATAGTTCCTTTTTCATTCTAAACTCTTTGGGAGTATGTAGCCTAGCTTCCTGTTAGGCTTTTTAAAGGTTATCTCTCACAATAACTTCACTTTCAAACCAGGTACCCAGTTGTATTGCTTTGTGAATAGAGGCAATTTTGAACAAATTTCTTGCCCAAGGTAACCTCAGTAAAGTCTTACAATGTGAATCTCAGATTGGGGCCGATTATCATTCTCACAATATTGTTGTACAAAAGTACAAATAACCTACTTATATCTCTAACCAATTTTCCCCAGTATATAAACTGATAAAAAATGGAAAAAAACAAAGAGAGAGGGAACAAAACCATTTCCTTGCTGCAGACCAATCGACAAACCAGGAAGTAAGGGAAATACAGGAAGCCTACAAACCAGAGACAATACCCTTAGGGTAAAAACAGCTACGTGATAAAAACTTACAGCCAATATGTCACTCACCACTTTTCCCACATCAATCATTAGTCCAGCTTTTGACATTTCTCCTATCTTGTTAGGAAGTAAATTCATTAGATAACACGTTGATGCTAATTTCCTTGGTATCTCTTCAAAGGGGCATCTTTATTTTGATGTGCTGCATTCACATTGATGTGTATTGAGACTATGGAGTTTTTCCTGATTTTAAAACATTATAACATGTTACTAGTAATTCAGAGTTTTTATTCAATTTTATGTTATATGTCAAGTGAATTTCTGAAATGATAAAATAATTGTTAGATGTTCATTTTAAAACCACTCCTGAATTTTTATTTATAATATGCAAATCTAAGCATAGAAATCATTTTTTACTTTCACAAATGCTTGTACATAATCTTGTTTTAAAAGATAGCTAGCAAGAATGAGTGAATTTGATCTCTGTAAAGTTAACCCATTTTTACATATGTAGGACCATATTTCTCAGAATATCGCATTTGAGCAATATGGTCCCAAGTTGATACTCAAAAAAACAATCATGCCCAGACAGGATATTTCATTGATATATATATGATATATACTTATTCTCACAGCAAGGCATTTTTTCAGTTTAGGCTCGCTTTTTCAAAAATAGGCAAAATTCCAATGTGAGCTGTTTTGTAACTTTGAAAAACTAGGGCTTCATGCAATCTTACATACAATAAGAAAAACCAATTCTGATATCAATAAACATTGGATACATCAGTTTTCATGTTATGATTTCATAGAGGAACGATACCATGCCCAGCCAGCATGTACCCTGATTAGATCAATATTGACGTATTACCACAGGTTAATTTGGCACTTGGACATCTATGATTGATGGTTATTCATATCTAATCCATATCACAGAATACTTGAACCTTAAGTAAAGGTCAGACTGTGGTTTCTATGCAGGAATCTATCAACAGGGGAGTCTGTACACATGATATTAACTTATTTTATACTTCTTGGGGTCACAGGGAAAACTAAATCTACAAAATCTATAAAAGCAATTTGCAAACAAGACTGTACATAAGATTTTGCAAAAAAGCTGTAAAAATCATATCTGATCTAACTCAATATTTACATTCGTAACAGCATCTTCTCCCTTCAGGATGACACTGCAAAGTTATAGTTTTGGAAACTACTACATCTTGTACATTTTTTGTTCCAAACACAGTATTTCTTTTACATTGAAATAATTAATTTTTTACATAAATATTGCATGTGACTGTACATTTATATTAAAGCTCTGTGATGATTTAAAAATGACCTAAAAAGTGATCATGAATGATCATGAACATGATGACGATCATCATGATGATGATATCATATCATCATCACCATCATCATCATCTGCATCATCATCCTCATCATCATCATCCTCATCATCTGCATCATCATCATCATCATCATCATCATCATCATCATCATCTGCAGACATCAAAACCAGGGTTAGCTGCCAATTGGCCCTTACTTTGGTTATAGGATTACAAAATCTGTAAATTGTTACCCCAAAGAAGTCCTTCAACAAGATTTCAGCTTCTAAGGGCTTTTAGGGGAAGAGAAAATTAGGTTTGAAAATTTGGCTCTTATCAGGCTTACAGAGTCCAAAAATCTACAATTTATAACCTCTTTGGAAAAGGTACCATAACAAAACTTCTCAACTCTAAAGAACCATTAATTTGTATTTGCAAAGGCATTTTGGAAAAGCAATTTTTTAATTCTGTGTATATTCAATCCAAGTTAATGCTTAATGAACCGAATAAAGGTGTCTTGACAATAAAAAAAGCTAACTTATTATTTCATGTGGTATATATGTAATGCTCTGAAAATATTCCCTCTGTTGAATATCTCAACAATTTGATAATGTTATAACATCTAATGATAAATAGAGAATACTAAACGACGTTCAGTTTAATAACATATTTATGAAACGAGTGGATGGTATTCGTATTTAACGAGCGAAAGCGAGTTAAATACCAATACTATCCACGAGTTTCATAAATATGTTATTAAACTGGACGGAGTTTAGTATTTTATTTATTACACTCATTAAATAATTAATATAAAATGAAAATCATGTTTACTCTCAATTCTCGTAGTTGTGCGTAGGAATACAATTTTACAATCGACGCATAACGTCATTTGACTCCATTGGAGAAATAGGTCAAGAGTAAGTCTGTTTATAACAGCTTTAATTTTGAACAATACAAATGGAAGGCACTCATTAGTGTTTTGGTCACTAAGAACACAAATTGGCGTGTTAACAAAACATAACATCAGTCAGACAGTCACTGAATTACGTTACTGAGTTGTGTGAATGAATGTCACATGATCGTGACGTCATTGGAATGTGAGTTTTGAAGCGCGATTCATTTAGTTTGAGTTAGTGTCTGTGGGAGGAACACTGTCCTTTGCGTTGCCGATGAAGTTAACATTGATGACACAGTTGCTAACGGAACCACCGAAGATTGAGTTGATTGATCGAAATTCGGAAGCACTGACGCTGACATTTCTAGAATCGACCGAAATCGGCAAGGATGACCATGCCCGATCTACTGACGAAAGCCCGCTTGACCCGGATTCGGAGGTCATGTTTACATTTGAAGAAGATGGACGTTGGTTAATAATTGTGCTGATATCTCTGAGCTGTTTCTTGGACAACTGAGAGTAATTATTTATGCTTTGCATATTTTTCTGACCACTAATTTGCATGATTTGATTGGGAGGAATGTTACTCTCCGACAAAGTTTAATACAATAAAACAATGATTTCGGACTGAGTGGTTTGTGAGACGCTTACAATCAAGCTTGGTTAACGGGTATTTTCTAGCTAAATAAACTACAAAAAAGATTAAATCTGATGGTTTTGTATGATTAAATTTATTTTTAAACAGCTAAACATGTTTTTAAAAAGAATTGTACTTCTATCTCGTGTTTTATCAAAGTTTAGAGAACAATATTTTTGACAGTCGCCATTTTCATTTACATCATCATGTGATAACTTGTCATGTGCCTACAGGAAAATAGTTCCGGATGCGATCGCTTTCACATGCAATGTTTCACAACAGTGTTGAATAACATGTCATTGTTTCACAACTGTAGTATCTCCAACGAGAGTGTAATAAAGAAGTTTTATTGTATTGTACTTGTTTAATTGATTTAGCAATTAAATGTCAATCATCTGAACAATGGAAGTAAAAGGTCTGTTTATTGCAACAGTGAACTTTATTTCTACATTTCATATCGTGACTCACTCTTGTTCTACAAACTGAGAAACATCTCATCGTAGGAATATATCAAAGTTCAATCAAATGTTTTCACTGAATACATCATCAGAACTTGAGACAAGGTAATCTCAAATCAACAACATAAAAGTCTTATTGTCAACATGATATGTGGATTTTCTCATTGTGATGTATTTCTTTGATCTCCTGTGTTAAAAGATCAAATGATTAAAAACATAAAGGAGATCCTACAGCTCTTTATAAGAATGAAAACTTGTTATAGTGAAATATTGCTATATTTGAAATCACAGTGTCTACAATAGCACAAATTCTTTTACTTTTTGAGGTGGAGTCTCTTGCAGGGATTGGAACAAACTCAATGTATAAACAATTGCAGTCATTTCAAATTTGACAAAAATACTAGATGAAGACCACTAACATTAACATTTGTAAGACTGTTTGTGTATGAATTGTACGATAAATTATTTGCAAATAAAGCATCAAGCCTTGTTAATAAGAGTTTTGTATGGTTATGTTGCTAAGACAACCCTACCTTCTGGTTTAAATCAAAATTTGTAAACATAAAATGATAATTAATTAGAAAAATTATTAAAAATAACCATAAAATCTCCCTTTCTCTTTCCTCCTCTTTTCTTTCATATTTCTCATATGGAAAAATAGAGTCTTTGACTCTGTAGCTCATAGGGTGTGGACTGTTTAGCCCTTATAAGGAGTCAAAATTCTACCAAATCTACAAATAGAAATTACCACTAAACTTAGGAGTCTTTACACAAGGTCTCAGCCTTCTTTATGAAAATAGTTTTTTAGGGCATGGTCCATATAGCCCATATTAGAGTTCACAAGGTCACGAAATCAATGAATTAGAATCCTAATTAGTCAAGAAGTCTGTAAACAGATTTCCGATTTCCTGAGTCAATGATTCTTGAGAAGATGAAATAATTATAAAAAACCTGAAATGTGTCAAATTATTATAGCTGCAAAATCATTTTACTTTCTAAAATTTAAGCAAATTTATCAAGACAGAAAATAAGAAATATGCTATGCAGGAAGCCCTTGTAAAATCTCAAAGCTAAGGGAATGAGGCAACAATGGTTACATTGGCAGACTCAGTTGTTGGAGTCAAATATGTCAAATTTCAATGGTGTAAGCATATCAAGAAGTAGTAGACAGGACAGTTAGTGTCAATGACTCCAATGTTACTTTGGAAACTTATTTACAGCAGACACAGACACAAACAATGGTTGATGCTTTTCGGTAGTTCATTTAACTGATATACATGTAACATTTAAGACCATTTTCTGATTAACATTTACAACAAAAAATATCATTATTTTGGCATTTTAGAGATAAAGTTGCAACTTTAGGGAGGCGATTTAAACTCGTAAGGTAGTTTTTGCTCTTATAAAAGTTACATTTAATATCATGAAACATAGTCTGTGTCACTTTAATGGTAAAGTAATATACCATATTGCATTGAATATCACAGTAAGGGCTTACCATCTGTGTAAGATAACTTATCTTCATTAATTTGAAGAAAAGAAAATATACATTATACTCAAAACCTATAGATTTACATTTGAGCAAAGTAGTATAAATTATTAGCTCTTATCATTGTCAGTAAATGTGAACATAATTTTGAAAAAGTAATTCTAATAATTTCATCATGTATCCACATTATATAATGCTTCTATCAAAATAAACCTATGCATTCAAATGTATTGATTCTCAAATGATTTTTACATTTCAAAATGGATTCTTTTCAGGTGACTACTAAATAATTTTCTTATAAAAACAATGATAACATGACCTTACATTAGTTTTGAAATGCACCCATAGACAACATTGTTTCACAAAATGCACTTATAGACAACATTGTTTCACAAAATGAATTTATAGACAAAATTGTTTCATAAAATGCATTCATAGACAAAATTGTTTCATAAAATGCATTCATAGACAACATTGTTTCACAAAATGAATTTATAGACAAAATTGTTTCACAAAATGCATTCATAGACAAAATTGTTTCACAAAATTACATATTGTTTAAAATTGCTTTCAGATAACAATGACAATGTGTCACAGAATTTCGTTAGTTTAATAACGAAATATTTGACCAAATTTATATAGATATGAAAATTGTAACACTTTATTTATTCGCTCAGTATGTTAATCAATAATTTGCAGAGTGCTTAGCTACGACTAACAGGATATATTCCAAGAAATCGTGCATAATTAGATAGCTTACGGCCGTATCCATCGGCAATACAGAAAATTGCTTGGACCGAAATCAATATCCCTCGTAAATAAGTTAAAGAAATAATTTTTCATATAAAAGTATTTAAATAAGTGATGGATATAACTATTCATCACGTTTGGTATTCACATTGTCATACAATTTGATTTTCCATATTTCACGCAGTCACGTATTGTCAACAATATGCAAGGGAAACGATGAGAGCCGTCGCAGGATTTCTGCGATAGATACACGGGGATGATATAAAAAGGGAAATAATTACCGCTCAAGATGTCCCTCTTGAAAGAAGATCCCTGCATATGCCTTTCTTATCCGCTGAAGGGATTATATATATGTTTACGTTCCACTTGAGTTGATCGACTGGCCTAAAGCTTTGCCGTTGAGCTTCTGATAGTAAACAGAGAAAGGATACTACTTTCACCCTACTAGTTGTATATTTGTGGACCCCTGTCGTCTGCTATTTGATGAATTCAGGCCAGGGCGTGACACACAAAGGAAAGGGTTATTTGACCTAATTTGTGTATGAATGTAAACGTATGTAAATTTATGGTATCTACTTGAGCATTGTTTGTCAATTGTTTGATGGCATGATAACTTTTCTTCACGTGTTTTTTTAAAAATAAAATCCTATTCATTGGGTACGGATCCGAATTCTGAATGTTATAATTATCATATTAAAGTATCATATGTTTAAGTGCGTTTTTCAAAATTACATTATGTATAGAATATCATAATGGTGAAATGAAAATAAACTCATACTATTTATTTCCCTTTTTGTTTGAAAATATAAAGTCAACAAACGTTGAATCCTAATAAACCTGATAACTTTTGCAAGTAGAAACAGCCTTTGGTTATTTGTTTATTTGTTTTAAATCAGCCTATAAAGAATAAACAACATTTTTCAAAATTCTCCACCCAATGCTTTACGACACAAGGCCACCAGACTGCTTAACTGTATTCAGGTTTACGTAGTTTTTAGGAAAGTAGCATTCCCTTTATAAATAGATGCACAGTGACGTAATGAAAACATTTCGTTCTCAAACCACGTGCTTGTCCCGTTGTTGACTTTACCATTGTCTGTTAAAACTAAATCCTTTGTTCTTTAGATGTATATGCTGAAGCGTCTTTGTTGATATCAACTCGTGACTTCAAACAGCAATTGCAAACCACATAGGCTAGACATAGATTACAACAAAGGATTTTATGGTACAGGACAAGGAATATTTGAATAAATCAATATGCTTCAAATTAGAAAAAAAACACAATTTGTGTTATAATTTTTTTCGTAAATCATCTTAGTGTTGTTGTTTTGTTTTTGTTAAGATTACTGTTTGTTTGTTTTTGGTTGTTTTTTTTGGTCAAGTATTATTACACAAAATCTTTAATTATGCATTCGTCGAATCTTTATGTCATGTTTTGGTTCTTTAAAAATCTTTTTATTTGTAACAGTGCAAACTAAACATCATTCGCCTTGAATGAATCCTGAAAACTATAAGCTTGAAATAACTGAAGCCGTATCTTATTTCATTATGTGACAGCTGACGATATGTACATTGTCACAAAAAAGCACATTGGCTGAATGAATGAATATGTAGGCTTACCTGTAAATGTACAACTCCTAGACAAGGTAAGCGCGTGTTGCCGCAAGTTCCAACTCTACGTTACTTGAATGGATAAAAACATCGATATGCTTCGACTACCATATTCAGATTGGCTTTGTTCTTTCGGCGTCACTTACATCAAAGTCCGAACATGCACAATATATATCATTTCATGTTCGTAGAATTAATATAATAGTCTCTCAGGGAATGATAGTTATCTAGGAATACTCAAGTTAATCAATATCATTCAAATCAAATTATAATTGCCTTTACTCCTAAACATTTTAAACTTCTTGTACTAATTTTCAATTTCATAGATAACTGTTATGAATTGTGTATATATAGAGATACAATTCATAAAAAGTATCATACCATAATGATTTTTTTTATTATATAGAAACAGTGGCATTCTTCTACAGATAGATTCGTTATTCCTGAGAATCCTATTTTTCTGTTATTAAGAAGTGTAAAAAGTATCAACAAAGTAAAGAAACACGTAAATATCGGTACGCATATCCTTGGTTACAATTTGTTCATGTTTGTTGTCTGAGTGGATTAGACCCAACCTCATTGAAATCAGATCGACACTTGACAAGTGACAAGTTTCGATCTGTTATCAACGAGATTGGATTAGATCTTTACTGTCCGTATAAATCGTTTTGATAACGTCAGTGCAGCTTTAACCTGATAACTAATTGTTTCAAGGAAAATCGTTTTGTTGGAATATTCAAATCAACTGTAACTGATAATATTTCAAAATGATATATCTACTTGGTAGACGGTTCCTTGATAAGATCAATGTTTGTGTAGGTACACTTGTACTAAGTATGTACCGATATCGTCGGTTCACTATCATAACCCTATTGGCTTAATCAAGTCACCATATCTTGTAACCATACGTTCTTTACAAATAAAAACTTAATTATCTGCAATATCATTAAACTAATCCCGATAAATTAAAACTCGAAATAATTAACACGCCAGGTGTCACAGTACTAAATACAAAAAAGCCTCACCCTTTTTTTCATGTTTCGTTTATGAGTAAGATCCTGGTCAGTGACATTCTAGTTTCTATGGTAACGGACAAACGCAACGCATATGCGTGACCAGACAATCTCTTTGTCTACTTCTATACAAAAGAGTTCAATAAAGACGATTTTTGATCTTTTCTGGTGTCAGACCGGTATAAGTTCTAACCTGACCTTCTTAAAACATGCCATCACACGAACGCTGTAAGTATTGAATACAGGTATAAGAAAAAATATCTACTCAAAATAAAAATTCTTTCAAATATCTACACGATTTAACAATCATGACACATGTTGGCTATATGTATATAAGCATGCAAGGATAACTTGATATACACCAATCGACCTTATACAAATCAAACGCCAATCAAAAGCTGTCGAGGTGTCACTGGGCCGTGAATAAAAAAATGAACTGAAAGGCTCTAAAGTAAGTTTCGTTGCTTCGTTAATAATTAATATATGAACGTTTTGTTAAATTAAAAATAACATTAATAACATGTCAGTTTCACAATTGGTGTGTTTTGTTGTCGCCTTGGGATTTAAGTGCATAAGTTAAACGTATAAAAGTATTGCAACACCAACGTTTTCGATACCTGTCGTAATAAATATTAATGATGTTCGACTGATAAGGATTTGATTTATGATAAAATGTATGTTGCTGGTATTCCATATCTGGAGATATCATACATCACAAAGTAATCATTAAATACCCAAATTATCATTCTAAAACAGTCATAACCGTGCAAATGGCCATAAACAGTCAACAGCCGTGCAAATGGGTACCCGGTAAAAGATGTATTGGAGGTGGTACTTGCGCGTTTTTAAGTCAGCCCGGGTTAGACGAGAGTAACGGGGCGCGGGCCACATTGTGTTCACAGGTGGAGATTTGGCGGTATTTAAAAGCTATCAATTGTTATTAAAATATAATAAAGCTATGATGTCAACGAGGATTAAGATTATTGCACATGTTGCACTCACGTTTATGATGCACTTGTCACAAATAAACACGTGCTTGGGATTCGTTGTAAACAAGGCTAGCTAAAGGTCATGTTTACAACACCATTAGCAAAAAGCCACTTAACACTGTTGTGTTTTTGTGTTAGTAAAAACACAATGCAGTATCAGCACGATACAGAGAAGTACTAAGGCCTACTTTAAAGCGTGGATGATTTGTGTATATGTATGTAACTACTGGATGTAAACTATCTACTGTGTTTCGTGTTGAAATTACTGCCACACAAATCACAATCTAGTTAAAACTAGATGTATTGATCCTTCATAACGGACTTCGGGACGTATTATAATACAGCTAGTTTTAACTAGATTGCACAAATCATTTTTATGATGATGATTATGCACTGTGTATATATACTATGTTTTATAGTTTTTTTTACAATGTCAGTTCATGGCGGAGTTCGTCTATGGTTTGTGAATGATTATTATCATTATGCTGAATGATTACAGCTTTTAACGTGTTCTTTGAAGTCAAAGCACTTTATATATAAAAAATAATTCACACATGACATACATGTTATATATTGTTATATATGGAGATACATTTAGCTTTGATTTATTCGTTGTGGTCAAATTTTAAAAATATTTAAAAACGCTGAAATGTAAATGTATAAGCATTTATCTCTATGTAATTAGGTATAAGTTAAACTTTGTATGGATGTCAATATGACTTTGTATTCACAGGAATTTAAATAAGGTTTCGTGTAAGTTGGACAAAGAAAAGAAATTAAAGTGCATAGGATGTTTTTTTTTATAAATATGTTAAGATCTATTTGTGCAAATATGCATTACTATCATATTTCTCTGAATGGAAAACTATATTTGTTCTTTGTTCACAAAAGTTGGCTTTCTAAAAATGGCGATAAGTAAGGTGAAATACGACTGACTTCAAGGAACAGCTAAATGTTGCAAGGAAATGTTGGCGACGTTATTCGAGGATTGAAAGTACGCTTCATTTGATATTCAATCTAATAAAAAGTTTGGCGATGTTTCATATTTAGCATATAGAGTATATGAATGATTTAAACCGCCAAAAAGTCGCAATGCTACCATCCTTTGAAACCCATGATACGTTCTATCATACAAAGGAGGCATTGGGTTAGAACAACCGTTGTGTTTATCATATCATATTGCAATGTACAAGTCGACTGATTTTCATTATTTAAAAAATATTATGACATTAATCATTTGTTTAATTAAAAAAGGAGACGAGGTTTATACGATATTACAAGGTTATATCTGCAATAGTAAAAATTCTTGTACTTTGTCGGGACGGGTCCCACAGCCCACCAGGATTGACCTCACCAACAGTTAACCAGCTCGCCCATTTCGCCTCGACAAATATGAAGGCCCAACAAGCTGAATATCTAACCACTTCGTTACCTCTGCTTGAGAACGAAACAAGATCTGTGTGGAAACGTCGCATACAGTGAATGAAGAAGTTGTTATTCATATATATTTCTTGTCATTAAGGAAGATTAGCATTTGTAACATTCAATACCCTCTGATAGATGTAAAGCTTGTATATACGATTGTCTTTCTTTATGACAAGTTTTATTTTAGAGGCGGTAGGCGCGTTCGACCTCGGATCAAAAGGTTCGCTAGGGGCTCAGCGACTTTTTATGCAATGGAGAACAGTTCTACACGCAGTAAGGTTTGGTGCAATGCTTCACTGAATTTCAGCGCGGTACCACCGATGGTTCGCTAGTTCCAACCGATGCTCGCAGGTTCCATCGCAATGCAAAGCCACACTGGTGTTGCGAGCTTTCTACCTGCAATAATTCTTAATACCGCGATAAAAGTGAAATATTCTTGAAAGCGGCGTTTATCCAAAATCACCTCACCTCACGTCAATTTGAAAACTGACAGCCAACGTGTGGATGCGTAGAGTTTCACGTACACATTTAGGTTTATAGCATGATTGCGGTAAAAGCTACTTATCCTAATTTAAGCTGCATGATTCAGCTGTGTCCCATTATTATAAAGGTAAGTAAAAAGGACATGATATAGGGGTATACCACCCCGGATGACCAAGCGGAATGACCAGGTTAATAAGGGTACATTAGATCTACTCTACCTGAGCTGTAAAGGTAACGCCACGGGTGGGTTGTTGAGATGTCCCACTAAGCATGAAATAGTAGCGACTCATGAACGGTTTATACTTGGTTTAAACATATTTTTTGATAAAGATAGGCTTACGGTTCTTACATGGATTGACAAACAAGCTCCGAAAAGCTTATTTTAAGACTGCCCCGATGCCATTACAATTACATATGAAGGAGCAAGTCTGAGATTGGGAAACGTAGGGCCATTGACTATTTTGCGCATTGGAAGCAAAATGGCACGTTAAAATGAGAATGTCTACCATTGCTACAAAGATGAATGGCCAATTCAAAATTATGAAAATGAACAAAATCCCTGCAATGTACATGATAAAATATCGATATGTGTTTCATATTTCATAAAAATGGCAATGCCTGAATAAAAATTCGTTTGGTGATGATAAATGCTTATGAAATGTCAAAAATATCAGATTTCACTATGTAATGATGAATAAAAGAAAATTATTGCTTGTGAGCGATGCTTTTATACCTGTAGGTTGTCATGTCTTTAGACGATGAAGAAATTACTTATCTGTGTTGTTTAATGACTTTTCTATATGAAACAGCAATAATCTATCTTGCGCATAATCAAATGAAAAGCTGGAAAACGACAGAAAGACATCCAGGGATGGGATAACATGCCATATATAAACGATGTCTGATTGAAATCTTTCCTCTCCACAACGGTCTGAAGGCAGCCTATCTGCTCTCACGTGCTGACACCAGTTTAGCGCAGACAAAACCTAGTCACTAGCGAACCAATCACGACATCGCGTTTAAAATAAGGATACCGGCGATCAAGGTTAACGAATGGTAAATGGGAGTTACTTGCCCCTAGCTTCTGATACCGAATGCTTTTGCCGCACGCATTGTGATTGGTTAGCTGAGTTTACGTAAGAACGTGCGCTACAGTAGGCTGCGGTCAGACCGTTGTGGAGAGGATAGCCTAGACAGATAGAGTTCGAATCTCGGTAGAGTCAATATTAAGATATTATGCCAGGAAAACTAAAGATTATTTGTTCAAATTGCCAGGGTCTTAATAATCATAAGAAAAGAATTGATGTATTTGAAAATTTAAAGAAGAAAAAGGGAGATATTTACTGTATACAAGACACTCACTTTACTAAAGACTTAGAGCAAAAAATCAAAATGGAATGGGGTTCATCAGAAACAAGATTTAGTTCATTTACTAGCCAGTCAAGAGGTGTAGCTATTCTATTTAGAGATCACTTTGAATTTAACATCCTGGAAGAAATTAATGACAATGAAAATGGAAATTACCTTATATTGAAACTGAAAATAGACAACGTTATATTCAGTCTATCTAGTATATATGGTCCAAACACAGATAATCCGGATTTCTATGGTAATATCAAGAAAATAATAAAACGTCTTGAAACAGAAACCAATATCATTTGCGGGGACTTTAACCTAGTACAAGATCAACAGAAGGATACGTTTAACTACAAGCATATCAATAATCCAAATTCGAGGCAAATGGTGCATGACATGATAGAGGACCTTAATCTATATGACCCTTGGAGAGAAGCAAATATTGATCTGAAACGATTCACTTGGAGAAAACCCAAACCTTTAAAACAGGCACGGCTAGATTTCTTCTTAACTAGTAGAGATTTAGAAAAGTCAATTAAGGCAACAGCAATAACAACAAGTTACAGATCCGATCACTCTATCATTTCACTAGAAATAGAATTCACTAAACTAGAAAGGGGTCGAGGTTTCTGGAAATTTAATAACAGTCTGTTACACGATAAGATATATGTATCTGGGGTTAAACAGTTGATTGGGGAAACAGTTGAACAATACCACACTAAAAATATTAATGGTGAAAAACGATTGAAAATAGATGGACAACTATTCTTTGAAACTCTATTATGCAATATAAGAGGTTTCTCAATAAATATTCTTCAACAAAAAAAAAAAAAGATTAAATGAAGAAATTGAAATAGAAAAAACACTTGAGAATTTAGAACACGAGTTGGACAATTGCATTGACGACGACAAGACTGAACAGATAACTAAAATAGACGAAATAAAATCTAGAAAAGTTGAATTAAGTAAAATAAGGACAGACGGCGTAATATTAAGATCGAAGGCAACATGTGTTGAAAAGGGAGAGAAACCAACTAAATACTTTCTGTCATTAGAAAAACAAAATTTTCTAAACAAACCTATCACTAAACTAGAAACTGAGGACAAATTGATTACTGATACAAACGGATTAATACAACATGTGAAATCCTACTATGAAAATATATATACAAGTAAAAATGTAAAAGATGCAAATCTTGAAATGCTATTCAAAAATAAAGATATTCCAAAATTGTCTAAGGAAGACTCAAATAACCTAGAAGGGGAACTCCAATATACAGAGGTTCTTAACGCCCTTAGGAATATGAAAAATGAAAAAAGTCCTGGCCCATCCGGATTCACAACTGAATTTTATAAGTTTTTCTGGAAGGACATACACTCTTTTTTGATAAATTCACTAAATGTTTCCTTTGAAAAAGGTGAACTATCAGTTAGTCAGAAACAAGGACTAATCACATGCATACCCAAAAAGGAAAAGTCAAAAGAATTCATTAAAAACTATCGACCAATATCTTTACTTAATACGTCATATAAGATAGCATCAGCAACTATAGCTGCGCGTATAAAAAAAAGTTTTACCGAAAATCATTAGTGAAGACCAAAAGGGTTTTATGAAGGGCAGATACATAGGAGAATGTACAAGACTCGTACAAGATATTATGGAATATACGGACTTTGTAAACAAACCAGGAATTCTAATACTTATTGATTTTGAAAAAGCATTCGATTCAGTAGAATGGAAATTTATCGATAGTTGCCTGGATTTTTTCAATTTTGGACCATCTCTTAAACAATGGATAAAAACCTTTTACAAAGCCATAACCTCAAGTGTTTTAGTTAACGGATTCGCATCAAATTTTTTCAAAGGTATCAAAGGTATTGTAATGCTTGATCTTGAATACCTCTTGACCACATTTGCCGACGATACAACAATTATTCTTGACGGAACTGAAAAATGTTTTAGGGCGACGATAGACATACTAAATGAATATGCATCTTTTTCTGGCCTCAAAATGAACATAGAAAAAACCAAAGTGATATGGATTGGATCAATGAAATACTCATCAACAAAATATTGTGACTCACTTGGCATGGATTGGACACAACGTCCGTTCACCCTTCTCGGTATTCAATTTCAACACAATGTGGCAGAAATGGTAGAAAGAAATTACAAAGATAAGCTTAAGAAGGTAGATAGTCAAATGACACAATGGTCTCGGAGGGATCTCACACCTATGGGTAGAATAACTGTACTTAAAAGTCTTATATTACCAACACTAAACCATCTCTTTACATCAATTCCCAACCCAAAGGTAGACTTGATCAATAAATTACAATAGAAATGTTTCTTATTCATCTGGAGAGGTCAACCCGATAAAGTAAAAAGAAAATTGATCATACAAAACTATGAAAACGGGGGATTAAAGGCACCATTAATATTAGAAACCACACTATCCCAAAAATTCTCCTGGATTCGAAGATTGTATACTAAGAATAGTAAGTTGAATCATCTTGCTAAATGTTTTTTACCAGCTACTGCTTTAAATCCAATAGAGATGGGATCAAATTATCTTAGAAGATATATCATACCAAATATAAGAAATGCTTTCTGGAAAGATGTGTTCGATGCATGGGCAAAATTAAAAAGTAAAATAACTGTAAACGATACGCGAAGTGAGTATCTCTGGACTCATGACAGTCTATTGATAGACCAAAAACCGGTTTTGCTTAAACACTATCTGACAGCAAATATAAGATTCATAAATGACTTTTTGAAAACAGATGGCACATTTCTCAAATTTCCTGAATTTCAAGAAATATACCACCTGAAAACAAACTTCTTGGAATATACAGGTTTAATTCATTGTTTAAGGAAATACATTCAGAACAATGAATGAAGTATCAAAAAGAAACTTGATATGCCTTTTATTCCTGACAATTTGAAAATTCTTTTCAAGTCAACTAAAGGATGTAAAGACTATTATATGAACCTGATAAAATCAGATTCGCCAAACAATCAAGTCAGTAGCGAAAGGAAATGGGAAATTGACATTGGGTCGCAAATAGATGAAATAGAGTGGAAAATATACAACAATATCCCTTTTCGATGTACAGTTAGTAATAAGTTAAGATGGTTTCAATACAGAATAATTCATAGAATACTAACAACAAATAAAAGTGCATTTATATATAAACTACAGAATTCTCCGAGATGTACATTCTGTAATAGCTCAAATGAAACTATAAAACATTTGTTATTTGATTGTGAACATGTAAGAAGTCTGTGGCATCACCTGTGTGAATGGGTCAGATGTAAAACTGACATAACTTTGGAACCAAATATAACTCATATATTGTTTGGATACAAAGAAAAAAGAAATGACGTTCTAAATCTGATCTTTATTGTAACCAAACACTTCATATACAGCTGTAAATGCAAAAACAAAACTCCTCTTATCAACGGTTTGAAAACAGCTCTTCAAGAAACTTATAACGTCAGTAAGCAGATACTCTATACTGAATGTAGGTATGAAAAATTCATGTCATTTTGGTCT
The DNA here is from genome assembly GCA_921293015.1 of Phorcus lineatus. NCBI lineage: Eukaryota > Metazoa > Mollusca > Gastropoda > Trochida > Trochidae > Phorcus > Phorcus lineatus. The sequence continues at coordinate 9,639,463 of OV121094.1, read as the reverse complement.
TCTTGCCACAGTCTTTTTACATACAATATTCCTGAAAAGTTGCTCTGTTCGTTTCCTTTTGTGCTTAGAAAGAAAATGTATAACATGTTAGATCAAGTATGTAAATCCGACAGCGTTCATAGTTGTGGATATATGCCATATAACTTTTATAATCTATTGATGAATATATATACTATATAAATCCAGTCATGCCTATCTGAAAATATCCATTGTAAATACTGACAATGTATGTGAAATGACTATGTACGGTACCCTGAGAAAAGAAATAAAGTGATAAAAAAAAAAAATATTTTGAAAGTTCCATTCCTCGGAACACGGTCGATTTTAATCAGACTGTATATAAACGGGACGTATAATTTTGAGTTCTGAACATGCATTTAGACAAAACCCATTAAACGGACACTTCTATCGAGGTATTTTTTGTGGAAACGAAATTCATAAGGACATTCCACTTTACATCCGGGCTCATCAAGAGTGGCCAAACTAGAACTATTTAAATATGTAGATACTTTTATCATACTTTTAAAGACATTTGCGGAATTAACTAACTTAAAATTATGCTTTGCCTTGCTAAAATATTAGAAAAGCATGTAGTTATCTGCTTTACAAAATAAGTTTGTAAATATGTAATGTTTTATTTAAAAGTGTCCCTCATAATCATGCTCCTATAACGCTTCTGTTTACTGTATGTATATTCATTCCTTCACATATATGTCACTTTTATGTAATTGTATATTTGTAACGGGGAGACATTTATATATAGAGATTATTACCCGAGGAAGTGTGTCATATGATTTTTACGAAACGAGTGTGAATTTTTGTATTACCCGAGCGAGAGCGAGGGTTATACACTAATTCGCACGAGTTTCGTAAAAGTCATATAAAACACTTCACAGGGTAATAATTTCTTTATTACCGATTCTATTTCATTTAAAACGCATGGAGATATTCAGAAAACGGTCTCCTTCTTTTGCGACGGCCCGCCACAGTGACGTCATTAACAATTGTTTTATGACGTCACAAACGACAAAATACGGTCACTCGCGCTGAAACAATCGTTGCTAGGCAAAAGTGATATGTGCACATGTGCTCATATTGAAAATATGTCATCGCTTATGAATAACCATATGGGTAATAAAAGCATGTATTTACTTGAATGCCAAGTCCGTTTCCTTTTGACGAAGTAGAATATGTTTAAACCGCTTCCCGATGAAAAGTCCCAGGGGTGATCGTGAAGAGTAATGAAGCACTAGACCCTGGTTTCATCTATACCATTGCTCCTAATCAATCGAATTAGTTAAAGAAAATCACGACAGTCAATGAAAACACCTGTGTTCAAATACTTTTTTCCATGGGTATATATCAACTACATGTATTGCTTATTGCAATTAATATATGATCAACTGAAGATTTTATTCAATATAGCTTTAAAGGCAAACTCGATATTTGAAATAATGCTCACTTTAATACAACTTTAATGAAAAGCTTCCATTTTAAAATTGGTATTTGGAACACAGTTAAAAGGTGAGTCATATCGGGGTATTTTTGTGGAAACGAAATTCAAGGGGACATTCCCTTAATACAAGTATTATATTAGTACATGGTTGTAACATTACCTAGTTGAAACATGTTACTGAGGGTGACATTTTGGTTGTTAAGATTTGACAATTTGATGAATAAGAGCGCCACTCGGTTTAATACAACAATGAGAATTTAAACGCACTAGTGCACACCAATATTTCGAAAAACGAATGCACAGATACCGCATAATGATCTCTCGATATCACTCATGATCCTCACTCGAGTAATCTACCTCGTAAGTTATTTAACAAATATTTACGTATTCAGTTAGTAAAGTTGATTTTAAAGAGCCGGAAGTAATGTAACGTAACATTAAATCCGCACGAACTACGATATCGGAAATATTAAAATGTTGCTTATAACCAGAAAAGCAGAAACGGCAGCCACTTTGGTTAATCTAATAACAATGCTAATTCTATGTTATTAAAACGGTTTATTTACAACATTGCTTTCATAAAACATATTCCATTCTTTGTTCTCAGTTCAGAGTGTAGGTAAATTCAACAGCTGCACATAATACTATTTCAGCCGCGTTCAACTGTTCATAATTAATCCGTCTTGTGCACAGCTAGCCATAGATATTTTTTTATATGTCCAAGCCGACAGCGGCTGTGTAAACTTTTTCATTGTTGATTGCAGGTCAACTGTTAAGAATTTTAAGTATTTCGTTGCATCGATAGAAAACTTATGTGAATGCGTAAGTCCTCTTAAACCTTAAAATAGCCAATTTAAACCGTAAAAGCGTGCACTAGTGCCTTTAAAATATCCAATTTAGACCGTAAAAGCGTGCACTAGTACCTTTAAAATAACCAATTTAAACCGTAAAAGCGTGCACTAGTGCCTTTAAGCTGTTCATCGGCGCTACGAGTTTTCAAAATATTCAATTGCTACAGTATTCAATGGCATTGTTGATTTATCTTATCATAAATCGTTTCTAACTGTGTGGATATTATATCCATTCATAAATCTAATGTTTTTAGATAAGTAAAAGTTCAGCACATTTTGTCATGTCATTCCCCGAAAAAACAAAATGGCGGACCGATTGCCGATAGACGGACTCTTTCACTACTTGCAATGAAAGTAGGAATATTCTAGAAACTATACTCCATTTCATTCGCAGAAATTCATAAACCAGAGAAAACATATTTAACATCTGTAAAGTTCCTGCAATCGTCATAGCATACATGTGTGAATACTTATATTATGTCAAGATACCATCGACTTAGTTATTTTTCTTTTGTTAAGTGCTTGGGCACTCTGTTTTTTCATGTGTTTCATTTTTTGAACTTGTGATGTATTAACATAGCAACATGAAAACTTCACGAACATGGCTTGATTACCAAAACAGACACCTTACTGAACAAAAATATACTTGAACTAAAAAGATGGGTGCATGTGTGTGTATGCGTTTCTCTATTTACTATTATAATTGTTAGTGTAAGGACGAACATAATTTCTGCTAGAGGTGAGGTATGAAGATATCAGGTTTAATATCCTTTCAAGAGTATTTCATATACCGGCTGCTAGTATTACTGCAAAGAGAAAGCCTGCAATGCTTGTGGCTATGCATTTCGATGAAACCTGCGAGCATTGGCTAGGACTAGCGAACTATGGGTGGTGCTACGCTCAAATTTATTCTCGAAAACCAGGGCCTTCTTACACAAAGCCCTAAGGTGATCGTAAGTCCTTAAGGTAACCTTAGTGCAATGTAAAAGTATGGGAGTTAAGGTTAACCTTAGTTAAGGTAGCTTTGTGAAAGCAGGCCCAGCCATCTAGGTACTCGAAGATTATATTTCACACCATCTTCACATCAAACCATTTATAGAAAGCTAGTTAGATACACAGAAGTACACATTCGTATGACTGCATCGCCTGTATACAAATATTGTCTTTAATGATGCTTTACGTTATACATGAAGATATAAGTTATAAAGCCACATTATCTCAACTTATGCGTATCACTCTCGGTGCTTTAAGGTTATCTCTCATATTATTTTCTCCTCACTCACTAAAGTACATTTAATCATTAACTAATTAAGATGCAAAACAGTAAGAAAACATGATATAAACGTCTCAAAGCACAGGCGCCAGACTCTGAATGTACAATATCATGTAAGTATATATACATCTATCTATATAACATAAACAAGGTGTGACACAGTCGTGTCTGCAAAAGGACCGGAAATGGAAACTGGGATATGTCTACGAAGTTTACATAGGGTAATCGAGCCAGAGAACCAGTATAAGCATTTCCGGTCCCTATGCAGACACGACTATGTCATACCTTGTTTATGTTGTATAGCTACAAGTATATATATACTTCTATGATATTGTACATTCAGAGTCTGGCGCCTGTGTCTCAAGGATATGTCAAGTATTTACCACTGAGCAAAACTTATACATACATGAATATGAACCTTATCTAAGATATCTCGTTCACTTGGCTACCTGACGTGCATTACAACCACCTGGGTTCTTTTATATAAAATCTCACATTACTTTCATTTTAACAACGAGCAATAGAAGACAATGCCATCAAAACTCGTAAAGAAATAAGATACCATCTAAGTTTCTGTGATTTTAAACCATAAACCAATCCTGTTTTCGTGCATGGTGTTATACGCGAAAAATCTAAATGAAGAAATAACGATATTTTATGAAGTAAAACTTAAAAATATATAAGTAACACAGAAAATCTATGTCAACTGAGCTGACACAATTGATCTTTTGGGGGGATTTGTTCATGCTCACAAATATGAAAATAAACAATATTTAGAGACTAAGTTAAACATATATCAGATCAATATGTCAGTTGAGCCAACACGAGCAGACACTTACTCAATAAGGCAAGCAGTGATGTACGCATGTAACTGACATGGTACATGCCATTACTTGTTGAAAGGATATGTTTTATGGGTGTGTATTTTGTTTGAATTAGATGAAAACAACGACAATGAGAGAGAGAGAGAGAGAGACAGAGACAGAGACAGAGAGACAGAGAGAGACAGAGACAGAGACAGAGAGACAGAGAGAGAGAGAGAGAGAGAGTCAGACAGACAGACAGACAGAGACAGACAGACAGACAGACAGAGACAGAGTCAGAGAGAGGAAGAAGAGAAAGCATTGTATTTAAATTTTATCTTCATAAACAAGGATCGCATTAGAAACCTTACAATTGAATAAGCAAAGCTAGCTTTAACTAAACCATAAAGAGAGAACTCTGCAATAAGAGAAAAATTACTAAATTCTTTAAACATTTGGTACCATAACTTACCGAAACGTACGTGTTTTTATCATGTATAATGTTTAATAATTATCATATTATTCAGTAGTGTTATATGTACATATCACTTTTCCTATACATCATCTTCAATGGCGTCATAAACAATAGTGCGTTCATACATTAAAGCATAAGATAAATGGCCGATTTTGGTTTGTTCTATTTGATTTATATGTTTAAAATGGGGATTGAGAAGCAATCGTGATACAATCGAAGGTAGGCAACATGAGGTTTTCGAACTTCTTACTGGTTTGTTTAAAAGCTTTGCTCTCGCTCGGGTAATACCAACAGTCTCTCTCCTTCGTAAAAGTAATGTAACAAACTTTCTAAGGAAATCGCAACAAGGACAACAAAATTGGACACCCAATGTGTGAGGTATCAAGTCTATACACTAAAAGTTACAGCGTGGTTACGGTAAAGAGGTCCTTATCCAAATTGAAGCTGATTGATTCTTTCAAATTGCAATTGTCAGATTCTTAATTACAAATTTATTTAGAATTAGACACCCAATATGTAGACGTATAAGTATCACGGTTACACTTAAAACACTTATGGTTCTAGCGTGATTACGGTAAAGAAGTACTTATGCAAATTGAAGCTTATTGGTTCAACGTGTCTCATAACATAAAGGTGAGTAATTGGAGCAAGATATGGGTGTATATCTATCCTGGGTAACCAGGCGGAATGACCAGCTGGAAAAGTACACGTGATCTCAACACCTTAGCCTCCATCCTTATTAATTTTTTGGTTTTCAAAATTTGAAATGACTAGCATCACTGGTTTCTGGAAAAAAGACGAAAGAGGGTTTAAGGCTCCACACTCTGCAACGACCATATTTGGGCATTGAGACTGTTAGAAGAGTTATATCGACAGTTTTGAAAATGAGAAACTAGGTAATAACTGAATATTTTTTTTATTTCAGTATCTTGGGGCATGGTTTCATCTATACCATTGCTCCTAATCAATCGAATAGGTTTTTAAAATCACGACAGTCAATGAAAACACCTGTGTTCAAATACTTGTTTCCATGATTATAATCAACTACATGTATTGCTTATAGCAATAAATTTATGATCAATTGAAGATTTTATTCAATATAGCTTTACAGGCAAACTCGATTTTTTAAATAATGCTCACTTTAATACAACTTTAATGAAACATGGTTGAAACATGTTACTGAGGGTGACATTTCGGTTGTTTAGATTTGACAACTTGATTAAATTCAGAGCCTCATTTTTGTAAGGCAACTAAACTGAACTAACTATTCTTCACGAACAAAATCTGATCACTAACACAAATATTTCCTGTCGCGTTTGCAAAAATTTTCATTTTTATGCCCGTTTTACAGTTTTGGATGAAGTAGCTTATTGGCGTAAGCCGTTTCAGATCGATGAGGTACCGAATCAAGTGCAATCCCATCGCGAGTACGAAACACCGGAAATCTAGTAATTGTAGAGCCGATACTTATGACAGACGCATTCTTCATTGAGTTTACCACCTTTATGTTATTTCTGTATTTGAAAAAACGAGGTGAACCATCAGGAGGAAGATCTTCTAGCCCACCTGCCGTCTTTCCCCAGTGTGAGGGTTTCACTCCCGGATCGGCAAGACACTGCAGCACAGACACCCCAACGTCTACAGGTTCATTGAACTGATCAAGAACATTGAAAACGGAGAGAAGGCGAAGGTCATCCAGATCAACTTTGGAGCTGCTCCACCACCCAAGAAAGCAATCTACAAAGAGAAGGAGCAGCGCCTGTCTCGTCTGAAAGATCAGCTTCGCCGTGGTGAGAAGTCACCAATGCAGTTCCTGGATGCAGTCGGACCTCTCATGATGATGAAGATGTGAATGAAAGCACAGATTGAACAATGAACAATGATAAGCAATGTTGTAAATTGTAAAATAATCAATATCCAAGATGATGAAAGAATCCAACAATGGAAACATATGATTAAAAAACATGCACAATACATGTTTACACAACAAATTGTATTTTTGTCTTCATTTCATTTCCTATCGGGCCGTTCCATTATATTATGAGGGTTCAGGTGTGTGCAACCAACCATAAATGTTGTTGTTTTAGCAGTTCTGCGTTTTGCAGTTCTGCGTTTTGGCAGGTAACCTAAGCTATTAGCTATTTTCATTGGATATTCAGCTGGGAAATTTTATGTGTTCTTCGTCACGGCCTTAGCGAAATGACGTGGTAAGGACTAACGCTCGCAAAACACGTAACATTAGGGTAGGGTAGGGTAGGGTAGTTTGAACTTAATTATTGAGGGCTAGAATGCCTGCAGAGTTCTGAAAATTGTTGCAAACGTCAGGGGAAAGATTTCTGTGAGTGGTGAACTATTTGTCCGGCATGCATTACAATTTGCCTTGCAAAAATGAGACAATGACTTTAATAAGAGCGCCATTCGGTACAATACAACAATGAGAATTTAAACGCTTTAGTGCACACCAATATTTCGTAAACAAAACGAATGCACAGATACCACATATCTCTCGATATTACTTACGATCCTCATTCAAGTAATCTACCTCGTAAGTTATTTAACAAATATTTACGTATTCAGGCTGTAAATGTGGTTTTAAAAAGCCGGAAGTATTTAATGTAAGTAACATTAAATCCGCGTGAACTTTTAAACCGTAAAAGCGTGCACTAGTACCTTTAAAATAGCCAATTTAAACCGTAAAAGCGTGCACTAGTGCCTTTAAAATAGCCAATTTAAACCGTAAAAGCGTGCACTAGTACCTTTAAAATAGCCAATTTAAACCGTAAAAGCGTGCACTAGTACCTTTAAAATAGTCAATTTAAACCGTAAAAGCGTGCACTAGTGCCTTTAAAATAGCCAATTTAAACCGTAAAAGCGTGCAGTAGTCCCTTTTAAATAGCCAATTTAAACCGTAAAAGCGTGCACTAGTCCCTTTTAAATAGCCACTTTAAACCGTAAAAACGTGCACTAGTACCTTTAAAATAGCCAATTTAAACCGTAAAAGCGTGCACTAGTGCCTTTAAGCTGTTCATCGGCGCTAAGAGTTTTCAAAATATTCAATTGCTACAGTATTCAATGGCATTGTTGATTTATCTTATCATAAATCGTTTCTAAATGTGTGGATATTATATCCATTCATATAGTTTATAAATCTAATGTTTTTAGATAAGTAAAAGTTCAGCACATTTTGTCATGTCATTCCCCGAAAAAACAAAATGGCGGACCGATTGCCGATAGACGGACTCTTTCACTACTTGCAATGAAAGTAGGAATATTCTAGAAACTATACACCATTTCATTCGCAGAAATTCAGAAACCAGAGAAAACATCTTTAACATCTGTAAAGTTCCTGCAATCATCATTGCATACATGTGTAAATACACATATTATGTCAAGATACTATCGACTTAGTTATTTTTCTTTTGTTAAGTGCTTGGGCACTCTGTTTTTTCATTTTTTTTCATGTTTGAACTTGTGATGTATTAACATAGCAAAATGAAAACTTCACGAACATAGCTTGATTACCAAAACAGATTATTTACTGAACAAAAATATACTTTAACTAAGATGATGGGTGGATGGATCGATGGATATGTGTACGCGCATGTGTGTATGCGTTTCTCTATTTACTATTATAATTGTTAGTGTAAGGACGAACATAATTTCTGCTAGAGGTGAGGTATGAAGATATCAGGTTTAATATCTTTTCAAGAGTATTTCATAGACCGGCTGCTAGTATTACTGCAAAGAGAAAGCTTGCAATGCTTGTGGCTATGCATTGCGATGAAACCTGCGAGCATTAGCTAGGACTAGAACTTCTTACTGGTTTGTTTAAAAGCTTTGCTCTCGCTCGGGTAATACTAACAGTCTCTCTCCTTCGTAAAAGTAATGTAACAAACTTTCTAAGGAAATCGCAACAAGGGCAACAAAATTGGACACCCAATGTGTGAGGTATCACGTTTATACACTTAAAGTTACAGCATGGTTACGGTAAAGAGGTCCTTACCCAAATTTAACCTGATTGATTCTTTCAAATATCAACTGTCAGATTTTTAATTACAAATTTATTTAGAATTAGACACCCAATATGTAGACGTGTAAAGTATCACAGTTACACTTAAAACACTTATGGTACTAGCGTGATTACGGTAAAGAAGTACTTATGCAAATTGAAGCTTATTGGTTCAACGTGTCTCATAACATAAAGGTGAGTAATTGGAGCAAGATATGGGTGTATATCTACCCTGGGTAACCAGGCGGAATGACCAGCTGGAAAAGTACACGTGTACTACGCCCATGGTGCACATGTGCCACTGTAACATACAAAGACGTAGAAACACTTTCTCATTTGTCAATCGGGGTTGGAGGGGGGGGGGGGGGGGGGGGGGGGGGGGGGGGAGAAAGGCTTGACATATCTGTTATGGCCCCTTTACATTTTAATGCATTTTTAAAGAAAATGTACTCTACCATTTGGCTCAATTTAGGTTTCAACCTTTATTTTACCGTGGTAAACTGGTATGATAGTTCATTCAAGTGACTTTAATTTCAAATGCGCCGGGCTATACTTAACGTCCTTATAAGTATTCATACCATCAATGTAACATACAGGCAAGTTTCTATGTTATACAGGCAGGTAAGTTTGTATGTAGGTACTTACAACAATATACAGAGCCTGGTGCGAGAAGTCAATTTCAGTTTCTTAATGTCGAAGAAGACAAAATTGAAACTAATGCGAACAGGGGTTGCTAGGAAAAAGGATATATTCTTCACATATATTTTTTACGAAAATTACGTTATATGTAATAAATCAAATTAAGTCAAGATGGTTAATGCAAGATAAATGAGTTCGGTGATTATAACCACAGAAACGAGTATATCGAGGCGGTTTAAACGGTATGCAACAAAAGCAGGAGTAGTTTAAACGCACTAGTGCACACCAATATTTCTTTAACACAACGAATGCACAGATACTGCATATCTCTCGATATTATTCAAGATCCTCACTCAAGTAATCTACCTCGTAAGTTATTCAACAAATATTTACGTATTCAGGTAGTAAAGTTGATTTTTAAAGACCGGAAGTATTTAATGTTACGTTACAATAAATCCGCATGAACTACGATATCGGAAATATTAAGATTTTGCTTATAACCAAAAAAGCGGAAACGGCAGCCGCTTTGGTCAATCTAATAGCAATGCTAATGCTGTGTTATTAAATCGGTTTATTTACAAAATTGCTTTCATAAAACATAATTCATTATTTGTTCTCAGTTCAGAGTTTAGGTAAATTAAACAGCTGCACATAATAATAGTTCTGCCACTTTCAACTGTCTATAATTTATCCGTTTTGTGCACAGCTAACCTTAGATTTTTTATATGTCCAAGCCGACAGCGGCTGTCTAAATGTTTTCATTGTTGATTGCAGGTCAATTGTAAAGAATTTTAAGTATTTCATTTCATCGATAGAAAGCTTAAGTGAATGCATAAGTCCTTGTAAACCTTAAAATAGCCAATTTAAACCGTCAAAGCGTGCACTAGTGCCTTTAAGGCGCTATAGCACGTTTTTATGTTTGATTTGTTAAATTTTCCCATTAAACGCAAGTTTATGAAAATAAATTTCAGGAGGTAGGCCTATAAAATTATTCAACGCTATTCTCTGTAGTCGAAGAATGGTGTCAAGAATCAAATGAAAAATTGTACGTGGCCATTAAGAACTGATTTTAGGTGAAAACAAGGATAAGTATTATAAACTAGATACGATGTGGAAATGATGTGAATTGTGAGTCTTTCAATTTGTACTATATGATGATTTTTAATGCTAAATTGTAGTCCAACAGATGTAAACATTCCACTTCAAATGACCCCGTGACGTATTTCCCCTTGATTTTGTATGATGACCTTAAAATCATTGGAGTTGTAGGTAACCGAACCTGCTACATTCATCTAAGAAATTCTTTTATTGATAAAAAATTATTGTCTTGAAATTGGTTAAATTTCTTTTCTATTCGCGAGTCCCCTTTATTTACGTAAAAAAGTTTTAAAGGGCCTCTGAAGTTGCCCCTCGGAGAGCTTTTTTGAATCGATAAAGTATCCAACGCTATATACTTGGAAATTCACAAAATCGTGATAACATAAGTAAATAAGTAATAGATAAATAGATAAGAGGCAACAGAATTAACGACATGTGTCCGTGAGAAAATATAACATAGGTGATGACTGTGCTATGATAAATCATCAACCTTTGAAATCATGATTCATTAGAATGGTCCACCAAATAAATATATATATTTAAAGTTCATTGACATACTTATACGATACATTTTTCTTTATCGATACGTTTCATTAACCTAGATCAGACCTCGAAACTGGTTTTATCCATTTGGATCAAAATGGTCACCCAGGATGTCAATTAACCTATATTCATCATAAATCGGTACAAACAGAAGTATAATGCCCTGCAATGGTAGTTACAGTACAGATGGTGGTCATACTTAATGGTTAGCTTATGATATCTTCTCAGAAACACCTATATGAAAGAGGCTACCGACTTGGATGTGATTTGACTCGATTTGACTGCGTTCACACGGAACAAATCTATTTAGGGTAGTCATGGCTCTGCAGATTATCACGCTTCGACAACTTTCTTTTCTTAATAATAGAAACACAAATATACAAACATACAGTCATAATCTGTTGATCACTAAAACACTGTAACTCAATGCAACACACTTTCTTGTATTTTTTACACTTTCTTGTATTTTTACACTTTCTTCAAATCCTAAATATTATTGAAATATAATTGTCATAAGACTTTCATAAGACTGTCAGATGCGCAAATATTTTCTTTGCTTTCTTCTACTGTTAAGCATATTTCTCCCATCTTGTCACGTCTTTGTGCAAGTTTGTCTTGAACATGAAGAGTTATTATAACCTTCTCTATTAATATATATTATTATCATTATAATAGTATTTCTTCGAAGACCAAGGTCTGTCGGGTTTGCTTAACGATAGTTGTTTGGATAAAATGAGGATGGTAGTACCGTTTAAATTACCGCTAATGATTTATGAGAGGACCCAGAAATATGGAAACTTGTAAGAGAAATTACGTGGGAAGTTGTAGTTGAGTAACCTTTTCAGAGATTTTGATAGATATCCTGAGTTAGGACCTTTTAGAAAAGCTCGAGAGTCTGACTAGCAGCGAAAATACATCGAAAATTGGATTCATTAGTATATGATTTATAAAAAAAAACAATACTTATTTGATTCAATATAAGATAGCACTTCATAAAGCATGGTCTATCAAGATACTCTGACCGAGGTTTTCGGTTTGAAGTAAGAAATATTTTGTGTCCTAACGGCGTTTGTTGAATTCCTATTAGAAATTTTATTTCAGTCTTCCTCTGTAGTTAGAATGAAAGTTGTGCCACCTCTGCAATGCAGTGATATTGGTTTATGGAAAGTAATAAAGATTTGTAGGGTTAAATCGGGTTTATAATACAAAGGGACAATTTATTACTGAGAGATAACAGAACAATCTCTTGCCAAAATAGGAACGAGTGCATAGCTCACTTGTATCCGTTTTAAGAAACGAACACTCAAAGCAAAAAGGGTTAGTGTCACATTTTTTTAAAATGTTTACGCCAAATGCATTTTTTCAGTGGTGAACACTTAAATACTCATCTGGGTTTTCCGTAGTCATATAAGGAAGTACAAAGTATCAGGCCTAAACTGCTGGCGGCCATTTTAGTGTGAACACCTTTTAATCATTTGAGGTAGGGAGATGGACTTGCATTGGTTTCCAGTTTTCATGAGATTACCAAAACAGCTGTGCTGCTGCCCTTTGGGTGTTTTCAATGTACGAGTTACAGAGTAACACTGGCCAATCCAGAGACTTTTAGGCGGAAGGGGTGTCACCTATTTGAAGGGGAAATGGTTTAAAAGATGCAAAGGGGGGGGGGGGGGGGGGGGAGAAGATGGGTCAAACCCCTTTAACCACACTCTTGATTCTCCACTTAGTAATGGCGAAGATGACAATTGTTATCAAATTTCCAGTAGTTTATGAAATTCCCAAATTTATCAAACATACTTAATACACTTAAAATATTTTCTTATCATGCAACATTAATTGTTAACAATACGGGTATTGGAAAACTTCTGTCCAGGTGTATGCTTTTTGAAAACCGTTTTGTGCTCACGTGACCTACAAGGCTGTTCACATTTTCAACCTCTCCTCCAGAAATGCTATATTCCTGAAAAGCTGAAACTTGGAAACAGGTTTGGGGCATCCAAGTTTGTACTTTCGGTCTTATTTTACTTTGAATGACCTCTTACTAAAAGTAAAAGGCATGAGAAGCTAAAATTCCAGAATAGCATGTTTGTTATATGGAAATTTAAATTTGTCAATTTAGTTAAATATCTATAAGAATAGCATGTTTGTTATATGGATATTTAAATTTGTCAATTTGGTTAAATATTTATAAGAATAGCATGTTTGTTATATGGATATTTAAATTTGTCAATTTGGTTAAATATTAATAAGAATAGCATGTTTGTTATATGAAAATTTAAATATGTCAAATTGGAACACAGAAACTTTACAGCTCCGGATGAAATGTGAATTTTCCTTGTGCAAACAGCTAGGTATGTAAAACATTGTTACAATACATGTATGAAAGTACAGCGGCGCGGAAAAAAATAATTTTCCATGGAAAAATGCCTTTCTAAAAGCTCTTTCACGTCAAAACATTTCAACGAGGGTTGACTGTAAGTGAAATACCGAACGGATATCTGACGTCATGGCAACAGATTGTGACGTCACAGAGACGCCATTGTTATTGTCGTCTAACAGTCAAATGACCAAAACCATCAAATCAAATTATTCTCTCGGAAAACAAAACTTACTGTCTAAAAAGAAAGCTGCAGCTATAAGACCTCATAAGATCATATGTGAAATCAAAAAAGGAAATAACTTTGTTCTTACCTTTTCAACGGGAAGTTTTGAAGTTCTAAGAAACTCAATTTGTTCGTATTACTCTAGTGCAAGTAACAGGAAAATCCTTTCTTCACATGTGAAACAAGATAATAATGGCTTAATTGAATCTGAAATGACGAGGATAAGTGCTAGTAGTTCTTCACGTCCTGCTTTCACCATAAACCTCTTCAGGACGACAAGTAAAGCGCTCGTAAATGGCCCACAACTCATGACATTCGTAAATGAAGATCTGCCCCCATTGAAATCACTGCTTGATGAACGTGTAATTTTTATTGACAATGTGAACGAAATAGTTCGAAATATTAATTCCGACATTAAAGTCGATGAGAAGTGTTCTCACTGCAACAGGCTATGCAAATCACGCGCGTTGATATGTAGCAGAGGGACACACTGGGTTCACTACAAGTGTGAGAAGCTCTCGTCTTCGGAGATAATTTCCTTGGAGGAAAATTCTACCTTGCCGTACGCTTGCAGTCAGTGTACAGAATCAGAAGATTATTCTTCCTTTAGTAAAGTTGTGGCTGCCAAAGAATTTTCAAAATCAACTGATGAAAAACTCTTAGAATTAGAGGTTATGCTAAAAGAAAAAGAAAAAATCATTACTGAACTGAAATTTGAGAACTCCAATCTAGCCTCAGAATTAGCTGATTGTCAAAACAAGTTGAAAACTAAATTAGAAAATAATCTCAAAAGTTCTGTAGGGATTCAAACAGATTCAAATACGAACCTGCCACTATTGCCAACTGAAAAACCAAACCATCAACCATCACCACTGATCGCTAATCCGGCATCAACCCATCAAAAGGCGAGACATACTGGACAATCGACTCCTTTACCCGCTCGTAAGCCCCACATTCAAAAGAGAGATACTCCTGCAAGAAATGTTCCCCAGAAGTCCTATGCGGATGCTGTTCGCTCTCACAGGAAGCGTGTAAAGCCTACTCCAAAGGGAATTGAATCTGCTGAAACAGTGATTATTGGTAGTTCAATGTTAAAAAACATGAGCAGTGCCATTCTTTCTTATAATCTTCGCCATAAATGTGTTGTAGACACAAACAGGGAGGCTACAATAGGCCAATTAAGTGAACGGTTGCCACTTTTGCTAGATAAAAACTCAAAAATCAGTAAAGTAACATTGTGTTTGTAATTGGGGATAACAATGTAACTGAGCAGTCCATGGAGGAAACTATCAAAGAGTTCGACACACTGCTGAATGGAACGGCTAAGATCACTAACGCGCATGTGCATGTGTGCTCTATTCTTCCTCGCCAGACACCTTCGTGGTACAACAGTAAGTCTAAACAAATAAACGAGGCAGTAGAGGAAATGTGCTGTGCCAAGCAGATGACATACATTGACATATTTAAGCATATGATGTCAATGAAGCCACGCGATGTACTCATCGAGGATAGAATTCACTTGTCGCGTGTTGGTGTTAAACTCCTGAGTAGGCTGATAGTAGAGTCAGTCTCCTGTGCTGAACATCAAAGTCATGAACAAACCTACCCATCTGCATCAGTTGCAGCTCAGGATCCAATGATTCCACTACCACCAAGACACCACTTCAGAAATGATCTGCACAACTCTTATTTGAACCAACAAAGTCAATCTCGAGTCCACCTGCCATTTATCAACTACCCATATGCATATGGAGGCTTCCCCGTCCAAAGACAAGCCTGGGGTTACAGTAATCCGTTTTATTGTTAACACATTATGACTGTTACACTTGGAAAAAAGGAAATGCGCATGCAACGCGCTACTAAGTCAAATAATAATCACCCTCAAGTCAAACCCGTTTCCACTTGTCTTAAAGTGGGTCTGTGGAACTCCCAATCAAGTAGGAATAAAACCCTAGAGATATCTGACTTCATACAAGAAAATGATTTTGATATTTTGTATCTAACTGAAACATGGTTAAAACTACTTGGAGATGAAGCAGTCATAGCAGAACTTACGCCAGTTAATTATTCTTTCTTTCATCAACCCAGATATAATTCTCAAGGTGGAGGACTTGCAGTTATTCACAAGAATTCTCTTCGAGTCGAATTTCTAAAAAGTTCCCAAAATTTGGATGGATTTAAATCATTTGAGATAGTTACTACAAAGGTTACTTCATACAAACTTAGTGTCAAAGTTATGTGTATTTACAGACCACCCCCGTCTAAAAAGAACAAAATCACTCGTTCTGACTTTTTACATGAATTTGAAAGACTTCTTGAATCAAATTCAAAGACCAACTCAATATATTTGGGTGACTTTAATGTACATTTTGACAATAATCATTGTGCAGAAAGAGAGAAGATAGTAAAGTTGTTGAACACACACAACCTTGCTCAACTGGTGTCTGCACCTACTCATAAGTCTGGTCATACACTGGATTGGGTGGTTACTTCTGATAAAATATCATTAGTAACTGATGTCAAAGTAATTGATAAACAGATGTCTGATCACAGCTGCGTAAGCATGACATGGAACATGTTCAAAACTCAACTAAAACCTATGCAAATCAAATGTCGGAATTTAAGAAGCATTGACAAAGAAAAGTTCAAGTTGGATATTCTGAACTCTCCATTGCTCAGTGAAATATCAACAGATCCAAACGTATTGACTGACATGTATAATTCAACTTTGATGATTCTTTTTGATAAACATGCTCCTGTTCAGGTAAAAAATGTTCGGATGAGACCGGATACCTTTTGGTATAATGATTTGGTACTTCAAGCAAAGTGAGAGTGCAGAGTGGCGGAACATCAATGGCGAAAATCTCGACTTGAGATACATCGACAAATATATCAGCAGAAAAGACAAGAACTCAGTAAAGTCATTAGGAAAGCCAAAGCTGACTATTGTAATCATAAAATATTGGAAACGCAAGGTAACTCGGCTAAGTTATATACATTCATAAACCAACTCCTTGGTAAGAATGACAAAGCTAGGTATCCTGTACACGATTCTGATGAAGTTCTTGCCAATGACTTTGCGGAATATTTTGACACTAAGATTAAAGTCATTCAACGTGATCTGAAAAATACTTCAAGTGAGTCAAGTCAATGTGCGAATTTTGACGCACTAACTTGCAATGAACTTTCCTATTTTGAACCTTTAACCCAACAAGAAGTTGAGAAGATTATTAGGTCATCTAAGAAAACAACTTGTTCTCTGGATCCTATTTCCACAAATATGTTGATAGATTACTTAGATATACTTCTTCCTTTCATTACAAATTTGGTGAATTTAAGTTTATCTACAGGAGTTTTTCCAAACTCCCTTAAATTTGCAATTGTGAAACCTCTTCTCAAGAAAAGTGACCTAGATCCTGACAGTCTAAGTAGCTATAGACCTGTGTCTAATGTTTCATTTATCTCAAAAATCATCGAAAAGGCAGTCAATATAAGACTCAAAGATCATCTCAAAGAATATGGGCTTATGGATGAGTTTCAATCTGCCTACCGTGACAATCACAGTACAGAAACCGCTTTACTGCGAGTTATGAATGAATTGAGAAGTCAAGTGGATGATGGGAATATTGCTTCGTTAACACTCTTAGATCTTTCGGCAGCATTTGACACAGTGGATCACAATCTGCTACTCTCTAAACTTCAGCTAGAGATGGGTATAACAAATGTTGCGCTTGACTGGATTGAGTCTTATCTGAAAAATAGATCACAAACCGTGGTAATTAATCAGGTTGAATCTAAACACTATTCACTATCGTGTGGAGTTCCTCAAGGATCCGTCCTTGGCCCTGTGCTGTTTGTGCTTTATACTACTAGTCTTGGTAGAGTGATAGAGAATAATAACATTCAACACCAATGTTATGCTGATGACAGTCAACTGATTGACAGCTTCAAGCCAGAAAATGTCCAAATAGCTTTGCGACGAACAACTGATTGCACATCTGATATCAAGTCCTGGATGTCTTTGAATAAACTGAAGCTAAATGATGAGAAAACAGAGGCTTTGTTAATAGGCACTAAGCGTAATTTGCGTAACATTCCGTTTAGCTCTGTTGAAGTCGGAAGTGCTGAAATTCCTTTCGCTGACCGAGCTAAAAACCTTGGCGTCACCATTGATTCAGAACTAACAATGGAACCACAAATAGATAAACTTTGTAAAACTTGTTATTACCATCTCCGTTGCATCGGTCAAATACGTCATCTTATTACAAGAGATGCTGCAAAAATACTATTACAAATGCTTGTTCATTCTAGACTTGATTATAGTAACAGTTTGCTGATAGGAATCAGTAAACGTCAACTATACAAACTTCAGAAAGTTCAGAACACTGCAGCAAGAATAGTGACTAGAACTTCTAAATCATGTCACATAACACCTGTACTTAAGGATCTGCACTGGCTTCCAATTGAAGCAAGAATCAAATTTAAAGTCCTCTGCATGGCATACAAATGTCGAAATAATTCTGCACCACTATACCTTTCAAAGATGTTAAATGACTACATCCCTGCAAAAACTCTTCGTTCACAGAATTTGAACTTTCTCAAGATACCAAACTCTAATCATACCAGTTATGGACAGAAATCATTCAGTTATGCTGCTCCCCGACTTTGGAATCAACTTCCTCATGTCCTCAAGATATCGCCTTCATTGACTGTTTTTAAATCAAAACTCAAAACTTATCTTTTTTCAAGCTATTATTCCTAGATTTTTCCCACTGATGGAATTATCTGACTTTGTGTATTATATTTATTCATATGTTATAACTCATACTTTTCTCTTTGATTTTATTCATGCCAATACTTCACATCATTACCCTTTATTCTAACATGTATATGCGCTTTGAGCATGCACCTTGTGTATGGATATAGCGCTTTATAAATACTCATTATTATTATTATTATTATTATTAAATACTTATAATAACGCCCACACCTACCAATACCTGCTCAAAAACTATTTACACCATTAACCTGAGGATTTGTTCTTGTTATATGGAGACATACCATTCCCCCCTCATGTCTATCTCTCTTAAAATGCATAAGTATATAAATGTATTCCCCAACACCAAACACTGACATGCAAAAGTCTAGTGCAGTAAATTGAAATAAATAAAAGCATGCAAGATAAGCTGGCTATCTAAACGATTTTTCATTACTTCTGTGACACATTTGAAGCAGCTTAGAGTTATCATTTTGATGTAGTGTAGTCAATTCTACATACACCATACATTTAAATACCATACAAATAAATACATTAGTTCAGTCCTGATACACTTCACTGTTGTCTTTTTGTGCTCCGTCTTCCATTGCCCAAATATTCAAAATTAACTATTTAGACATAAACAATAGTATTTAGGAATGTAGTTTGTTTTAAGGTCAGCAAAGAATACAACAAAATGACATTCATCTTCAATGCAATTAATATTACGCAATAGGAAATTCTATTTTGTAAAAATAATCTTTTTAAGGTTTTTTCAGAAAAACAAGACAAACATTTGGAGCCATTTTTTATTGCATATGATTATTTACAATGCTGTAATGAGGTACATATTTACAGTAAGCTAATATCTACAGGACACGAACAACATACAGGCCAACTCTCAGATGAAACAAGGGGTCAACCAATACATGAGAAATGGATTTGGAATCATTATGTTAATAGAATCCTAAGATTTGGAGACTAAACAACATAAGTTCAACTCTCCAATGAGACATGGGGTCAACCAATACCCATATAATGTGAGGAATGGATTTCTTGAAATTTGAAAAAATTACGAATGAAGTAATTATAATCTATTATTGGAAGGAATTGAAGTTAACTTTATTCAAGAAATGTCTATGGACTTTGGAACACTTTAACTTTGTTTCCAGTTCAAACTTTCTTATCAACATATATAAATTATATGACTGGGGCAGTAAGGGAGCTCCTGGAAGTTGAAGATTGAGAACGGAAATTGACATTCTCTAAAATTCAATGTTGGACAAATTAATTTGATGATCTTAATGGTTGATGTTTCAATCGGATGATAAGAAATGCTTGCTCAGATATAAGAATTCAAAATAAATTGAACTTACATAATTCTTCATTGAATAAATTGCTTTGGAAGCCACAAAAGAATGAATAGATGAGTTGACTCATGCAGGGATTGACAGATTGATATAGATTGTGCTGCCCTTTGATGTCTGACCAATCCAAACTGACATATTCACTATCTAATGCATGTAAATGTAGACAGATATTCAAAATGGATTGGAACTAGAAGAAATGCCCAAACAAATTGAATGAACGGCTTATGGAAACTTCCATGTTTTGTACACTGATAAGGTAACACATAGATTGATTGACCACCGATTATACACTGAAATGTACAAATGATTGATTGCAAGGGTTGGTTGAACTGGTGGTAAATGAACCAATATAATACTTGAAAGTTATCACTGATTTAATTCCCATATAAGATCGTTGATTAGTTGAGGCTGTTTGAAAGTTGTAACAATTTACAAGAGACTGACATAACTTTTGAAATAAAAGATATGATGTACATATCTATTTTATGTCTTGAGAAGCATCGACATATGGATGGGTTGACTGACAACTGAAAAGCACTATGAATGGCATTACAATGTGTAACATCCAACACAACATAACCATTCATACAACAAAGTCTTGGAAAAGACTTGGATTGACACAATGATTGATGGGTTGAAAGCTTCTTGGAGGAGCACTGAGTTGGTTGATACTTGGATTGTGACATTGGTTAACAATGTCTTTGATGAGCACTGAACCGGTAAGTACATTGATTGACCAATGAGATGTTTGCCTGAAAGGTTGACTGGTTGATCAGAAAGGCTGGTTGAACTTGAGGAGAAAGCCTGGGCCCTGAGCCGACGCCCCCTTCACAGCTCCGGCCATGTGGAACCCGAGAGATTCATCATCATCTCCCTGAAACAAAGAGATCATGGTAAGGAAATGTGCCCTTCTTTATTTTATTACTACAGAAGTTACTCACAGAAACTTATTGATGTATCTATCTGACAGCAAAGACAAGATACAAAATATATTAACATGAGAATCTAAGATAAAAATAAACACATACTCTACTGAGAATAACAATAAATGATGGATAAATTCAATATCCATTAGGTTTTAATTCTTTTATATGTAAACAATTCACTTTTCTTGACATTAAAATCTGTCAGGTAAAACAAAGTAAAGAGAGTGATCTCCCCTTTTAGCATAAACAGATAGATTTGTATGGTATCATTGGCTCAGAGTCAGTACCAAGGTATGTTCATATCATTATTTTAGTGTCGTGTCTCCTTTAGAGAAAGTCATATGTAACTCAATTTCTTCCGCAAAGCTTAACTCATGCCAGTCACAATCCCTTCCTAATCTAAGCCTTGCTGTTAGCAAAACATTCATGGTTTGAATGCAGTTCTCCCTTTGGCAATAAGTAAAAAAAATTCATAATATTCGTGAGAAGAGTATCAAGTTCAGCAGCAGTAGCCTAGAAAGCCAGCACGGAAAATATAGGGAAATGTTTCTTGGTTAAAAATACCCAGTGATGGAGACAGGCACAAGATACGGCTTGCTGGGACAGCAAGTCAAAACCAAACTTACCAGTAACTTAGAGTAGGCCTTGCCACCGGAGGGCGGCTTGGGGGAACTCTGGTGTTTGCGGGGCTGCTCACTCTTGGCGGGCCAGGTGGGGAACATGGATGGGTCGACGGGGAGCGGGGACTCCTTGAAGTAGTCGTGAGACAGAGCTTCTTCCGCTGTGATCCGCTTCGTTGGATTGTACGTCAGGAACCTGCAAATGTAAAAGCAGTAACATTACTCGCCCATATAGTGGTGAGGTGATTAGGGGTTTAATGCCGCTTTCAAGAGTATTTCACCTATATCGCAGCTGCTAGTATTATTGCAGGGAGAAAGACTGCAACACCATCGTGGCTATGTATTGCGGTGAAACCTGAAAGCATCGGCTGTAACTGTAAATTCAGTGTAGCATTGCACCCAAACCTGACTGCGTGTAGAACAGTTCCAGTGGAATGAGAAAGTCAGGTCTGTTACAGGCGGAAGATTAACAAGCTGTATTGGTGTATGGACAGGAAGTGTTCAGCCTCACTCAGAGTGATTTTGATAAACATTCTAAAAACATGTTACAAGTAAATTTAGACTAAATATATATAAAAAATGATAATATCAAAAGTAATCATGTAAAGAAACTAGGTAGTATAATGTTGCAAGTTAATAGTTGTTTGACATTATGCAGCAGGTTTGCGGTTCATTCAACCCATGGCTTTCAGCCTCCACCTCATACACGCCGTTTTCAAGGAAGTGGTTTGCTGGCTACCTCAGTTCCACCAGCTAAGCCACCATGGTGTGGCAGGTTACCAATCAAGTATAGCCTTTAAGTTATTCAAAAACTATAATTTCCTAGATTTCTAGTTTCATAGAAAAAGTCAAAGTGTTTTTTTTTTGTGAAGACAAGCTAACATCTCACGCCACAGGCCTGGGTTTGAATCCCAGTGGAAATGCAATATGTTTGTAAAATTGGTCTGGTACTGTGTCCTTGGGCAAGGTACTCTCCATTAAGTCCATGGTATACAGGTCTACATTGCTCAGAGTCAATCCAGCTGTACATGAACATCAGAAGGATGGACCCATACCATAGTACTAATTGCTAAGAAGTGGCATCAAAAACACTATCCCTACATTGAGCTTTCCAATGGTAAATTTGTCACATAAATTGTCATTATCAAAATAAGCCTCTTCAAGGAGCAAATTGGTGACTGTGGAGGAAAGCCTGGATGAAGGTCATCAGACAGGCATGCTAGAAGCCTAACTCAGGGGTTATACCTGTTCATGAGGTCAAAGCCAACATCAGTGAAGTAGGATCCAAATCTGTTTCTCAGGGTGTTGTAAGGGTAGTCTGTGAATGTGCATTTCTTCATCCCTGGTAACTCCTCAACTCCCGGCCAGATCTTTTTGTTAGGGGTTCCCAGGTCCTGGTAATAAAGTACACGCCTCTGTTACATAATCCCATTATCCTGACGTAAGAACAATTTCTCTGTTTTCCAACCTCTATAGAATAGAGTTGGTTTACATCAAACATCTTTTAAACACTCTAGCAGCCTCTTGATGAATTCAACTCTTTAACAAAAACAGATATCCAAAAATTTACATATTTTGATTATGTAAAACGTCAAATAAATTCTCACCTTGAAAATTCTGTTGAGTTGATCGATCTCAGACTTTCCAGGCCACAGAGCTTTCATTGTAAGGAACTCGGCAAATATACAGCCTACAGACCACATATCTATAGCACAAGTGTACAGCTGAAACACAGAACAACACCAATCATACCATGTGTCTCCTCAGGGATTAACCCTTAACCTGCAAGGCTTTGTGCATAGTCACTTGAGATGCATGTTTTGCTTTTAACAAATCCTCTCTGTTAAAGGCAATATGGGATGCAGTTCTCTTGTATTCAATTTTAACTTTCCCTCGGCACAAAATGAATCTTGCAGGCTAAAGGTGAAGAAATTGTCAATATCAATCAAAAAGGTTTTCAAATCAAGGATATTGTTTCATGCTTATTTCTCCTGAGATAATCGTAATCGTATATTTTTCAGTTGTCTGCCCTTACTTGCAATGACAGCTTTATAGCTACTAGCCAATAAAAACAAGAGTAACTGCAAGCACTTGCAAGCAAATGTGATGAAACTATTAGTTATCTTGCTGCTAAATGAACAAGTCCAAAAGTTCAAAAATATTCTGAATGAATACATTACAAGAATCATAAACAAAAGTCATTGTCTAAAAGTATGCTTATTTTGGAAAATTTGGGGACAAATACTAGTAAGAACCTTATTGCTTAAAAGTCCCTCACAATTAAGTTATAAATGTTTCATACCAAATTTCTTCACAGGAGACAAAACTGAAGTATGGCCAGATGAAAGAAAACTAGGGGTAAGTATCAATTACAACAGGATATGATGTAGGTTAAAATAACGACTAAAGATTAATATAGTGTTAGTTTTTAGTAAACATAAGCATTCTAATGAATTGGTTACAAGCATTGATGCAAGATTTGAATATCCCAAACTTATTTGGTTCATATTGACACAGATGATGGGCAGATCAGTGAAATAAGATGGAAACTGCAAACAAACAAAATATTTTTTGTCTTCTGCTTGCATGGTTTTGAAATTACAAAATTTCTCCCTGTGTCACTGAATTCCCATCTCCCATCGGACAACATGGATGTGATTCCTATAGCATGCACAAAATAAACAATAAATGGCTTGTGCAATGAACAAAGGCATGCAAAATAATTTTCTAGTGATAACAAACATCTAACTAAACTATGAATATCATGCCACCATTTTATCAATATCATTAACTCTACAAATAGCATCGTAGAAAATTTTAAGGATTTGGATAATAATCCTTTTTCAGTAAATTATCTTTGGTGTATTTAATTTTGGGGTTCCAACAAACCCCCTTATCAAATTCCCGTAACAACCATGGATGATGAAAAAGTTCAAGCCAGGGAATGGATTCACTGAATTATAAAAGTTATAGAGTATGTCACTGTAAAACTTATTTATCTACCAATACTGAAAAAACTCGTACATTCATTTTCAGTCAAAAAGGTCTAGTCAATAACTAATGGTGAAAAGTGAGGCAAAGTGAAGTTCTATGAACGGGATTCCAAGTGTTTCAAAATTTGAGAATATTACTTTAAAATTGAAGATATCCACAGTATCGAGATACTAAAGTGTCTCATGCAATCAATTTCAGTTATTAAGTCATTCATTTCAATTTTATGTATGTAATCCTATACAATAACCCATCATTTAAAAGAAAAGAAAAATGTCGATATGTATCGTTGACAAATCTAAGTTAAGTGTCTTGGCAGTTGCCTTAAAATTCATCTTCATTTACAACCTAACATGTGAGCCAATGAAAACATAGTAGTGTGCATCGATACACACAAACTGTGATTTGTAATAAGGCTCAAAGTCATAACTCTTGTTTTGAAACTAGTCATACCATATCTAATTAAGTGGAATTTTAATAAAAGGGTAACGTAAGTGATCTATTGATCAAAGTTACAAAAATTACAAGTATACATTTCTTAAAGAAACCAGAAGTAAATATATTTATGAGTTCAGTTTCAGGCCTCTGGGGGTGAAAGGGTTGACGAATTAAGAAGTTAGGTCTAAAGTTTTATTGTATATTATTATAAACAGAGTAGATCACAGCACGTCAAAATGTTGTTGCTGTACAAACGTTTTCAAATTTGTAATACATGCAATTTCATTCACTTCTGCAGAAATGTGAAACATTTTGTCTCTTAAAACATTGATGGAGCCTGTGGCTGAAGTAAGTGGTTAATGGTCGGTTATTCTAAAATCAGTCTGATTAAAATCAACCATGTTCCGAAGAATAAAAGTTTCAAAATATTGACTCTACCGAGATTCGAACTCTAAATGTGTAGGCTATCTTCTCCACAAGGGTCTGACCGCACCCTACTGTAGCGCACGTTCTTACGTAAACACAGCTAACCAATCACTATGCGTGTGGCAAAAGCATTCGGTATCAGTAGCTAGGGGCAAGTAACTCTCATTTACCATTCGTTAACATTGACCGCCGCTATCCTTATTTTAAACGCAATGATGTGATTGGTTCGCTAATGACTAGGTTTTGTATGCGCTAAACTGGTGTCAGTACGTGCGCTTCAGTAGGCTGCGGTCAGACCCTTGTGGAGAAGATAGCCTACACATATAGAGTTCGAATCTCGGTAGAGTCAATATTTTGAAACTTTTATTCTTCGGAACATGGTCGATTTTAATCAGACTGTTCTAAAATCTAATTGCAGAGATGTTCATCCATTACAAATAAAAACTAAGAATCAAGTCTTTTTAATTGATACATGGTGATGTTAATGGTGTTAGTTAATTGGGTTAATAGTTAAGGTTAACCATTCTCCAACCATGCTGCTACATCTATCCAATTCACATGGTATGGCAATACAAGATTATTTTTTTAAATAAACCTTCCTGTAGGCCCTAGTTTTCAAAATAACTCCATGAACACTAACCAAGTGATGGTCAAATCGAAACAGTCCTTAACAAGTATAAGTCTTTCTGACTTGTAGAATTTTTATATAAAACCTGACAATATTGAAGAATTTTCAAAGTCATTTTGATAAAAAAACGACAACAAATTGGATGGCTAATCCAATTAAGTGTAACAGCACTCCTTTATCTAGGGCAGGAAACTTTAAAGAGAACTTATTTCATTTGTTTCTTATATTTTTACATAACTAGGGGTGTAGGTTTATGCTAAAATAAGAAAAGATAAGATAAATTTTTTTCTGTATTTAAAATGGAACCTCTGTTGTCATGACGACAAAATCCCATTTGAGTGTAATAGGACCCATCAGCTAAAATATGGTGAGGTCGCAGAACAACAATACACTTACCTTTGTTCCAAGAAGTAGTTCCGGCGCTCGGTACCACAAAGTGACAACGATGGGTGTGTACTGTTTCAGAGGGGAGCCATATTCTCGCGCCAGACCAAAATCTCCAACCTTCAGGACTCCTTTGTGACTGAGGAGGAGGTTTGATGTCTTCAGGTCTCTGTGCAGGATCCAGTTGTCATGGAGATGGGCTGTTGCCCTTAGCAACTGTTGCATCAGCGTCTTCACTTCACCTTTGAGGACAGTGAAAACCTTGATATTAATATAGTGCTGCGATCAATGGTGACTTCACAAATATCATTACTTTGGTGTAATAACGAACAATAAATATTCATGCTGCACAGCACATATAAATAAAATACCGGTACGTTATGGACTTAAATATTTAAGTATATAAAAAAAATAAATGTCTAATCGAGAGTCGTGAGATTCAACTAGACTAACTAACAGTCAATTATAACATGACTTGCGGAATTCTGATTGGCTGAATTTGTAAGATTTCCCAATGTTGAATGGGAATGAATACCCGCAAATCAGCTATGCGGAATCACTGCCCAATGATACATCATGTTGACAACTTTCGGCCTGACTGAACGCTGTCGGTTTTAAACTACACTTGTGGGTGTTGAATAACAATGGATCAAAGAGACTTTACAAACACAACTATTTATCTTATAAATAAACATAGTTTCAGGTTATCACTAAATAACCATGCTTTTAGGTTTTCTTCCAAATTGCCTTTTTTTTCATATAGGGGTCACAATAATTGTACTGCAGGGTGAACAGAAGCGCAATGTGGTCACTTGCTCAAGGTGTAAAATGTTTATAATTTTTTATTCAATGAAGGGCAGGGAACGACCTCTTCATATTCTCTTTTGGAGCGGCCTTAAAATAAGCTCTTCGGAGCTTGTTGGCCAATCCGTTCATGTATTATTTCATGAATAAATATGTTTAAAGCATATTCTCTTTAACCAGCCGGAGAGGTGGATCACCAATCCGGTGTAAAATATGTTTATTGTTACTGAAATATATAGAGGATATTTAATAAAGTTTGTCAAATACGATGTTATTCTCATCGAGTGGTGGGGTTGGAGCTGATATTTTCACAAGTGGTGCAGCCACGAGTGAAAATATCAACTTCAAACCAACCACGAGATGAGATAAACATTGTATTTGACAAACTTAATAAAATATTCTATTTATTATATAAATTCTTTCTAATTTTGTTGATTTTTAGTGTTTATGATGTCTATAAACATTTCTTAACCCTAAAAGTAGTCCCGGCACAAAGAGGCCATGGAAGGTTCACCAGCAGTGACGATATATCACTACTGTCACCAGTGACGACATATTATATCGCTACTGTGACCACATACAAGGTTTATTTCACTGATAAATCCCAGTATTTCATTGCTTATTATATAATAAAACTGAGCTATTTAAGGGCTCATGTGCCACAGACACAGGGATTAGTTTAAACCAAAGCTATTGATACTGAGTAATTTTGGAGTAAAGTTAAGTTAATAAATGTTATCAAAGCATTCATGAAAACTAAGAAAAAAGTCATCAATTATTATCCTTTCAACAGGCATATATTTGACCTGGGTTGATGAAGTCATATTGATTTCATGAAGTTGTCATGGAATGACAGATGAATAATATCTCAACCTTTTGGTTTGGATATCAAACAAATCAACACTTCAATATTTGTAACTTTTAAACATGTGCTGATAAATTTGACATCATAAGACACATGGGTGAGATCAAGTTCGAAAGTAGAATGTTCAAAGCTCTCACCGACAAGGAACGGTTGCTTCATTGTCTCCATGAGACTCTTAAGGTCGTGCTCCACGTAGTCCATCACGATGTAGATCTTGTCCATGTTGCTGCCTACCACGATCTCCTACATACAGAAACACAATCATACATCAGTCATTCTTGTGGAAAATGCGTCAATATGTGATATCATAAAGAGTCTTTTAGAAGTCTGTGTTTAGAAACACAAACAATCATTCTGGGGAGATGAGTCTATACCATTCACAATCAGTTAACTACCAATCATTGTCAAGGAAAATTGGTGAATGCTATTAAGATATCATTAAGAAATTTGTGTTTCAGTTAGTACCAAAGATTATGGATTCTTTATTATGTACACAATGTAAAGAGGTACAGTTCCTTAGGCTTAACAGTTTGAGATAAATACCATAAGACAATGAATAAACTTAACATTAACTCTTTCAAGAGCAATTAGGGGAAGCATGAGTAAGAAAAGCAAGATTGACCACAATGTTCAGAGTTTTTGATTACATCTTCAACTGGTTAAACTATCAAATAAGCATACAATCTTTATTTATTTACACAAGAAAGAAGATGATAATAAGAAAATTTGCTTTACAAACTTTACATTGTCTAATATTGAAAATACCTCTAATACTTCAAATTCTCATCGCAACTGTGATTGTGTTTTACTGGTAGTAAATTCACTCACCCTAACTGTGACGATGTTGGAGTGCTGCGCCTTGAGCAGGGTGTTTATCTCTCGGAGAGACGTGATGGGGAAGCCTTCCTTTTCCTTCTCCATCTTGAGTCGTTTCAACGCTACAATCTCATTTGTCTTCTTGTCCTTAGCCCGATAAACCACCCCGTATGTTCCCTCCTCGATCCGATTCAGACAACTGAACTCCTCCACACTCCGACATCCCTGTATGGAGAATTCAAATTCAGGAATCAATCTGTGTTGAACCCATAACCAACTCTGGTTAAATGGGGCAAAGGGTATGTTGGCAGGGTCACATGTGTCAAACTTTATAAATGGTGTAATTTGATTGAGAAGTTAATGCTTATGAGTTCAAATAAATGACAGTAAAAAGGTCAAAGTCGAGATTTGTGATTGAAATCTGGATAATGACTCACATGTTATTTTGAAAATTTTATACAGCAGACATAACAAATATAGGTTGGTAGTGCTAATTAACTTATATTTAAGAAATAAAGTTCGCTCTACCCCAATGTGTTTTGTAATAAAGTATAGTTTTGCCCTGAACTATTATAGTTAAAGCACGAGGACGGGTAGAGCGAACTTTATTTCTTTTCTAAGATGCTTAAATGATCTATACGGGGACCACTCTGATTTTAATAATCTCGAAATAAAATATAGTGTTTACATTGCTCACATTAATAATCCATGGACAGGGCTAACTGCTGGCTATTCCAAGTATGGAACCCAACCCCTAGCTAAAAACAACATTTAGTTGGTTAAAGCTTTGATTACTGCAGTTTTGCACTTTTACTTTTTCATTTATTCAATTTTGAATTATATTTTCTTCTTATTTTTTTCTTTAAAATCTTAAACAAACAAATTAACACCTCTTGTTTTAAAAACAAAACTTTACTTTTACAAACTCGTGTCATGCAATTATGCAGTGCGGGCCACATTGCCCATATAAGGCTTATCACGTGGTTAACATTCCACAAAGAATTATGGGTATTGTTTGTTTTGGAAGCTAGATGGCGGACTGACTCCGGACGTCTATTTTTTTTCTGCTTTCATAAACGTTGATGGTGATGCTTTAATCTCTTTTATCAGACTGATGTTCACCCAGAATTACTTAGTTATTAGGTTGACCTTATCACATTGAACCTGGTAGAGACGGTTGACGTGAACCAACGTCACAGTCACACGGGGCGCCGTGACCTGACGTGAAACAACGCGGTCACTCGACAGTCGACAAGCATTAGCTTTCCATTCTTCTTTCCGGCAAAAAGAACTAGATGATTCGAATTAATCTCCATTAAAAGAAACATTATCGGCGAAATCATCAATATGATAGACATTGATAGGGCTAACCAATGAAGCACTCTATGTTATCGAGTCTAATTTCAATAGGAAATGAACCAATCATAAACCAAACTAGATTCTTACTTCATTATACTAGTGTTAACATCACTGTGGCAACTGTTCAATTCAATTGCAACTTCTAATTTTTAGAGATGAATAAAACAACTATCGCTCTCCCTAAGGGAAAAAATAATATTTAGGCACTTGTGTCGTAAACATTGCATGTCGTGGACACTCATATAATATTCTCTTTGTACTGATAATCACCTGGAGTGCTGGAAAGTAGGGCGGTAGTTTCAACTCATGTTCGATGGGCGAGGGCGGTGGAGAATCAGCGATGTAGTTGATGTCGTTGTTACCGTCTTGGCCGAGGAAGCTCTCTGTGTCACTTTCGTTTTCGGAATGGTCGTCAAACTTGGAACGCAACTTTACTGGAAGTAAACTTTTTGGTTACTTGTCATTTGATGGTGACTGATATCTTGACAACATTCTTATCAGACGCCAGTTCCGACTAAAAAGTGTTTACATTGAACAAAAGACTCTTTTTTAACTGAGGAAAGTAATCTTGATTTTTGGAAATAATTTTTTGGAAATAAAAAATGTGACAATACAGATCTTTCATGATACAGCAAGAATCACTATTAGATTAAATATGATTCATGTCCAAATACATTATTAGGGGATATTAAATGCAAAAACATTACCATTTGACAAATATTTTAGGAGTAATAATCCATTTTTATGTCAATGATATGTAATAACACAGACAAGCTACATATATCATCAAATTAAATATCATCCGTCACAACTCTTCTGAACATGTACAAGATCTTTTTACAGCAGAACTGACAATAGTCGGCAATATTAAGTTTGCTTTACAAAACAAGCCACAGGGTATCCAAGATTTCAAACAGGTTCAAGAACTTGATATCACCAGAGGTTAAATTTCAGGCGACAGTTATATCAAAGAAGGGTTCTAAATGGCTTGTATCTACCTTGGTGGTGATTGTTGGCTGCCCCTGCGTTGTCTTCGCTCGCCTTCGTGCTGTTGCTGGAACTGCTGGTCCCGCTCTCTACAAGTAAATGATAAATCATATTGACTCAGTGATACATAACTCTAGGTCCATTTTGATTGGTTGATCTATCCATTCGAGCACACATACTCACTCCCACACTCACTATTTCTTAAGAACCATTTAGCATGTTCACTATTATTATGAACAGATATCTCATGAAAATCATGGATATTTCTTACCCCAAAAAGTATAATTTCGTAAAGTTTTGGCTCTAAAGACCAAATTATTACACCCGAAATTGTGTCATATGACCTTTATGAAACTTGTGAGAATTTCTGTATTAACTGAACAAGAGCAAGTGTTATACACAAATCTGCAAGAGTTTCACAAAAGTCATGACCCAATTTCGAGTGTAATAATTTCTTTATAACAGATTCTATTCCGTTAAAACTTACATGGGAATATTCAGAAAACAGTCTGCTCTCCATGTGATGGCCTGCTACAGTGACGTCACAATCAATGGTTTTATGACACGTACCCCAGATGACGAAATAAAGTTACTTGTTCTGAACCAATCGTTGCTATCCAATGGCCATATGTGCACATGTGCTCATATTGAAAATATGTAACCACTTATGATTAACCATATAACAAATGGCTTTAGTTATGCAATGCACTATCAATCCCCAACAAAATCTGAAGACTTACCCGACTCTGAAGCTGACTGGGACTCTACTGACTCAGCATATTCTTCCTCCACGGAGTGTTCAGCTTCTTCCTCTTCCTCCTTCTCCTCCTCACTCTGCTCTTCCTCCTCCTCTTCTTCTTCCTCCTCCTCGTGAATCTCAACTTCAGACTCCTCGTCCTCAATGTCCTCTTCCGGGGTGTGAGGACCCACCTGGTGTCCTGGAGCACACGACAAAATATCTTAAACATTGATCTGTAGAGTTTCACATTTCAGTCACCAATGCTGTAGATTACAGCAAACATCTACAACCCCTGATATACAAAGAGGCTTTAACAAAACGTTCAGTTCATGAACGCCCCTCTAAATGGTGGTTATCGAAATATTCATCTTATCTAAGCAATAAGAGCATCAATCTATTATTGAATGATGGGGGTGAGGTGGGGTGATATTGGGTTTAACGCGGCTTTCAAGAGTATTTCACTGATATCGCGGCCGCTAGTATTATTGCAGGGAGAAAGCCCGCAACACCATTGCGGCTAAGCATTGCGGTGAAACCTGCGAGCATCGGCTGGTACTAGCAACCATGGGTGGTACTGAACTGAAATTCAGTGTAGCATTGCATCCAAACCTGACAGTTCTCTGCTGCAGATAAAGTTGCAGAGCCCTTGGCGGGATTCGAACCACGGATCTCTTGATCCGATGCCGAACACTATTGAATGATGGAGTCAGGATCATATCCTGTAGATCTTAGCTAGCATTCAAGCATTTTTATCGTTGTGACCTGGGTTGTGTCATCCTTAATAATTGAACTAAGGTTACCATAGTGAAATAAAGTAACCTGACAGTCTTACACATTGCGACTTTGGTGAAAACCACTAATGAAACAAGGCAAAACCAGCAAACAAAAGTTTAAACAGAATCAATATCATTATCAATCATAATTCTGCATTGGCCATTTCCTGTGACAATTAGATTGGAAGCCTTTAACCTGAATCATCAATCAGAAGATCTTTACTGACCTCTCTGTTCTTCATCTTTACGTGGTTGTCTCCCCTTTGAGTCTGATCTCTCCATTTCTCGCTGATGTCTGCGGTCCCGACTACGACTGCGAATCCGAGAGCCAAGCTCAGATGACCTTGAGATTTTTTGTCTCTCTGTGATGAAAAGGAAAGAAATGTTAGAAATTCAACGACAGGGATACTTTGAAGTTGTTAATTACAAACACTTCACTCAAAGTGAATGCAAATTCTTTTGCAAATCAACAAGTACTGAACAGCAAAAGCCTTTGACACCATAATCCACTAAATCCATCAGAACAAAATTCACGGAGAAGCGAAATTGTGGGCATTTAATTTGAATGTTACATGTTATGCTGTTGAAGGTTATTCCAAAACTACAGACTCAAGTTAAGGTGACGTCTGACTGCATGAGCTTGAGAGGTCATGAAAACAAATAAATTCTTCTGCCATTACAGTTAATGGGAGTTGAAATGCTTCACTCTCCCTTGTAAAGACAGAGAATCTCAGTGATTGCCACTCCCCTGGGTAAACTGATGGTTGAAACTTCAAGTTGAACTTCAAAAGATAAGACGAGGACACTGTACTCACTGTCTGGGTGTGCCTGCATCTGTCTCCTCTGGTGTTCCTCCTTACGTCGTGCCCTCTCTCTCTCCTCTCGCAGTCGTCTCTCTCGCTGCTTCTCTCTCTCCATCTGCTCCAGCCGATCTCTGAAACATCCAGATGAACATGAGCATGTTGTGGTGTGTTGCAGACCAACACAATAAGTCTTAGTTTGAAGGGGTGTATAAGAAGACACTTATTCAAGAGTTGAGGTGAGGTTAGTAGATTTTTTGGGGTTTAACACTGCTTTCAAGATCATTTCACTTATATCACGGCTGCTAGTATTATTGTGTGGTTATGCATTGCTGTGAAACCTAAGAGCATTGGCTTAAACTAGTTAACCATGGTTGGTACTATGCTGAAATTTAGTGAAGCCAATCTCTGAAACATCCAGATGAACAAGAGCATGATATTGTTGTGATGAGTTTAGGGGTGCGTGATATAAACGGTTTAACGGTATTTACCGGTAAAAAATACAAACTGATACGTATCACAATAGTCTAAAAAAAACAGTTTTTCCCAGTTTTTATTTTTGCATTCGGAAAACAACGTGCAGGTTTGTAAAACTTCAGATTTGTCCAGATTTAAACAATGGAAGTGAGTCGTTGTTAAATGGCGAATGCAGAGGACAGGAGTTCATTTTGTGCAAAAGTTTTATGTTTGTGATTACATTAAAGTTTCTATTAATAGATTTTGAAAGTTTCTATTTTAATTTTTATAGATAACTAAAATCTAATAGACAATTAGACAAGTCTACAATGTTTGAATTAACTCAATCAGGGAATTCTTTATTGAGAAAAACATCCGGCAATATACTGCAATACGCATCGCAATACAACTGTTCATATCGCAATATACCGCAATACAGGATCTCTTGGATACCCACCAGACCAACACAATAAGTCTAAGTTTAAAGGGGTGTATATGAAGACACTTATTCAAGAGTTGAAGTGAGGTTAATAGATTTTTTTAATACTGCTTTCAATAGTATTTCACTTATATCACAAAAGCTAGTATTATTGCAAGGAGAAAGCCCGCAACATCAATTTGGCTATGCATTGCCCTGAAACCTACGAGCATTGGCTTAAACTAGCGTACCATGGTTGGTACTGTGCTGAAATATAGTGAAGCATTGGACCAAAACCTTACTGCATATAGAACAGTGCGCTACTTCAGACAAAGTTGCCGAGTCCCTGGCGGGATTTGAACCTCGGAAATCATGTTCGGAAACAAACACGCTAACACATATTCAAGAGGTAATTCTGATAAAAATGGGTTTCAATTTTAAATTAAAAAATTGCAACAAAATAAACAATTATGGTCAGTTACAAAACAAACTTGAAATTTGAAGGTTCATAGTCATAAGATATGCTCAAGCAAGTAGGGAAGAGGGGAATACAGTTCTCAATGTCAGCACTAGATATGATTTGTTGACGCATTGGAGGGCCCAGACAGGCAAATCTCTAGAACTTTTCATTTATTATTTGTTTTTAAAAATGTCTTTTTAAGATTAAATTTCAGATACTCATACACAAATTTCCTTAACTTTCTTGATCGGACTACATTTCACAGGTCAAAAAAGTAATGTAGAGAAATAATCCATCAAGAATTATTCACCTTTCTTCAAGAGACTCCTGTCTCTTCCTCATTTCCCGCGCTTCTCTCGACTCCTTTGCTCTTCTCTCCTTCTCCTTCATTCTTTCTCTTTCCTTCTGTCGTTCCCTCTCATCTCTCTCTTTCATCCGTTCTCGCTCTTCCTTCTCCTTTTGTCGTTCTCTCTCAATTTCTCTATCCTTTCTTTGTCTCTCCACCTCTCTTGCTTCCTTTTGTCTTTCTCTCTCCATCTCTCTAACTTCTTTCTGTCGTTCCCTTTCCAAATCTCTTGATTCCTTCTGCTCACGATAATCACGTCGGTCTCTGATCACAACTACTCTATGGCGTTCTGATTCTTGTCGGCTTGGATGTCCTCCTGAAAATTAAAGTAGTTTTTATATTTAAGGTTATTTACAAATTTTTAATAAAAAATAAAAACAGTAACTGTTTACCAGAGCTGTCAACGTATCGATAACCAAAACTGTGAGATATGATAATGATTTGTTGTGGCTTCCATTGTACAATCCTGAACTTTGTCATAAACCTTATTTATTTGCCTGAGATTTTATAAATTTAATTTTGTAATCTTCAATCCAAATAGCTGTTTGGCTTTTTTTGGGGGAAAAATGATTTTTAACTTCAAACTGGCACACAAGGACGTAGACTGAAGTACTACCTCTGATAATTCTGATTCTTCCTTCAATAACAGCTTTAGGAAAAGCAAACCGTTCAAGAAATTAGGAATCAGTCTCTAACTTCAACAAGCCAGATGTGATACCATGGTCATATATTATTTCATAACAATTGAGTTTGTGTTGTGATTTGAAGCTTTAAGTAAAAGTCTTCCAAAAGCAAAAGGCATCTTTCAAAAAGCTGAGTCTCTGGTCAGCACCTGATCTGAGAGTGTACTGTACTTACAAGCCACGCCCCTTATTAGAGGATATATATATAATATAAGTATCTTAATTGGATCACACACTCTCTCTGTTGTCTCGCCTCTCCTTGTCTTTCCTTCTCCTATCATCCTTGTGCTTGTGTTTACGAGATTTCTCACGTCTCCCAGCATGGGCTTGCGGTGGCTTGATATCAAGTCCGTCCCCATCCTCACCACCACTGTTAAGAAAGAAAGACTAAAATCATATCACTGTTATTGCTTTTGAATGATTAACCAATACAATAATTAGTTCCATCGATGGACGTGGCCAAATATGAAATTAACTTTATGCTGCCAGGTATGAACTTAATTTCTATTACAGTGTTCAGCAAATCTGATTAACACAAAACAATTTCTGTTTATCTATATGTCTTTACAACCTTTACCACATTATATTGTTCTTTAGACACCTTCAACAACAGGAGAAATGTTGTCAAGATATTTTTTTTCTCAAAAACAAATAAATTATTATTTGATATGAAAATGACAAAAAAGAAAACATTTTGAACTTCAATCCTCTTGAAATAGACAAGTAGACAGAGACAAGTAGATATTTTCGCAAACCTTAGAAACAGTCCCTTCTACATAAGATTGATGAAGACTACATTTAACAAAAAAATCAATTAAATGTCATAATTTCTGAACTCAGATCTCACCTATCTTTCTCTGAAAAGTCATGTTCCTCAGGGTCATCTATAGTAATGGCCTCCTGAGACTGGGGCGAGAGTGAGAGTTGGCGCTCGATGTCAGACGCTCTGGCATGGTCAGGACTGGGTTCCAGTTCACCCTGCTCGTAAGAGCTGTCTGCATCGTCAGACATCTAGCATCAAATAAAGGAATTTATAAAAATAATGTCTATTGAAATGTAGGAAATTGAGGAATCACATTGACAGACAGGAAAGTACATAATAAAATAATTAGAAAAATATAGATGGTCATATAGGGTTTGGGAAATGATTATGATTTACAATATATTAATTAATAATATAATCACTTTATCTTATCAAATAGATGATTTCTTCAATCGAAATTTTATCACGTGGAAACAGTAAGTAAAACTGTTATTTATCAAAATTCTGGTTTCTGATTAAATGTTGGATATTGATGAGTCCTATTGACAGGATATCATATAACCAAATCATTAGAGAATCATAACCATCAAAAGGCGTTTATGAAATGATTATCATAAACAACACATATAACTTTAAAACAAAGAGATCGCTTACAAAACGAAAATTTACACAGAAATTGCCAAGGCCAAGACTCGATCAATCATATCAATCATTTTGAATGTCTAAAAATGCCATATGTGTTTGTTGTCTATCTGACTACTGTCAATATAATCGTAGGTTCCGGAAAAGGCATAATACTACTCCATCACTCCCTCTGTATTTAATCAGTTGTTCGAATTATATTTAATTTAGGACCAATCATAGAACCCTTTGCGCGCCAGGCTTCAAGACAAGGTATGGTTTTAATAAAATTGTTTGCTCTTTCTTATCCCCTGGGGGAAAACATATGTTACCGCGGACTATTACTTTTTATATATTTACTTACATTTTTCTTTCAATTTCGTTGTCAGGAAAGGACAAAATTTTGGTTTTTTAACAACAACTTTTACGATTTTCTTTCGTATTTTTCTCATTAGCATGAACCGGAAAACTACTGGAACGTGTTTCTAAAACAGGAGAGTTGAAAGGGGAGGAAACTCGTCTCAGAACACGCTTGGCGCAAGAAAATCAACTTAGTCGAAGCAAAGACGCATTAGATAATACGTTTTTTGGTCGAACAAGTTTTTCCCATGTACAATGTTGAATTTCAGAACTTGTTCAAAATTTTCATACACTTGTCATTATTTCCCGATAAAAAAATTTCCGATAAGATCTTCAAAAATGTGACATAGGATAGTTTTATTGAAATTAGCATTTTCACCAGGCCCGTGCAGTCATTGTCAACTAGACTGGACGGGCCTTAAACACTGATTACCGCTATCTCGTTGATAATAAATTACGTGTGTCACACGTGAGTTTTCTAGATAATCAAAAAAAGCATGTGAAAAGCATGCACGCATGTACAAACTTAAAAGTATATTCAAATGCAAATATCAACACATTACTAAATGTATTTAACAAATAATGTAATGAACTGTGTATGCATATTAAAAAAAGGGAAAATATAAGATTTCTGAGGTTTTCATGTTACAAAATCATAAGTTTTGGTAAAGATAATATATTCATGGTTATTCAACTACTTTTAAAGACATTCTAATACACTTGCTATCACGTCATAAATGCATCTTTTAAAATATAAACTAAGACGACATGCAAACACTGCATTTCTGTTGGCGTGTTATATTCTGCTATTGCTTTGACCGTTGTTTATTCTCTATTCCCTTTTCCGAAAACCTGCAAGCTACATGACACATCCTTAGATCATGATCAGCCGATAGCCAATGTGACCTCCCATGTGTTCATGTACCTTGAATCGATTAAAGGGAGATTAGATAAAAACATTCTGATAAAAATTTCCTTAAATTCATCATATTAAGGAAACACATTTTTTATTAAACTAAGGGAAAAAACCACAAGTTACTGAAACTCCCAAACTCCTTTGCGACACCCTCCCCAACCCATTCTGACGCTATGGTAATATCTATGACGTCACGCTATTGTTGATGTAGCATTGCTCTTCTTCACACGCTTGACGTATCTCGCTCTTTACAAATATGGAAACTCTTGATTCTCCGAAAAGGCGCTCTAACCTGGGAAATGGGGACTTCCCTGGAAGAATTCCTGGTAAACCAAGGGGAGGAATTGGTCGCGGAATGTGTTGGCTTGGTTCCGATGGAGGTTCGAACTCGGAAAGGGGTGGAGGGGAAGGTCAGGAGTTCAGAAGGGACATTGGGAGAGGGTTCGCCTGTGAGACTTTGCTGAAGCAAATCAACGTAGGCAAGTACAAGCAGATTTGGAGAGACTATAATCTTCTAATTCCACCTGTCATCCCAAACGAGTATGTGGAGGTGTGCACCCGACAAGATGGGGTGACCGAGAAGGTTCTAGGGCGAGGAGGGTACGGGTTCGTGCTTGAGGCGCTCCTCATCTACCCGAGAGGACAAGTGAAAGAGGTGGTCCTCAAGGAATCTCACAGAAAGGACATGCTGGAACAAATGTTGGAAGAGGCGCGAATATGTATGTATCTTGAACGTACAGGATATGTTCCTATTTGTTTTGGACTCACTCCCAGTCCGACGGAGAAAGGCGTGTTCAGGATCATACAGGAATGTATTGGTCGGGGGTTGACTCTGCATGTGGCGTTCGGGGGACTCGTTCCTGGCAGCGACTACATACAGTGGCTTGATATTGCGTGTCAGCTGGCAGAGGGACTTTATAAAATACACCTACTGGATGTGCTTATCAATGATATAAAAGAAGACAACATCCTTGTAGACTTTTCCGATCAACGAGCTATGATCAAGTACTGTGATTTCGGACTCAGTTCCTACAAGAAAGGAGTTGGATATAGAAACATCAACAGGCTAAGGAGTCCTCATCTAGCTCCAGAACATGGTGGACCTGCCGTCGTCATGACAACCAAGGCAAGTGATATTTTCAGTCTGGGTAGGTTGATAAGGAACATCTTCATCACCACCAAAGTTCCGGAACTTATTCCGATTGTGAAGAAGACGAGAGATTTCGAGCCTACGAGAAGATGCTCGGCAAGCGAGGCTCTGCGTGATCTGAGCAGTGTGAGCCTTCAGTATATCAGAAAAAGGAGACTCGAGTTGCAGAGAGAAGTTTCATCTTCGTCTTCAACTACGTCGTTATCCGCATCTTCAACATTTTCATTGTCCTCAACATCTGCAGGATCTTCAGCAAATGTCGACAACATCCTCCCCTCATCAGAATCTGTGTCAGTGCAATCTTCACCTCGATCTCCTGCTGAATCTTCAGCTCCAAAATCTCCAGAGCAGTCTCTACGTGTACCAACTGAGAAAACATCTGCATCGGCGACATCTTCACGTCAATCTTTATCTGGACCACGTGAACCATCTGCAGACCACTGTCCATTAGTCCCAGCTCTACCTGAAGATTCACCTGCCTCTGTTAGCATCACATCAGCTATCTCGACATCTAAAACTTCAACTCACCCCGTAACACTTGCAACTTCTGGACTGCCAGACTCAACAGATATGTCACCATCAGTTGACATCAGCGTATCGTCTTCTTATCACACAGCTACTGCTAGCTCCATTGCAGAAAACGGAAGTCCGTTTGTTGGCTCACAAATCAAATCAGACAAGACATCATCTACTTATCTCCCTACGCTGATGTCCTACGAGCGACCTACCTTGTCCTCTTCAGTTGTTGATCCATCGGTTGATCCATCAACTCGGTTCTACACCAGAGAGTCGCGTCCTGAACTCGTGATGTCTGATCTGGGATCTCTGGATGATGTGGACCCGGGCGGATCCATTACAATTATTCCCATAGTCCGATTGGAGGATATCTCGTTTGGAGGACTGGAGCTGGACAAAACAACAGCAGGGTCAACCATGACATCACAGGCTGATGAGAGCTCTGCAAACCGTCCAAACTCTCCAAGTTTTATGGACAAAGTAGCTGGCGCTGTGTCCCGTGCTATGCAGTTATGCATCAGCTTCTTCAAGCCATAAATCATTTGACTTTAATATCCTGTATTGTGTGTCTCTTTCGATCTAGTATCAGTTTTCTTCTGAGCCGTTACTGCCAGCCTACTCTAATTTCCTTCTAATATCACTTGGCAATAAGTATCACACTAATTTAATTTATAAATGTATGACCTGTTTTCGCCCTCTGTTTTTATTCAGAACCAAATTGATTTTAATAGAGTGTAATGATGACAGGCACGATTTTGTCCTTTTTAAAGAAAATATTGAAATTTATTCAAATTAATTTAAATTAATGTTTCTTTACATAGAGGGAGCTTTGTTTGATAAATAATATATTATATATATTTCTTTTGAAAACATATATTATAATGCTACTGTTAATCAATGTTGATTATCTATTTAAAATATTACTGTAATAAACAGTACATATTGATCATATATTTGTTGGAGTTTTCTTTGTATCATGTTTTTACAGGGACTGTAGCATGTTTTTTGGGTTGAAGGAAGGGGCGTCGAGAAAAAAAAATTTAATTATTCCGATTTGCAAGACAACGTTTTTTAATCAAAAGAAACAGATAATCTGAGATATGTTACATAGTTATGAGATATTTAAACCTCGTAAGATAAACCACTTGGCAATTACTATGAGGAAATATAAATAATCAAAACGTTCTACTTCACATTTAATCGACAGTTGTTTCTTTTAAATGAAGCATCAATATGCGCAAATCATTTTCAGACAACTTTTGAATGACTCAAAGATAAATTCAAAGGACACATTGACTCTATTAACAAGAATTTTAAAATACAAAGGCTCAGATGACAACACTTTAATTGTGAATGAAATTATTCTTTTTAAAACATCATGTCTTTCAGACCCATTAAGATTGTAGATATGAGCAAACTATCAACCAGACGTTCATGTTTCTTCTTTTTCTCCATTTTATTGTACGATGTGTAGTTGTC
The DNA here is from genome assembly GCA_921293015.1 of Phorcus lineatus. Lineage (NCBI taxonomy): Eukaryota > Metazoa > Mollusca > Gastropoda > Trochida > Trochidae > Phorcus > Phorcus lineatus. The sequence continues at coordinate 9,597,866 of OV121094.1, read as the reverse complement.
AATTCGTAAATATATTCTATATATAGCACCTCACATTTCATCTTTCAAAAAAAGAGAATGTTTTTGGAAGTTCATGCAAATGTGGAAGTGTACAAAATAAAATATCCTCTACGTAGACTTACAGTAGCAAAACTTGTGCAACCAATGTTGCAAAATTTATATTGGAATATAAATCTGAATTTATATCTGAAGCGTCCTTAAAATGATTACCACCAACTAAGAGTAACTATTTACCTTTCATCTAATTTGCTAATTTGCTAATCTTGCTTTAAACCAAGTATGTGAAAGTCTATTTTCATTTTGTAGAAACTATTTATAACCTTAGCCTTTCTTAAAACGAAAAAACCTTTATAGTTTAGTAACAGTAGTCGGGTAAACTAGCACCTAATCATGACATCATAAAAAAGACAAAAGAAAAATTCAAAACTTTTATTTAACGTGAAAACATAAAAAAAATATTGCAAGACATATGATATTTTTATATCACCGTTTGTGCAGAGTGCAAAATTGTTGTGCTCTTTCGGATCAAGACCATGGGATTCGAACCCATACCTTAGTATAAGGCTAAATGACTGGCACTGAATATCTGTTATAAAACAACAGTTTAACGATCAGAGTAATTTTCAATTTTGAAATATTGTTATCATATTTCATTCCTCTTCTACATTGCAATATACAAATTTGTATTCAACTTAACATTTATCAGTAGGGAATTGTTCTTTAAGACGATATCAGATTGCAGCATGAAATACCATTGTTTAACTTTCGTCTTCGGGAACTTTTGGAACTATGATTCATTCTAATAATTTTACTTTACTAAATGAATTCAAATAAAGAATGGATTCTTTTTAAAAAAAGATGTATGAATGATATTTTAATTGAGAAATGAAAGGGTCACTTATGTGTTTTTTTACGATGTTCTTTCGTTTTATACCTTATATAAGATACTGAATTGAATTCAACCATCTCGCTGGGCGTGAACTTTCTCCCTACTTGCCAAATAGAAAACATTAATCAACAACAACTGTAAATATTTGCAGCAGACGAATTAGTTTCGTGATCACGTTAATAACATTTTATGAGCGCATCCCTCAGTTTCAATGATCCAATCAGTTTTCATGTCACGATTGTAGTAAAGGAGTTCTCTCCCTTGAATTGCATCTACCGTTCGTCGTCATGAAGTGCTTAGCCCATTTATGAACGTGCGTGTACATTTTTCCAGTTTTGACGTTTACAGATAACCGCCCTTGACCGCTGGCCACGTCCCGCTTGGCGTCAATGGAAGCGTACAGGCGTTCAGAAACAGGCTTTAAAGCATAGGAAAATCGTATTTTTAAAAAATGATAAAAAGGACTTAAATTTGATTAATCATCCCTATCTATCAATCATTTCCCTCCAATTCATAACTTAATCATCATTATCTGTAGCAGACAGAACGAGAAATGTAGGTTGGTATTGCTAAGTAGGTCCTTTTACAAATAACCATGGAAATGGGACGCTGAATTTAGACATCTTAACATTTATAAACTCAAAGAGTTGACAAAATGATCTATTTTACTGAGGTTTTAAATCGCATTCAAATGTGATTTAACTTAAATATTAGACTATCGTAACTATCAGCGTCGAGAACTAACGTATATGTCATAATATTTCGAATCTTGCAGTTTGAAATTGAGTAAAATGTTAATTGTATATAATTTGTAATTCCTCAGAAAACGTACTACTGCATGCGTCCATATTGAATTTCTTATTTCACTATGATGAAAACTAAGACATGATGTAAATTGTATGATGAATTTTGACATTTTGACTTCTTAATTTAACAAATAAATGGTCTAAACAATTATTCTCTATTTCCATTTATCTGCGTACCGTTTAGTTATGTCTTGCAATAAAAAAACTGGTAAGGATTAACCGAAGTGAATTCACCTGTTTGCAACTAGTGCAGACACCGGTGCAGTTTCATTCTTGACACATGAAATAACTATGTAAACATTGCCACCGTGAGTCTGAAAATACTAACAAAAATTCAATGTCAGTAAATGATGTTTATAAGTTTCAATGATCAGCATCACATGTGAAAATAAACTCTCAGTTACTGTTTGAAATACTCTTGAATAACCCGACCGATTGGGAACGACTTTCTACATTTTGAGTAGTAAAGTTCACTCTTTTTGAGATCAAAATCTGGAAGCCTTCTGAAAGATGCTTGCCATATCGGCTACGTCCCGCCATGTTGTTTTGACTTAACTTTGTCTGCAGTAGAGAACTGTTCTACACGCAGTCAGGTTTGGGTGCATTACTACACTGAATTTCAGTGCAGTACCACCAATGGTTCTAACTAGTTCCAGCCGACGCTCGCAGGTTTCAACGCAATGCATAGCCACAATGGTGTTGCGGTTTCAACGCAATGCATAGCCACAATGGTGTTGCGGGCTTTCTCCCTCCAATAATACTAGTAGCTGCAATATAAGTGAAATACTCATGAAAGCGGCGTTAATCCCCATATCAACCCACCTCACCTCGACATGTTGTTTGAGAGACATTGCCATAAAACAAAGCACTGTACTTTCACTAATTTTACATTATAATGATGATAGAATATTCACACATTTACGAATGATTTATGATACCGTAGTAAGGATTTTACGCTCGAAGTGCCGATGAATGTCTTCATTTTTCATCCTTGATTTATTTTGATGTGCGATAATTCAGTGGTAAATTGCGAATGAACCAAAGTATTTCCCCAGTAACATGTTTCAAGCGGGGTTTGTTATAATCATGGACTAATATCATACTCGTGTGAACGGAAATTCCTCCTTGATTTTGTTTCCACAAAACACCCAAAAGGACTGTCCTTTTAAAACTCAAATTTGCTTTGTAATTAAAACTTGAATCGCATGTTAATGTATTACCATATTAATGTCAATTAAATCAGCCTATGAAATGCCATATAATATTCCTATTAGTGTAGATCAAAACAGCCTATGAAAAGAGTAAATTTTCATCTTTCAGAATCTGAATCAGAATGGATGTAAAATGCGCAAATTGTACATTGTATATAAAGAAATATGTATTTCTCATGGCTCGAGCTTGCGTAAGTCCGAGTCTATGAAATCATCGCTATCTATTACTAGATTTTTACTAATTAGACAAGAATGCATGAACTTAGGATGAAGTCATTTTACGGACGCTTCAACCGGTGCGAACGATTCTGCAATATGTAATACGCGTAATACTTGAATTTAGAAGCGAGAAGTTAAAGTTCAAGAAATCAGCTGAATATGACCAAATTTGAACAAATCGCTGGATGTCATTTCGACTTTACACTGTCAAGGTGATTACATGATATATGCCTTTTCAGAAGTATGAGTTACAAAGTATATCTATTGTTGAAATTCATTATATTTATCATCTAGATTTTTTAAAAAAAGCTTATGCACTTTTGCCGCTTAGACAGTAGGAATACAATACCTGCAGCCCATGCTTGAATTTATAATGTTTGACATAATATGTTATGTGAAAATTAAATATTTGAAAAAATCCCTTTTTAAAACACATTCAACGACCAAAAGGCAATCTTAATAAACGAAGATAGACGTCTAGATTATGATTAGTTGTACTAAAATAATAGACAAATATCATACAATAAGTAGGCGAGGCAGTTTATTCTAATTCATATTTTAAAGGAAGAGTGAACTCGAAATAAGAATTATTTAGTAAGCAAAAAGTTGACATTCGGGGTTGTTGCATTTCTCGATATTGAAGATAGAAGAAAAGAAGTAATTGTAATTCTAGAGTAACATATTACACTTTTGATTCTAATGTTTTACGTGATTTTTTGTTTATACATATAGCTGCTAAAAGGCGAACTTAGCTTGGATTTGTTCTCTTAGATATCTGGGGTCATTTCCTTATTTCAAAGTTATTACAAAAACAAAAACAGACTTCGAGTTTCGTAAGAATGTATGTAACGTCCAAAAACTTTATTCTTTATTGTTAGTTTAACCCGATTCATCACTACAAAGACCCTCGTTTTTATTCTTGGATAAACTTTACGACTAGCGAATTCGTTAGTTTCGGGTAGTTTCAATTTACTCTTTTAATAAAATAACATCAACGTGAAGAAAATAAGGTATGGTCGATGGCGCCATGAGATATTCGTGACGTCATAGCGACTGTTGCGTCATGAATTTGTTACAAAGGAACAATCGAGACAAATTTTAAGAATATGACACTTTAAATACAGATTTATGCATTATGGAACTTCTTATAAAGATTTTGTAAGCAAACGCCAATTTAACTTAAAATCCCAGACTCCTTTGCGACCTGTGACCAAGACCATTCTGACGCCATAGTTATGTCTATGACGTCACGCCATTGTTGATGTAGCTTCGCTCTTCTTCACACGCTTGACGTATCTCGCTTTTTATAAATATGGAAAGTCTTGATTCTCCGAGGTGTCGCTTTAATCTTGGAAACGGGGACTTCCTTGGAAGCATTTCTGGTAAACCAGGGGTAGGAATTGGTGGCGGAATGTGCTGGCTTGGTTCCGATGGAGGTTCGAACTCGGAAAGAGGGGGAGGGGAAGGTCGGGAATCCAGAAGGGACACTGGGGGAGGGTTCGCCTGTGAGACTTTGCTAAAGCAAATCAACGGAGAAATGTACAAGAAGATTTGGAGGGATTATAATCTTCTAATTCCACCTGTCATTCCGAACGAGTATGTGGAGGTGTGCACCCGACAAGATGGGGTGACCGAGAAAGTTCTAGGGCGAGGAGGGTACGGGTTCGTGCTTGAGGCGCTCCTCATCTACCCGAGAGGACAAGTGAAGGAGGTGGTCCTCAAGGAATCCCACAGAAAGGACATGCTGGAACAAATGTTGGAAGAGACGCGAATATGCATGTATCTTGAACGTACAGGATATGTTCCTATTTGTTTTGGACTCACTCCCAGTCCGACGGAGAAAGGCGTGTTCAGGATCATACAGGAATGTATTGGTCGGGGGTTGACTCTGCATGTGGCGTTCGGGGGACTCGTTCCTGGCAGCGACTACATACAGTGGCTTGATATTGCGTGTCAGCTTGCAGAGGGACTGTATAAAATACACCTACTGGATGTGCTTATCAATGATATAAAAGAAGACAACATCCTTGTAGACTTTTCCGATCAACGAGCTATGATCAAGTACTGTGATTTCGGACTCAGTTCCTACAAGAAAGGAGTTGGATATAGAAACATCAACAGGCTCAGGAGTCCTCATCTAGCACCCGAACATGGTGGACCGACCGTCGTCATGACAACCAAGGCAAGTGATGTTTTCAGTCTGGGAAGGTTGATAAGGAACATCTACATCAACACCAAAGTTCCGGAACTTATTCCGATTGTGAAGAAGACGAGAGCTTTCGAGCCCACGAGAAGATGCTCGGCAAGCGAGGCTCTGCGTGATCTGAGCAGTGTGAGCCTTCAGTATATCAGAAAAAGGAGACTCGAGCTACAGAGTGAGGTTTCAGCATCGTCTTCAACTACGTCGTTATCCGCATCTTCAACATCTTCATTGTCCTCAACATCTGCAGGATCTTCATCACATGTCGACAACAGCCTCCCCTCAACAAAAGCTGTGTCAGTGCAATCTTCACCTCTATCTCCTGCTGCATCTTCAGCTCCAAAGTCTCCAGGGCAGTGTCCACAGGTACCAACCCTTCCTGAAGATCCACCTGCCTCTACTTGTATGGCAGCAGCTATCTCAACATTTAAATCATCTCACCCCGAAATTCCTGCAAGTGCTGGACTGCCAGACTCAACAGATATGTCACCATCAGTTGACATCAGTGTATCGTCTTCTTATCACACAGCTACTGCTAGCTCCATTGCAGAAAACGGAAGTCCGTTTGTTGGCTCACAAATCAAATCAGACAAGACATCATCTGCTTATCTCCCTACGCTGATGTCCTACGAGCGACCTACCTTGTCCTCTTCAGCTGTTGATCCATCGGTTGATCCAACAACTCGGTTCTACACCAGAGAGTCGCGTCCTGAACTCGTGATGTCTGATCTGGGATCTCTGGATGATGTGGACCCGGGCGGATCCATTACAATTATTCCTGTCGTCCGATTGGAGGATATCTCGTTTGGGAGAATGGAGCTAGACGAAACAACAGCAGGGTCAGCCATGACATCACAGGCTGATGAGAGCTCTGCAAACCGTCCAAACTCTCCAAGTTTCATGGACAAAGTAGCTGGCGCTGTGTCCCGTGCTATGCAGTTCTGCATCAGCTTCTTCAAGCCATAAATGATTTGACTTTAATATCCTGCATTGTGTTTCTCTTTCGATCTAGAATCATTTTTCTTCTGAGCCGTTACTGCCAGCCTACTCTAATTTCCCTTATCATTTGGCAATAAGTATCACACTAATTTGAATTCATAAACGTGAGACCTGTTTTCGCCTCTGTTTTAATTCAGAACCAAATTGACTTTAATAGTGTAATGATGACAGGCACGATTTTGTCCTTTTTAAAGAAAATATTGAAATTTATTCAAATTAATTTAAAATAATGCTTCTTTACATAGAGGGAGCTTCGTTTGATAAATAATATATTATAATATATTTCTTTTGAAAACATATATTATAATGCTACTGTTAATCAATGTTGATTATCTGTTTATAATATTAATGTAATAAACGATATATATTGATCATAAATTTGTTGGAGTTTTTATGTATCTTTTTTTTTAAAAGAGGCAGTAGCATGTTTATGGGGATGAAGGAAGGGGCGCGTCGAGAAAACAAAATAAAGATTTAAATTTTCAATACAACGTTTTTTAATCAAAAGAAACAATTCTTAAACGAACACTACATTTTCAGTTAAACTACGGAAATCAATTTCCCTTTCTGAGATGATCAAAAGCAGCATTTTTCGCGTTTACTTGATACAACTTTTCTACAGCTATGGATAATCTTATATATGTTATGATATAGTTATGAGATAATTTGAACCTCGGAAGATAATCAAAACTTTCTACTTCGCCTTTATTAGACAGTTGTTTCTTTTAAATGTAGGATCAAATTGCGCAAATTATTTTCAGACAACTTTTGAATGACCCGGAGATAAAAATCAAAGGAAACATTGAATCTATTTACAAGGTTTTTTAAGATACAAAGGCCAAGATGAAAACCACGTGATTATGAATGTTATCATTCTTTTTGACAAATAACGTCTTCCAGAATCAACGTTAAGAAACTATCAACCAAACGTTCATGTTTTGATTTCTCTCCATTCTTGTACGATGTGTAGATGCTAATTCGTAAATATATTTTATATTTCATCTATATTACATCTTTTAAAAATCGTAATTATTGGAAATTCATGCCAATTCAGTGTTAGTGTTGTACAAAATAAAATATCCTCCATGTAGAGTAATGGTTGCAAAACTTAACCAATGTGCAATATATATCTGAATATTCAGATGTTGAGAAGATCATACATTGACTGAAGCGTTCTTAAAATGACCAGCATCAACTAAGAGTGACTGTTTACCTTTCATCTAATTTGCCTTAAACCGACCACGTGAAAATTCATTTTCATTTTGTAGAAACTATTCATAATCTTAGACTTTCTTAATACGAATAATGTGATATTATATTTTAACGTTAGTCGGTAAGAAAGTAATCGTGATATCAAAAATTATTACGCATATGGGAAGATGGACACAGGGTAGTATTTTTCCTGTGAGTTGCATATTTTCATTTCATAGATATAAAGTAGCGCCGAAATATATGAATTTAATGCCACAAAGTAAACAAGTGTAACACTGTTTAAAAAATGTATTTATGTACAATGTATCATAATAATGATTAATGAAATTGATCAAATGGATTCTTTATGGCAAAGTATATATAAATGAAACTTAAACTGATAAATAAGAAGGTCACTTATGTGTTTTTACGATGTCCTATCGTCATCTACCTTATATAAGATATTGATTTGAATTCAACCATCTCGCTCGTCGTGCAGTTTATTCCGAATTGCCAAATAGAAATCAATAATTATCAACAAATCTTAACAGCAGACAAATTCGCACATTCCATTTGCATGAATATTAGTCATATGTGGTATTTACCTAGATTTGTCTTTCTGCCTGCTTGAGATAAGTTTTAAAAAACACGTTTGATTGAATTGCAGTCCATAGCCGCGATACACTATGTAAATGTTATTGTCCTTTTTCAAAAAAAGACCACAACAAGACAAAAACCTACGTTTTGTCATGATGTTGAACCGATTGATATCAAGTCTTAAAAAATAGCAACGTTCAGTAGATATTGAAAAAATAACATCATAACCACGTTTGGCATCATTGGTCATTGTACTCCACAGAGGTAGCTCAGTCATTAATTCCTATACAACGTAGGTTCTAAAACGAGCTCTTCTCTGGCTTCTGGCAGGTTTCCCTAGTGGCAAACTATTGCAGCTAAAACTACCTTGCAATATTTCAGCCAATGAAAACACCGCATGCATGGATTACGTATTTGTTGTCACACAACAAAGCATATGGGGGCGTTGCACTCATAACACGAATGTAAACTGGTTGGCGGCAAGGTTTAAATAAGCCAGTGATAATGACTGGAGAAGTTAAAATCCATGCTGGGAAAGATCACTCATTTAGATTCATCAAATACTTCCGACATAAGGATGATAATCTGCAGCTTGGAGGTTATTTTCCAAAATTGCAATTGACTTTATATCTCGTCGGCCATTTGACATTGTCTGGTTTTCGATCACAAGTTCACCCCTTAAAGAGGTTCGTACCAATTAACAAAATAAATGAAAAATTGCTGTAAATTTGAAACCAAAACAATGAATGGTAACTTTCGGAAATAGTATTTCTCAGAAGAATAACCGCATTGTTACCCTTTTTCATATGCTACTATAACAAAAGCCTTGTTTTCACTGAAAAAACTTTTCATCTATGTGATACCCGAACGCTGCTAATCCGGTTTAAGGCTTATCGTAGCATATTTTACTTATTGAAATGTAGATAGTTAACATGTGAATAGATTTAATTGTGTGTTTGTGAAGGGGGTGAGAGGGGAGGCGTGTGTGTGTTTTTATGGGTGTTAAAGGGGGAACACGGTCGATTTTAATCAGATCAAAATGGTGTTTGTGCACACTTATTTATTAGGGGGATTTATCCACTAGGGGGACTCACCCTCGGGGTCACGGTTGACTTTTTAAACAATCTCCAAAAAGAGGGGGGGGGGGGGGGGGTAACCCACTGAAATCACACTATGAAATGAATAAAATATAACTGCTCAATCAGAATCAGAATAAATATGAAAATATGCAATTCATACATTGCATCCAGTGCAAGATCTATTTCTCATGGATCGAGATTTTGTTAGTTCTAGTTTGAACGTAATTTGCCAAGTTTGCATGAATGTGGATGTAGTTATTTTACGGACGCTTCGATAGGTAGAAACGCTTCCGCGTGTAATGGTTGCGGAGGCGAGCAAGTGCGAGTTCAAGAAATCGCTGGATGTTATTTTGCCTTTTAAAAAATTATAGAGTTTAGCAAGGATGGAACGTCCAAATGTTTTATTTTTTATTGTAAGATAAAAACCCTATTCATCACTACAAAGACCACCGTTTGATAAGTACAACCATAAATTATTTGTACAGCTTATTGAATATTTTAATGCAGGAAAAGTAAATTGTAAACAATATATATTTTACTCTTGCGGGTAACTTCTCTTTTTGGGGACAATTTTATGACTGTTGAATTTGTCAACTTCGAGTAGCTTTAATGCTCTCTTTAACGTTTTAATAGACTAACATCAAGAAACATTTAAGAAAATAAGGTTGGTTCCATGTCGCCATGAGATATTCGTGACGTCATTGCGACTGCGTCATGATGATCAAGCGAGACAAATTGAAGGGGTGAGTGCTAAAAGGTGCCAAAGTGCACTTTGGCCTTTTTTGTATTTGTTTCTATTTTAAAAGCCTTGAAAGAGTATCGTTAACGTTATCTAAACACTAAACACTTTTTGATACATAACAGATTTAAAAAAATTAAAAGGGCCAAACTCCAGTGCAAAAAAGGCCATCATGAATTTGGCCCTTTTTGTTCTCCATACCCTGTCTGAAGAGGAAGCACATGAGAGTTGGATGCTTGACATGTCTGAGGTAATTCTACAAGGTATCACACGGAAACAATTGCGCCGTATTCAACACCACTCTGGTGACACGGATATAACAGACAACAGAGGCCATCGTGGGAAACGTGCGCATATGGCTACAGACAACCATATTGTAGAACAAAAGAAGAACTTTATCTCAAAATTTCCCAGGTCTCTCATCTTATTTCTCTCGTAAGCAGAATCAAAATAAACAATATCTTCATCCAGATTTTTAGCCCAAGGAGCATGTGGGTTATGTTTCTGGAAGAACATGACAAACATAGAAAACAAGTTGAAAATACAAAGCAATATAAAAGCAAGTAAAATCTCTGGCTGTTTAGAAAAATCTTCAACACACATTTCAACCTTGGTTTTGGGTACCCAAGGTCTGACACTTGCGAAGTGTGTGATGCCTTTCAAATCAAACTATCAGACCAAACAGCTAAATACTTAAGGCCCAGCTTAGCATATTCTTCGAGGCGAAGAGATCATGAAAGCGCCCAGGAATCATGGAAGGAAGAAAATAGAAGTGGAAATGCTTTAAGTTGTATCGATGCTACAGACATGTACAGTATTGATTACCAGCAGAATTTTCCAATGTTTCTAATTTTCGATGTTGCTAGAGATATTCGTGACGTCATTGCGACTGTTGCGTCATGAGTTCGTGCCTCGACAACATATGATCAAGCAAGACAAATTGAAGGCGCAGGTCCTAAAAGGCGCCAAAGTGCACTTTGGCCCTTTTTGTAATTTTTTCTGTTTTTAAAAACCTTGAACGAGTATTGTTAACATAATCTAAACATCAAAAAAGAAATGATAAATACTTTTTGAAACCTACGAAGATTGTGATGCCTTTCAAATCAAACTATCAGACCCAAGAGCTCAAAACACCGAAATTAAGGTTCAGCTTGAACATCATCTTAACCTTGCTGAAGAGGCATGTTCTTCGGGGCGAAGAGATCGCGAAAACGCCCAGGAATCATGGAAGGAAGAAAATAGAAGTGGAAATGCTTTTAGTTGCACCGATGCTACAGACATGTTTAGTATCGACTACAAGCAGAATATTGTAATTCCTGATTTGACTCATGGGCAAATATATTATCAACGACAACTGTATATGAACAATTTCACGTACATAACCATGTAAGCAGTGGAGCAGCAATATACTAATATAGCGAATGTGATGCAAAACGAGAAGGGTCTGAGGTACGCTCCTTGGTATCCAACACCTTGCTTACAAAATCAACTGGAGCCAAGAAATGTATCATTTTCAGTGATGGTTGAAATGGACAAAACCGAAACAAAATCATGAGATGACTTATGAACCTGACAAAGAAAGACAAGATTTTCAAACATATAGATCACAAAATACTACTTCCAGGTCATACTGAGATGCCTAAGGACACCAACGGAGGTCATGTTGAAGCTCGCCAGCTCGCCAGAAGTATCTAATTCCAAGTGACAACGATACAATCATTGGTAATGCAAGACTTATCAACAAATTCACTGCCATATACCCAGACAGGGATAGATTCAAGGATTATGACAGCTTTGCCAAGTACGTTGATAAAAATGGCATTAAATTATGATTTCAAAGATGAGGTTGTTCAGCTTTGGCCAGTCTGATGTATTCATGTGTTACATCTGTTTGTCATCCAGGAGATCTGGATGAAAGAAACCCTCTCTCAACAGGAGCCTTGGACAAGATGTTAATGTTTGAAAAGAAACAATGCTGAAGTTCCCCTGCAAAGAAGTACACCAGTAAACTGCCATTGAAGGTCAAGTGGGACGATCTCCAAAGGTATCAAAGTTGCTACCACAAGAATACAGAAGTTTCTACAACAATTTGCCATGCACTGAGAGTGCAGTGGTGCGAGATGATAACGAGTCTGACTTAGAATATGACTACCCAAATGGACTATTACACAACGTTGAGACAAAACTGGATTCTAATACCAACTTAATTTCAAAAGTATTTGTAAACACTGTTATTGGTTTGACTGGAAAGTCATGTAGTACTGACACTGGCAGCAAGTTCTCTATTTAAAACTGATGTCAGAGAATCTCCTTTAGAGAAGTTTTAACAACATTAGTATTTAATATCTTTTCGGGAAAAGTTATTTTGAAATTGTACATGTTAATTGCAAATCTCATTTCTCCAATGATCATTTTCATTCTACAAATTTTTGAGTGTTCAAAAGAATTTGATTTTTAATTTTTTTTCTAAATATCAAGTTCTTGTTTCTTATGGATTTAAACATAAGTTTTACATCTGATTAATCATCTTTTTTATAAAACACAGTTAAGGTGATGAATGTTGATAATATTCAGTTATTCACTGTTCGTTGTGAAATAAACAGTTTCTTTGAATTTTGTGTTACTTTTAGTCCTTTTTCAAAAGAGAGTAAGTCCAATAGATCTCGTCCACCTCACGAACCCGCACATACACACATATGCGGACATGCATGCGCACTGGTATAATTATTTTCCTAAATTTGTTCTTTTATTATCGTTCTGAAAGTTAGACTACAGGGTACTTGGTCAAAGAAATTTGTGATAGCAAATAGGGCCAAAGAACAGCATTACTAGGTAATATATAGCAAGCTTTTGTACAACAACACTTTTGATTTTCTATTTTGAAAAAAAAATGAAATATGGAAAGAACTCGTAATATCCCTAAGATAGAGATTGGAAATATGTTTTTCAGTTTAAAGCATTTTTCTCAAATCTCAAAAATCCGAGATAGGTCCTTCTTGCACTGACCCCATTCAATTATATAAGTATAACATTTTAACTAAGGCTTTATTTAATTTAAAACAACTTATCAAAAATATGTCTGCAAAATCCTATGTAACTATAAATCCCAAAACTAAAAACTCCTTTGCGACCTGTGACCAAGACTATTCTGACGCCATGGTTATGTCTATGACGTCACGCCATTGTTGATGTAGCTTTGCTCTTCTTCACACACTTGACGTATCTTTACAAATATGGAAACTCTTGAGTATCCGAGAAGTTGCTCTAACCTTGGAAATGGTGACTTCCCTGAAATAATTCCTTGTAAACCAAGGGGAGGAGTTCGTCGCGGAATGTGTTGGCTTGGGTCAGATGGAGGTTCGAACTTGGAAAGGGGTGGAGGGGAAGGTCGGAGTCCAGAAGGGACATTGGGAGAGGTTTCGCCTGTGAGACTTTGCTGAAGCAAATCAACAGAGACAAGTACAAGAAGATTTGGAGAGACTATAATCTTCTAATTCCACCCGTCATCCCGAACGGGTATGTGGAGGTGTGTACCCGACAAGTTGGGGTGACCGAGATGGTTCTAGGGCGAGGAGGGTAACGGTTCGCGCTTGAGGCGATCTTCATCTACCCGAGAGGACAAGTGAAAGAGGTGGTCCTCAAGGAAAGAACATGTTGGAACAAGTGTTGGAAGAGGCGCGGATATGTATGTATCTTGAACGTACAGGATATGTTCCTATTTGTTTTGGACTCTCTCCCAGTCCGACGGAGGAAGGCGTGTTCAGGATCATACCATAGTGTATTGGTCGGGGGTTGACTCTGCATGTGGCGTTCGGGGGACTTGTTCCTGGCAGCAACTACAGTTCGTACGAAATAACAAGAGAAATTAAATGTTTTGTTACATTTTTAAACAAAGATACCTTACAAGTTTTAAAACGTATTTTATACACATTATTTAATTTACATATACATCGTCTGCTAAGTAGTTGTACAGTGTAGATTGTAAACAAACATGGCTTCTTCTAACATGCAACCTATAAAAGTGAATGACAGAGTGAAAATTGACGGTTGTTTTCTTGGAAGAGTGACAAACATTCTACAGCCTTTAGGCACGTTCAATGTTTTCATGGTACAAACGGACATGGGAGAAAAACAGGTACCAAGGTATCGTCTAAAACTATCGTCATCTACGGCTCCACTACAATCACAGAATATGCCCCAATATGTCATTGATGAACTCTTAACTCATGATTTTTTAGACCCTTTTGTTCCTGATTTTTCACCAAAGTTAGATGAGACAAAAAGATTTGTTCATGTGAACGATGCTTGTATCGGCACTTTCCTTCAGTAAAATGAAAATGAAAACATTTTGAAGAAAACAAATCAGGATTTGAAAACTGTAAAATTGTACCTCGGTCAAGAGCTAAATGAAGGTAGGCCTATAGCAACCACTTCCCCCATTTGAACTATGTCCTTTCCTCAGCAAATTCTTTATCCATGTCAAAAAAGTTGATGGGTCTGAATATGAACCAAATACATTAGCTGGAAACGTTCAAGTCTAAGTAGGCATCTCAAACAGAACAATTACGAATCAAGGAATCCCAAGAATTTTCAAAAGATATTATGATATCAAAAAGTAAAGCACTCAAAAAGCAAGGAAAGGGTAACTTACCAAATCGAGCCGAGCCCATTCCGAATGAGGAAATACAAGTTCTGTGGAATAACACAGTGCATTTTGGTTTGAGATCAATTGCTCCTCATAGACGTATGAATTGGGGTGATGTTACCATGAAGCGGGATTCCGGCAATCAAGAATATCTAGAATATTGTGAACGCCCGCACTGTGTCCGACCTAACAGCTGTCCGTGACGTCACACTAAAGGTTTGGGGCCAGCCTGACACTCCGACACATGTCCAGTTGAATTGTATAAACGCTATAGTTCACTGAGACAAAGTAATTTTTAGGGTGCTGATCACCCTTTCTACTTGGCTACAAACACTACTGGTCAGCAGAGGTCCGGCGAAGCCTGGTTTAAACGGCAACCAGTAGGAAAAAATAAATTAGGTGGTCTTATGAAGAAAATGGTAAGCAAAGCTAACCTGTCGAGTGACAAAAAAATCACAAATCACAGTGCAAGGAAACACATGATTCAGTCTCCCTCCAGTCAGCGTGTTCCCCCCCCCCCCCCCCCCCCCCCCACACACACACAAATTATGCAACTCTGGCCACAAAAACATTGCTTCACTAAATGCATACTCCAAAATCACTAATTCTCAACATCAGCAAATCGGTAAATTTTGTCACATACAAACCAATCTTCAAATTGACATCGTTGGCCCAATCAAACTATGGAAAACCACAGGAATCCAATTTCACTTCAACACAACTTTCATCCCAGACGTCCTTCCATTCGTTTCCAATACAGTCAACCTTTGCAGGGCCAATCAATGGCGGTACGTTCAATGTCCATATCATTAACACAGGATCCGACAGACTAGAAATCAGCGCAAATAAGCGACGTCGAGTGGCCCCAGTGATAGATTCTGGCTCTGATTGATCTTCCGCGACTAACAATAACAAGATCACATTCAATAATTGTTATTAAATGAATTTGTTGCATGTCATAGGCTGGCAACTGTTTGAACTTTTCTCAAGCCTCGTTTTGGAACAATTAAACCGGAAGGGATATTCACTAATGTTTACACATCGTTAATTCACAATTAAACATTCCTTAAACAAGATTTACTTGTAGCGCTTTTTTAATTTTTCGTTCATAAAACGATGTTTTGTTGAATAATGCCATTATGAATTACTTGGACTACATTAAGTGTGCGAATGAAGACCTTGACATAATCCTTGTTCGTCGCGCATGAATACAATGACCTAGTCAACTTGCAACTCGCCTTCATGATGGTATTTTCCGAAAGTAACGTAAATCTGCTTAAAGTTGACTTTGGTAAGAAAAAGAATAACCAACTCGAAGCTCGGAATTACGGTTTATCTGTCCGTCGTGAATTATTGCAATAATTCCTCGCTAATTCCTGTCCACTCAGGACAGATAAACCGTAGTTCCTCGCATCTTGTTGATTATTCTCATACTATATAGCATGTCAGCTGGCAGAGGGAATGTATAAAATACACCTACTGGATGTGCTAATCAACGATATAAAAGAAGATATTATCCTTGTAGATTTCTCCGATCAACGACCTATGTCCAAGTTCTGATTTCGGACAAGAAAGGAGTTGGATACAGAAACATTAACAGGCTAAGCAGTCCTCACCTAGCTCCTGAACATGGTCGTGACAACCAAGGCTAGTGATGTTTTTGGACTGGTTGATTACGAACATCTACATCACCACCAAAGTTCTGGAACTGTTTCCGATACGATTGTGACAAAGACGAGAGATTCAGAGCCCACGAGAAGATGCTCGGCAAACAAGGCGTGATCTGAATAGTGTGTTCCATCACTATATTTGTAGAAGGAGATTCGAGTTGCAGAGAGAAGTTTCAGCATCGTCTGCAACTTCATCACTGAGTTCACTTTCATCTTCATCATCAGCAGGTTGAACAGCTTTCATTCAGAACTGTCATTTTCGAGTGAAAAATCTCAATTATCTGCTGCATACTCCGCCATACAATCTGCGGACCAGGCTCCAACGATCCAAAAGTCATTTGGAAATACATCTGCAAATTGTTACATTGCTGCGGCAAAGGGACTGAAATCTGAGAAGTCAGTATTCTCTCACCACGTAAAACCAGCTTCGGTCGCCTCCACATCGTCTCTGTCAGATACAGCCTTCAAGAATCATCTGACCCGGTTGCAACCTTCTTTCTCGCCTCCCTGAAAGGAAAGAATCATCTGACCCGGTTGCAACCTTCTTTCTCGCCTCCCTGAAAGGAAAGAATCATCTGATCCGGTTGCAACCTTCTTTCTCGCCTCCCTGTAAGGAAAGAATCATCTGACCCGGTTGCAACCTTCTTTCTCGCTTCCCTGTAAGGAAAGAATCATCATATGATGGAATGAAACCCTCTTCAACACGTCTCACTGCATCTGACGTTAAATAAGTTACAGGGTATGGAACCTCAGTTCCTCCAAAGAGGTCATTTTCACCATATCATGATGCATTTGCTACCTCCATTGAAGAGAAACCAACTGCTCACGTTGGAACAGTTTCCCCTGTGTCGTTTTCACGAAGGTTTGTCCCTAGCCCTACCACGACGTCCGCAGTGCAGTTGTCATTGGTTGATCCCCCATCTCGGTTCTACACCAGAGATTCTTGTCCTCTATTCATCATGTCTGATCTTTGATCTCTTGATGATGTGGACCCTGGCGGATCCATAACGATCAGTCCTGTCATACAATTGGAGGATATTTTATGGGGAGGACCTCACATGGACCAATCTACAGCAGGATCAGCTGAGATGTCACAGGCTGATGAGGCCGTCAACCCTGAAACCTCTCTTAGGCAGAAACCAAGTTTCATGGATAAAGTAGTTGGAGCCGTGGACTGTGCTGTGCAGTTCGGCTTCATTTGTTCACGCCGTAAGAATATGTGATGAAAATGATGAAACTATAAAGTGTATTCTCTTGTTACTAATTAAGAATTATTTTCTATTGACTGATATTGGCACTCTATGGAAATGAAATGTCTCTTTATGATTCAATTATAATTTGCATGTAAACTTCATTATCCATCAATAAACTTTAATTACACTGTAATGATGTTTTATACATCTTATGAAATTGATTGTATGTCATGGCTACTTACCAGGGTGTTTAAATTAAACTGCAATTATCTTTACACCGAGTTTTATTTATTTTTTTTATCGACGTTTTTGTTCTACTTTGATACTGATATAATTATACTGGAGAAGAATAAAAAAAAAGGTTATGTCTGTAAAGTTTGAAACTCATAACACTCTAATTCTTTGGTCCAGTAAAAAAACCTTGTATAATACATGTAATCCATCGCTTAATACAAAAACTTGTTAACTGAAACTGCCTGGTTGATATCAGTGATTTTGTATTCAAACTTCAATACAGTTCGTCAAGAGTTGTTTTCGATATATTTTTTTATAACGAAGTTTTATTGTTTCCAAGGAACGTTACAATGCATGGTCATAAAAATCAATAAATATTCCGAAACGAATTAGTTATAGTAGCATTTCACCTTCTTTAGAACATGTGGATTTGCTAAGAGAGACACTTACCTTTTTTGTTGGATGTAGAGTCGGAAATATTTGTCGTATTATTACAGACGTTCTTAACAAAAACAATCTTAACACAAACAATTTGCCCTGGCGGTTCCGGCTAAGTGTACAGTGTTATCTTTACAAGAGCACAAAGAAAAGTGCACATTAGATTTATCTATTAGGCTGAGAAAACAGCAAACAACGAGTTTTTCAAACTGTAAAACACCTTTTGTTTTAAAAGAGCCATATAGCATTGTTGGTCCGCTTACACCTCAATAGATAAGGGATCTAAATGCCATTTAACGACAGGGTCTGTCTGAGAGCTTTAAAATTATTACCTCGAGAGATTTATTTACCTCGAGGAGAGTCAGTTTCGGTTTATTGTTCTTTATCTGTGTAAAGGCTAATAAACAGCACAGATGACATATACATGTGTGTGTATTATGTCCGTAAATACATACGTACTATATTGTTGTATTTCACCAATATATAATACTTGCCATGTTATGGTAAAGTCGAAAGTTGAGAGATTTCAGACCACGGACATTCCTAATATACAAAAGCGCTCATAAAATATCGACAACGCTCGTCCCGCAAGATTCTCCATACAAGAAGACTACGTATCATCGGTCACCCAGGTCCTATTGTTCCGATACTCTTCACACATCACCCTGGGAAACATCAGGAATTTCTGTATTTTAAGTATCACCCTGCGCCCCACTACACCCCCTTGTTTTCTGCAAGCCACCGAAAGTGCTCCGCATGTTGGGCCTGCGAACCTCTCAGATGACGTGTTTCAATACGCTTTGGTATTGCTTTGAACGAAAAGTGGCTTGCACATTCAAGCTCTTAGCTCACGCTCTCTTCTTGAAAACCAATCAGATGGCAAGATTTTCTTTGAAGTTTATATTGAAGAGTCAAAGCATGCGCTGTTTTAGTGTTTCCAACTCCTTTTTCCATTTACTCAAATCAGGCAGTTTTGGTCAGTTTGAAAACAAAATTCAAGGATGGATAATTTTAATCCGAAATTTCCTTACGAAGGTTTTCCGGGGTGATTAGTGGAGTTTATCGGAGCATTAAACCCTGGTTTTCAGGGGTGATTAGTGGAGTTTATCGGAGCATTAGACCCTTGGGCACCGGGAATGCAGACCACTATGAGGAACAGTACCGAATTCAGAATTCACTGCAGGGGGTCAGATGGACACTTTTCGCGTTGCAAGGATCGCACAGTAGAACATTAAAGGTAGTGACTGACAGCAAACGATCTAGGGTTCGAATCATGTGTCTCCAATGCAACAGTGAAATCCAGTGGAGTATCTTAATTTCTAACGTAAAGAGCTTCACTTGTAGGTTAAAACCTGTCCTGAATAATCGCAAGGTCAAGGCCCTATGTAAATAATCCCCTGTCTTGAATAATCGCCTGACCTGAATGATCGACTGTGGAAATTGGTATTTAAAATTATCGTTCGTCTGTAGATTATTGTGTTCATTTTGTATATGACCGTTTCCCAAAAGATGGAGTTATAAACATTTATATAGTCTCTTTTCCCTAGTCCACTGGTCTCCGATTGGCTCTCTTGGAATTCCCGAGATGAGCTCGCATTACACAAGAAGTTATAAGTCAAAGTCGATGTTGAGATAAAACACCCTGAAAGAAAGTTCGAATCCCAGTAGAGTAAATTTGTAACAAATTGCATTCCTGGTACCACGGGCGATTGTGATCAGACTTCAGAGGTTAGAATAGAGATGTATCTTCATATCTATCATAGGCCTAGATATCTCTGTGGCTCATAGATCAGCGGAATTGGAGTATTAACAACAGCATATAGTTCATAACAATTGACTCACATAATATCAATAAAACAGTCAAGTTTTAGGAACAATGGTTAAAGGAACTAAACGCCCCTCTGAGAAGAGGCAAATGAAAGTAGTTTAAGGAATAAACACAGGTGACGAGGCTTGCTTGTTGTACGCGAATGTAGAATTATAATCACACGAATGTAGCATTATAATCAATTCTGACGGACCACCACTTGACTCGTACATGTTCCTGGTAGGGCTACTACTAAGCTGGACAGGACCACGAGTAGAAGCCAGACCAAATTTCCGTCTTTGACCTCCACCCTTATCTGTCCACTCTCTTTGGATGCTTGTCGTCCACGTGTTTAATAACTGAAATATTGTTCAAAACACTTTAAACCCGAACTCACTCACTCACTCACTCAATTCTGACGGAGAATAAACGTAACCTCTAACTGCGCAACAATTTTGGCTGCTCATTGGCCATAAGCGGTCACTTGAAGTAGGTATAATTTTCTATGTTAAACTGGGTCACGCTCAACCTTAGTATCGCGAGACGACGGGCTGTCAAGAGTTATCTCCCCTGCCCCACTGTTTAGTTTGTTGAACGCTACCGCTCAGTTTATTTTCCCAATTAAAGTTATATATGGACTGGAACACGTAAAGTCTTGTAAAAATGAAATGTTAGTGCGAACAAATTTTGAAAAGTCACAAGACTTGCCATCGATCTATCGGTTCACCGGAATTGTGAAGTGGAAACCAATCTTTACACATATATATAGTCGAGGTCATCGCCAACTTTTCATTCATATCAAACTTATCACTTTACTGTGATGCCTGCAATTTCAAACTCACTCGCTCCTTTCACGACCGTCGGCCATGACAGTTAGAAATCTTCGGAGGTTTCACATCCTGCTAAATCAGCATATATGAATTCACTCTCGCTCCTTCCTAAAAACCTGATCTCTTTCAATCCAAAACCCTCCTATGGCTGGCGGCTTGATATTCGTGGCTATAATCACCTGTAAGATTTCAGCCAATGAAATGTCGTTGATAAAGGAGCTTGAAGCCTCACGCTTGAATTCATTGGCTGGTTTTATAGCTACCGATACGAGGGTTTTGATTTGAAAGAGATCACGGTATAAGGAAGGGGCGAGAGCGGATACTAAACGCTGATTAAGAAGGATGGAGGTTTAGCGCCGCTTCAAATAAGCCTTTAAAAGGTGGGATGAATACACGTGACTAAACAATCAAACCTAAAAAAGCCCTGCAATACTCGTTCTGATTACCACTGCATGGTACCAGACTATACATTTTGTGCTTTAAACGGTGATATGACAATCATATTGTAAATTCAAAAATAAAAAAAATAACACTGACAAGATCAGCCGCCATTTTGACCCATCTAATCTTTCAAGCCATATTAAAAGCGTAAATTAATGGTCATCACGATAAATACGTTACCATGTGTCCGCAAGTTTGATATGAAGATTTATAATGTATAACATAGCATAACTTATATTATCAAATATGCCAATTATGAGAGACCAAATTTTTCCCTCATTCATATCTTCAATTATACTGTTTTTCTGAAAAGGAGAGATTTTACATGAGCCTGTACAGAGCCGAGTGAAAGTAGTTTAATTGCCTCACACAGCTGACCAGGCGGTTTGTTGTTCATGAATGGAGAACGCTGTACCTCAATCAATTTTGACGGAGTATAATGACGACACACATTGTAAGCTAAATACCCAAACGGCTACATGTTCCCGGCATGTCCATTAATTGCTTCAAGAACTCTCCTTGTTGAACTGTCAGCCGCATCTGTGATTGGTTAATGAGCCGTGTGACCCCTGACCTCCCCACTCTCACAGCCCCTCCCCCTTTCTGTCTTTCAAGTCCTCAATGGTGAACCCTACGTGAGAGGGTTAAATACTCATGCACGGAAATAGAATATGAATTTTTTTTAGCGTTTATTCTGTTATTACAAGATCAAGAAATGCATATATAGCAGAGGTTGGAAAAACCTAGTTTTTCCATACCAGGTCTTGTGAATGCAAAATACAGTTATATCAAAGTATGCTTACATTGAAAAAAAATTGCATAATTTCGTGAAGCGAGTCGTGCTTATAGGGCTAAGTTTAAGCGTAATGCTATATTGCAGCGAGCCCTAACGAGACTAACGTAAAAGAGAAAGTTTTTTATGTTTTGTTTTTGTTTGCATGTCATTGTCTGTGTCTCTCTGTCTGTCTCTTTGTCTCTGTCTCTTTGCCTCTGCCTCTACCTCTCTGTCCCTGTCTGTCTGTCTGTCTGTCTGTCTGTCTCTCTCTTTCTCTCTCTCTCTCTCTCTCTCTCTCTCTCTCTCTCTCTCTCTCTCTCTCTCTCTCTCTCTCTCTCTCAGCACAAAATCATCTCCCTCTAATGTTTCTAAGAAATAAGTTTGTCAAAATAAATTGTAATCTAATTGTCACAAATACGTGTTATATCTTCACAGCTTTGTCTGAACTGTGCGTCTCAGCTTTCCCAATACTGACTGGTTAGGAGCGAGATCACCGCTTGTGATACTCTAGTGTTAGGCGCGCGCATTCGCGACTGAGTGTCTCTCGGTGAATGTGTCTGATCACTATGTAGGAATACCTTTTTAATGTTGAGAAGGTAAGAGATCATTTTTTTGCATGTTGTTTAAAAATATATTTTTATGGTGGGGTCTGTATGAAGTTTTAATGTATTGAATACTGCACAAATGATTAAATATCAGCTATGTCATTTATTTGTGGTTGGTTAAAGTTAAATAGAACAGTAAGTTTAACTCACGGTTATCCATTATTCCCTGTCAGGCACCGTCGAAAGTGTGTACTTTCTTGCTTAGTTTCAGATACCTTGTGCGTCGTTATTCTGAATTGTTAACTAAAGACATTTCAAAGATTACTTAAAATAATAGTATTCATCACGTAAAATGGATTATCTGCTGAAAATCAATGTAAGTTGACTTGCAAATTTCCGATTTTGTTTCATTTATTTTTAAATTATAAAATGAAGAAGTAAATGGTTTGGGTTAAGAAATAATTCTAGATTTGTTAGACACTTGCCGAATGTTTCTATAGTCTTAAATATGGCATGGTATAGAATGTTTAGCAATCATTAGAAAAAAAATAATGCATATTCACATTTTCCAGCTAAAACCATCATCACTTTAATTTTCAATTCTCAACGTATATTTCTAACAAAAGCCTGTTGAAAAAAAACAATGTTTGATAATGATAAATTAGTGGATTCGACATTCTTCCAAATTCCATGGCACAGTAGATATCCTTTGCCGTGTCTTCAGCTTAATAGATTAAAAATCGCCCACAGGTTATCAATTCGCTACAGTCGTGAAATAATATTTATCCGTATGTGCATGGCTCAGCTAGACCTCTTTCTAAAGAGCATAACCTTCCAGAAAAAAAACTAATTACCTTTCCTTACGAAATCATTTTAAAACAACAAAAAATTACAAAAACATTGCCATTTTCGAATTGTGACGGTCGTTATGTAATGTTTACTACACTGGAACAACTTCAAAATATTCGATTTCAGATCAAAATTTAACAAGCAAGCTTTGACCTTTAACAAATCACAAGCACTTTTGCTTATCTAGGTCGAGGGGGGATGCTAACCGTCGATGGCAACTCGTCAAGTGACTGCCTCGTCAGTCGAGATGAGTAAATCGTTTTGATGCTTTCGAGTTGTAGCCAACAGGCACACAAATTTAGCTGCTTTTCATGTGAATCAGTGATCCAGGACAATGGTGAACTTGTATAGAAATTTGATGAAGTCACGAATCGTCTGATGGGACTTAATGTCTAACATTGGCGGATCGAGGATTTTTAATGGGGAAGGGGGGAGGGTTGCACCTTTTAAAAGGTGTGTGTGTGGGGTGGTGGGGGAGGGGGGGGGGGGGGGTCGAAACCCCTGACCCTAATCCGTGTATCCGCCACTCGTCTAAGGCTTTGAAAATGATGACCGTTTTTTGTACGAGCTTCTGACGTCTGATTTTGTTCAACAAGATGTGTTCGATTATCAAATGTCTGTCTGAAGTGGGAAGTTTGTTTCACCAAAGCTTGTTCATAAGCACATCGACACGGTAATGATATTTATTGAAATATGATGAAGTCAGATTCCGACAAATGAAACTTTGTTTAAAAGTCAAAGTTAAGATAGACACGGTAATGATGGTGCTTGAAATGTGATATGGTAAAATTTCAACAACAAAACTCTTTAAAAAGCCACGTAAGTTTGTTTTTTTTGGACTTTGAAATGATATTATTATTCAATGAAGACTCTTGATTTCAAAAGTAAAAACTAAGTTAACAAGAAACGTGGTCTTTAAAGTGCATTTAGAAATGGTGTTCCTCACAAAAAAAGTTCCAATCTGGTATGACTTTTCTGTTAACTTGACAAAGTAGTAGAAATATACACCGAAACGTAGTGTATAATCTAAATTAAATATGTTTTATCCACGAAAGCCTGCTTTTCATGACAAAAAATGTCGTTGCCAATTGAATAGTTCGTTACATGGTAATTCTGAAGTACATGAATTGAAATTGTAAATGAATGACTCACTGACAAGTTTGTAATCTCTGTTAGTCTGAATTTCTTAGTGGCACTCTAGAAGTGGTAGTGGTAATGATGTAAAAGATGTAATCTAAACACTAAAGAAGTTGAATGTCCATAACGTTATATGTTCCATTTCTAAAAGCCTGTACATGAAAAATCCAAAGTTGTCGCAGGTTTATCATAGTGAGTGGACAATGGTGATACTAATTTGAACTATGTTTGAAATACGGTAAAGTACACTGCGTCAACAAAAACATGTGAACCTACATCTGCTATAACGAGAATAGTGTAAAAATTGTTTATAAGTAGACGTAGGTGCCACGGAGAGATGAAGAGAGAGAGAGAGAGAGAGAGAGAGAGAGAGAGAGAGAGAGAGAGAGAGAGAGAGACAGACAGACAGACAGACAGACAGACAGACAGACAGAGAAAGACAGAGAGGCAGAGGCAGAGAGACAGTGACAAAGAGACAGACAGAGAGACAGACAATATTTTAAGTTAGTCTCGTTAAGGCTCGCTGCAATATAGCATTACGCTTAAATTTAGCCCTATAAGCACGACTCGCTTCACAAAATTATGCAATTATTTAGCAATGTAAGCATGAAGAGAGAGAGAGAGAGAGAGAGAGAGAGAGAGAGAGAGAGAGAGAGAGAGAGGAGTGGAGAGACAGGTGGAGAGAGAGTTAGATAGAGAGAGATATGGAGAGAGAGATGTAAAGATATTGACAGTTAGATGGAGAGAAAGATATTGAGAGTTAGATGGAGAGACAGATGGAGAGAGACAGATGGAAAGAGGGATGGAGAGAGACAGATGGAAAGAGATGGAGGAGATGGGGCGAGACATGGAAAGAGAAATGGAGAGAAATAGATGCATACACAGATGGAGAGATAGATGAAGAGAGAGATATGGGGAGATTGATAGTTAGATCAAGAGAGAGACAGATGGAGAGAAAGATTGAGAGAGATATAGATAGAGAGAGAGATGGACAGAGAAAGATATGAAGAGGGAGATTGAGAAAAAGAGAGAGATGGAAAAAGAGAGATGAAGAAACTGATGGTAACGAAGAATTTATTTTGATTTTGTTGAACCTTTTTTAAGTCCCTAAATGCGTTTTTTATTCTCGGTCGAATATATTCTGCTCAAAGCCTTTCCACTCTATCAATCAATCGATTTTTATTTAGTGCATATATACAGACTATGACAAGCAGTAGAGACTAAATGCTTTATTGGCATAAGGGAATGGCACAGAAACATTGACAGATTTTCTTTTTTGCCAGAAAAGCGTAGTAGGAATTTATTTATTTATTTAGTCTATTTTTTATTTTTCTACATATATATGTATTTATAGCTCAAATTGAGGTAGATATGCGGACACAGACAAAACCGTAAAAACTGCAAATACATTCAAATTGCAATTTTACATGATCTATATCTTCTTTTTCCAAGCTAATGTGTCTACCTGCTTCAATTAATAAATCATCAGCGGTAAAGTCTTTAAGACTATATATATAGGATGATCAATAGTTCATTTAACCCTTCATGCATATTCAATCGAAAGCGAACAGAAATATTTAATGGGTTTTTTGAAAAGTTGTCAAAGAACATGTTCACAACTACATTGTTGAAGAAATTGTAATAACTCAATATCAAAATGTTATGGTTTAATATTCTCTCCTTCTTTCGCATAAGAAACTTGTTTGTTATAAATTGGCAATCTTTTATTCCGCCACAGCAGTTTCATCAGTCGACTTCATTAGGGCATTTCAAACGTCAAGATTCAGATATTGGCAATTTCTGAATTCAATGTAAACACTTCCTGGTATTCCAGAGACGCTCGCAGACTTTTTCAGATTCCGGTAAACCTGCTCTTTGACTCTCAGTAATGGTTGGTTCCGTAGACGCACAATCAGAGACATTCAAGTGTCAACGTGACAGTTTTACACAATAGTCAAATTTGTAATATCGGTGATAAGATCACACATTTCCCGGTGGCTGCTATTGACAATATCGATACATTGTTAGGATGATATGGTTAAACCTGCACATAAGTTTAATCACCCCCCCCCCCCCTCCCCCCCCCCCTCACCCGATCTTTTGGAATTCGAATTTTCATCTTTTGTGTAAATTGAAGCTTTTATTTACTTTTACCAGTAACCAGCCAAATTCTGTGATATTCCACCTGTTGAAGTTAACAATTTAAGCCCATAATTTGTTGTAAGTGAAAAGGGTTAATATATTAACGGTGGTGTATGGTTCAACGTGCATACGTGTGCAATATTTGGGTTGGGGTCTTGAGGGGAGGGGGTTTTGAGAACGGCAGTGTAATGACGTATTTATGTGTATTAATTTTACTTTTTAAGTTGCAAATGTCGTAATGTGTCTCGTAGACCAAATGATGATATTATTTTAACTTGTCACAATGTAACGAATATTGGCGTAGATCTTGAGTTTACAAGAACACAATAATGGTCATGTTACATCTACTGTCGTTAAAAGGGATGACTATAAACATGTTTGTCTTTTATCAGTGCTGTTTACCCTGGGATATGGGTAAAGAATACTCGCGATGATTACTGTAGCATCCATGTTGTAGAGTTACTAGTACGCGGGGTCAAAAGGTCAAATATAGTAAATGGCGATATGCTTATTGCAAT
This sequence comes from Phorcus lineatus, assembly GCA_921293015.1. NCBI lineage: Eukaryota > Metazoa > Mollusca > Gastropoda > Trochida > Trochidae > Phorcus > Phorcus lineatus. The sequence goes on along the minus strand of OV121094.1, from coordinate 9,570,712 downwards.
TATTATTTGACACGTTTGACATATATATGTTGATTTTGCATGTATGTTTATCCATACATAGGAAATAGTAAAAAGTTGACCGACACAACGTTGTGAATGTCAAACCACAAGTTTTCAAGATCTTACAAAAACGAAAATTTATGTTTCAAATTGCACACAAATGCTATTTAATAAGTTTTCATTACGTAATATGATCGGTAAAGCTATGCAAATCATTCCCTACATCAGATGATGAAAAGTTGTTAACACAAAAATCGCCGCCAGTAGTGTTTGCTTGATGCTTGATTATCCTTTATGACTACATCTGATCGGGTTAAGTAATAACATGTCTTGATCCTCTGAAGTTATTACATTTGGCATAAACTAATGTTTATTAGGGATAATTTGAAGAAATAAGTCGTTAAAAATGTGCTACTTTCCTTTTAAACGGACGGCTAATGGTATCATTTCAACAATGAATAATTTTATAATGCAAAATGTATACATAGGAAATATTTTAAACGGACGGCTAATGGTATCATTTCAACAATGAATAATTTTATAATGCAAAATGTACACCGAAACCATTTCAAAACCATACAAATAGGTATTTTCCCATTCAATGCAGCATTTTGCATTAATGTCAGAGACGATTTTTTTGCAAATGTTCTTATTAAAAGAAAATTTTAGTTTTACGTTAATAACTTTCTAAATGTGCAGTTAAGTTCCTTTGACATATTTTGGTAATTATTCCAAAGTTTGTCACTTCTACGCACTATCTGTAAGTTTGAATGAGTTCCTGGTATTTCAAACCAACAAAGGAACACCCAGTTTGGGAACAGCACATGCGTTCTGATATGAATTTCTCTCCTTAATTGCCTGTTTACTTGTCACTCCAGACTGTCTCTGTCTTTGTTCCGCCAGTGTATGCATCTGGAATCGTGATTTGGGTCATGTCTTGACAATAGTCAATCCTTTAATGACCTCTTGTTTAACCAATGAAATGCTTTCCTAACTTGTCAACAGCAATTTCGGTGAATGTGGCACATTCAAGTGTGATGTTGTATGACTTGTATATATGAGAACGTTTGGTGTTGTAAATATGATGAACTATCTTTAAGTTGTCTGAATGTTTTGTTGTTCCACATGAAGTGTTTCTGGTTAATTATGTCACCCAATAATATTTAACTATTTGTGTCATGTCTGAGACCATTTTCTGTTTTCATTTAATGATAATGAAAACGTGGATATTTATGTGGCGCCTCTCCACGTCCTAAGACATGCTCAAAGAGCTCAATACATCATTACCCCGAGGGAAGTGTACTTTCAAAGCAGCTACTTAGCATGAATGAATGCTCCATTCAGGTACTTAGCATGAATGAATGCTCCATTCAGGTACTTAGCATGAATGAATGCTCCATTCAGCTACTTAGCATGAATGAATGCTCCATTCAGCTACTTAGCATGAATGAATGCTCCATTCAGCTACTTAGCATGAATGAATGCTCCATTCAGCTACTTAGCGCTGAGCGCGACCGTAAAGGTCCGTACATCCCTATATTCAGGTACCCATTTAATAGCTGGGTGGACTGAGTGCAATGTGGATGAAGAGCCTTCTGTAAGGGCACAACACAGTTTTGGACCCAGGTCACAATTTTTTTGTGTCTACACCGGGATTCGAAACCGAGTCGTCGGCGTAAGAGGCCAGCACGCTAACCACTACCCCACCGTGCTTCACTGCTGTGCTCCATTTAATCAGATGTTGATAGTCAATAACTATTCTTCTTTTGTTGACGCCGAAGAAAACCAATCTACTGTTCACGTCTTCAATGTACATTGGTTTTGTTTTCAAATTCTTTGGTGGCTTTTTAGACAGGTTTTAATGTTAGAGAAAAATATTTTTCTCAAATCTCCAGTTGTCTCAACTATGTAAACCAAACCAGTTTCTAAGACTATCAATTGTCTCTATGTTTAATCTGGGCAGTTCAATTGTATTATAATAGGTAACAGTCTAGGGTTTCGGAGAGCGATGTACCATATATTTGTTTTGACAAGCTGTAGGGAAATTAGTTGTTTGACTTTTGGGAGACTTCTTAGTGATGTGGATTGACTTGATGAACCTTTTTAGATCTAAAGACAAGCCGGCTGCATACGTTTTTCTATCTCTGTGTCTTTGCATTCCTGTGTCTCTGCCTGGCTGTTTACTGTCTGTCTGTCGGGCTATCTGTCAATCGTGAGTCTGTCTCTCTAACCATTTCTCTTTCTACGCTCTTCTTTGACTTATATTTGCAAAATACAAAAGACAATTAAATATATTTAGTTTTTCAAATAATTGAGACACGTCGCATATAAGTGTTTATATATGGCCTTGAAAATAACCTATTATTTCCTTTCATACAACCCAATGACAATTTGATATATGTGATAATAGAAATTTAAAAACATATTTTTAAAAATTGTTTCATGAGAAAATATTTCAGAAAGAAAGTTATTGAATATTGGGCATGGTCGTGAAACACTTGAGTATAGTGTGTGAAAAATCTTGTAAAACAAGAAAAAAGTTAATCTGGTGAAGATGTTAAAGTGTGTCTAAATGCTAAGCATAGTAATCCCTATGGAGCCATGACTGATGGTGCTCGACTCTGTGTGACCCTTGCAAGTAACACCCGTTCAATCAATTTAGGAGCTCACTATTATCCAGGGCCTAGATTTTCGAAGCTGTTTTAGCATTAAGATAGTCATAAGTACCATACATTAACATAGTCTAACGATTAACTTAGTGTTAAGAGAGCTTTGAAAATCTGGATCCTGGGCCCAGATTTTCGAAGTTCTCTTAGCATTTAAGATCGAGTGAAATGCCCTATGGTCGATTTCGGAATTCGCTAAAAGGTATTACAATTTGACGTGGACTCAACTTTAAATTTCTGAAATCGGCAGCTAAACAACATAAATACGGCTTTGTAATTAAATTGCCTAATTACGACCGGCGAGCAAAACCTGAAGAGCCCTATGGTCACTGAAGCGTGAATCTTTAGTGACGTGCTAGTTGGCATATCATCATTCCCTCGTTATGTAAAACAACACTAGCCGATAGTAAATCGCGCAGTTAAACCGTCGGTTGTACCTACTAAACGTTATCCAAACAGCTCAAACCTTAAAGGAATCTATTGTTTAATTCATTGTCTGGAAATTTCTATTTTTGCAAGCGCAAGACCCTGATTAAATACGATGCTGTGTGCACTTTCCTACGGAATGTTTTTAAGAGTCACGACCCTGCGCAATGTTGTCATAGTTATAAGATTGCGCTAACGCGTGGGATCCCGGAAGTATTTCTTACATGAACTTTGCTCACTTATTGGACATTATATTGAGGGATGCACCGGCATCCTTATTCTCATAAAAATATAACCTTTATTAAGTATTAACGCATAATGTCCTCCAGCGATTCAGAAAGTGAGATGTCATTATCTTTGGAATGTGTCTCATCATGTTCAGAATCGCTAATTTCAATTGACGGGGCCGATACTATTCCTTACTTATATGAGTCAAATGACAGTTCGAGTGGCACAGAAACAGAAGAGACGACAAGCAATCAAAACGGAGACAGATTGAACAACATCGACTGGTATGAATTTCTTTTGGCATTTTCAATTTAATTTTTATGCTATTACAACAAAACTAAGAATTTACTATTAATGCTAAATTGCATTGCACTGATTATTTAAAAAAGCAATTCTCCATTATATTCATATATTTTTTCAGGCAACAGAAATAATAAAAATAAAATTGAATGTATTAGTGACCATGGATTATTTGAATATGATATCCATATCTTTATGTATTTTGGCGCTCACACAATTTTCTAAATGTAATGTAGGCATGTAGCGTATGATGAATGAGACATTATTGTTCATATCGTCTTAAGAATAGCTAAGTGGAAGTCAAATCCTATCACATTTGTAGGTCATACATCATAAATGTACATCCAAAGATAATTTCCTGGGTCCCGTTGCACAAAACTCTAAGGTAACCTTAAGTCACTAAGGTTAACCTTTAAGGTAAGTTGTTCATCAATTACGACGTCTGCCAAATGTTGTCACAACAACCAGACTGTTTTAACTAGTTTGTTTGTTTTTTATGACACACAGGTGGCCGTTATGTAATCCTATCGCATTCAATTTCAATTCTCGATTTAATGGTCTCTAATTATACCTTTTGAATTTTAACGCCTTGGACCCGCCAAGCGGAATATATGTCCTGTCATAATGGCGTAACTCTTGGCATTCGACTGGGTTAGTTTATTGTCACGGTGTCCAGTCATTTTGAACCAATGAACTTGTAGAATATATATTCAACCAATAAATTAAGAGAAGGAGATTTGGCTCATGCACCTCTAAGGACGATGACACACATTTAAAAAAGTACATCGTGAATAACGTGTACCAACATTCTTTAGGATTACGTAGGATGTTTCTAACGCTTGCGCCAGGTATGTTTTCATGTCATTTATTGTTAAATTCAAAGACAGAGATATTGCAACACGGTGTGAGATGTTAAACTAGATAAGAATATGAAATGTGTTAGTTAAATACAAACGAATCATCCACTAAGTAATAAGGTGTCATGTAAGTGAAGTGAAACAAAACTATTTTTTCTATAGTCATTAAAAAAAATTCTACATTGTCTCCCGTTTATTACAAAAACCTTCATTTTTTCAAGACAATTTATAACTTCATCGATGAATACATGTTGTAACACTACGTGATATCCCATAGTAATGGATCTCTCACCGACCAATTTCTTTACCTTTTTTATATAAACCCACCCAAGAAAACCGCGTCCAAGGATTGTCACAGTCCAATTAAGATGGATTTGACGACTGAGAGGGAAAGTTGATATCATGAAGCCGTTATATATCGTATTTTGGAATTCTTTCGGTCATGCTATTGCCTCTATTTTGCTGTTGAATAAGCTTAAAAATACAGAGAAAATCAAAGGGCTGGGCTTTCGGCTGACGCCTAGCACGTCACACACTGGGCGTGGCTTCGAGTCATGCTTCGGTGACTTTGTGTAAGCGTTCGCCAGTCTCATTAGACGGCTATCCAAAACAGGGGTATAAAAGGTCTGCCAGTAGTCGAATTAAAGCGTATATTTTCTAATTTTTTGGCTCTATTGATTCATATAAGTGAAGGGAATACAGATACTAATTTGTAATAATCAAATTCATGCGTTACTTCTCCTCTTTTAGACAGTCATAAGTACTATACATTAACATAGGCTAACGATTAACTAAGTGTAAAGAGAGCTTCTAAAACCTGCACCCTTGGCCTAGATTTTCGAAGCTCTCTTAGCATTAAGATAGTCATAAGTACCATACATTAACAAAGGCTAACGATTAACGATTAACTTAGTTTTATCTCTACCCTGGTCTTAACGACACTCCGTGACTTGTTGGAATCACTTATGCCAAACTTATGTCATTTGATCGAGAAGCACCGTGGGGAAATGGAAAAATATCATTTAAAAGGTTATCGGTGTTTACATTGTCAGTATGAAGGTAAAAAAGTCTTATGATCGAAAACCGAACAAGAAGCGTGTCAATTAATCAAACGTAATTTTCGAAGCTTAGGCCTATATGAGGACCGCTAGGCGTTTAAAATGTTTTATAGATTACGTAACAAGTGTCCAAATGAATTGGACCTGTGATATATAGGTTCATTTCAAGGTCACACAATATGTAATTTAAAAAACGAGGAGTGACGTTTTTAATCAACATTATAGAGGGGATTGAATATTTCTGTTTACTCTTACAATCTGTATACAGAAAGACACATACGCTTGTTTGAAGAGTAAGGCATTGTGGTATTTATGGGTAAACAACTTCTTTGTTCCGTGTATTTTGTTTCACATAGATAAAACGAAGATGTTTTAAAACACGTGATTGCAAATAAGAGAAGTTTATAAACGGTTATGAATCTTTACAAATCATGATGCACCGTTTGTACGTAGAAAATGGTCGCTTTTAAGTATAGACTTGAAGATATCGAATTACTCAGTTTTGTAAGATGATATTCATATTAGGATTTAAATATAGTGGCCAAATGTTACTAGTTGTAGAAGATATATACTTTTGATTAATTTCTTATATTGGGGTTATCTATTGGTACATATTTAATGACGTCACAATATGGACATACGAAAGATAATTAATTGTGATATTTTAAATAATTAATTCACATTTCTTTAATGTTTTTACACGATGTTATATATTGGCATTATCACACGGGCGGTGAATGAAATTTATTTATCTCATAAACGTGAAAGAATATATGAAGCTAATGAGACGTCGCCTAACGAAGAAGTTGCTGAGCTACAACATAGTGATTTTAACGTCATCGGCTTATACACAGTGTTAACTGTGCTCCATCGTATGATTATGATTGCTAATCACATTTGTAAGAACTAAAGAATCACCGAAGGTTACTTTTAGTGCGTGTGAGGGTTATTCTACAGTAGGTTTATTGCGTCGACTTATGCTTTTGTTTTCGTTAAGAATCAATCCCCTGGTACCAATCAGGACTTCGTACTTCACTTCATCGTTTTTACGTTTTGATTATTTTTCTTTAATCTCTATAAAATCAGGAAGATGCCTAGCACCAAAAAGGTTTTGAATATACGTGGACCGTCAATCTTCATGTCACACAACATATAAGCATTCTTTCCAAACAGAAGTACCTCATGACATGTTTCTGACATTACTTCTAAAATAATCGGATCTTCTTTCCTAGTTCGGCAAGATCGATACACTGTGGCACGTCTTTTAGATAAAAAGTTATCTCACGAAAAGAAAAATGTTTTTCAAGTTACAAGACAATGTTAATCACTAAAAAAGCGGTTTTAAAAAGAATGAACTATATAATCGGTTCATTTCTATTTCCCTACCTTGAATGATTAAAATATGTTCACACTAAAATGGCCGCCCGTATTTTTTGCTTGATATTTGATTTTACGACTACGGTTACGATTAAGAATTGAGATGTTTTATCCCTCAGAAAAAAAAATTGTCATAAACTTACATTTATTGGGCAAACTTTTAAGCAACAAATTGTGGAAAAAACGTGCCACGCTCCGTTAAGTCGAGTGTCCCTTTAACGCAGATTGACTTCTCTTCACTATAGTTTTCGATAAGTCAGTCTGATTTTCGCCGAAATCTAGGCTTCGAGTCAGAAGCCCTTTACCAGTTAACTTATCGCTATCAAAGGACTCTTTACACATCTTGTTTATGGGTGACTTTTGTGAGTAATGCAGCGTGGGATGTGACTGTTAAATGTTTTCCTGCTGGAAGAGACAGAGAGTCTGTGGATCTGTTTGTTAAATGTGTTAACTTAGCCGGAAGTAATATAACCCGTTCAACTCTCTTCAATAGAAGGGGAAATAGATGTTTTGCTGCACTAAAAGAAATTATTCTTTTTTGTGAATTTGTTTTAAGCATAAATTCCATCAACTTGGTATATACATCTGATTTCTTGATATCATTAAACAATTGACATATTGCATCTTTAGGTCAGTTCAGTAAAAAACTTGGTTTATAGTTCCGCTTTTTCTGATATCAGTAAACAATTGACATATTGCATCTTTAGGTCAGTTCAGTAAAAAACTTGGTTTATAGTTCCGCTTTTTCTGATGTCAGTGAACAATTGGCATATTGTATCTTAAAGGCACTTCACACATTTCAATTCACCATTTCCCGACGTTTACAGAGCAAGTATTATAGCTTAACGTCTTAAAAGACACATACTGGTGGCATTTTGGCCTGCCAAAGGCTCTATTGACATTTCAGTAAGTTCAACAACATGGATCGCGGTTTACCAATGGACAGGTGACCAATATATGATCTTGAGTGGAGAAAGTGTTGATTCCTTGCCCTACAGCGAGACATACAATTTTAGGCGTGTGGAGTCTTCATGAATAGCTGTTTTATTCAAAATGAGTATTCAGTTCAATCAGATGTAAGGCTGACTTGGAAGCCAAGGCAATGTCGAGGTTACAGTTTCACCTCGGGTTTTAGTTTACAGTTTGACGGTTCACAAAACTGTTTAGGGGCGGGATAGCGCAGTGGTTAGCGCGTTCGGCTTCGGATCAAGAGGTCCGTGGTTCAAATCCCGCAAGGGGCTCGGTAACTTTGTCTGCAGTAGAGAACTGTTCTACACGCAGTCAGGTTTGGGTGCAATGCTGCACTGAATTTCAGCGCAGTACCACCCAGCGCAGTTCGCTAGTTCCAGCCGATGCTCGTAGGTTTCACCGCAATGCATAGCCACAATGATGTTGCGGGCTTTCTCCCTGCAGTAATACTAGCAGCCGTGATATAAGTGAAATAATCTTGAAAGCGGCGTTAAACACCAACTCACCTCACCACCTCATAAAACTGATGATGTAGGCTATGGTGTAACGAGCTATCGGCCTTTGAAAGTCAATACAAAGTAACAACAAACGCCAAGAAATATTCTAATGGTATCTAAAATGCATTGACATTTTTTAAAATCAAGCGTCAGTTGATGATTCGTTCCAGCTAAGCCGCACCTATCAAGATGTAGAGGATAAATGTGATAACACTCTAGTTCTTAGCCTCTTAAACTGTAGTTTTTGTTGAGGAAACAGTAGCTATATCACCTTGAAGTGAGCCATTTACTATTTCTTTAAATATACCATGTAAACATGCTATCGCTGAAAAGTTCCAGTCATTGCAATGACGTTTTTGCACCATCTGTGAAAACTATCATAGAACCTAATTTCTTCCATGAAACTTTAATGGAACTGAGTAGAAATTCATCATGCAATCCTTTCTATAAAACCGGAAGTGAGGCAATATTACCTTCAAGTTGAAAACTTTTACTTTTCGTTCTGTTAGTAACGTTTTATCAAGGAAAGAGTTGAGTGTCATTACTTGACTTTGCAAATGATGTTTTCATTGAGCACGCGATACCCGGATGTTAATGTCGTCGACTGAATGGGAATCGTCTGCTTCCGGTAAACTTTGATGGTTATCGATACTAAAACGGTTGCAATTGTGTGACCCTTTGGACTGATGTACCAGATACGCTATTTTTAGTTAGTCTAGCTTGATTGGAGCTTTTTAACCTTTAGTCGATGTTTCTTTGAACAAACAAAATTACGTTTTTTAACCTTTGCAAAAAGATTTTGATTGAGTCCGAGTTCGAGGGAACGAACGGGAAATAAAACTAGTTAGGTCTGAATGTGGGAGATCTCTCGCTGCATCGTCTGTATCAGCTGCATACAAAAATACCTTAATTGATATTTTGTATTCGTACATGTCGAGTCGGTTTCAATTCAATCTCGTGTTGTAAGTGCACTTTAATTGTAACGAAAAATACACTTTTTACGGTATATCAAAGGAACTAGTTGTAGGTTCTCAAGAGAATTTGAGTATTGAGTTATGCCTCGTGTAACCAATTTCATAAAACATTTTCCGTAGGGCATTGCATATTATACTGTTTGAGTAACTCGTTGAATTATTTGAAAAGAGGCTGGAACAGAATTACGTAAGGGTGGGAACAGGATGTATTCGGACAGAAAAAGGATGCATCTTCAAATCATGCCTCGTATTTATTTTCATTCCGATGACGAGAGCATGTTTATACTGTTTTGTAAACTTGATAAACTAGAGCAAAGAGCACGGTATCGTGGTTGTGTGTCTTTGCCAGTAGAGAATGCCAAGGCGTCAGACTTTGAAAGTACAATATCATGGAAGTATGTAAACATGTAGCTATATAACATACACAAGGTGTGACACAGTCGTGTCTGCAAGGGGACCGGAAATGGGAACTGGGATCTGTCTACGAAGTTTACACAGGGTACTCGAGCCAGGAAACCAGTATAATCATTTCCGGTCCTCTTGCAGACACGACTGTGTCATACCTTGTTATATAGCTACAAATATATATGCTTACATCACATATTGTACATTCAGAGTCTGGCGCCTGTGGAGAATGCATACCAGCCATTCTTTGCTATTACTAAATATTGGGAACACTATCTTTCTACTTCCCTCTATGAGATATACATAGCATTTGATGATAACACATAATCTTAATTACATGTATATATAAGCTTCGTTTGAGTTTCAAACATCAAGAGGAAGTCACTAATATGGTCATATGCTCGAGAACGCACTGTCAAGATTAATTTAGGGAGGCAGAGAGTTGAAAAGCATATTACACCTTCACTAATTTGTATGAATGCATGAACCTGCTTATGTAATTTCGGTAACGACCTTTGGTCTCTGAAATATTACTTGATGTTTTTAGTAAATGGTTTATTAATATCGATAAGTGTAGACTTTTGACGATTGACCAGCATTCTGTCAAAAAACTTTTGAAATTTTATGCTTAAACTTGATTTTATACTCATTAAGTACAACATATTCACTGCACTTTGTGACACTTTGACCTAAACATAACCTTTTGAAAAGTAAGTCTAGATTTGAAGTCACCCACACCCTTTTTCTGATGCATATTTCTTGTATTGAGATAATTAAAGTGATCTCACGAAAACGAAAATAAATGTTTTCAATTTTTAAACGAACCATTTTCAGTTAAACTATGCGCATCCATTTCCCTACCTCAAAAGACTAAAAGGCCGACAGTAGTTTTTGCTTCAGACGTTTTTTTCTATGACTTCGGATGGTCAGGTTGAGTAATGAATTTGATACAATTTTAGTTTGACCCTCTGAGAATAATATATTTAGCATAAACTGATGTTTATTGAGGAAAGTTTTAAGAAATACAATTTTAAAGGACGTGCTACTACGATTTAACACCATAATGCTTTGATTCGTAGTGAATCGTCAGTCACCCATCTAGTTGAAATCCTATTGACATGCATTCATGTATTCATTTCAAAGTAAAATAATAAATATAATTTTTTGTTCAATGAACAAGCAACGGTCAACACTTAACGGCCGCTACACATTACATTAACAATTTATGACTGATAAAGTTCCACCATCCAATTTGTAATTTGGTCTTCAACATGAATGGAAAATTTGCCAAATTTACGTTTGCTAATTTGTGCTCGTTCGCCACAGTGCATTGTCTGGTTTTAGATGCAAACCATATCTTCCAAATCAAACCAATTAGCATGAAAACATTAAGGTATATCATCATTCAGTACATCTCTAAAAAGTATATTTTTGAATAATTGACATATGTGAAATAACATGTTGATGTCAATTTAAGGTGATTCGAAGACAATCATTAAATCAATGCAGTACCTCTCTATAAAGTATCTTAATGAATAAACTGACAAATATAACTCGAAATAACATATTTAAGTCAGTTAAAGGTGACTCTATGCTGTTCTTAACCCACTGTACTACTTCTTCACTGCTTAATGTCACTTTATAGTCAGAGGTTTTGAAGTCACAAATGCCAAACTTTTCAACGGTGTCATTTTATCGAGAATCACCTACATGCCTACCAAAGAAAAAATCGAATCGCAACGGAAAGCAGCGAAACGACCACATTAACAGACGAAATCGCATCACAATATTGAATACGCATCACAATACACGGTTACTGCGCAAGCGCAGATACTCAAGTAGGTCAAACCGTGCCGTCGCCTGCACATTTTCTGTCAATCTATCGTCTAACATGGAACTCAGTCATGAGTAACAGAATAATAGTGAATTTAAGAATTGATAATTAAAAACGAATAGCTATAAAGATAATGATAATGATAATGAGGTTTATAAATAATCGCATTTCGTGATCACAAAGGCGAGATATCGCCATGAGCTTCAAATCATGATTACTGCACGTGCGCAGTGTCAGTGTTGCGTATCGAGTGTTTCATTTTACGCTATCGCATGTTTAAATTACTGATCGTCGCTTGAATGATGCTATTTCGTAACTTTTCGATGCGGATCGCAATATTGTGATGCGATTTCGTCTGTTAATGTGGTCGTTTCGCTGCTTTCCGTTGCGATTCGATTTTTTCTTTGGTAGGCCTGACCTACTGTTGCTAAAAATGGTATAATTTTGCATATTATCATATGAATCTCCTTTAAACAGGTAAACATTGCCGAAGGTTACTAAAATATTTTCAGAATTTAGTACGGAAAAGTTTAAAGAGTCTATCCGGGTGTGCTACGATGCATACGACACTGACAAATTTCAAAGACAAAATATAGTCGCAAGCGACGACAAAAGGATTCAGCGCAAAAAAACCCACATTCAGTAGAAACATAGTGATGTTAGCCAGTTTCCCTGAAAGTTTCATGAGGATTAGAGCATGCATTAAGCTACTGCAGCAAGTTTCATCTGACCTTATCTCCTAAGCATATTGCTGTTTTTGCAAAGAAGTGGTGAGAAAAAAATATTGGACTTACATCAAAATCTGAATCACCCTGAAATTCCCAATGTCTCAGCTACATGATTTGAGAGTTTCAGCTCTTAGATGCAAGTATCTTCAGAGAAGAAGATTTTTAAAGATGCATCTCAAAAAGTCAATAAAAGCAATATGGCGGCCAAACTATGCATGCTAGGAATTGGCCATGATTTACTTTTTTGCTCAAAATGTAATTGCCTATCGTATCAAGCAAGTTGCAAGTCTCTAAGTGCATTTTGAAAAAAAATCCCATGTTAATTTTTCGCAATTTGGATGGTACTGTGCCTTTAACGCTTAATCCGATTAAGCCCAAAAGCTTATTGTGGCGTCGTCTCATGAAGTTCAAGTATACTGGTAAGTTTGGGTGTCATAGCTTTAGCGGTTTGGCCTGAATCGTGTACACAAGAATCGGGGAATAGTGGAAAGCGATTTCTGGAACAAATAAGTTCATAATGCGAAAAAACTATAATACTTATGAATTCGTCATGATTGACTTTTTTGTTTGTATTGTTCTTACGCTTCTTTCAAGTCAAGTTTCAAGTCTCTACGTGCATTTTGAAAAAATAGCCCATGTTAATTTTTTGTAAACATATTTTTGCTGTTTTTGATCGATTATTGTAAACGAAAATGACTGTTCGCGATCAATGTTTTAACAGTTTCTGCAAGTCCACATACTGGTCTTACATTCCTGAAAAAATATTGCAATTGTGAGTCTAACTTTTTCAGTTATCGCTCCTTGAACATGCTTATATGAGCTAAGTCGCCCGACTTTGCAGGGTTGCCGAGAAAAAAGTTTTAATGTTAGAACCTTGAAAAAGTCAAATTCATAATTACAATGCTTCAGCTACATTGAGTATGAATTTCAGCTCTTAGATGCAAGTATCTTCAGAGAAGAAGATTCTCAAAGATGGATAGGGTCCGGAAATTTCAAAACGTCAAAAAAAGCAATATGGCGGCAAAAGTATTCATGCTACGAATTTGCCATGGTTTACTTTTTTGCTTGCAATGTTATTGCCTATCGTTTAAAAAAAGTTGCAAGTCTCTAAGTGCATTTTGAAATTTTTCCCCATGTTAATTTTTCGAACTTTGGATGGTACTGTGCCTTTAATGCTTAAGCCGATTAAGCCCAAAAGCTTATTGTGGCTTCGTCTCATGAAGCTCCACCAGACTGGCAAGTTTGGCTGTAATAGCTTTAGCGGTTTGGGCTGAATCGTGTACACAAAAATCGTGGAATAAAAAAAAAAAAAATAATAAAACACGCCAATAACAATAAGGATTCAGCATTTCTGCTGAATCCTTAATAATTCTCAAGAATGTTTCAATACAAATGAATGGACATTTAAAAGTATTTAGCCACTATGAACTCCACAACTTCTTTTGGCAACTCTAAATTGATGCATACATATTGGAGTGAAGGAAATCCGCCGTATCGGTACTAATTCGAACAGACGAGACGCGCGCAATGAGGTATGGAATGAAGGGGAGTCACGTGTGAAGTGACTGATTTCACTTGACAAGCTTCCGTTTACTCAAGCAAAAACACAAATCAAGTCACGTTATGATTTTTCAAAGAAGAAGAGTTAAGAAAAGTTACATTAACCTCAAGTAACTGAATGGACACAGAACGTCACCTGGGAACTTGTAAGTCACAAACACAAACTAGATGTCATAGACAGGCACCGGACGTTATGGAGAGATACAAAGACACAAAGGCTCTTCACATCACAATTAGCACTTGACGTCACTAATTTGTACTTCACAAATATTTCTTTTACGTAAAGCGCAGGACTAATGCCACATGTATGCCAGGAATGTTATAAGTGGTCGGGGGTGGGAGAGGGCGTTCATCCTTGGGGTCATCCATTTTACCGTCCACATTTTAAAATAAATTTACAAAAGAGGGGCGTTTAAACTCCCTTGAACCATCCCCCCATAACTATAACTTATTTTCGGTTGTTTCATGTGTTTGCACACGGTCTTATATATTGTGTAAGTATTATTGTATACGATCCATTAGTTAAACTGTTTTCTAAATAAGTCGTCCATCATGCATCGTGCTGAAATTTAAAACTACCTGGTTATCTGTCTTCTTAAGCTCTCGTCTATGCGTTTCTTCATTTTGACGTTTTCAGTTCAAATCCTCAACACAGTACAAGGTGTAGTACTTTAAGCAAGATTATTTTTTACATTGCTTGATTGTCTTGTCATAACTTTTTGTAAATATCTTTATCATGCAATTCAGGAACACCGTTTTCATGATTTCAAGTCATCCGCGCCATTGGTGCTGTCTGTCACCTTATTACGAACGATCCTCGGTTTCAATCATTTAATTTTCTTTCGATCAAAGATGCCCTACATCAGCCATGTAGTTAAAGAGGTCTCGGACACGACTCATATGATAGATTATTCCATGTTCTTGCACATTATCCATTTGCTCATCTATCCTGTCGATTGTAACGTGCTCGTTTTCAATCAATTCCTGTTGTTTATACACACTAGACGACCTGTTTAATAACAAACTCGGAAATAGCTACGTAATTACCCTAACGACCAACATTAGTCTGCTGTTTGAGGTTTCTAACATGTCGGCTTTCTCAAAATTAGCCTCATTAATTTCAAATTAACAGGCGGGAAACGTGAAATGGGATTTCCACGTGACTGGCGATAGATAGCGTTATTCGGTGCTTGCTGGAGCTTCGTATTCGCCTGAGGGCCCTGTGTAATAATGTCCAATAACAAAACTACCTTCTTCTCAAAAGAGCTCGTCAAAGCGAGATTACTCTAAGCACCATTGACGTTGTCAACGCCCGCTAAGAAAGGGACAGATTTCTTGTTTGGAAATTAGGTTGACATTTGTCTTTTAAGATTGTTAAATTGTTTTAGATGTCGGCAATAGATCTCGGCCAGTAATGGGGGTCATGTGAGGGAAGGATTTGTAAATATCCATGTCAGAAAATCCTATCTCTTCTTATGGCAAAATCATAATCTTCTTACACATCCCCTCAAGTGGGATTTATGATGGCCAAACTAGGGCATATTTCTTATTATTGGAAAACGAACTGGTCTTTTTAAATTTTTTATGAAAACAAATACATGTTTTTATATGTAACATTTTTTTTAATTGTTACACGATATTTAGTTAAAATTTAATCAAATTTCCATAAAATGTTAGAAACAGTTCATTTTATTGGAGGCATTGCCCGAGACATATATATTTACAAATAGAATTCAGGCTCCGTGTAATACGTTTAAAACTGTAACAATAAAGAAACCTTTGCAGGACAAGATATTTTTGTTTCATTTTAAACAGTCGTAGTTTAATATAAAAATATTCTCTATGCACAATTCAGTTAGTGGTCCATTGACGACAATGACGTTATAATGAGGAACATCAGGTCGTCAAGCATTGTTAGAGGGAGAAATCCAGCAAAGTCCTGACTATCCATTCTGTTGAAACCTTCTGAAACAACAATACCAGCATTTTGATTATTTGACGCAACCACAATGACATAGATATATCATGGGTTGCTATATTTTAGCATTTGAAAAGTGCAATCCACATTTAGGTTATCTTTATCATTTACAAACACATTTGTCATTTCATTAATATAATTTTAATGATAAATTTATTATTATTTTCTACTCGCGTTTAAATTATTTTATGTTTTCATAACATCGCGTTTAAATTATTTCACAGTGATCCTCTGCAAACTATGGAAAAAAGAGGGTAAAATTATGTCATTTGCATTATTCCCAGATAGCAGATTTAAATCGCGTGTTTGTTTACATGCATCCACAATGCATTCCAGTGAATCTATCACACACTTTACAATTTTTACTTGAACATTGTTACAAAAGTATCGTTATTTATTCATTGTTGTGTTGGGCGTTTCGATGATACCAACATCAGAGATAAAAAAAAAATGGCCATCATTAAAGAGAACCAAGTTCTTGAAGGTTAGAAAACTCGGATAAGTTTAGCTGAAATAGCTGAAATTTGTAATATTTCCACAATAGGTGAGCTATATACTTATGGAACACCCCTCAAAGAGCATTTATGTGAAGGACACAGGACTGTGTATTCTGTAAAAGATAGACCATTCCAAATTTATTGTGGCACCGTTGTTATACATCGCAGTGGATAAATGTGTCTCTGATTTATGTGTTTGGTCCAAATTCCTATATTTTTCGCCGGGCAGAATAGTTATTCATGATTTAAGGTTTTTTTAGTAACACATTATCAGAATGCCAATAAAAGAGTTCAATTTGAAGTAACGCTTCATGATCCAATCGAAGCTTTACTCAATCACTCAATGCCTCAATGGGAGTGCTGGCTGTCCCTCTGAAATATACTGGATAAAATAAGTTAGTGATAGTGTAAATACATGACATACACATACATATTTCATCAGACGATCATTGTAAAGATATGTCATTATAGATTACATAAGAATTTCCATATATCCCCAATCATTTTGTCTAGTATAGATAATACAGATAGGCACACCATGAAACTTTCAGTCCTAAATCACATTGCCTCATCGTCGATTTCTTAAAATGTGACACCAAAATTCTACCAACGAGACCTGCAAATATGACTGGGGACATCCTCTTCCAAAAGGAATACATACTTTTATTTTCATTTGTCTGTGTTCATTTGTATATGTTGATTCTATCTTTCTATCGTTTTATAGTCTCTCGTAACCCTGAATGGTTGGCTCACTATTTTAATGTACTATGTGTTTGGTGAATTTTATTGTGTATCATTGTGAGGTGAGACTCAAATAAACATTTATCTATCTATTTATCTATCCAAAAAGGGATATAGGTAATGAAGAATGCATGAAGAGGTGTTAACGCGTTGGGAAATAATAAACAACAATGGGTCGAATTTTTTCACGAACAACTGACTGCTCATGCACTCTCCAGCTTAATCCATGGTTGAGTTCACAAAAATAGAAATTGTCTTTATTTTACATTTGATATATACATCTATATTTCCCATATTTGCTGGAAAAATTTTCGGTGCTCACTCATCATATTGACATTCGCCCATGCACGTGCATTGCCATTCTTTTCGCGCTATTCTGTCGACAGCCAATGCCCTTCATTGCACGTGCTGATCTCCTGCTACCTATGTTCTCCCTGTGCGCTCAACGAAAAACGCAATTTTTTTTACCGACAAACTAACTTTATCCACCTTTCAACCCTTCATAAAATCGTAGGATTGCCTTTACGAATCTTGACTCACATATTTTCAAAAGTTTAATATTAGTGTTTTAGACGTTTAAAATTCTTCATTCTTGAAGTATATGAGTAAATTCTGTTTTATATAAAAATACTTTATCATTAAAAATAAAATCTGACATCTCAAATACCCAATGGATTCTTGAAAATAATTCACTATTAACACATTAGAGTGACGTCATCACCATGGAATAACCGCTGTAGCAAGTGATTTAGATATCTCGAGCATTTCAAAATCCTCTCGCGGTTAGATTAAATAGAAATTATAAGAGTTACAGTCCATTCAAATATCGTCTAAACTGACTTCAGTCACGTAGTCACAGCTAATATATAAACCAAGTTTTAGAGACTGAATGAAAATCTGTGGATTGCTGAGGGTAAGTAACACTATGTCGAGAAGCTTTGACGCATGAAGTGATGATTGTATTCGGTTGGACGATTCCCGTGTGAGATTGCTACACCGGTTCATCTAATCGAACATGCCTTCAATAACTGACCAATCACCTTGGTCGTCTCATCAGCACATCTGTAGTTGTCAGCGCGCTAAATATCACGCTTCCGCCTGCTGTGATACACAGATTGTTTTAGAAGCGTATAATTGATGAGGCCCATTTAGGGTTGTATTATTGAACTGCTTTCTGTTTGATATTTTCTACGAATCTAAGTATGATTTGTTAGGTTTATAGATACCGCATTTACTGGATTTGAATTTTCATAAGCCAAAACGCAGAGTTAAAAAAAAAAATGGTTATATTGTCCTTGAATATGCATAAATGTCGGTCACGGAAAAATTTCAAATTACAAGAAAGAAAAGTTAACTCTTTCATTACCATGGGTTTTTTTCTTCGACAGACGGTGGCCTTCCTATCTAATTCAGGGTCATGGCCGACAAGGGAAGTAACTCCTACCGACCAAAAGATGGAGAAAATGGACAGGTTGTTCCAAGGTAAAAGTCAGAGGGTTGATGAATGCATTAATAACTAAAATACAAGTTAAAATTATATTTAAGATATAATCAACATCCAAATGAATAAAACATTATTGATTTCCCTAGTTGGTTTGTGCATACCCGATCGTTGCAACCAGTGGTAGTAACTAGCTCACAGTAATTAACATGACACATATAGTAAGATGTTTTAAATGTCTTCTTTCATCCTGCTCCAGCAGTGCAGCTCCTTCCAATACCCTGATCTCCTTCAGGCGACTATGCTCATTGGATATAGTTGTATCATTAATACTAATGTCAATCCTGTTTTCAGGTACCCATTTTAACAGCTAGGTGGACTGAGTGAAATGTGGATGAAGTGCCTTGGCTAAGGACACAACACAGATCACAATTTTTTGGTGTCTACACCACTGACAATCCTGAATATTTTGACATTTTTGACATTTCGTCAAATAGCGATTCTTATGCGCTATTACCTGAAAACAAGTAGAGAGAGAGAGTTATGCTTTTGTCCTAAATATCATATTACACGGAAACTTATGTTATATTTTGATATTCAAGTATTGGCTACAAGCGCGACATTTTATCCAAGAGCAACACGTTATGCTCTTGTCCTAAAAATTAATTATTACACAGAAACTCATGTAATATTTTGACATTCCAGTGTTGGCTACAAGCGCGACAGTTTCTCCAAGAGAAACAAGTTATGCTGTCGTCCTAAACATATTATTACACGGAAACTCATGTAATATTTTGACATTCCTGTGTTGACTACAAGCGCGACAGTTTCTTAGAGAGCAATAAGTTATGCTCTTGTCCTTAACATATTATTACACGGGAACTCATGTAATATTTTGACGTTCCAGTGTTGGCAAAACGCGCGACAGTTTCTTAGAGAGCAATAAGTTATGCTCCTGTCCTTAACATATTATTACACGGAAACTCATGTAATATTTTGACATTCCAGTGTTGGCTACAAGCGCGACAGCTTCTCCAAGAGGGAGAAGGTTCTTCTTTTCTTCTCCACCGTCCTGGCGCTGTCCACCCTCACACTAATCATAGGGCTCGTCGTCCGACTCGAGATGAAGTCAGATTGCAGTGAGTCTTCGTCTTAAAGGGACAGTAGCACGTTTTTTAGATAGAGCTTACGATCGAAAATAAAGGTTTGCAGTTGTACCACAATGGTCTTAAACAAAGGAAGCGGTTATGAAACAAACGTACCATAATTGTTTAAGCTAAGATGAAAATTTATTTCCCTACCAGAAATTATTAAAAGGCACTCAAACAAAAATGGCCGCCAGTGGTTTTTGTTTATTATTCGATGATTTCCTCTACGACTAAGGATGATCGGGTTGAGTATTGAGATAATTTGAACCTATTAAGATAATACATTTGGCATATACTTATATTTTTATGGGGAAATGTGAAGAAATAAATATTTCAATTAACATGCTACTGCCCCATTAATCCATTCGCACCTGAAAGGTATAGTGTTATAAAACATGTATGTACGTGTAATAAAGTGTTGAATAAATGACTTTAGTTAACAAAAAAATAACCATTCTTGTTTTCAGCACCAGAGCATTCAAAATCAGCATCACAAACTGGTCAAACAGAAGGTAAACAATTATTGTAGTCTTAAAAGCGTTTTGCTTATTTTCATATATTTTCTGAACAATATTTATTTTTATTTTTTAAAGTATCATTTTATAGCCTCTTCGTACGATAAAGATGGCAAAGACGAAAACTTTAAAGTGTTCTGCTTGTTGCTATTGCTAGAAAGTCAACCTCTTTACCATTTTCTTATTATATTCCGATTGACCTTTAAAGACTAATTATATCGCTCTGAACGAAATATTATTTTGAAAAATAGATATGATATTGTGCTTTAATAAATCTAAATGAATTTATTTGGGATAAATGCTTCGACGTTTTAGATCATTGTTTACGTGTAGGCATGTGAGTTCGTGATAAAAAAAAAGTCCGCCATTAAAAGATTCATTGATAAGGATGGGTTTCGAGATTGTTATTTTGACAGAAATGCACTTCCGCAAATGCAACTTTTGATGAGTCAATCTTTACATAAAGCAGTTATCAAAACGATTATCAATTTGTTAATAATTTAATCTCTTCTATTGAAGTAAACAATTTATAGACGAAATGTTTATACACCGAAACAAGATATCGTAAGTAAAATGTAGGTAAAATGTTGAGATAAAAACCTACACCCCTTACTGGATAGAGATTGTAGTTTTTTTTACAACAACGTTTCACATACATTTTACTTATGACATCGAGTTCCTGTGGTTTCATTGCACATCTTCGTAATTTTGCTTGTAACTACTTAAGATAAGTTAAGTTTGTATACTAAAATTCCACTCGAAAAAAATCATTAAAAAATGAATATCTAAGGGTTCAAAGGTATGTATGAGAGAGATAACAAGAATTCGAAAAGCAGATGTTTTAAAGGGAAAGTCATATAGATTAGAAAGATATCCACTACAGGAACAATTTTTTTTTTAAAAACGAAAGTTACTTTAGATTTTAATGATTACTATTTTTAATCGGAGGGGAAACATATTTTCTTGCCTAATAAATGCAATACTAAAACCAGGCGAAAAATAACATCCAGATAGCTGTTAACATTTCGGAGCTTGTTTGTTTATTTGTTTGAATATGAGATATAAGACTTCACTTGTAGCGTAACTCATAAAGATACACAACAGAACGTAACGACAGGAAACAAATAAACAGGTGTTAACAGTTAAGTGTCGTAAAGTTCCCCAGAGAAAGTGTGTTTAGACGATAAACACGTCGAGTTTTTATGATATACTGGTAGTACACAAATTTTGTACAGGACAATTAAAGGAGTAATGCATATGATAGAGTACACGAGAAAATAAGTTATTGAAAGCTATGAAACCCGTATCTGCATATAGTTCAGCATGCACGTGCATTAAGTAGTGCAGCATATGAAAATGAAATATTAATATAAAAAATGATTTTAATCATTGCTGTGAAAATGAAGGTAAAAATTTACAACAATGAAGGAGATGAATGAATTTCAATTTTGGAATTTATTCACTGATAATCATCATCGTCATCATCTTTATTCCTCCGATAGGAGACTATTATAAGATACTTACAAAAACGGACAAAAGATTAACATTGACATGTTTGCAAAAGTAAGTTATCAAGAGTTGTGTTGATAAGAATTATATGTATAATGAGGATTTATTAACATCTTTCTATGAATCAAGGTTTATTTGTCATATAATTTGGCTTTGCCTACAATGTATCTAATAAAGGTGTATATAAACACTCGTGTGCATGTTCACATTACAGAAGTTGTTATTCAGAATAGGATTTATTGTCTTGTAAATGTATGTTTAAAACATTGGAACAGTAAATAAATATGTTCCTCGTTTTCAAATAAGAGACAAATATCTATTACTCTTTTCAATCAAGAATATATATTTCAGTCAATGATTAAAAATTCCTTTTTCTTACAGAGCCATGCTTAAGTAAAAACTGTGTAAAAGAGGGTGAGTCACTATTTTGATGAATGAAGTTCTAACATGCTCTATATTTATTTCTGAAATTATCTAATTTGAGATGTATGAGGGATAATCTTGAAGAAATAGATATTCATTGAAATAGTTTTAAGGATATTTCATATTATATTTTATGTTGTGTTCAAAATCAGACCGCACTCCTGAAGGGTTTGAACTTGTAGTATTGGTGTCATAGAAGGTTTTAGTAACTCTCAATTCAGTTTTGATGAAGATCCATTAATAAAACCACTATATTTCCATAATGCGTTCAAAGTAAACAGGTAAACATATTTTCAAAAAAAAATAAAATTAAAGACCATCCCAAAATTTAATTCCATAGTATCACAAAGATCATAGATTATCTCAATACGGAAAATCGGAGTGTTCCGTTTCTTTTTTGTTGTTGTGTATACTTAAACATTATATATTTTGTTTTAATAATGAAAGATCCATTTATGAAAGACCATCCAAATATTTAATTTCAAAGTTTAACATGGGTCATTATAAATGTAGTTTAGTTAAAAATCAGAGTGGTCCGTTTCTTTTCTTGTTGAGTATACCTAAACATTATATATTTTGTTTCAATAATGACCATCCAAATGTTTAATTTCAAAGTTTAACATGGGTCATTAAATGTAGTTTAATTGAAAATCAGAGTGGTCCGTTTCTTTTTTTTGTTGAGTATACTTAAACATAATATATTTTGACGCTAACTGATGGGATGCTATCCTTTTCAAGCTGCTGCCCTTATAAACGCGATAGACTTCAGCGTGGACCCTTGTGATGACTTCTACGAGTTCGCGTGTGGCAACTGGAAGAGAAGCAGAACCATCCCAGACGACAAGTCCGTGTACCAACGCTTCACCGAGGTCACCGACGGGGTTCAACTCAAACTCAGAGGTCATCTGATGATGTCTTTGTCCATTGTATTTTTGTTACTTAACTTTTGATTTCAGGAACCCTGTTACAAATGGGGGACTTTAACCCAGGTTATTTGGTGCCTCATGGAAATAATTGTATGGACCTTTTCAGATTTCTGATGTTTTTGGGGGTTTTTTTTAACATGAGACAAAGACAACACTGCAACTTACTCTTCTTATATCTTTAGTGAATATGATAAAACTTAAAAGGTCAAGGTCTGTAGTTATGTTCCTTCGTCATTTTGATTTAGTAACAGTCTGTGGTTGAATATAAGAATATTACATGATGGACAGAGGATGCTAAAATTCAAGAAAGATTACTTTTACTTTATGATGTGATGATACAACATCAGCTCTTTAATTTTCATTCATTGTAGTTCGATATACATGCATATTACAACGAACAATGGTAAACAGGCATGTCTTCATATCTGCAACTATAGTACAATACTTACCCTTGTTCTTTGGGAAGAACCAATATCGTGTGTCATACACAAATCTTCAGCACTGAGACCATGAATTTTGATGTTATCCATGAGACAAGCGTATGTTATCATACTCAAGTTGAATTAAGAATCAAATCAAATAAACTAAATAGCAACATCGAATTTATGGTCACAAGTGCAGTAGTTTATAAAGTTACAATTAATTCAAATATAAAATAAAACAAGATTTTTCATCCTCTTTTCAGGTGTTCTTGACACGCCAATATCCAGCAAAGATCCCATCGCTGTCCAGAAAGTGAAAACAGTCTATAAATCCTGTGTAAATGAAGGTAAGGATAAATATTTTTTTGTTCTTTGGCACATTTGGATATACAAGTAAATCAAGGTAAATCAAAGAGAAACTTACTCTTGTAAATTAATTCGTTATAAGGCGAATGCATCATCATCATCACTCGTTCATCATATTCAGTCATCTTCATCACCCTCATCAACATCATCATCATCAAAACCATCATCATCATCATCATCATCATTATAGGTTTATGTCTCGATTGAACCGCATCTCTCACCATTTTAAAAGATTCTTGTATGATTAAAGTATTCATTCAGAGATCTTATCATAAAACAAGGCCTAAAATGGAAGATTATCTAAGTTGCTTTGAGAAAGGATACCATGATAGCAAAAGATCGCTTAAATGTGATCGGGTGATGTCTTTCTGATAATATTTTACAGAATCTATGTATTCCACTGTTTGTTTCCCTCTCCCTATTTTGGCAAGCAAGGTCTCATGAAGGGCTTCTGATGTTTGGTTGGCGACTCTCTGTTATTTCATAAATTACAGAATGCATGATACAGCTTTCAACCTCTGACCTATTAGCAAGAACTGCAGAGGTTGTTTGACAGAAATGACTTATTTCTTACCGTCCTTTTATGATTTTTACCGAATTAATATATATTTATGGTAGGTATACACCATTTTACTTCTGATGTATTCGGAGTTGAAGGTGATGAGATGTTGACCAACTGGCGATGGAATGCTAATCTCTTTCTCATTATATACAAAATGTCTATGTTTCATTATGCATTTTAAGTTTTCTCCCTCAGGTCTGATCGCCCAGCAAGTTTTACACAACTTTCTGTAAATTAAAATTATGATGCACCTCTTCTTCCTGTGACATGATCGCCAAGCAAGATTCTGTTTTGACATTGAAATGATTTATGGATTTGACATTCCACTGCCATGTTCCTCTAAGAAACTCTTATTTCTTAAAGATGTGATCTGATTGTGATTGCATTGTTCCTCCCATAGATCTGATCGCTAAACAAGGCCTGAAAGTGATCGAGCCCCTCCTGCGGACGCTGGGTGGCTGGCCGGTGACTGACCCCTCGTGGGATCCGACCTCCTTCAACCTTGTGGACCTACTAGTCAAACTGAGGCTTTACAACAACCACGTTCTCATCGGGGTGTCCGTCGGCATCGACGACAAGAACTCCTCCGTGCATACTATACTGGTAGGTCAAAAGGAATTGCCCTTGAATCACAGTGTAATTTTACCACACCCATCTAAAACACGAATTAAAGACCAATAATTCATGCATGAATTCGTTTTAAGATTAGACATATGGATATTATATGATGGATGAGTGTTCTGTTTGCTGATTGGTCGAGACAAATGGTCAACGACAGTGACCATGCTGACCGCAGGAAACGTCACACGAAGTGGACATAGCATTCCAGTTACAAAAGACTGATCACCATTGCGAAGAGCGCTGTTTAGATTTGTTTCCCTCTGCATTCATTGCTATTATGTTGTCGTCAATATAGAATTTACATGGATGTTTGGAGAAACTAAACTTCATAAAATGAAAAAGTCATTAACTCCAGTTATCGGTCAATCAAATGATTTATCGACCTCTGAAAGTTAGATTCCGCTCGGCTATCGCCTCGGTGAATATAACTGTTACGAGGTCCATTTGATCTACCTCTACTGAAGTCAATAATTGTGTATTGATATACTAGTAGTGTGAAAGATCGCACGTTTAGCCCTGGTCAAGCGACCTCAGCCATCCTCTCAGCGTAACTTACATTAGGAGCTAAATTCGAGTAACGGCTTCTCTCGACAGAGTGTGTCCAGTGTACTGTAATTCGAGTTCAATGTATGTAAATATGTACTAGAACAATATTTCATTCCTAATTCATTCTACGAATAATAGTTGTGAATCGTCACTTAACTATACATGCAAATACAATATAGTACATTCGTTTATTTCAGATTGACCAATGTGCGCTTGGCATGCCATCACGTGACTACTACCTCAAGCCAAGAGATGACGAACATCTGCGAGTGTATGAAGATATGGCCACGAAGGTTGCCGAACTGTTCGGAGCCGACAAGAAACGTGCTAAGCAGGAAATGAGAGAAATGGTTGACTTTGAAATCCAAGTTGCCAATGTGAGTTGCATATATAACCAAAACAGTAAGAATTTCTATATGCTACCGCAGAAGAATAGAATTCATTTTCTTGCTAATAGGGCCTTGCATGGGCCCGCAAAAGATATTGAATATTGAATTTAATATTCATCTCTTTTGAATCTTAAAAAAATAGCCCCAAAGAATGGTGAGTTTCCTCATCCCATCTCTTTCAGAATTTTGTGATACGCCATTGAAGAAAAATTATAGCCTAAATGTCAATATTAGGGAAGTGGCTTTACCATGATATTACCCAACTTCAGAGTTGTCTCTCTTTCAGATGACCTTGCCCAACGCTGAGCGACGTAATATGGACAACATGTATCATAAGATGACCATAGCGGAACTGGCTCGGTCAATACCAGGGGTATGTCCAGTCCTTTCTGATAAAAAGTCTAATATTGAAGTTTGTTATAATATACATCTTTTACGTGATTTGATAAAATCATCGATGATCCTCAGATTTATGTACATACAAGAGATATGAAAAGTGATATATTTGTCACATGGTGTGTAGATAAGGTAAACGGGACTGTAAGACCCTCTTATAATATCATTTAAACATTTCAAAACGAGTTCTACAATATTATCACAAATTCCTTCGCAATACACCGCGCTTATATTTTATAAGAAACTGTAGTTTTACGTGTTTTTGACAGATCACATCGATTGGTTGAAGACCCTGTTCATAACCCCTAATTGAATCACGAATTCAATGTCAAAATAAACTCAATCATAACTTCTTCATGAAAGGTTGTTACAGACCCGACGGCTTTATTTCTATTGTTGTTTCAGATCGACTGGTTGAGCTTTCTTCAGACCCTGTTCGGACACTTCAACTTCAACATCACGTCCAGCGAACAGGTTGTCGTCTACACGCCTGACTATCTCAGAAGACTCCTAGCTCTCGTCAAGAAAACAAACCCGCGGTGAGAAAGGTTTCTAACGAAGGTGTTTAAATTTATAGGACTTAATAACATTGTTTGGAATCTCATTAAAATCGGGCTCACCTTACACATGTTTCACGTTACATTATGATCTGATTGCTGCTCTGTAGGATTCGTGTCTCATGTCCTTTTCATAACAGCCAATCAGCGTCGAGGTTAGATAAATGTAAAGGTTCGTTTAATATAAAGGCTGGGCTTAAACCTATTCATCAAAAGGTTAAGGTCACGTAAAAGAACACAAGACTTGAAACAGGTCTTAACATAACGAGGTACTAATGTAAAATACGATGCCATTTAAATGAAACTGTATTTAGAATGGATACGGGTTGGGAGTTGTCAGTGAAATTCTTTACACTCTTGCACTCGATTTTGAATTTCTAAATATGCTGACCTTGTACGTCTAAGTACGAAGCAAATGGGAAAATTTAAAAGACATGGATATTTTCGAAGCTTGTTTAGATTTAAGATTAAGTTTAGGTTTAAAAAATACAGTTCAGAATGCTTCGAAAGTGTATCCCATGGTAACCTGAAAATAAGCCAGTGTTGAATGTTTGTCCATTTCAGGACGTTAGCGAACTACATGGTGTGGCGGATAATGATGTACCGTCTGACAAACCTTGCGGAGGAATACAGAGATATACAGAAAGATTACAACAGGGTAAGACAAATTAACAATAGCTCCTAATAATGCTCGTACTCACATAATATTTCAAGAAATGTTGTTGATTAATGTTGATTTCATTACACAGGTTATATTCGGCAAGAAGCGAGAGCCTCCAAAATGGCGGACATGCGTAGACTACGTCAACAACAACATGGGGAATGCCGTGGGCAGAATCTTCATTGACAACTACTTCGATAGAGCTGCAAAGCAAAATGTGCGCACGTTGATAAATCCCTAAACATACAAAATGGTTTGATAACTTGATGAAATGTTCTACAAAGAAGCAATATTAGTATTTTGTTTATAATCAAACAATTTTTTAACTGAATTCTTTTATAAAACGAAATTGCTTCCATCTAATTTTTTCCGATTTTTTTCACATGTAAAAATCTTATAGTCTCTCTGTTCAAAACTGAGAAGATAATTCTTACTAAATAACTTGTCTGTCGCTTGTATAAATGAAAATGAGAGTTGTCTCCCCTAGGCCATGGTGATGATTCGCTACCTGAGGTCCGCCTTTGAGAACATGTTAAGGAGCGCCACCTGGATGGACGAGGAAACAAAAACATACGCTCTGGATAAGGTGCATATAAGTACATGTTGTACTATGTCATAAATTGAACTAATCATTGTATTCAGTTATTAAAGAGACACAGACGAAGTTCATAAAAAAAATTAAGTTTTCGTCCTACAACATATGTATTTTAAAAATGAAAATTTAAAATGTCATGTTGTTGTTTATGAAATTTATTCTGTAAAGAATCTGCGTAAGATATCTTTTAAAAAATCACTTGGACTTACCAATTTGACCCGAGTTTCCCTTTGCCTTGACGTGACACAGCGTATGTTTCATTATTTTTAATGTGGCTTTAGTAAGAGCCAAAATACCTTACAACCTGACGTAAGTTATAATAATTGCCTCCCTAAACTTTCATCTTTTCCCCTTAAATGCCAAAATAAGAATATTTTCCTGTTTTCACTGATAATCGGAAAACGACCCTATAACTATTAAGATTTCGAAATAATGTGTTCAATTTATGTGTATATTAGTAAAAAGACATACTTAATATACTCACGGGCAAAAGAAACGTCACCTCTCTTTTTTCCCATATAAAAATACAACAAAGTCAGATATTGCTAATGTTACAGTTATATTTGAAAAATTAATGTAATGACAACATTCTGAATCAGAAAAAGCTGAATTAGAAGTAAGCACTGTCACACAGTGTAGCTTTTAATCATGGATTGTTAATTGTCCGGTTTTCGAGCACGTTCGTTTTTCTAATCATGGCTCTAAAATGACGATAGAATGTTCAACACAGTCAATATCGTGTGTGGTCACCCCCTGATTGGATACACGAATGGACACGTCGTCTTGCGGATGATGTCAGCCGTCTTATGACTGCTATCGCGATTCTTCGCCATTCTTCCTGTAGGGCCTGTGCCAACGCCGCTCTTGTCTGTATGGGGGGATGGCGCTTGTTGATCTGTCGTCCAAGGTGGTCCCACAGGTGTTCAATAGGAGACAAGTCAGGAGATCGAGCTGGCCAGGGTAGTAGCGTCACATTGTGAGCATTAAGGAAGTCCATACTGATACGTGCCTTGTGAGGTGTGGCGTTGTCTTGCTGAAAGATAGTGCGTGGCTAATTATGGATGAATGGCACAACGATTGGCCTTAAAACTTCATCGATGTACCTTGCAGCTGTCAAATTACCCTGTATGACAACAAGATCAGTCTTTAAATCCCCGCAAATCCCACCCCAGATCATCACGCTTCCACCACCATAGTGCTCAGTCTCTTGGATGCAGCAACGCCGTGTACGTTCTCCACGTCTTCGGTATACCCGTTGTCTACCATCAGTTTTGAAGACTTGGAACCGACTTTCGTCGGTGAAGAGCACTCTTGACCAGTTTCTTGCTTGCCAGCGCTGTACCGTTCTCGCCCACCTCAGTCTTTGACGTCGATGTTGAGGCGTTAACGTCAACGCCTTCAGGGGTCGGTAGGCTCTAATACCGTGGTGGCGAAGACGTCTGGCAATAGTCCTTCGGCTGACTGAATGACCAAGGGCAGTTCGGGCGGATGACGTCACAGTCTTGAAACGGTTCCTGAGATGTAGCAGTCGTACATGACGATCTTCCTGGGGGGTCGTGACCTTCGGACGTCCACTTCTAGGCCTGTCAGACGTCCTACCCGTTTGTCTGTAACGGCTTACCAATCTCAGAATTGTTCGCTTTGAACAGTTCATCTGTCTTGCCACATGGGACTGAGTCGCTCCCAGGTCCAGCATACCAATGGCTCGTTCTCTCTGCTCAACTGTCAATCTTGGCATGTTTCCTTTCTATCACACAATGTAATGATGTAATGCAACATTTTACTTCACTTTTTATACCTGAATATCATACGGGTATTTAGCAAGAGATTTCTCACTTTGTAGTGCAAATTTCGTAATTTTACACAAATTACATGATTTTCGTGCAAATCAAAGCAAAGTGTATGTTGGTTACGTTCGGGCGAGATGATTCAACCATTTTTCTACTTTTGGTAACTTCAAATTAGGAAAAAAAGACCAAATATATTTTGGTGACGTTTCTTTTGCCCGTGAGGTTACTATCATGAAATATTTGTCTCTGTGTATGCTGTAAATATGTTTCCGAAATTACGTTTGAACCATTGGCGCGTGCCACTGTCTAGATTTCGATCACCTAACCCGTTTTTCGTCACTTTACTAAACAGATAAGCATTAGGATGCTGATTTTCTGAAACTACTTCTCGATAGATTCATACCATTTATGAAGTTTGACATATTTTATCCCAACAAAATACTCTGTGCTCCCTTAACGATGAGAGGTTAGATAATGTCCCATACCGTATCTGAAGCAGTGCTGATATGATGACTACAAAGACATTGAGTATATTTTGTTTTCAAAGGCAACCGCCACCCTGGAGAAGATCGGTTACCCTGAAGAAATCCTCGACGACACCCATCTCAACAAAATGTACGAGGATGTAAGTAATTTGCACCTTGTTGTATATTTAACAAATTGATTTTAAGATATTTTAAACTTCAAATCGATTTAGTCTACTTATTATGTTTTTGATTTCATTCTCATTCTCTTGTTAATTTCATTTTTATACTTCTGAAATTCTACGTTTAGCGGCATAACAAAATGTTTTCATGATTTTCGTTTGTGGATTCAGTAATTTTTAGTGTGACTTGTTTGCCATACTCCCATCTTGTCAAGCAATTATGGAGTAATATTATTCCACACATCTTGAAGACAACTTGATTGCCGGTTAAAAACAAGGCGTCGTCTCATTGATTTAAAGGCACTAGTGCATCAATATTTCGTGTATACAACGAATGGGGGATAGCGCAGTGGTTAGCGCGTTCGGCTTCGGATCAGGAGGTCCATGGTTCGAATCCCGCCACACGCAGTCAGGTTTGGGTGCAATGCTACAATGAAATTTAGCGAAGTACCACCCATAGTTCGCTAGTTCCAGCCGATGCTCGCAGGTTTCACCGTAATGCATAGCCACAATGGTGTTGCGGGCTTTCTCCCTGGAATAATACTAGCAGCCAACACCAACTCACCTCACCTCACAACGAATGCACAGATCACATCTCTAGATATTACTAAAGATCTTGGAGATCTTGATTGGTAAAAACAAGCGTCATCTGCATTTTAAAATAGTAACTGTGTGAGTAACGTCACTAAAATACACAATCATTTGTTTTTCCCGATTTTTTCTAGTTTTCCAAAATTGTTAGTGATCATTATAACTCATGTATTAAAGGCACTAGTGCACGCCTTTATGGTTTAAATTGGCTATTTTAAGGTTTACGAGGACTTGTGCATTCACTTAAACTTTCTATCGATGCAATGAAATACTAAACATTCTTTACAATTTACCTGCAATCAACAACGAATACGTTAAGACAGCCGCTGTCGGCTTGGACATATAAAAATCTATGGTTAGCTGTGCACAAAACGGATAAATCATAAAAATGTTTTATGAAAGCAATGTTGTAAATTAACCGGTTTAATAACACAGTATTAGCATTGTTTTTAGATTTACCATAGCGGCTGCCGTTTCCGCTTTTCTGGTTGAGCAAAATCTTAATATTTTCTATATCATAGTTCATGCGGAATTAATGTAACGTAACATTTAATACTTCCGGCCTTTAAAAATCCACTTTACTACCTGAATACGTAAATATTTGTTAAATAAATTACGAGGTAGATTACTTGAGTGAGGATAGTGAGTAATATCGAGAGATATGCAGTATCTGTGCATTCGTTGTGTTTACGAAATATTGGCGTGCACTAGTGCGTTTAAGTAAACACCACTTGTGTCAAAATTAGCATTGCATGTGCGAAGGTTTAAGATGTTCCAGTGGAACTCTATGCTTTAAGACCAAGAGTACTTTAAAACACGGTAATTCGAATATTTTGATAAGTCACCACAACTTCCAGTTAAAGAGGTTTCAATGTATTAGGATGTTTTCCCCTGCAGGTAACGTTCAATGAGTCGAACTACTTCGAGAACGTATTGACGCTTCTGCAGGACACAGTCAGAGACAAGTTCTGGCATCTACACCGAGAAGTGGACCGGAAGAAGTGAGTGGAGAAAGGAGTTGATAAATAAGTAGGCTCATAGGGGTGCACCTTGGCTGTCAGTGAACGAATTTGTACCCAGGACATATTTGTTCAGAAATACCAATCATTGCGATCACGCTTAGCGTTGAAATTGAATCACAGGGGCGTGTATCGCCGAAAATTATAATGTGAATTGAATAGTGTAAAATTAACACAATCGTTTAGTGCAAATTTGTATGAAGGTAGTTAACCAATGAGCACAGAGGTAAATGGTTGTATCTAACTCGTTGTTAATACTCTGTTATGCTCTGTGTCTCTTTCAAGCTTGCCATTTTAATAATTAATCTGGAATGTTTTCAAAAGTTTCAGGCAAACAGATGTCTTTCAGACAAGGCATGAAACTGCTCTTACTAATGAAAAGGGTTGAAATCTACACTGACTGTCAAATGACTAGATTCAACGTTTTGTTCAAATTACATGGTATGTTTCAGGTGGACGTCTACGCCAGCCATTGTGAACGCCTTCTACAGACCGAATATAAACTCAATTAGTAAGTTCGTAATAATTATTTAAATATCCTAAGATGTTGTAGCTTCTGCTTTAATGAAGCTTCATCATGAAATGCTATGTTTAAATAATGAAAAAATACACATGTGTAAAATAAAATTGTATAGAAACACATATATCTTGACTGCATTTGGTACAATAGAATAATATCAGGTTTCATTCATCTCCATTCTTTTATGAGTAATCAATGTTCGTCCACATAGAATAAAATATAAAAGGTTTTACGTTGAATTTTTTAAAGAAAAATACCTTATTCTATATGTTTTTAAAAAAATTATCAATACAGCATTTCATTTCGACCAGTTTATAGCGTATTCTTAACTACATTTACATTATATTTTTTCCAATTCCAGCTTTCCCGGCAGCCATTCTCCAGCCCCCCTTCTACAGCAAGGAATATCCTATGTAAGGGTCAAATAATGTCAATGTAAAGTTCACACCAAAATAGAGCAAATTAAACTCGGATGATGGATTTTCATGAAAGCCATTTTAAATGCAAAATTATTTCTTGAGATACCCTTGCACGAGGGAGAACCTTTAGGATGTGTCTCCCTTAAATGTTTAATATTGCTGGATGTATACCTAGGTTCCCGCATTGTTTTAAACTTTATAATATCTCGTAAATAAGAAAAAAAGCTGAAAAATCATTAACATCGTTGGATAAAAAATCGATATCCTTAATTGTTTCAGGTCCTTGATATTTGGCGGTATCGGGATGGTGATTGGCCACGAGATAACTCACGGCTTCGACGATGAAGGTACGCCCATGGGATGTGACTTAAAAGACACTGTTGCATTTTTGGGTTTATTTTTTAAAAATTTCCCAGAATATTTGTGTTTGCAAAATATATATTTATATATGCAAATCATTTTCCCTACCTCGAATACTTAAAGGTGATTACACTGAAATGGCCGCCAGAGGTTTTTGCTCGATAATTATTTCCTCTGCGACTACGCATGATCGGGTTGAATA
Organism: Phorcus lineatus; assembly: GCA_921293015.1. NCBI lineage: Eukaryota > Metazoa > Mollusca > Gastropoda > Trochida > Trochidae > Phorcus > Phorcus lineatus. The sequence continues at coordinate 9,536,993 of OV121094.1, read as the reverse complement.
ATGAGATTTTTCCCCTTTAAAGACAAGAATTCTTTGGGTCTATTTAGGAAAACTCGATCCAATTGATCTTTCGAAAACGTGCTGTTATCCTTCATCATTTTCGTGAGATAACTTTATTTCCCTGAAACTACATGCTGTGATGTCTTTAAGACATGTACAGATGTTAAAATTACTAAGTTCTCTAAACTGATCATGTTGATTACTCATATAAACATGATTAAGATGCCCATTGCACGCCAATATGCTCAAATTTGCATATTTAAAACACTATTAGAAACATGCTATAAAATACGTGACAATTAGTAATGACTAGAAGCAAATTTTCAGCACTTGGATAGAATCAATCGCACGTTCGTTACAATAGAAACAAATTGTAAGTAACACCAAAGCAATAAATTAACTCCTTCGGGCTACAAAACGAAATAAACGCCAAAACTAATTACTCCATATCCGGGATTGTTAAAAACTCCCCATAATAAAAACATAGTATGTGTAATAAATATGATATGTGCAGGTCGGCAGTACGACAAGGTGGGTAACTTCCACCAGTGGTGGAGCGACTCGTCTCTGGCTCAGTTCACCCGTCTCGCCAGCTGCTTCGTTGAGCAGTACTCCAACTTCACGGTTAATGGCGACCATGTGAGTGAAATGAGGAAATAAATATTTCCAGTTTTTAGCTCATTAGGCCTGAAAGGTCCGATTGGTTTATGACGTCATACCGTCTGTCCGTAAAATCTTCGCTTTTTTTAATACTCCCGTGACTCTAAGAATCTGAAATCTTGTGTACAGAGGTTTTGACAAGTAAAAATAATAAGTCATAGATTTGGAATAAGCTTGTTTTTTACAAAGTGGCACACATTTTGTAAGTGAAAATCATCTATGAAAACCTGTTTGTGATCCTCCTCCAAGTGTTTACACCAATGAGGTGTGTCAGTGACCCTGGACCTCATAATGAACGCTTCTCTCCATTGGCCAGGTGAACGGGAAGCTGACACTCGGGGAAAACATGGCTGATAATGGTGGAATCAAAGCATCCTTTATGGTAAGACAAACGGCATGTGCCAAATCGTTAAAGTACGTTTTTTGAAATATCATTCAAACCAACTTGTAAAAGGGACGTTACAATCTTGTCATACACTATCACATAAATTTTACAAGTTAATATTTAGATACATAAAGAGAAAAAGTCTTTGGATACAAAACGAAAAAGTAACTTACTCAGGATACCTGAGGCAGTCTTATGAGAGGTCAGTTATTAGTTATTTCAAAGGACAGTCATGTGCAATTATGCCTTTTACAATAATTGTGACGATTAAAACACAAACAAAACTGCACATGTTTCAGGCCTACCGGAAGTGGGTGTCCGAGAACGGCGAGGAACCGCTACTTCCGGGGTTGGATTTGTCCCACGAGCAGCTTTTCTTTGTCAATTTCGCTCAGGTAAAAAACTAGTTAACGTTTCAAAGATTTCAGAGATAAGCTTTCGTTTAATTGAAGAGCCACTCCGTAAGTTGTTGGAGTCATATATGCCAAACTTAATCAATGGTGTCATTTGATCGCGAAGTATCGACTGTTGGTTCTTTACAGTGACAACATGAAGGTAGAACGTCGCAATTATGATCGAAATCGGACAGTGGCGCGCGTCAATAAGTCAAACGTAATTTTGGAGACTTATCTAAAACAGCCAGGAGGGCAGTTAGGTGTTGATTGTGTTTGTTAGGTTATATAACTAGTATCCATGCATATTGGACGTGATATATACACCTCTGTGCATTTATAAGGCTGTTTTTAGAAGTATTTGTAATGTATATGTCTTTTGGACATGAAAAGTTAAGATGTTATGATTTTATATCACCACATATGACATTTAGGTTCGTATTAAAGGTAAATAATATGTTATGAAAATCACGGAGTGGCACTTTAAGAACAACTTGAATCTATATTGAAGTATGTTCAGAAATCAAGGATTCATGTACATGTATAACATAATTTTTTTGAAATTATTTTTTTATAATTATAACTATTCAAGATACGTCTTTGTGTTAATATACAAGAGTACGTACATTCTTACTCCTTCATCAGATTACTCGTTTCCCCTTTCATCGTATTCCAACTGATGAAGATGTAAGCAAATTTTCCGAGCTCTTGACATTGGTCGAAGACTGATGATATATCAATATATCCATGCATATCAATATAATGAATCTGTAGCCTCTTTTGAGGCTAAGTATCGATTTTTCTTTTGATGACAAACTGTTGTAGAAATGGTTCTTTCTTTGGCAACGTATTGGAACATGTTAGCTGCCCTTTGGGCTTTTAAAACGATTCTACTAAAAGGAGTCTTTTGCAGACAAAGTCGTTATTTTCATAAGCACGTGGATGACACGATCAGATGTCTTTAAAGTATTTGAGATGAAAGGATCTACTGTGCATACAAAATCATCGTTGTTTTATAAGCATGTATATGGCGAGATCATTTGTTTTTTCAAATTACTTTCCTTTGCCTCAATGTGAGTCTGCCTGGTGAGTGATGGTCCTCGGATATAAGATGGTGTGTTGACTTTTGGTTTCCTCACACAGGGTTGGTGTGCTTTAAGTACAGACGCGGCTCTACACCACCAGATCATCACAGACTTCCACAGTCCCTCCATGTTCAGGTATCTTCGCCCTTTCAAGCTTCCATAACTTTTACAACGTTCATCCTTATACCAAAAGCCTGTTGTCACCCCTTAGAATTTTCATCAGGAAAATCTGTACTGAAAGTACCCGCCCATGGTTTGTGTAAGCCATTGAAACTGCTACATTGATGGGACATACAAGACTCTCAGAAGACGTTTGACAGCACCCTTTAGTCCTGCTTTGATAAAATCGTTACAATTTCAACACTTTACAGAGGACAAATTTCATTATAAATCTAAAATTAAATTTCGGAGCATTTCTTTTAAACTCAGCGTGACACACTCACCACTGGTATCAAGGCGTGTAATTGGGTTACTATCCATTACAAATTCAAGGGCGGATGATTTTGGTACAAACTTTCCTGATGAGATCTGTAAAGAGTATAGTATAGTGAGCCCTGGTTGACCAAGGATGTTTTACTTTACGCATAAAGCTCCAGTATCAATCACTAATTTAAGCATCGATGCGTATCAATAACTGTTCTGTACAACTTTTCAATGTACTTCACCTGACTCTATTAGTATTCGTTTCCCATATTTCTTTCAGGGTGACCGGAACTGTATCTAATTCCGACTTCTTCCGGGACGCTTTCCACTGCGCAAAGGGAACGAAGATGAACCCTGCTAGAAAGTGTGCTGTGTGGTGATTGGCTGGATTGTATGATGTCTCGAGCTATATGATTGTTTCATTCAGCTGCATTAAAAGTGAACATTCGAGTTATTTGTCAACATGTGAAGTTTTCACTGAAACCAACTGGTAAAGTACACAGAAGTTAGAGTAAATCCGCCTTTTTATTGCCAAAAGGATAAATTCAGTGTTGCCAAAGAGAAAATGTCTTCATGAATTATTGAAACTTCTTAAGCTTCTCAAATGATATTATCTTACTGATACCATTTATTAATATGTTTGTATTGTAATCTATTCGATGTTATTTGTTGTTTTTTATCATGTCTTTAAAAATTTATAAAGTCGTTTTTGTTACGTTTTTATCTCTGTTGTGAATGTACTCATATACTGTGTATATTTTGTGGTATTTTGTGTATTAAAGAAACATATAGAGAATTAACATATAATTCACAAAGAAACAAAGTATTGTAACTAAGGTATATTTCCTAACAAGATGTTCTTTGTCATGCATTTGAACCTCTAATAAGATATCAATCAGAAATCTTGAAATGATGAACATTGGATTTCCATGTCACAAAAAAAAAATTCAGAGTATATCGTTGTCCAGTTTTCTTCAAATGTGAACATCTTTACTGAAATTGTGCAATATTCATGTCGTTATAGCTCATTTAGTTAACCATTTCTTCTCATTGTTTTGTGATGGCTGTGTTTCTTAATAAATTGATATTTCATATATCGTTAGATATGTTATATTATATTTTAAAAACTAAATAGTTTGACACATGTTTATACTTGCAATAGTAATGTTTAGGAAACGTAAATGTGAAATGCAAATGCAAATGCAAATGCAAACAAGAAATGGTATTTGATGATATGCATTTTAAATCTGAATATTAAATCTTCTCTGAAAACACAGGAAGTATATGTTTCTTTAAAACAATTTCATTCGAACACAAAGGACATTCCACCACTCGATTAAATAATTTATGATGATGTGGTGATTTGGGTGCTTCAGTGACCTCGAGAGCTATGCGAGCCGGAGCTTACATGCTCATGGAAATTAGGGCACTCAAGCTGGACAGGTCCAGCAGATAGAAGCACGAAAAAATCTTAATTCGCTGTAAAACATTTTGTCTTACTCTCACTATATGCTTTATTCCGTCTTTCCCCTCATCTTTTCGATCCCTTATATCCCTGATTTGTCCACTCTCTTTTGGTGGCTTTTATTCCACGTGTTTAATGACTGAAATAATATGAGGTGAGGTGATATGGGGTTTAACGCCGCTTTCAATGGTATTTCACTTATATCGTTGCCGCTAGTATTATTGCAGGGAGAAAGCCCGCAACACCATTGTGGCTATGCATTGGGGTGAAACCTGCGAGCATCGACTGGAACTAGCGAACCATGGGTAGTACTGCACTGAAACTCATTGTAGCATTGCACCCAAACCTGGCATAAGTTTATGTTAATGTTTAATCTTCATAATGTCAGTCATCCCGTTCATATCCGTAGTCGTAAACGAAAGTTTCAAGCAAAAACCATTGGCGCCCTTCTTTTGTTTGAACACCTCTTAATCATTCAAGGAAGGAAAATGGATCAGCAAGGCTAAACTGAATATGGTATGTTCGATATAAATTTGATGCTTTTGATTAAACACCATTGTCTTGCAATTGGTAACATTTATTTCGTTAGTCAGATCACTATCTAAAACAACGTGCCACTCCCCCTTTAAGTAAGCAATCTAAAGAAACAAATGTCGACATCTACCTCTGCTTAAAGAGCATTATCACATATAGACATTTTCGACTATGAATTTTATTGTTTTACACTGTTTTTTTTATATCTGTTTTAAAAAGGATACATTACTGAAGAATTTGGTGCTGTCTGTATCTTCAGACATGGTTTAATCTAAGAATGACAAGGGATTTCTTATGGATTGTCAACTTCTTTATTTTATTGATACCAAATTCTAGAATGCCACTCAAACAGTTCATGGTTTAACCAGAAACAAACACTTTATTTCAATAAGATCAATTGAATATCCTTAATTTTCATTAATAGAGCAGGTATTACATTATTTTTTTTCCTAGTGTATATACTACACTTTATTTTAGATATGGCCCGAAAACGAAAGCATCCCCCTATATGCACTAAGTTCAAATTTTTTCCATGGAAACCAGAAAAAAAATACATTCACAATACCCAAAATAGCACGAGGCACCACGCCACCACTAGACCTAACCACATACCAAGTTTCGTAAAAATATATTGAAATGTTTTCTAGATATGGTCTGGAAATGAAAGCATTTCGAATTAAGGAATTACGGACAAATCAACATGTTGGAATGTAGAATGATAGTTTTTATAAGTAACTCCCAGTAAGTTGAAAACGAAGCTGGTACATTTGCAAAGAAAGATCACATAGAAAGTTGCGTAAAACTAGGCCTTGAAAATACAAAGTTCTGCTCTGGAAATCAAATTCTAGGGTGCGTATCCATGTTAACCTGCAAAACTAGACAAGACAGAAAACTTGAAGCGCACACCATTATATGGAAGTTCTTTAATATACCTAGATTAGTTAACCTATAGGCATTTTCAGGTTTCCCATAAAATAATTTTTACGTTTAGTTTCCTTGGAAACCAACAAAATTAAAACTTCTAGAAAGTTGAAAACCCAAAAGCACATGATTAAGTTAAGATTAGAGAACATACCATGTTTCTTTAACCAAGGTTTTACGGTTTTTAATTATGCACACACAAAAAATGTTTAAGTTGCGTTTCCTTGAAAATTTGACAAAATTGAAAACAAAAATGTTGAAAAGCTTTCCCCCCTTAAAAGAGAAGAAGTACAACTTCATTTTTCCCTATGCCAAGTTTCGATAAACGAGGCCTTACGATTTTTGTTTTCTACTCCAGAAAATGATAAAATTCGTTTCCATGAAAACCGCTATGGTGATATAAATTCTAGAAAATTTAAAACCCAAAATGGCAGAGCTACATAGGCTACGGTGTTTCATCCAGTTTCCTTATAGAGTTTTTACATTGAATTACGTTAAATACTTAATGCTAACTTCGTATTACAATGCTGTCACCAAAAACAATTTATGGAGAGAAAAAACTTTCTTGAAAAATGCTTTAGATTTTATCTTTAGAAAATTATATCTGTATTAACAAAGGAGGTTTCAGAATTTAACAAATGTAAATATATTGAAAAATATATTCTAAAAAAAAACATTTATACATGTGCAATATAAAGCCTAGGCACAAGTTCTCAAATAGAAAGATTTTGCTTCAATGAACATCCTCAAAATAGCATTTTAAGGTAAAACAGTTTTTAAAAGGTATGAGTTATCACAAAATCGCATTCTGTTATGCAGACAGATGACTCAATTTTTCATACATTGCATTGAAAAGAACTAAATTAATCTTATCGTTCAAAAATCAATTATTTCAATTTTTTCGTAAACCAAATCAGCTACGAAATACTAAGAGAATGTCTTTGCTGTTACCCGAACGTCAGATATAGTGACCGTATTGTATTAGGCGAGGCTTACCGTTTTATTGTTTATATAGTGATATTTACGATATCAAAACATACGAAGGCAGTAAACCTTTTATCATATAATGTCATTTTAAAATAAACCTCCTTTTTTGGTTAATTTTGTTATGTCCCCTCTACAAACGAAAAGGGCGTATGAATATACCCACGTCATCACTAGGCAAAATCACATTCCATTTCGCGTCATAAGAAAATGACGTCACACAAGAGCAAAATAGTCCAATTTGTGAAACCTTTTACAACAACAGTGTACTCGTTTTGTTTGAATAAAACATCACACAAAATACAAAACGACATAAATGTTTCAGATATATTTAACATCGTTCAAAACATTTGAAATGTGGCCGTGGCACCTCTGTTGGAATCTTCGTCAGGCGGGAGTGTTCAAACCTCCCTTCATACTCTACACCATCGATGTGCACAAAGTAGTGTTTGCTCCCATTATACATGTCAATAACAGCTATGATGGTACCTGTACCTTTGTTATCGATGTGAACACTATCGCCGATTGACAAGGCGGCCATGTTTGTTTACATTGACACCCACGTCTGCAAAACAAACCAAACTCGATACATCGTGTGTATTGCTAAGGAAACGTTTCAAGATTCGCTCTTCTTGGTACGGAGCTAGCGAGAGTAGTGCGACCTAGTTAATTACCCTCATTTGCATTGTTATCAGGGATCTGGTATCATGATTTATTACTCAACCGTGGTGAGATCACTCATTAGATACCATATCTCGTGCGAACAAACGGAACTACTTTCGAACGTCACATGACATCGTCCAATCACGTGACTTGTAAGTTAGAAAATGGCGACTTTCAAATTTGGAATTCTCATCGAGACGTGAATATGCAAAAATATGAAATATCCAAGTGTCAATAATCACTCTCATATTTCTAAAAACCAGCGCTATTCACATAGCCGTCGCAATTTGTGTTACGTCCCCCCTCTGCCGGTCGTTCCATGCAGTATACAGAGGGGCCCTTCCATCATCTGTTTCATCCAACCTGTCGCTTGCCTCTCAACAAGCAGACAATCTGAACATGACATCTTACAACTCCCGTCCCCTTAGTTCAATATTTGCGGGTCCTATCAACAATTCTGTTATTTATGTTAATGTTATCAATCCTCCTCAACTGCTGACGCTGTACGTTACGCCAACTGACTGACCTAGAAAGAGGTCACATTCCGATGACGTCATGACTCACGTATCGAGTGCACAATGGCATGACATTGTTCGTTGCTCGTTAGCATTTGTTATATCAATGAATTTCTTGAAAATGAAATGCTTGTTCACGAAAAAAGATTTTTTTATTTCATGTTTTTAAGCGAGTCACTTATGTGACCCAACAATTAGCGAACTATTCTGTTCTGTGTGTTGTTTGACTGGTGATATTCTTCGCGATCAGCTGACTTTTGTTTTGACGATTAATTTATTAAAAATATTGATACGTGGGGATGAGTAATAAATAGAATACTGAACTCATGGTAATGTGATAACATTTTCATGCAACTCGTGAATGGAATTCGGTATCAGACTCACTTTCGTTCGTCTGATACCAAATTCCATTCACTCGTTGCATAAAAATGTTATCACATTACCATTCGTTTAGTATTCTCTATTAGCAAGATGGGTTTATTGCACCGATAACACTGCCCACTATATGATGAATAACATTATCACAGCATATTGTCAGCAGCAATAAGCTGATATGGCTCCCTCCAGTCTGTGACGTCATGACGTCATTTTGCACTTGCTGTTGTTTATTTTTGGCGCTTTCCAATTAGTGACGTTATGACATCATTTTGCGTGCACTAAAACGCATTTTGGCGCCATGCAGTACGTGACGTTATGACGTCATTTTGCACGCGCTAAAACGCATTTTTGGCGCTTCGCAGTCCGTGACGTTATGACGTCATTTTGCACGCGCCATAGACTATAAAAGCCCCACGTCAAGCGGAAGTTCACAAGTTCCAACTGAACCCAGAGACAGTAACTACTGTCATCTACGAAATACATCTAGTGAAACACCGTGCAGGTTAACACCGACATGTCGGACAAGGAATATCGTATCAGTTGCGTCATATGCAAAAGTGAGACACACAGCTACATCTATTGCCCACAGGTTACCTGTGAACTTTGCCATTTAAAGGGTCACCGCGGCTGGATGTGCACACAGAAAGGACCTCCGTATGTTATTATCAATAGCCATTCTAGCGCTAAACATGTGTCTCTGGAAATGAACTGGGGAGAAGGCGATTGTCATAGTTACCCTGATGAGAAGCAGACAGAGAAAAGGAAACGCGAATATGGACAGTGAGGGCTTGCAGAAGACTTTCAGGTCCTGCTGGGACTTCCAACTAACAGAAGAACATCCTTAATATGCCTATACCTGTATAGATGCAACGATGAAGTGCTGTTCCGCCTTTGAAAAAACATTTTGTCACTAATTTTGCCAATTGCTTGGAATTCTATCATGCTTTAAAAAACACTCTTAAAATCAACGAGTTAATTTAAACAAAAAGGCCCTTTTCAGGGCCAGCCAAATCGTCGAAAGAAATGCCTTACTGAATGCTTAATATTCACGATGTTTATTGATTGACAAGACGAACCGTTTCGAAAACTATTAAAGTGGGTGAATTCTGTTGAAACAACTGATTTTCATTCAGAAAATGCGATTTTTGTCGTGGTACTTACGACGAACAAGTAACAATCAATTTGATAATTTTAAAATTTACCCTGGACGAACGTGTGTCCAGAATACGCATTTTATGTACGCATCTTTAGTATTTGTTTCGATCTCATATGCGTAAAAGCAGCAATTTTTATAGGCCAATGTTTCTTATCATTGTCATAGTATCAGTGTGAGGTAGTCGGGGTGTCAGTGTGAGGTAGTTGGGGTGTCTGTGTGAGGGAGTAAGGGTGTCTGTTTGAGGAAGTCAGGGTTTCTGTGTGAGGTAGTCGGGGTGTCAGTGCGAGGTAGTGGATGTTTCAGGATGAAAATAGTAGTTTAGTCGGATAAAGGTTGCCTGTATGTCAACTGGGATGGATCAGTGAGTGGGTGGTGTGTGTTTCACTTTGGTGTAAGAATGTGAATAATGTAAATGCATATATTGTGTGTCTTTTACGGTTTTATAGTAAATGTCCTAACCTTGGTGTCTTCTTGGCCTATTGAGGCCTGGTTGTTTTATGTGATATATATCTGTGTAAAAATTGTATGTATCACAACATGACACGGTAATAACTATTATTAAGGATTCAGCAATTTTGCTGAATCCTTATTGTTATTGGCGTGTTTTATTTTTTTTTTTTTCACCACCGATTTTGTGGACACGATTTAGCCCAAACCGCTAAAGCTACAACAGCCAAAATTCGCAGTCTGGTAGAACTTCATGAGAAGGGGTTCTAATAAGCTTTTGGGCTTAATCGGATTAAGCGTTAAAGGCACAGTACCACTCAAATTTTCAAAAATTAACATGGGATTTTTTTTCAAAATGCACTTAGAGACCTGAAACTTTTTTTAAACGATAGGCAATTACATTTGGAGCAAAAAAGTAAATCATGGCAATTTCGTAGCGTTAGTACTTTCGCTGCCATATTTCTTTTTTTGACTTTTTTCAATTTCCGGACCCCATGCATCTTTGAAAATCTTCTCCTCTGAAGATACATGGAATTAAGAGCTGATACTCACATATATCATAGCTGAAGGAGTGGGGAGAAACGTAACGTCGCAACATTGGCAAATTTGTTAAAAAAATTTTTTCTGCAATCCTTCAAAGTCAGGCGACTTTGCTCGTGTGACCATGTTCAAAGGGCGATAACTCAAAAAGTTGGACTCACAATTGCACCATTGTCACAGGAATGTAAGATCACTTACTACACTTTACAAATCAATAAAAACATTGCTCGCGAACAGTCATTTCCGCTCGCAATAATCGATCAAAATCGGTAAAAAGTACGTTTTTAAAAATTAACATGGGCTCATTTTTCAAAATGCGTTTAGAGACTTGAAACTTGTTTTGAATGAAGCGTAATAACAGTACAAACAAAAAAGTCAATCATGACGAATTCATAAGTATTATAGTTTTTGCACATTATCAACTTATTTGTTCCAGAAATAGGTTTCCATTATTCCACGATTCTTGTGAACACGATTCAGCCTAAACCGCTCAAGCGATTACAGCCAAACTTGCCAGTCAGATAGAACTTCTTGAGACGAAGCCACAATAAGCTTTTGGGCATGATCAGATTAAGCGTTAAAGGCACAGTACGATTCAAAGTTCGAAAAATTAACATGGGACATTTTTTCAAAATGCACTTACAGACCTGAAACTTGTTTTAAACGATAGGCAATTACATCACGAGCAAAAAAGCAAATCACGGCAAATTCATAGCATGAGTAGTTTGGCCGCCATATTGCTTCATTTGACTTTTTGCAAATTCCTGACCCCCAAGGGTTAAATTGCAAACCGTTGAAGGAAAACACACTCTAGCGTGATGAAATGCAGAAATGCCCCCTCACCTGTTTAAAAGCAAATGGGAACGTGCGCAGAAGTCTTACATTGCTCCTGTAGCAAGATTCGTCAAGTGCGTTAGCAAGGGTTAGATTGCATAAAACTTAAGGAAAACATCAATATCGAAGAACGGTAAAGACGTGTGACATGTCCAAATGCAGGTACATGCGCTCTTGTACGTGTGAAAGGGCAAAAGTTGAAAGAAATACTCTACATCGCTTCTGTAGCAAGATTCGCTAAGTGCGTTAGCAAGGGTTAATTTGCAAAGTTAAAGGAAAACACCCTAACTGTGAAAACATGCGACATGGGGCAAAAGTTTGAAGAAATACTCTTCGATGTCTCATAAATTATCACGTAATATACAGTGTACAGAAGGCTGAAATGGCTTTGTGCAGCGCAAGTCCGTACGACTGGACGTGTGGACAGCGTGCGCGAGATGACCAAATGCACGCAAGTGCGTCAAGAGCCGTCAAAATCCGATCAGACAGGCAGAGAAGCGAGCAACAAAGCCTGCCTGACTGACCTGAGCTGCCTGACTGACTGACATAGTCTTGATTATTTATATATCATGAGACCCTCAACCTATGTACCAGCACTCGGAAACAATATTCCAGTGTCGGCAAAGCACTTGATCTCGCCAAAGGAAAACACTAGCCCTTTTTCAACTTTCAAACCTCTACTGCCTCCCCTCCAGATACCCCTCACATTTTGATGTTGTTGCTTTCTTGCCTCAACTGGCAGCAGGCCGTGTACATCGAGTAAACCTCACTTCCGCTCCTATGTCTCGCTACGTACTGAAAACGTATACAAAACGTCATTTTCCTTCAGAATACGGCTAAATCAACTGCAGTGCACTAAAAATGTCTTCAAAACGCTATCTTAACTTGGAAAAGCACTTATTTTGCCCCCCAAGAGCCACGGGTGCTCATATTTCGCTGAATCCTGTCATTGTCGTCGCTTTGCGACTATATTTTATTATTATCTCTGGTAAAGCACTTGATAACATACTTCAGACCACTCGGCGATACATATCATGTCCGTATCAGTACTGATTTTCATCTTTTCTATAAATTACCCTCGATATTTCATTTCTGTAGCCCATTTGGTTGCTACGGTCTATTTAAAAATGGGTTGAGAAGTTATTTTGTGTATTAATATGTTGATTTTATTGTTAATCTTCTTTTTCTAAATATTCTCTAGGCTAATTTCTAGTAGGCCTAGGTATTTCATGTCCCAACATAATTATAATTTTTAATGCTATACACGAGTACTCTTAATGATAGCTAGCTTTCTTTCTTTTAAAAACACTTTTAAGGTGAAAAATTCCTTAAAATTCTTTTAAAAATAGACCTTCCATCAATACCTATAGTTGAAGTAATTCATTCATTTCTATCAAAAGCAGATTGTCCTCAAGCAGTTGGCTACCTTTCATTAACAAGAGTCGAGTTATGATTTTACCTTAAGGAAAAAGAAAGAAGCACACTGTTATCAGATTATCTTATTTATCTGTGAAAACGAAACAAGATAAACTAGCGCTATGATTGGCTACTTGTCAGGGGCACTGATTGACTTCCGGTGTACAATGTCATGTGACGATGTAAACATACAAAATGGCGGAAGAGACTGACTTGATCTGGGACCATGCAGCCGACGTAGAGTTTGAATCTAGTGACATGGTGCGTGGAATTAAACGTGGACATTCAACGTTTTACAGGTATCTGCTTTATTGAAATACGAAATTCCACTGTAAACGGTCAGATGCCACCGAAATAAGACATTTTGTCAAACCTATTATTAGGACGCGTGATAGAATAACTTCAATAATAGTCAAAATTGGTGTTCACACTAATGATGTTAGTATGTATAATTGACAAATATGTTTTTACTCATAGAAAAATTGATGTATGAGACTTTGAAAACAAAACACATGCAAAGACTGAGTATCATTTGACAAAGTTGAATATATTTCCACTTGAGGTTTTATGACACAAGTTTACCAGCAGTTAATTTTGTAGAAACTATAAAGTGCATTCAGCCTCAGGCTGTAAAGGAAGTATTGATACTTTCAACATTGGAACTATAAAACCTCATTATTGTAGCAACTTAACATGCATAGAGATGATTTATTTATCATGCACTTACCCAGCAGGCAATCTGCCGTTGTATCAACGTTGAAACGACGTCGTTTATCAACGTTGAAATTTGATTAGATTTGAAATTTGCGGCGACGTCGAAATCTGACGTCATTTCCACGTCGGTTCAACGTGGAAGCCATGACGTTGTAACGACGTCAAAGCTTGATGATCATTCAAATTGTGTTAGTGTGGTTTCGTTCTTATATTTACAGCCATGCATCATCTGTGAGACTTTACGCTAATCATCAACTCTTTAAAAGACCTTGGTGTAGGAGTCGAATGAAGGGAGTTACCCAAATAATGGAAATTAAATTAGTAGAGAGGGTGTTTGTGTTTATAGGACAGTGTAAAAATTTAGATCAAAGTGTCAGCAAAAAAATGTTTGTTACAAATCGGCAGTTACCGTTTTTTAAGAAGTACTAACTTTATTCAAATTGAAAATTTATGTTGTCATTTGTGAACTTTACTGAAAAAATAAAGACTGTTGAAAAATACAACATACCTTGTTAACACTAATTTGTTATAAGAACAGAATTACCTCCCTTTATTGTGAAATTGAAAGAAATTAGCTTTTTTTTATCAAATCCAATATTAATAACACTTTTTAAATGTCAATGATAGCTGTTCGTTTTTGCATTTTTCATTTCATTCTTTAAAACAATTCTTTACTTATTTGATGTTATTAATAATAATGAAATGTCATTAAAGTAATTAGTTGTCAGTTTTAAGTTGTTCTTATGACGTTGAAACAACGTCAAAAACCAACCAAATTTCAACGTCAGGAAACTTACGTTGTTCCGACGTCGAAAAATGGTCGATCGACGTCCTGACCTGAAATCAACCAAATTTCGACGTCGAAATGACGTCAGATGCCTGCTGGGTAGCATCATTCCTCTGATGTAAAACAAATTTAAGATATGTTAGGGGTTGAAATTTATCTGAATAGTGCAATTCTAAAACATTGATCTGATCATATCATTGTATAATGTAACTAGTCCTATGGACTACAAATTATTACAGCATATTTTCTACTAGCAATAAGCTTATTTATAACTGCAATTTTTCCTTGATTGTAGTTTTTCAATGAATCTGATATTTAGGTATTTAGGTAATTTTCTTGGGCTATTTTATTTCACACAACTGTTGAACTTGTGATTTCAATTCAGCTATTGAATTTATGCACTTATTCCTATTGAACCAGTTGCACAGATTCATAAACAGAACAAAATCAAAGGCATTCGTGCAGATTCAGTTTCACAATAATAGCAGATGTGTGTGTAAATATACACATATATATATGTTATTTTCAAATGCAACAGCTGTCTCTCAGCTTAATTTGATTCATTCACAAATTCATTATCAATGATTGATCCAGGGTTTTAAATTTCCCCCCTTATTGGATTTAATAAAATAAATTGACTTTATGGGGAAACCCTAAATCTTAATAAATCTAGATCACCAGTTTTTAATTTCACGTCATATTGTTGATCTAACATTGACCGATAATAACAGCCGACCCATTAAAATTGGACATTTGGCCATAAAGTTAACCAGAAAAGATGCCTTAACTCATCTGAGTCTCCTCAAACTCCAAACATTGTCATATCTTTTAGGTGCATTGACCTGAGCTACATTCGGAATGTGGCAAGTGACCAAATTTAGCATGTGGATGGTTAATCCGATTGCTGAAATATATTTATAGATATCAATTCTTAATTTGCTAATGGTTTTGTATAGTTTATAGTCATCAATGACAACATATTGCACAATAATTATAATAATAATAATCATGTTGTTAGAGTAAAAAATCTGCATACCTAAGTTCAATACTTACACCAAATGCTTTTAAGGAAAGATAACTCATTTCTCATAACTCATTTCTAGTGATCTTTTCATCTCTATCTTGGGGCGGGATAGCGCAGTGGTTAGCGCGTTCGGCTTCGGATCAGGAGGTCTGTGGTTCGAATCCCGCCAAGGGCTCGGCAACTTTGTCTGCAGTAGAGAACTGTTCTACACGCAGTCAGGTTTGGGTGCAATGCTATACTGAAATTCAGCACAGTACCACCCATGGTTTGCTAGTTCCAGCCGATGCTCGCAGGTTTCACTGCAATGCATAGCCACAAAAGTGTTGCGGGCTTTCTCCCTGCAATAATACTAGCAGCCGCGATATAAGTGAAATAATCTTGAAAGCGGCGTAAAACACCAACTCACCTCACCTCATCTCTATCTTAGAGTATAGACTATTGAAAAAATATTGTTTATTCATAATTCAAATACCATTTCATACTAGCAAAATTTAAATCCCTTCTTTAAAAATAATGATAAATCATTTGGTGTATTTAAATGTGCTGTTGATACTCTGTTGTTGAAAACTTGACACAGTTATTATAAGTTTGATTGTAGTTGGATTCAGACTTTCATTGTTGTACCTGTTTAAGGTTTAAGACACCTAACGTTTCAACCGAAGCTTAATTGCTCATGAAGGTCAACTGGACGACCTCTCGTACTGGCCGATGTATTATATAGAATTGTCAATCTAAACTTTTTAATATTGGGGACCCCACCCCCCTCCATCTTCTAGATTTCTGCATCTGTCTCTGACATAAACAATCAATACCGGTAATTGAGAATCACCTATCGTGTACATTTTTAACATTTCTGTATATTTGAAATGTAATCTTGCCAATTTTTTTAGATTTTTCAAAGCATTGTCATTAGCAATTGAATTTTCATAGAAATTTCCAAAAATATATTTCCTATGAGAAACTTAAAACTTAAAACTTAAAAGAGTAGTGTTTGATGAGAGGTTAATCATGTGACTTTGATAAGATATAAGGGTGTGTCCCAGTATTTGGGAGGATTTTTTAAATGATTTGCTTCCCTCAACAACAGAGAATTTTACAATGTCTATTTTTATCATGACTAAATGTCAACAAAGGCCGGATCTCAATCACATGAAACTTATTTTGGCATTTTGTGGATGCAAAGTTGAAACCTTTGAATCAACATAATTATAAACAAACATTTTTAAAAAATTTCTTTTGCATGGATTATTAGCTCATCATGTCTGAAAGGTAAGCTAAGCCTATGGCATAATCCGTCATCCCTAAACTTTTCCCATTTTCGACTTCTTCTCCAAAACTGCTGTGCTTCCTCCTGTGAGTCAAATAGGTTTCTTACTTGAAGCTATTTGAAGGATAAGCACCTGTGAGCTGAAAACTTGTATAGACAAGCTTCGACCCGACACTTGTTTTTATTGTGTATTTTGTGAAAATTCATTCCATGTTGTAAATTTTTATTTTTGTATGCAAGTCATGAACCTTATACAAAATGAAAATAATGAAAAATTGATATGGTACAGAGCCAATTTGATTAATTATGTCAAATTGACTTACAAATCACCGTATTAGTAGTCTGTTATGAAATATAGCTGTGATTATATCATAGCATCGAGAATCGTGATACCTACTCTTTATCATGATACGTATTGTTGACTTTCAAATTTTTGCCTAAAATCAAGGTGCTAAGTCAAAAGTTACTCTTTCCTTTTTATTAAAAATCCCTACAAATAATGTGCTGTGACTGTATCTTACCGAATCACATCGTAATGAGATAGTTTGATACGTAAGTATCATGAAACATCTGTACCCTCACACCTCTACTATGAAGACACTTGACAAAGTCTCTGAAATTCCCCAGGATGTAAAAAGGGAAAACAAGTCGACTGTCTAAATTGTGTACAGGTATAATGTTAATTTTGCTAATTCAAATAACAGTGTGGACTTCACTTGACTCTTCTTGACTGATTTTCACTTCCTGCAGATGTATGAGTTCTTCTAGTGCTAGTTGATTTGTCATTGCAAAGCCAGGTTGTTACCCAGAAAAATATAAATCAATTATCATTTATCATTCAATTCCGCTATGTGAATTGTGGGGCGGGATAGCGCAGTGGTTAGTGTGTTTGGCCTTGGATCCGTTGTTTGAATCCCGCCAGGGGCTTGGCAACTTTGTTTGCAGTATAGAACTGTTCTACACACAATAAGGTTTGGGTGCAATGCTGCACTGAATTTCAGCGCAGTAACACCCATGGTTTTCTAGTCCCAGCTGATGTTCGCAGGTTTCACAGCAATGCATAGCCACAATGGTGTTGCGGGCTTTCTCCATGCAATAATACTAGAAGCCATGATATAAATGAAATACTCATGATGCGGCATTAAACTCCATATCACCTCACCTCACCAATATGGTGAATCACTGATATTTGAACATGTCTCGTTCGTAGTAGTTATCAGTGGTGTCAGACAGATAACCATGCATCATGGGAAGATATCGTGTCTCACATGTGAATGTGTGTCTGAATGATACGAGAAGAGTATGTGTGTCATGAACATTGGAATTATGTCATGATCTCCTTTACAGGTTAATTTCTATATTTCATTCCTGAAATGACACAATCTCATAAAATTAGAATTGTGATGATACAGACATTGATATTACAATTAACTTGACATTTGATAGAGATACAATAAGATGCATGTCTAGTTACAATATCTCTTGTCAATGCAAGTTTCACAAACAACTTTTGGCATACGCCCTGATTTTGTGTATGCTGTCATTGAACCACAATTGATATATTTTAATTGCGGTAAAGAATTAGATAGTTTTGATATTGAATTTGCTGATTAGGCAATAATATTTCTATAAATTATCAAACATATCCTGTTCCACGTATAAAGCACCCTGTACGCTTGGAAAATTGGAGGGGGCTTATTAGAATAAATTCAATGGAATTAGTCAAATGTCTCAATATTCTAGATGCAGAATTAAATATCAAAATACATGTTTGTTCCCAATTAAAATGATAAATAGTAAATAGTTTCCCCATGCAACCATATGGCATGAGATGGTGATCAGGTTAGATGCAAGAGATATATAACTTAATTATGGAAGAAAGTGTGAGACGTGTAAGATTTCAATAAAACTACTCATGTTTATTAAACAGGGTAAGCTTTGAGAAGGTGGAGCTTATCATTTTGCGATCTGAAAACATGTTTTGGGTGCCTTTTGATAGCAAGAGGGTGTCTATTGTTACCAATACATATGATTATTATCTTATTTGTAAAACCTGAATCAAAACTTATGATAAAATTAATAACAGATGACAATGATTTTTCCTGGTTTCCAACTTCTTCATTATTAACATACTTGTAACACATTGGAGAGTATGTGTTCAGGTGTCTTGCTGACGTCAGCTTCTATTTTATCATAACAGTGTCTGCATATTCAATGTCAAGTTCCTAGATAATGTTACAATGAAAAAAATAATAACAAGGACAAGATTACTACTCGAGTATCTGGAACGTTAGACAATGAGGGCAAACTGACCGAGGTTCGGACAGTGTATCGATTCAAATGTTTTGAAACTCTGACTTATAAAAGATAACTTGAATAATGTAAATATTAGCAAACCAAATTATCAAAAAAATAATGTTTATTTTGTATATCCATCTTAAAATGCAGAATTGTTCGTAAATTATCCGAAAATAACGGTTTTTATTGCCAATATGAAATCGCCCGAGGTTCGGACAGTTCTGACCTAACTTCGGACAGTTGCACATGATCTTCTCGCATGCACCCCTAGCTAAAATATTTATCAAAATGGTCTCAGACATTCCAAAACACGCATTTTCATGTTCATGTACAATAATATCAAGGTTTTTTGGAAACATGAATTAGTTTGTCATCTGTACAGAGTTAGCTTTCTGATGTTAAATTCTCCCAAAACTGCTGCATGCGTCATTACAAAATTATGTCGTCACAATCAGTTTCGTAGGCATTTGACGCAAAAACGCCGTACTCGCTAAACCGTAGCTTTTGAAAATTTATCACTTTGAGAAATATGTTAGTCGTAGGTTATTGCATGTTTCCAGAACTTTTGTTGGTCGAATTATAGCACTACAAGTTCGTATAAATAAAATATAAAAAGTGTCCGAACCATGGTCAAAACTGTCCGAAGCAAGGTCATTTTGACATATTATCAATATCTCAATATTTACTTAAAAATCCCCTTTATATATACCAATATTCAGCACAATTTAACTGTTTGGTTGTTTATCTTTGTTTGTGGATACAGTTTAAAATGTTTTGGCGCTTCCTATATTTCCTAACCTATTAGTCAACATTTACGTTGAAACAAATATTTTGCCGATTCCTTACATGGATCTATTATTTGTACATTATAGCAAAAAGTCGATTAGATATACTACCTTTTGATCAATTGTCTATTTAATGAAATTAACAAATTGACATAAGAGAAATTCATATTTCAAAACAAATGCATTGCCGACATTGCACGTATTATTGCGTCAGCTACTAGTCAAAAGTGTCCGAAGTTCGGGCGACCTCGGGTGGTGTCCGAACCTCGGTCAGTTTGCCCGATATCGTTATGTTTGTTGACTTTTAATCGAAGATCTTATCAGTCTGACTCAGATGTTGTTTTACAGCGACATATTTTCAAAATTTAATAACAATTTCATTAAACTGATTTAAGGACAAGATTCTTTTGCCTACTGTGACAATGCATCTATAATGATTTGACAATTTGCCCTGCATGTCATCATTCAAAATCAAGTCCAGTGGCGGATCCAATGGGGAGGTTCAGGGGGTCCGCCCCCCCCCCCCCCCCCCCCTTTTGAAAATCAATTATAGATTGAAGTTAATTTGAAAATCATTAATAAAGTAACAAGTAAAGTAACAATAGCCCCCCCCCCCCCCCCCCCCCCCCCCCCCCCCCCGTTGACAAACTCTGAATCTGAACCCCGCCCTGGTGGTTAGTAACATTATTGGGATAATTTTTTCGTTCATTTTCCGTAGTGTCATGAAGGACATGGAAACATTAAAGAAATGCAGCAAGGCTTGAATAAGCTAGTGATTGAGAGTGGTGTGAGCTATACCTTGCAGAGGCAGTGTTCAAACTTAGTCTTTGTCCTTACTGGCATGAAGGGATTGTGACTTAAAAACTCAACTATCTCCTCTGAAAATTTGACAAGCCCTGCAATGTGTAGACACTTAGACACCATCTCAAACTGAACAAGACAAGCAAACTTGCTGATCTCTTCTCCAACAAGCGTCATCTGAAATGAACCAGCCATTGGCTGGCAGTTAGCAGCTATTTCGAAAAGTGTGGGGAGAAAGTTGCCAGAGCACATATCAAGAGGTAGAGCGCATAGTAAAATGTAAAGCACATAGTAAGAGGTAGAGCATATATCAAGAGGTAAAGCACATATTGAGAGGTAGAGCACATAGAGGTAGAGCACATTTCAAGAGGTAGAGCACATATCAAAAGGTAAGGCACATAGCAAGAGGTAGAGCACATATTAAGAGGTAGAGCACATATCAAGAGGTAGAGCACATAGCAAGAGGTAGAGCACATATCAAAAGGTAGAGCACATAGCAAGATCTAGAGGTAGAGCACATAGCAAGAGGTAGAGCACATATCAAGTGGTAGAGCACATAGCAAGAGGTAGAGCACATATCAAAAGGTAGAGCACATAGCAAGATCTAGAGGTAGAGCACATAGCAAGAGGTAGAGCACATATCAAGTGGTAGAGCACATATCAAGAGGTAGAGCACATATCAAAAGGTAGAGCACATATCAAGTGGTAGAGCACATAGCAAGAGGTTGAGCACATATCAAGAGGTAGGGCACATATCAAGAGGTAGATCATATATCAAGAGGTAAAGCACATATCAAGAGGTAGAGCACATATCAAGAGGTAAAGCACGTATCAAGTGGTAGAGCACATATCAAGTGGTAGAGCACATATCAAGTGGTAGAGCACATATCAAAAGGTAGAGCACATATCAAGAGGTAGACCCCACATATCAAGAGGTAGAGCACATATCAAGAGGTAGAGCACATATCAAGAGGTAGAGCACGTAGCAAGAGGTAAAGCACATATCAAGAGGTAGAGCACATATCAAAAGGTTGAGCACATATCAAGTGGTAGAGCACATATCAAGAGGTAAAGCACATCGATATCAAGAGGTAAAGCACATAGCAAGAGGTAGAGCATATATCAAGTGGTAGAGCACATATCAAAAGGTAGAGCACATATCAAAAGGTAGAGCACATATCAAGTGGTAGAGCACATATCAAAAGGTAGAGCACATGTTGTGAGGTAGGCACATATCAAGAGGTGTTGGGGGAGGGGATCATTCGTGTCAACTATGATATCTAGATTTGCTCACATCACACCCTTCCAATCCTGTGTCCATCCAGGAGATTACAATGAATATTTTAAATATCACCACAGCTCTGGTCAGCAGATCTAGTGTCATGTAAGCGTATCTTATTAATAGATCTTATTATCAGTGACGACACGATTCATTTGCCAGTTTGACGTACTTCTAGCCATGGACCACGTGTATGTATATTTGTAGCTATCCTTTAACTTACATTTCTTGTATTTCATTCTGCATTTAAGTTTCTTGAAATTTATATAAAGAATACTAAACCATCTTTGATATGATAAAATGTTTTATTGATGAGTAAAGAATGTCAAACAAGTGATCATGAGTTTGATACAAAATCAAAGTTTAAAATTATAAGTTTAACGGGAAAATACTTAATAATATCTCTCTATTATCTCCCCACTTTAATCCAGAAAAATATTTCAAAATGTGAAACTTAGATTTCTGTGTGTATGATACCAATCTTTAGGCGGTCCTCTCATTGTGAAGTGATATATGCAACCATACTGCACTGGTATAATATTACTGTATAAATATAACATGACAGTATCTCGATCTGGTGAGATTTAAAACAGGATTTTAATAGGTTGTGTCAAGATGTTTGACAGAGATGTCATAACTGAACTCAAGCACAGTGCATTCCCTCTAAACTGATGTGTTTTACATCCAAAAATGTGATTTACAGAAATGTGGGATTACTAGGATTTTTTTCATAAGATATTAACATTTAAAGACAATTTTAGAAATAGTGTAATTACATTATATTATTTTCATGCTAGGCCATTCTTAAGTAAAATATTCATAAAATTCTGTAGCCAATAAAATTTTTGTCCTGGATTGAGTGTTTTTAAAAATGGATTTATGAAATAAGATACTATCCTAACAATGTATTTTGGAATTTTTCTATGGAATCAAATTTTGCTGAGATTGAGAAAGATGTTTTACAAGTAAGACAACTGGGTGTATAGTAGTTCGGTGGACCAAAATTTGTTGCCTTTTTACCATTTTTTCAAAATCATTATTTTATTGATTATTGTATCGATTTCTTAATGCAATCTTCAATTTTAATTTTTTTATAATTTCTTGAATCGCCTGACAGTCAAATCCAGTGTTTGAAAACTAAGAGTTCATCAGTACAATGAGAGCTATTAAACGAATCATCTTATTATAACATCCCTATGGGGAAAACTTTTGGAATTAACAATATGAATGTTTAAAAAATATATAGTTTAAGATATGTTAACTTGCATAAGAAATGAATGCCATGTACTCAATCTTTTAAAAAAACAGTTTCTAAGAGCATGTCTTAAGTTAATGAAAAAAATGATTCCGGAACCTTTTAAATCAATATCTGTAAGTTTGCTATTTACAAAACGTATTAAGTTTTTTTCGCTCTACAGACCAGACTCTTTGAGGTTGACGTACGACCAAGCACAAGATCTTCTCCAAGTTCTGGATAACACAAGGGAGATAATCCATAGTTATATTGAGTTCAATGAGGTAGGTAGATATTGTCTTCAGAATACGGTACCCATTTCATAAGGAAAACAACTTTTCTGGATAACAACTTCTTTATTGTGAAACACACAACATTTTTAAGTATATACTTCCCTATCATATAATCTAAATTTTGAAGAGAGGGTTTATACTACGAAACATTGTGAATATAACAATAAGGAAATTGTTATCAGGAAAATCTTGTTTTCTTTATGATATGATTTCTGAGTGCCCTTGAAAGACTTTATTCCCTTTCAACTTTATTATTGAATATCTGTTGGCACTTGTTTTCCTTATGTCCATTTTTATTGTGTGAATGGATTCAATTTCTACACTTCACACTTCATAGTCGTTTGCTAGCATTTAGCTCATCATCAGTTGATGTGAGTTCAAATTCTGATCGGATGTGAGCAATAAAGGATCCCCTGATTGGTTGTAATCAAAGATACGTTTGCAATTATCGATGTTGTTTAAAGATTCCATCAGAATGGCAATCGGTCCGCCATGTTGTTTTTTTGGCAAATGACATTACAATATGCACAGCATTTTTACAGAGATTGGGAAAGGTAGGGGCCATGGGCCATTTTGCACATTGGCTGGGAAAACTTGGCCAATCAAATAAAGCAATTTACTATTGCTACTAATGGCCCATTCGAAATTCTGAAATGACTAAAAGCCCCAGAAATGGCCCAATGTAAAAGGTGTCTTTTCCAATCTCTGCTTTTACTCATTTTAAAACATTATAGCAATAAACTATATATAGAACAATAGAATATTCTCACTTTTATGATGAGACTAATCAACAATGACTAGGAATGCTGTACCCTGAGAATAAGCTTTCCTCTAATAGTATGAGGTTTTTTTTGCTTTTCCACTGAATTTAAAAGTAGACTTTTTGTGGGAGAAATAATTATGGTAATTTTTTAAATATTTTGTTTTTATCAATCATCAATCTATTAGAAACATTTATAGATATAAAACATTTCTTGATATGGTCAGTGCTTGAGATCATTTCACTACAAGGAACTCAGACCCTCAAGAGTACAAGAATTTCTACAATTGCAGAAAGTCTTACCGTAGAATAAGAATAATAAAGTTATTATTTTCATTCTCCTACTAGAAAAGTATGTTCTTTAAGATATCATATATGAAATGACTTGTATTCTTATCCATAATACAACAATATTACAATTAATATTTTCATTCATCTACTTAAAAAAATCTGGTGATGAAAATATCATATTTTGAAATGTTTGACTTATACCAAAGGAACAAGAACAGCTATCAGATAGCCTCCAAGCATCCAGGAGAAGATGTCCATGTCTATACCGACTTGGGAAGAAACTTCTGCCAAAATTATTCCGGAATATCACTGTCATCACAGTAGTCCTACAGGTAGGTAGGTTTAAACTATAGGTTTGTCCCATGTATTGTAAAATCTATATTGTAAGAATGGTAATCAACCCATTTCAACAACCACGATATGAGAATATTAGGCACCCTGGGCATTTAGAAAATTGAAAAGGCTTTCCTTAAATGTCTTTAATAAATTTCAAAAGATTTTACAGGCACTAATGCACGCTTATCTGGTTCAATTACCTATTTTAAGGTTTATGAATTCTAGAAGTTGTAGTAGTAATGAAGTACACAATTTTGTGGATAATATTCAACTTTGTTAATAAAGAAGTTGAATAATCATAAAATTATGTTTCAATAATAGGATGTCCCATGTATTGTAAAATCTATATTGTAAGACTGGTAATCAACCCGTTTCAACAACTAACATATTATAACACAACCTGTTTATATTGAGTATGTTCTTCATATAACTATTGTATATTTCAGGCCTTCAACCTGTTTATATTGACGCTCATTGACATATGGCCCAAGAAGGATGATAACATTGTAATCATTGCGGTCAGTAGGCATGACATGATCATAATTGGTTTTCTCTCCTCAAAATAAAGATTGGAAAGTTAGAGAAATATTTTAAAAAGAAACTTACATGTTTTCTGTTTGGAAATTGTTTCGTGTCATAATTTCAATCATAACTTTTACATGCACCACAAGAATCTTAAACTGCTTTTCAAAATCTAAAGTTACTTTGGAGTCCTTATACAGGTTTGTCTTGATCAAATCTGCATCATTTAACTATATCAATGACAAACTTAAATATTTCAATTCCAAGATTGAAATATTTGTTCTTTTCTTTTGCAGAGTGCCACTTCGATGATAATTCTCCAGTTGTTAAATCTCATTGCAACCATTTATACAACAAGTAAGAATCTAAGGGCTCTTTTTATGATTTTTTTCATTTATAAAGCTAATTTTATATCATGAATCTAATTAACATATTAAAAAACACAAAACGACTGAAGTTGACATGCTATTTTGCTTATCAATGTTTGATGGACACGCCGTTTCCTTTATTCAGCTATCATCTGAAATCACTTGATAATTATTCATTTGTTTTTCAGCTATCCTAGCGAGACACTTACGACATCGTGATGCGACAGCGGTGATGCTTGCACAGAACTATCTGGCCTACATTATGCTGTTTGCTGGTCTTTACACTCTCACCTATAAACTATATGTGAGTACATAAACACATTGATACACACAGGCAGATACTTGATAGGTTTAATATTTCATGGACGCTATGTTAAGGTAAAATGTTAGTAGAGTTTGAATAGAGAATTAATACTCACAGGAGCAGATACTTGATAGGTGTAAGTTTTCATGGACTTTATCATATCACCAGTATTTTAAGGTATGTAAGGCTAAATAAAAAAAATGAAATGTTTCTCGGGCTCCGGCGCGTCACTTTTATGTGTGCGCGTCAAAAATTTTTATTGCCATTAAAAAAAAAATTTATTTAATTTTCCGCGTCGTTATCGCTAAAAACCCCGATTATCCATTTGTCCACTATAATTTAGTGTCTGTAAGAACGAGTGTACTTCCGTTTGCAAACTCCTAACATCTCGTACACGCTCTCTACATTGAGTGGGCTTTATGCAGCTGCCTATTTATATCGATGTACGGAGTTTGCAAGCAGCATGGCCGTCCTGGTATCGGTGAAAGTCACTGCTGAGAGAAAAAATAAAATCTGTTCCTCCCTCGTCACTTTTTTTCCTTTATGCAGCCTAAGTTGAGTGTGCATGGAGAATAATCTACACAGGATCAGATAGGGGTGACACGGTTAACAACTACAGTAATTGAACCACAGTATCTTGCTTTCATTTTTAGTACCATACATCAAAGTGTATTTTCTGTTTATACCAAATACCATTCATATGTGCCCTTGAATGTCAAAATACCTGAGTGGATGCTCTTTTTAAGAAACTTTTCTATGTTATTGTAAATCCTTAGTGCTTTGTTTCATATTTTCAATTATTTTAGCCGAAGTCGTGGAAATTCATCGCTGAAGATTTGGAGGAGGATCCAGTGTTAGTTGTAGTCCTCTATGCAAAGTTTCTATTCTTCTCCGTTTCCACGGCAACTCTTTGTGGTAAGGAACGTTCATTTTAAAAACTTACTTAAAAACAACATTTTCTCGTCACATAGTTGATTTAGGAAACCACTTCTATCTTCACACATTGTATATTTGGGGACCGGTCATTTATTATGGGGGGGGGGGGGGGTTGGCCGGGGGTTTTCAGGGGAGGGTCAGAAAAAAATAGACAGCCACCAGGGGAGGGTCATGAAAAAAAATACGAAAGGTTGGGGAGGGTCATTTTGAAATAGACAGTTATAAAACCATCCTTCTTTAGCAATTGAAAGTGGGGCTGAAACATTATCATAAAGCCTTATCAAATGAAAAGAAATTCCAGAATATGAGCAAGACTGGTTTATATTCTTAAGAACACATGCTTATATAAAAAAAAATCACCATGAATTCACTGCTCAATTCATTGTTCTTAATTCTTGTAGAGCAAAAAGTAGAAAAGTAGTTCTGTTGGACTGAGAGTTTATACAAGCAGTTAACAGGTGTTTGCTATATTTTTATACAACAAAGATGCATATTTGATAACTAATAGACTCATAAAGTTAAAACAGTTAGTCAAATTATTAATATCTGAATGATTATATTAATCGTTCTCAATGATACAAAGTTATGTAACCGTAACACTTTAGCAGATGGCTTGATTGGTGCAAATTTGTTAATATAGCCATTTTTATAAAAAATATGTAAATGCATATTTAGAAAAATAAATTCCAATGTTGATATTCCAATATTTGCTATATTCATACTTAAGTTTCCATACTTTTTGGGTTTTACACTTTATCGTTTAAATATTATATAACATGTAGCAAATGTAACATGTGTAATTTCTGTGAAACCTAGATGTGCCTTTATTATCCTTATGTTATGTACCGGTACCTTAAAAATTCTATAGATTTCTTGTGCTACAAACTTCATGTAGACGGTTAAATTTGTTTTAATCAAACTCATACACAAACAGTTTAAATGTTATGAAATTTGATAATTTAATTCCTATAAAGTAAAGATTCGACATTTTACATTGTTTGGTCCTATACTCTGAAAGTGTTTGTAGATAGATTTTAAATCTTTTTTTTTTGCTTTAAAAGAAATCATTTTGTCAAGAGCTTATCTCCCAACTTGGTCCTTCCATGGTTTTATCAATTAATGAATTCATTGTTTCAAATTTTCAGTGGAATAATGTCGGCAAGATATGTAATTTGATGGAATTTTTAACTAGTGCAATATCTTAGCTCTTTTTATCTCTGTTGAAAGTAAATTCAATAAAGAAGTTGATCATCCATAAAAAAAATTCCTTCTCTCCCTCAGTGCTAACCTATTTTGTTATTTAACGATAAAAAAGACATTGTGATTTGAATTTTAAAAATGAATAAAAATTGAGCCTTAAAAGTAAGATAAAATTAAAAATAGAATTTACGCTATGTTAAACATATGTGTGTATTATAAACAATAGTATTCAAAACCTATTTTGATATACAGTTGATGTAAAAAAAAAGTTCTAATAAAACTGATTTTAAAACACTATAGACCATTATCAGATATCATGTTAAACCCATCAATGGAAGGGTAAATCTGTTGTTTTTTTCAACATTATAAACGTTACTTAAAGAAGTTTCTCTTTTGGAAATATCAAAAAAAAAATTTAACGTAGAACCGACCATAATACTTCAAAAGACCATTTTCAAGAACTTTTGTAGATATGATTTGGTGGAGGGTCATGAAAAAAAATATGCTTAAATCGGAAGAGCAATGAAAAAAATTGCGACGAGTTAGGGAGGGCCACATTTTTATAGACAATCCAAAGAGAAAAAGCCCACCCACCCCTGTAATAAGTGACCAGTCCCTTGAGTTGATCCATGTTTGTGTTTGAAATTGAAGCATTACTCAAACACAAAATGACTGGGAAACTTCAAAGTTGGTATCATTTTTCCCCATAGGAAGTGAATGTTCCTTTTGGGGATTCAGGTTACAAAATCTTATGAAATTTCATTGCTTTGTTTATTTTCGGAAGCACTACTGAAAACTATATGACTTGGAAACTCCCGATTTAGTATACATTTTACATATTGGGTGCACATGTACCTTTGAGGGGTTAACTCAAGAGTTCAAACTTTTTGAAGTTTTGATGAAAAAGGGTAAAATTTCTTGACTTTGTTGTCTTTTGCAGTGTAATTTGAAAAAGGTGTTAAATAGAGACAGGCAGGACTATGTAATCTGTTTTGCCTTGTTGAGAAAGCTTCAAAGATGTGTCTTTGTATTTGTTTGAAGCTGTTGGAAGCTGATCAAAGATTCATTTTTTAAGCACTTTTTTTTAATAAAAAATGAAAACTTCTGAGCACAATATTGATAAGCTGGTTTGTGAGTGTTGATTACAGTGAGGTCATAGTATTGTGATTTTAAAGAGCCACTCCGTGAGTTGTTGGAGTCATATATGCCAAACTTAATCAATGGTGTCATTTGATCGCGAAGTATCAACTGTTACCAAAAAGATACATTTTAAAGCTTCTGGATTTTTACAGTGACAATATGAAGGTAGAACGTCGCAATTTTGATCGAAAACCGGACAGTTGCGCGCGTCAAATAGTCAAACGTAATTTTGGAGACTTATCTAAAACAGCCAGGAGGGCAGTTAGGAGTTGATAGTCTTTGTTAGGTTATATAACTAGTATCTATGTATACTGGACCTACACCTCTGTGCATTTATAAGGCTGTTTTTAGATTTTCATGGAAAACCAGTATTTGTGATATATATGTTTTTTGGACATGAAAAGTTAAGATGTTTTGATTTCATATTACCACATATGACATTTAGATTAGTATCAAAGGTAAATAATATGTTATAAAAATCACGGAGTGGCTCTTTAACAGTGCAATTTCAAACACACTACCTACCGATAGACCTTTATGTACCAGTATCATCTAAAACACATGTTCACAGAGCCATTAGATTATGTGTATTATAAATATTACTGATTCATAGAATCTTTCATATCTAACAAAAATATATTGTTTTTCCTCCACAATATTTGATTTTATTTCAGGATCTGACAATGTTTTACCTCAAGAATGGTACAACTGTATCTTCGCTGCCTTACAGGTCTGAATCAATTCTTGATTACAAAACATTGAAAATTTAACATTGTTGAAGTAGATTTAGCTGATGATGTATATAAAATTTAGGTGGTGTTGGAAATAAAACAGTACATATTCCTTTAGGGGTTAGAGGCTTCTGACAGTCATTTATATTGAACATAAGGGAAAAATGAAAGGGGGCCTATCGAGGTCAGTAGGGACAGTAACCTATGAATATCACAAAATGGTTTATTCAATCCTGTTCCATCAGAAATTATATCTATACGGCAAATTGATAGCCTTCACTATATTTCCCTCATATTGCCTATAAACAACCAGCCAATGAAATCCCTAAAAGGACAGCACTACCTGAGGGTTCTGATAAGAGTCTATGCTATAACCATCTCAGAACCAGTTGGCAGTGATACGAGGTAAATCCAGTGAAGACAATCAGGGATTCGAAGTTATTGGAGCCTCAATGGAGGTGGAGGGAATGGTTTTTCTTATTTTCATCATTATCAATATCATTACTATCATTATTTCTTTTATTAGTGCCTCAACTCAGTCAATATTTAAATATGGTGTCGCATACAAATATATTTAATGTTTTTGTTTCAGATGTTACTCAGTTTTGTGTACTTTGCCTCTATACTCGGTCAAGCCGTCAACTCAAAAGTGACAGATTTTGTAACGAAAAAAGAACATGAGCTTCCGTCCACACCACGACCATTGAACTTTCGTCGGCATAGTTATGGTTCCCTCAGTAGTCGAGGGAGTGCAAGGGGAGACTACTCTATCAGTAAGTTCTTCTTCATTTCAAATAAGATGAAATCAACTATCATAAAATCTGATGGGCATGTGTTATTGATGTTTCAAAGGCCAATACTTGAGGGGTGGTCAGGACCAAATGAACATGTTTCATGTAACAAAGATGTAATTCAAATTGAAATTCATTACATATTAAAGAAATGCATATTACGAGAATAAAAATATAAAAGCAGTAGATGGGATCAGCAGCATTCCCATGAAACGACAGCTACAATATGTCCATTAAATTTGAGCGATCTTTATCAGTGCAAATACAAGCCTACTCTTGTAAATGTGTCATGGTGCTTTCATGTATATTCACCAAGATGCTGGATGTTCTCATTCATAATGGGCCTGTGTCCCTTTTACTGAATAAACTCTCTCTCTCATAGAGTGATGATGATATACTGACACTATCCTGTATCCTGATATGTATCAATGACTTGAAAGTGATCTTCCCTTTCATGAAAAATCCCTGAAATTTTTTTAAGGTGACATGAATCTAATTATTATATCCGGATACATATCGTTATGAGATAATGGGGTACATATTGTTATGAGATATCAGGATACATATTGTTATGAAATAACGGGATACATATCATTATGAGATAACATGATACATAGTGTTATGAAATAACGGAATACTTATCATTATGAGATAACAGGATACATATCGTTATGAGATAACAGAATACATCTTGTTATGAAATAAGGGGGTACTTATCGTTATAAGATAACAGGATACATAGAAATATGATATAACGAGGTACATATTGTTGTGAGATAACAGGAAATAAATCATAAGAAAATGGGGTACATACCATTATGACATAACGGGATACATATTGTTATGAGATAACGGGGTACATAAACAAAATTAACTTCAATCCTTCTTGTGTTCAGACCAGGATGCACTACACAACGACTCAATGGAGATTCCCGGCAACAACACATGAGGCAAGATGGCTGCAAGTAACTGTCCCAGTATTACAATCTTCTAGTCAACCACAGAGCTTCCAGGGTGCCGATCCACGTTCCACGAAGCAGTTGTAGAGTTGAAGTCCATTTTTTTAAATCGATTGTAGTGTTATAATGGAGACATGACTTGTGGTTTGGACCCCAGGGTTAGATTTTCCATGCTCTCTTAGCACTAAGATAGTACTTTAAACATTGGCTTACAACTATCTTAGCACTAAGATAGTACTTTAAACATTGGCTTACAACTATCTTAGCACTAAGATAGTACTTTAAACATTGGCTTACAACTATCTTAGCACTAAGATAGTACTTTAAACATTGGCTTACAACTATCTTAGCACTAAGATAGTACTTTAAACATTGGCTTACAACTATCTTAGCACTAACAGAGCTTCTAAAAGTTAGGCCAAGGACAATAACTTTCTTAATGTTATCTTATCTACATGTGCTTCTGAAATATTTTGGGTTTCTGCTAAAAATACAGTAGGGGAAAAGGTGAAATTTTCAATCGGTAAATCCCTTCCCCCCTTTTCTGATTGCCTTGAGTTTCATCCTTAAATATTTATGGTTTCATCTAGAAAATATTTCAGGTTTCATTTAAAAATATTTCAGGTTTCATTTAAAAATATTTCAGATTTCATTTACAAATATTTGGGGTTTCATCTATAATATTTTGGGGTTTCATATAAAAATAACTATCTACAAGGGCTTTTAAAATATTTTGGGTTTCTTTTATAATACAGTAGGGGAGGTGAAATGGGATGAAATCTTTCATAGGTGAACCCCTACCCCCCCTTTTCTGATTGCCTGGAGTTTCATTTATAAATTTTTGGGGTTTCATCTATGAATATGAATGGTTTCATCAGGAAATATTTGGGGTTTCATCTATGTATATTAAGGTTTCATCTATGAATATGAATGGTTTCTTCAGGAAATATTTGGGGTTTCATCTAAAACTAATTTCGTTTTCATCCTTAAATATTTCTGGTTCATATAAGATTTCATCTAAAAATGTTTAGGATTTCATTTATAAATATTTGGGGTTTCAGCTATAAATATTTTAGGGTTTCATCTAAATATATTTGGAGTTTCATCTTAAATATTTTAGGATTCATCTAAAAATATCTTTTGTTTTTAATCCCAAAATACTTGGTGTTTTTTCTCAATAATCAGGGCCTTATTACCCTGTGTCTGTAGGCCTAAATATTATGGGATAGCCAATCTTTAACCAGTGCTGCCTTATCCTCGACTTTACTCTTTGTTGATTGGCTGCCCTGATTTGATTCTCACAGGAGTAAACTCAACTGCTCTTT
The DNA here is from genome assembly GCA_921293015.1 of Phorcus lineatus. Lineage (NCBI taxonomy): Eukaryota > Metazoa > Mollusca > Gastropoda > Trochida > Trochidae > Phorcus > Phorcus lineatus. The sequence goes on along the minus strand of OV121094.1, from coordinate 9,504,050 downwards.
TAACTTTGATTCAAATACTCAGGAGTGGAAGGGCATTTTTAGTAAGGAGATGAAGTGTTTAAATACTCCCCAAATCTTACTTCATTTTGGTTTGCTTTCGAGGAGAATTGGATCCTAAGTTTTAACTGCAGTATACTACAGGCCACAATTGTCATCATGAATATGGACACCAATAAACAATATTTTTTTAGAGAATAAGTACTCAACATTATTTTGCTTGTAACACGAACTTTCAAGGTATCACAACTAGTGTTAAGATAAAAAAAATGTGGTGTAAACTCTGAATATATTGATTGAATAGTAACCAAGTCAGTCTTTCAAAATATGAATACAGAAATACAACTGAAAGTTAACTTCGAACCGTTACCATTAGTTACTCTTGTCGAGTAGCAGGATCAATGACTTATTTTTTTGCTTCTTGATACCGGAATGGGATTTTATGAGTGTTTCATTATTTTTCCTTTCAACCTTTGAGGTCATTTTCATGAGTTTTTAAGTGTGATTTTACGATCATTTGGTAGATGTGTTTTTTTAAGACTGTATTTTTGAGCAGAATGAATTATCCTGTGTTTTTTAATAACTGTAGAGGAAATTGTATTCTTCCATCAAAATCATGTTCATTCCATCATAGTTACAATATTGTATATTTTATATTTTCATTATCAATTTCTTATCCATGAAACACAATTCCATTTATTTCTACATGTTAGTATATTATTTTGAACAGATAATTCAAATAGAATCTTAAAATATGTTTGTTATTTGTAATGTATAGTTGTATATGCTATATATATATATACATTCATGACTAGTGAAAATTAACAGACCAGTATTAATTTTTTGTTGCCAGTTATAATTACACCAGGTGAACCTTACTTGTAGTGTAACACAAGTCCTAGTTACTTTGAAAGGGGTGTGGCTAATTGAGATTAAATACGATGTTCATGTTTGAATTACTAGTAATAAGCAGTTCATTGGATATTACTATGCATATGACATTAAATAACTTTCTCAAGGAGGTGATGACTTATTTTCAAGCCAACTTTGACAAAAGTATTTATTGGTCTGAAGATGATGACATGTGTAGTTATTACAAATGTGATTAATCAACAAATTTCATGACCAATATTTTTTATATTTTATTTGTTCATGTGTTTACAAACACAAGTGCCTTGTATATTTATTTGTTGAATAGTGACATAATAAATTGTTGTGTTAAGAATCTTATAAATACCCAGTGAACTTTAATTAAACATTTTAAATCTTCATTAATTGTGTCTTTGATTTCATTCTGACGTGTCCAAGAAGCAAAGACATGAAGACACAAAAGTGAAGATCGAAGAAGGGAGATAACTCTGTCAACTGGACTCGTAATAGCGATTATCAAGCCTCTACACGTGGCTATTACATTCTTAAAAAAAGAAATCTAAATAACAAGTAATAAATGCAGATTTGACCAATATTGAAAAAAACTTTGCTTCAGTTTCGGTTTAAAGAAAAATATATCTAGTTACGTCATAATAACATCCAATTTCATTTTGAAGATGATCTAACTTTGGTTTGTAACCATTAATGCCACATCTATGAATATACTTGACTAGTAAAATGATTGCATTTTCAGGATTATTGTTCTTTCCGTTCATTTCCAGTATAACAATTTTATTAGTAAATTCTAATTTCAGTTGAACAGAGTTGAACATAATTCTATTTCCTTCCATAATCTGAAGATAGGTTCACATTCCCTAAACATTTGGTTTAAGGTTTCTATTTCACTTTTGCAAAACAGACAAAGTGGTGATGATATATATCTTCTTTCATAAAGAAATTGTATTGTTAGGAGAATATTATGAATAATTCTATATTGCAACCATTTTAAGTCTGTGCGTTTCAAACATTTATTAGCAATAATGTTAAAAACTTTCCAATCTTTTTCATCAAAATCACTTTGTAAAATTGTTTCCCATTTTGAAAAGCTCACCAGCCGAATAAATTTCGAGTTAATAAGAGCGGCATATAATTTTTTACCCCCAAATATGGTATCAATTTTTGATACAATATATACATTTGTATATATATAGGATTTTGTAGCTTTTTCATAATTGCTTTGTGTTCAGTGAACGGGCATATGTCATAATTGCTCCTTTCACAGATTCGTAAGTCAAAAAGTTAGTCTTGATACAAAAAGATTTGGAAAATTCTTCATAGGTTAACAGTCTTCCTTCGACATGAATCAAATCATTTACAAAAATAACACCTTTCTTATACCATTCAAAATGCAAAAACAGATGATTATCAATTATAATATTGTCATTGTTCCATAATAATTGACATTGTATATCTTCTCCATTTACAATTTTCCTTTTGTTCATGGATAAAAAGTTTGACCATTCTGAGAGAATGTCTTTCCGAAAGAAATTGTAAAGAAGGAATTATTTTATGTTGTTTGAAGATACCATCCGAAAGTAGAAAAGGGGTCTTCTCTTTTAGTTGATTGTAAAATAAATATGCCCATTTTAGGTCTTTGCCGCTTATTCTTTTAATCCATTTAAAATTTTGTGATGATATGATCTTCCAGATATTTGGAGATTTTATCCCCCCCATGTTCTGGGTTTAACATCATTACATCTCTTATAATCTTATCTGGTTTGTTTTTCCATATGAAATTTAAACACTTTTTGGGGAGTTTTTTTGGGGATTTGGCAAAGATGAGAATAGATGATTTAAGCTTTTGTAGTAGGAGTGATTTAAGTATCGTATTTCTGCCAAAGGGGGTTAATGTATGGCTGACCAGATGTTCATTTGTCCGTAAATATGAGAAAGCTTTTCTTCGTAATTTACATTTTGATCATTTTATCAAGATCGATATGGAATTGTATTCCTGGAAGAGTGAAATTTGCTTCTGACCAATCAAAATTCCATTCTTTACATATCGAGGACTCTTTTTGGAGCCTATCCACAAAAGTTTTGTTTTATCTACATTGACTTTCAATCCTGAAAAACAGGCAAATAGTTCCAAGGTATTTAAAGCTGAATAAAAGCTTTTTTCCCATCCATCTAATGTGAGAGTTGTATCATCTGAAAACTGTGAGAGAAGATATTCCATATTTCCTATTTTGTTATTTCTTACCATGACCCCCAACATTTCTACACAAAGTAGAAAAATATACGGCGCTATCGGGTCCCCTGGCGGCATCCTTGGCTTGTTTTAAAGGGGTTAAATGCGAAACCGTTAACCAGGATTCTCAATTCAATATCATTATAAAATGTTTCTATCCAATGTGAAATAGTTGGTCCGAAATTGAAAAACTTCAAAACATTGATGAGGTATTTTCTGTCTACTGAATCAAATGCCTTTTCGAAATCAATTAGCAGTAACTAACTTTTTATGGCGTATTTAGTGAGGAGATTGGGCGCCAGTTTTTCTAAAATTTCTTATGTTTATTAGGTTAAGGAATGCATGTTATCAATGTTACAGTTGATTCACTGTCTGAAAGGCGTGTATCACTAATATGATTAGTCTGACAAGCAGGACATATAGGCTCTGTCAATTGTCATTGTCAATGTTACCAAAATGGACTATGTCATGCATCTTCCCTTAAAAGAGATAGACAATAACTTATAAGTGACGGGGAATGACAGTGTATCTTTCCTGAGTTATATTAATTTCGTAATTCTCTTGCCTTGGCGAGAGAATTACACAATTAATATAAAGAGGGAAAGATAATCTGTCGTTCTCGTCACGTGTTGGTTATTGTTTTATTACCCATAAGTTTTTTAAAAGACTTAATTAAGAAATAAAGTTCGCTCTACCCCAATGTGTTTTGTAATAAAGTATAGTTTTGCCCTGAACTATTATAGTTAAAGCACGAGGACGGTAGTGCTTTAACGTTATAATAGTTCAGGGCAAAACTATACTTTATTACAAAACACATTGGGGTAGAGCGAACTTTATTTCTTTTCTAAGATGCTAAAATGATCTTTACAGTGACCACTCTGATTTTAATAATCTTGAAATAAAATATAGTGTTTACATCGCTCGCATTAATAATCCATGAACAGGGCTAACTGTTGGCTATTCAAAGTATAGAACCCAACCCCTAGTTTAAAACGACATTTAGTTGGTAAAAGCTCTGATTACTGCAGTTTTGCACTTTAACTTTTTCAATTATTAAATTTTGAATTATATTTTCTGCTTATTTTTTTCTTTAAAAACTTAAACAAACAAATTAACACCTCTTGGTTTTTAAAAAACCTTTACTTTTACAAACTCTTGTCGTGCGATTATGCAGTACTGGCCACATTGCCCATATAAGGCTTATCACGTGGTCAACATTCCACAAAGAGTTATGGGTAATGTTTGTTTTGGAAGCGTGATGGCGGACTGAATCCTGACATCTATTTTTTTTGCTGCTGTCATAAACGTTGAAGGTGATGCTTTAATCTCTTATATAAGCAGACTGTTCGGGCTGTACACCCAGAATTATTTAATTATTAGGTTGACCGTGTCACATTGAACCTGGTACAGACGGTTGACGTGAACCAACGTCATTGTCCCACGGGGCGCCGTGACCTGACGCGAAACAACGCGGTCACTCGACAGTCGACAAGCATTTGCTTTCCATTCTTATTTCCGGTAGATAGAACTAAATGATTCGAAACTAGTCACCATTAAAAGAAACATTTGCGGCCAAAGCGCCAACACGATAGACACTGATAGGGACAAGCCATGTTGATCAAAAGAACCGAGATGAAAGGTTACCATGGACGCGTGATCACGAGGGGGCAGCGGGGAAGAGCGGATATAACGTCATTCAATTGTTACGTCATGAAAAAACTATAACTTTATTGTCTGATAAAGTACTTTTTTTTCGATTGTTCTAACCGCTAGGCATCTTAGAAACTCGAATATCTCATTCTCCAAATTCATACATGTGTGCTGAGGCTTTATTTGACACTTACCTACGCACCGCTAAATTAATTGTCATTAGTGAAAAAGTTTCAAAATAAAAGCTAAATGAAAGTGTTGTTGAAAGTATATCCCTTCTTTTCATAATCGTAATTCAAAATGATTACTATTAACCGTATTATGTTAATTTGAAGAGGCCAGTGACGCCCTACAATGGTACTACAGGACGGCTCAATCTGAAATTCTTGTGACATAACCGATGTTACTGTGACGTCATAGCTGTTCGTGTCTATGACGTCATTACAATCGAACGAAACCAGGCGCTTCTTCGCAACTGCTTAACGTGAGGACATGTAGTTTTCAATAATTGCTAATTTGAGAATTTTGTTCAGTTTGACAGACATATTTCACTTTGTTGCTGCGGCACATCAAAGAAATTACGAATGGCAACTACATGGACTTATTACACATTGTTAAAATGCAGAATATTTGTAAACAGATTACCAGTCGGGAAAAGTATGAAAGATGAATGAAATAGTTCCGGCAAAACGTTTATTTTCATTGGTTCACATCAACCAATCAAATGCCAAGAAAATGTGTAACTCCCGTGTGACTTACAGGAAAAATAATACCGTGTTCATCTTCCCATATGGGTTATATATGCAGAGAACCTCAGCATGTTCATACTGATGAATTCCAAACTTTTCTTGAAAATATCAAGGTCACCCAATGTACTGGACCATGTGTCCTTTAGATTTGTGTCTCTCTATGACCTTTGAATAAGGGCAAATTGTGGACCTATCATTGTAGTGAATCAAATGAAAACAAATAAAGGAATAAGGTAATCAGTTACAGAGTCATTCCATATGGTTTGTCCATACAGAGAAATGCTCCTGAAAACAATATTGCTAGTTTGATGAGGACGAGTTACATTTGTAGGAAGGGATATTATGAAGTGAGTTGAAGAGGTTTGATATTGATAAAAGTATTTAGAGAAATAACAAAGCAGATTTTACTTATTGAAACATTTAATATAAATTTTGACAATGCTGACATTTCTAGTTTAGACAACTTTAATACTTTACCAAACTTCACATGAGCAGCGAAATTTAAAAACAAACATGATATTCATGCATTATCATGCTTAATTTACGATAACTTTGCTCCCCATTTTGTCTACTATGGCACAGGGCCTTGGAATGTAAATTTTTGGATTGAAACAAAAAACAAGCAATATAACACCAAACGACCCCTGAAATGTCTGAATAGACTGGCCATATGGTAATAAGTTTTAACAATGTAAACATAGAGGAGAATTAAAAATAAATCATAAATAACCAGTTGAGCAATAAGAAGAATACTTGATTTATGATCAACACACTTTATAGACAATTTATACTGAAAAAAGCTTCCGTCACACTTTCACAAGACTGCACAAAAGTTTAAAATGGGGTATAAATTAAATTCTCGTAATTAAAATGTCAATACTTGAAAAGGATGCTGGTTTTATTTGGGACAAACATGATACTGCATTCTAAGTTTTTCACAATACAATCTAGCTTAGAGCCATAACATCCATATCAGAAAATAATATAATATTAATAAAATGATATTATATTCATAATATAATATCATATATAGCATGATAATAATCATAATAATAAATTAAAAATAGAACAATAAAAAAAGTCCAAATGACAAGTATATATTCCTTTGTAGCAAATACTGTTAAAGCCATTTCGTAGTCTTGAAGAGGTAGTAGCACTCTTTATGAAATATATTTTCTTAAAATTTTTCCAGTTAATAATTGCATTCTCTACAGAGGGTCAGACAACTCATTACGAGTAGTTTTAGAAATAAGTATCAAGTATCAAGCGAAGACCGCTGTTGTCCATTTTAGTGTACGCCATTTAACCATCTAATGCAGGAAAATGGATTTGCGTTACGTAAAAAATTATGTTACCTAAACTGCTTCTGTTTATTTTAAAAATTATTGCCTTTCAATTGGTAACATTTTTTTTTTGATAGGTCACTTCTTCACCTAAAACCAAGTGCTGCAGTTCCTTCAACCCATTAAACAAAATATAACAGGACAAAATACAATATAATGGGGGAAAAAATCAATATATATATATTTGGTTTCTTGATAAATAACAAGCAGATTGCACACCTATAACCATTGCGACATATACAAACATTTGCACAAAATACCAATTGATAAATACTTCATATTTTCAACAAAATCAGCAACATTTGCAAGTGGCAACAAGTTCAGTCAATTGAAATTACTGATACCAATCAATTTGCAGTCCAAATTAATGACTTAATTTGTTTGTTTGATTTATGGATGGTGACACCAAATTAATGACATAATTTGTTTGTATGATTTATGGATGTGACACAGAATTAAAGGTGACTACAAAATTAAGTTGTCTGAAATGTGAAGGGTTTTCATCTTTGATACAAATATAAATGGAATCAGAGACCTATACACAGTAGATTAAAAATACTCTCATATGTAAAAACTTGGCTATAATTAGTATCACAATGGTGATAAAAGTTTAAATATATAGCATATAAAATAACTACATAAATTTTCTCTGTCAGAATATGTAACTTCATTTCATGATTTGGGAGATTACATTTTGCTGAATTGGCTACAATTTTCACCCTCAATAGGCATCCAGTCTTTGTCTCAATAAATCAGGATAACTTCTTTTATTTACAAAACTACGTAAGTACATCTCTAGATTCAAGTGTTGCACAAATGTATTAATGTTGGTATTATCCCTCTCAATATGTGATTTTGCATGAAATTGACAGATGAATAGTCAAATAAGTCTTTCCTTTCAAAAGATTTGTCAATTAAATAAACTCTCCATAAATATATTAAAATTTGGTTCCACGGAAGACAATTCTATATATAACATTTGTTATGAGAAAGTTACTTGTCAGAAAATTTACAAAATAGTCATAAAATATATGCTTGGCTTGTAAAGATCCATGAAATGACTAGAATGTGGTAAGACCATTCAAGGCTCATAAAAACATCATGATTGCACTCGTTGTACTTTGAATTAGTAAAAATTAATCAATACTTTGTAAATAACAAATGAATGAGTATTATGTATTTGGCCACACATAAATGAGTGTCTTTTCTTTTGATTTGACTCATGAAAATGAAGAATGTAACGGATCAGGTGTGGGTTGGGGCTCTTGTGGAACGGATTATAAGATACTATCCCTTCAATAAAATTATATATTTTTAAAAGCTGCCAGAATCAATCACTGAGAATTTTGATAACATAACAAAACAAATTTTGATAAAATGATAGATACAACCAATGGTTTATGTGTTCATTCTCTCCCCAACAAAGGTAACTAAAATTAGGAAATCCTTTGCTAACCTCTGTTCTCATTCAAGCACATCTCAGACCAGGGATGGAGAAGCCTTATTGGACGCAATCAAAGTTAGTTGTGGAATCAGCGACACACTTTCAAATGTAAAAACCATCATTCATTTCTTTAAGTTTTGGAAACACTACAAGTAATTTGACTTTTTTAGTCTTCTTGAACAGAGCACAGCCAATTAAATGGCCTCTATGTCATGGCAGAGTTCTCAATGACATTAAGTAAACTTTCTATGAACAATGTAAACTTCAGTGCCTGCAATTTTGCAGATACTTTGAGTTGCAATTTTTTGTCACTAAGGATCTACTAGAAACCCACGAAGTACAATTTATGAGTATAATAAAAAATACATTTGTATACTTTGATTATCCTTTGACACAGTGACAAGGAAGCCCCTCATAATAAACACTCGTTCTTGAATAAATAATTCTTTGTTCAATATTGTGACTTGCACTGACTTAAAGCCTTACACGTAACATTGGTCAGAGACACAACGATATTGATTACCACTTTTAGAAAATACTGAACCATACATCAGCATAAATCTTCAGAGCTTACTCAATACCTTGATACTCATCAAGACAAAGCCTTGTATCGCTGACCAGACAGTCATGGCTATGTTTAGCATGTAATTTTTTCAGCAGAAGACAAAAAGCTAAAACTTAACAGATTTTTCTCCTTGAAATGTTGCTATTGTGAGACGTGAATCATTTCATTGGCTAGATGGATATGATGATACATGATACATGATACATGATACAAGGCATTTACCCAGATGATATCAACGAAGTAAAGTAGCTCTAGGGACAACAACGAATTTGAACATTGTTTCACACAGTTTTGAGTTCACTGAATAAATAGTTCTTAAAAGAAATTAATATTGTTAAAATAAAAAAATTAAACAAGCATTCATTTCAAACTCCTTCACTTAGTAATAAGGCGATTTTTTTTTTATTTCATGGTTTACGGATCCGCCGACCCTCATAACGAGAAAATCTGAAAAAAATTAAAATTTTCAAAAAGTCAGTATCATTTCACCGCCGACTGTTACATTTGTTGATCAAAATTTTTTTAAAAACCTTGAAAATTTTGACGGTTTGCGTTTCCGCAACCAAGCTCCAAACATCGCATTTCAACCTTGTAGCGAGTTTTTAGGTTACCTCGTTTACCTGTTTCCTCTCATATTATCATGTATGGTGTATCGAGGTTTTTTTTGGGACCCTCCCTACTGACACTTTTAACAAATCTTGATAAAATAATTGTGCCAAGCAAGGTTTTTTTGGGTTTTTTTTCGACCACCGACTGTGGATTTCCATGAAATATTTCCGTAAACCAATTAATAAAAAGAAAATGGCCTAACAAAATCAAAGTATTTCACATAGACACTGACCATGACTTCAAAGCTATATTACATCATCACAGTGTCTAATTCCTCAAAAATAGTAGCACTTGACAATTGTGTAGAACAATGACATAAACACAAACAATGACTCCAAAGATTGTCATACAAATGTTCATCATCACAGTTGATGAATCAATAAAATAAACAGCACTTGACCATCGGGCATATAAAAAACGTATACATGTACAATGACTTTAACTATTCATTCAAACATTTATCACACACTTTCTAATAAAATAGAAAAAAAAATAGAGCACTTAGCCATTTTATAATACTGATAATACTGTTACAAAACATTTATTGCTTAACAACAGGCAAGAGCAATACAATATGATTGTAAGATAACAACACTGATTGACCTATATCAACCACAAGTTTATAACATATGAGTACACATGACGACATCAACAACAAGGGGAATGGTTTGGGAAACAAAATGACTTCTTTCATAAAACAAATCCTGCTACATCAGCATATTTGAATTGGCAGAGCCCCTTAAACAATGATCTCCTTCAGGTCAAAAGTTTTGTATCCCTAGGTATAACCAGCCAATGAAACAACTCGCATTCAGTCACAGTGGCACAAACTGGATGACAAATACGTTTGGTTCAAGACATGAGTTCCTTAGTTCCTTGCATAGGGACATTTCATTGGCTTAAAAAAATTGACATGCTAACCATGCTCAGTTAAAAAAAAGCAGTCAAGGATACCAGGCTTTTGACCTGACGGAGATCAGGGTATTAGAAGGAGCTCTACAGATTAAGATATGCTGATCAAGCAGGATAATAAAAACTCACATTTTGAAAAAGGTTTGGCAACTGAATATGTTCTCCTCTTCTCTATTGGAACAAGAACCCCTGTTAAAAATTTAACATATCCGTTTGTGAGTCAAACTACCAAAACAAGGGCCCCTTGAGTAAAATATGTAAACAGTGACAACCATAAAATCATCATGAATAGCAGTTATTCATTAATGGTTTGGCCCCTTCTCTCCACTTTTAATATAGTTCCACCATGTTTGCTTCTCAACTAAGTGTGAAACCTTCCATTCGAAGAGTTTTCGTTGTTCTTGTCCTCATTCCAATCATATAATTGGTGGAACATAAAGTATGCTTTCGTTGACTAAATGAATCTCCTTAACAGAAGCCCTTGAATGTTTTACCTTCAAATTGTTCACCCTGGCGTCTACTGGAGAGATAGAGATAATTATTGGTTTTATCGTAAAAGACTTATTTTCACAATTCATATTCAACATGTTACATCTTCAATTTCTAATATCCATTATATCATTCATTTTTTAAATTACAATAATTAAAGCTAGATGAAGTCATTCTGGAAGACTATTAAAAAATACGGAAACTTGCATTTCATATGTCAACACTTATTTTGGTTTCAAGTTTTGGCAAGATAATGAAAAGAATAAAAAAAACATCATTTGGACAACATTCTATATTGTTATAAAAGTAAACGTTCAATCATAAAATACTGTAAAACACCTTACTTAATAAAAGGTTTTCTTGCTTTGGTCAAAATACATTTTCTGGCACATACATTTTAATTGGAAGATCATTTCTTAAAAGTTTTACCATCAAAAAGACACTCAATGTTGCTCATGACATATTTTTTCAAATACTAAATAGTATGAAACATCTGAACTCAAAAGGGAGATACCATGTTGTTCATGATTATTAGTACCGGTATGTAATGTATTAATATGTTATGTATTTAGTTGTTATAACATAAATACTATAAATTGTGATATGATTCTTAGAAATATGACATTCAACCAAAAATGACAAATTTATGGTAATTACTAAGGAGTTACAATGAAACCTTGTCAAAAAACCTTCTTCATATCAACAATCCTTAATATTTCATCAATGTGTCACGTATACTAGTATACTGCCCACCTGTCTTCTTTAAACTCTATAAAATTTACTTTTCAGCAACAGTAGGTTCTTCTGCCTCTATAAAAAGACACCATTTTTACATATTGGCATTGGTGTCTACAACAACTTATCGAGTGTCTTGTTAAAGGTAATTAATTTATCAAGAAAACATAAACAATAAAAAAATTTACTTATAGCCATGTAGTTTCCTATGGTATTGCACATAAATGGGTTTTGTTATAAAATTTGTCCGTTTGAAATATATAAGCTGGTATAATCATTTGGTAGAGCATTCATGCAAAGTTTATAGATAAAAGGTTACCAACTGAGAAAAAGCTGCAGTAAAATCAAAGGTTTCACTTTGAATGAAGTAACAAATATGAAGTTTCCAACTTACACAGTTGTTGAAGACTGGGTAGACATTTTCCAATCAATTATAAATAGCCTTCATTATCTCACAAGTGTGATAAGAAACCTCAAACAAATTGTCCTCATATCCTCTTTGTTTTATCACAATATTAGTTTGTATTATTTAATATTTACTTGTGTCTCACTGTACTTCAATTCTCTATCAAACAATGTCTCATAAATGTGATAAGAAAAACTGGACAAGTGGAGTCATCTCCCTTTGTTTTCTATCCCATAATTCCTTGATCAAATAGCCAAGGTAGAACCAGTCATTTCTGCTATTGGTGGTGTAGGTTTGTATCTGAACGCGAGGTCGCACGTGAAATGACGGTAGGTACATGATATACAAAACCTGTTGATCGGTGCTCATCAACTTCTGATCAATCAGATGACTTATGGCTTTCATATAGTCTTCTGTAAATAAGTAAAGCATTTCTGGGCGCCCCAAAAACATGGCACCGCAAACCCAAACTTTATTTTCAAAGATAATTTTTTCTGCAGTGTTGTGAGGGTCAAAAGGCATAACCTGGCTGTATGCAATCTTGTTTTCATCGCAACCTGGCGGAACCTGAATCGGAAATGTGTTACTGTCAGTTGCAATATCACGAAAAAGACCAATGTCTAACCAACTGAGGTATTTTGTGTGGTAGAGCTTCTCTCTAATGACCTTATTAACAAGTTCAAACTTTGCATGCATCACACAGGAATAATTCTCGTTGACTGTGTTCGGCTGAAAGACAGGATAATTTGGTTGGTGGAAGATTTCTCGGATTTCTTGAGCTAGCGAAAAAGACCACAATCTTTCCCGACTAACCATGATGATTTTTGATTGGTTTCTTGCGAAATTTTTACGAAGGCTTGTGAAAAGGTTGAAAGCCTCTTTAGTGTCAGTGAAGACAATAAGAGGGTTGTTGAGCCGAGCGAAGACCGTCATCCATCTTGCGTAGAGGCGTGGAGTATAGTTTAAATAAGACCCCTTGGCGAACTTGCCAAGGTTGAAATACGCGGTGATGACAGTTACATCTGGTGGGAAGTTGCCCTTGGTTACACGATCGTAAATACTTCTCAAACCATCGTCCTTTTGCAACATGAACTCTGAAAGCTAAAGAGAAATTATTTTATTTAATTTTATCAATCATCATAAATTGAACGTTGAAAGATGAAAATTATGATAACCTTGTGTTTCTTTAAAAATTAATTGTTGTTTTTATTAAATAATTCAATTAAAGATAATGACTTAATTTGAATGAACCATGCAAAATAATCCTTCAGGGCTAAAAAAAACAACTTTTTTTTAACTCAATATCAGTCTTTTCCATATAAATGAAATAATTGAATACATCGGAAAAATGATTGATTGAAATTAACACTGAGGTTCTTACAAACTAAGCACTAATTGGGGTTTAATTCATAAGTTTAATTTTTTCAATTCAATCAAAATCAATTCAAGTATTATGAAACAACTCTCAAAATTTTATGAAAATCCAAAAGTCTTCTTAGAACTAAACTGAACTGCTAAGCTGTTGAAGTGATCTTTTTTAAGATGCACAAGGTGTTAAGCGACGTTTGTTTATTGATCTAAGTTTCTTGATTTGTATTTCACATGCAATACCTTGTAAATGTCTTGTTATTAGCCTCTAATGAGCATTTGGGCAATATCTCATATTTTAAATTTCTAAAGGTCAGTCATCATTGGTAACATACAACAACTAAAGCATCATGGGAACTTTCCTTTTTCCTTTGTAAGGTCTATACCTACCGGAAGAGGGTTTGTTAATGCTGTACATACCAGAAGAGGGTTTGTCAGGTCTATACCTCCCGGAAGAGGGTTTGTTATGTCTGTACCAACCGGAAGAGGGTTTGTTAGGTCTATACCTACTGGAAGAGGGTTTGTTAGGTCTATACCTCCCGGAAGAGGGTTTGTTAGGTCTATACCTCCCGGAAGAGGGTTTGTTATGTCTATACCTCCCGGAAGAGGGTTTGTTAGGTCTATACCTACTGGAAGAGGGTTTGTTAGGTCTATACCTCCCGGAAGAGGGTTTGTTAGGTCTATACCTCCCGGAAGAGGGTTTGTTATGTCTGTACCTACTGGAAGAGGGTTTGTTAGGTCTATACCTACTGGAAGAGGGTTTGTTAGGTCTATACCTACTGGAAGAGGGTTTGTTATGTCTGTACCAACCGGAAGAGGGTTTGTTATGTCTGTACCAACCGGAAGAGGGTTTGTTAGGTCTATACCTCCCGGAAGAGGGTTTGTTAGGTCTATACCTACTGGAAGAGGGTTTGTTAGGTCTATACCTCCCGGAAGAGGGTTTGTTATGTCTGTACCAACCGGAAGAGGGTTTGTTATGTCTGTACCAACCGGAAGAGGGTTTGTTATGTCTGTACCAACCGGAAGAGGGTTTGTTAGGTCTATACCTCCCGGAAGAGGGTTTGTTAGGTCTATACCTACTGGAAGAGGGTTTGTTAGGTCTATACCTCCCGGAAGAGGGTTTGTTATGTCTGTACCAACCGGAAGAGGGTTTGTTAGGTCTATACCAACCCAAAGAGGGTTTGTTAGGTCTATACCTCCCGGAAGAGGGTTTGTTATGTCTGTACCAACCGGAAGAGGGTTTGTTATGTCTGTACCAACAGGAAGAGGGTTTGTTAGGTCTATACCTACCGGAAGAGGGTTTGTTATGTCTGTACCTCCCGGAAGAGGGTTTGTTATGTCTGTACCAACCGGAAGAGGGTTTGTTATGTCTGTACCAACCGGAAGAGGGTTTGTTAGGTCTATACCAACCCAAAGCGGGTTTGTTATGTCTGTACCAACCGGAAGAGGGTTTGTTATGTCTGTACTAACCGGAAGAGGGTTTGTTAGGTCTATACCTCCCGGAAGAGGGTTTGTTATGTCCATACCTCCCGGAAGAGGGTTTGTTATGTCTGTACCAACTGGAAGAGGGTTTGTTATGTCTGTACCAACCGGAAGAGGGTTTGTTAGGTCTATACCTCCCGGAAGAGGGTTTGTTATGTCCATACCAACCCAAAGAGGGTTTGTTATGTCTATACCTACCGGAAGAGGGTTTTTCCTTTCTGTGGTAAAGTCAAGCCTCAGAACAGCATCTGTAACAAGAAAATTGATTTTCATTGTGAACAACAAGCCAATATCCTGATGTCACTGAGCTCAAAAGAGTAAAACAAGATATCTTCAGTTCTTGGCATTTAGATGTGGCATACTGAAAAAACAGCAAGTTCCCCTAGATAAAAGCTTTGTTTTTAATGAGACACTCATAACTTTTTGAGTATATAATGTTTTCTTCATCAGGTAGGATGTGAAATAAGTTCTCTCAATATTGTTTACTTGTTTTCTGTGTTATGCATTAAAGTAACACAGTATGATTGATTTTTTTGTGTGGCTTAAATAAGAGTCACATTAAAATATGTCAAAAGTTACTTCTTTGATAGGCATTCTAGAAGTTGATAGATTCTTATGGATAATGATGTTGTAGAGTTAAAGTTGCTTATTATGAGCCTTAATGAGCCCCTTTTAACTCATGTATACATAGTGTGTGAATGTGTGCGCGAATGTGATGTGCTTGTCTATTGTAACAATATTTGACAAAACCCACAGAAATCTGTTCCACCTTCAATCAATACAACAGAGCTCTTACTACCCTGGGTATGAGCTCCTTCATGTAACAGGGATTTCTGTTAAAAAAAATTAATAAAATAAAATAAATAATTCTTATGGATGAACAACTGCTTTATTCTGTGGAAGCTACGTTTGGACAAAGATACTAATGTTGGTGTCAAGCAAAACTTGCTTTAATAAGAGTAACATTACCATTTGTCGTAAGTGAAATTCTGCGTCCCTCATAACTCGCATGTTTATCTCTTAAATGTCAAAATGACGATATTTTCTTGTTTTCAATGAGAAATGAAAAACGGCAACACAAATGTTAGAAAGTAGAATTTCTGCAACCAATTTACATGAAATTTGATAAATGACCTACTTAACACTACCAATCAGTATTTGTCCTTACGTCTGATATAAATTGGCTTCCAAGATACAATTGGTTTATTGGCAATTGCGATTGATCGGGCTTTTTTTTGCCACTTATAATACTGACCTAATAAGCACTAAGATACTGATTTTCAGAAACAAACACTTTTTCTTGATAAATTCAGACCATTTATGAAGTTTGACCGTGACACATTTATTAACTCCAACAACATACTCTGCTTCCTTTTACTTTGTGTCCTTAATCAAATCTGTACTGGATCCAAAACACTAACATCTAGATGCATCATCATTATTGCTTCACCTTAACAGTATGTACTAAATGTTGTTTACTCAACTTGTCTACTTCGGTAGGAAAATTCTTCATCATTTTCCTGATATTTAATAGATGTATCAAGAAAATTTTAAATCAAGAATTTTTAAGCATTGCTCGAGTATCCCTCTTGCCAGAGACAAAAATCAACCAAAGTCTGTGATGTTGTCGTTTTATGTGAAGGATTACAACACTTCCTTGTTTGCTGGATGGCATTAACTGTAATTCTTTTCCTGGTCTTGTTTTAAAACAAATAGATAACATAATTTAAGTTTTGAGAGAGAAAGCCAGGCAAAAGTCATTTGGTTTTTTGATGAGGCAATTGGAGATCACGACAGACTTTGACTAAATTGCCTTTCCACCACCTGTGGCATTAAAAGATGGACAACATGGCTTTCAGTTCTCAGAAAAATACAAGTTTGACTATTGTGATGTTAAAGAATTTATCCTGTCTCTATTTTGATTAAAAAGTATTTCCCATGTGATATTGAAAATACATAATATGAATGATAAGTTTGTGATATATTTGTTATGTGTGCAGTCCATGAAATGTCTTCATACCGTTGATAGTCACTTTGACTGTTGCTGTGTCAATGTCATTGTCATGCACATGCAATTTCAGTACACATTTTGACGATGGAAAGTCCGAGGGTTGATTGCTAAGACTATAAGAACATTTAGCCCTGGGTCACCAATCATGTCATCTCCCCTTTAACCATCCATCTGTTTAAAGGGTTGAAAGAGTCTTATTCATAATCATCAAAAATGTTTTTATACATTTTCATTTGTATATTTTATGAGTTGAATCAAAAAATAAAATTCATTATAACATTCTGTCATAGGGATATAATAGTCTTGAGTTATAACTTAGAGTAACCCCCACCACTCTCAAACCATCCAGTGTCCCCTTTTAATAGTATGTGGGTACTCACAGTAGACGGAGTAGACGGTGTAGAGGACGCCGACAGCCAGCACCGCATCCTTCAGCCGGTTCAGCCACTCCTTGCGGCAATCCCACCGCCACCCGCACATCACACACACGCCCCCGGGCTGCAACACAAACCTCATTTTGGATACTGAGAAAACACGAGAAATCTACCACTCACTCCAGACTATTGCAACACAATTATGAAAAAGGAGTAGCAGTACTCATTTTGAATTCTGACAAGTGCTTTTTTGAAAGTGCTAACCTAAAATAATTGGCAAATTTATTTACATGATAATATTGTCTGTTGGGCTAGGAGCACACCATGTTTTGTGATGTGTTATACAATGAGATACAATGTGTTGCATTTTTCTGTGCAAACTAAACAACTGTTATCAACTCGTGTTGATATATTTGATATCAGAGGACACTTGGGTGAGATATTCTATTTATCTCTCTTTTTCATTTCAAAATGCCAAAATCTTACGATAACCCATTTTTGGAAGGAGAAATCATGATTACTATTGATGTCATCCATTAAACACTATTAACTCTATTTTGTTCCTCTTCTACTTTGTTTCAAAATCAATTTCAACATCAAAGTAATTAAGCCGCCAGCAAAGGTACATTGTCTGAGATTAAATCAATATCCCAAATAAATACCTAATTATCTCTTCTCTATATTGCACTGATTAGCTTTGACAAAATGATTTTCAAGCAACAGTCATTATTTTATACCATTTTATAAACGACACCATTGTTAACATTTGGGATATGTGTTTTAATTCTTAGCATGGAATATTTCTTTAAAACCATGAATTTTTTAATGATTAAATAAAATAAAGAAATAAATACAAAATAATAAATTTATTAGCAACAAGAGGTTAAATCACATTGACGTTTTTTCACATCTAAATCATAAGTCTCAAGGCAAATCTCAAATTGTTATGAAGAGCGCTATTTGTGAGGTTACTTTGTTTGATTTTAATATTACATACAATCTTTATACATAAGATAACTAACATAAGAAGATTATTGGTATTCATTCAGTTTTTACTTATGGAGATTTGTAATTCTAACATCTTGCAAGAACTAGCTGTTTCTCGAAACTAGGTCATGTGATTAAAACATACAACATAATAAGAGTCAGATTCGACTGCATTATTTGTAAAACATGTAGAAGCATGTGATTACTTATGTCATAATCACCTGCAAGTAAAACTCCTAATAGCACATGGAGCATTTCCAAATGCGTCGACCAGCATAGCAAATCAATTGAAAATCAAAGATTTTTATCAGCTCAATTGAATAGTATTTAGGGATGTACACCATAATGAGAAAAATCCTTAATTCATAAATTACAGTAGTAGTTTATCACATCAAGTGTGAATGTGGCGATTCATACATCGGCAAAAAATCCCGACCTCTCTATAAGAATCGAGGAAAACAAAACCTCAGTAACAAATAAGGATTCCAAATTAGCCATCTTAGATCATATCCAGACCCACCGTAAACATAACATCCTTTGGAACATCATCAAAATCCTTGAAACCAGTCATTCAGATTACAATATCAAAAAGACTCTGAAATGTAATGTGGCCATTACCAGAGATAAGGGGTATTACATCCCATCAGCATATCATCACTCAAGGCCAATCAATGCTAATCCCTCTCAATCAGCAATGTCAATCTGGCTTCCCATCTAATGAAATGACACTTTGTACATCAAACCATTTACTGTTATAAACATGCCTTATCAAATGTATATAATCACAGTGTTGTAACATTCAGTATCACTTGATGGATATAACGGTTTGTATCTATACCAAAAGTTGGCATCTCTTTGCAATAAAGAGGTTGTAAATCCATAAATTTCTTATTTCTTCAACAAAAGAATTATTGAGTTCTAAATTATGAAATAAATGCTAAAAAGGATTTAATAATCATCCATAAGTTTTCTATCGGTATGGTAATAAATTAAATCCAAATGAAACAATTCCTAACAATCATTAACTCAAATTCACTCATTAACAAATAAATCTTATTGTTTCATGCTTTTTTAAATTAATTTTTCTTTCCTTAAGTTCAGTTATTCAAGTTCATATATTCCCAACTTACAGTGGTACATGTAGTACATTTTTGATAACATAATGATACAATTCAACAGTAATAATAATAATAATAATAATAATAATAATGAGTATTTATAAAGCGCTATATCCATACACAAGGTGCATGCTCAAAGCGCATAAACATGTTAGAATAAAAGGTAATGCTATGAAGTATTGGCATGAATTAAATCTAAGAGAAGAGTATGAATTATAGCATATGAATAAATAAGTCAGATAATTCAGTCAGTGGGAAAATATCATGGAGTAATGTCTATGAATAATAGCTTGAAAAAAGATAAGTTTTGAGTTTTGATTTAAAAACAGTCAATGAAGGTGATATCTTGATGACGTGAGGAAGTTGATTCCAAAGTTGAGGAGCAGCATTACTAAATGATTTCTGTCCACAACTGGTATGATTATAGTTTGGTATCTTGAGAAAATTCAAATTCTGTGATCTAAGAGTTTTTGCAGGGATATAGTCATTTAACATCCTTGAAAGGTATAATGGGGCGGAGTTATTTTGACATTTGTATGTCATACAGAGGACTTTAAACTTGATTCTTGCTTCAATTGGAAGCCAGTGCAGATCCTTAAGTACAGGTGTTATGTGACATGATTTAGAAGTTCTAGTCACTATTCTTGCTGCAGTGTTCTGAACCTTCTGAAGTTTGTATAGTTGACGTTTACTGATTCCTATCGTGAGCAAACTGTTACTATAATCAAGTCTAGAATGAACAAGCAATTGCACAAGTATTTTAGCAGCATCTCTTGTAATTAGATGACGTATTTGACTGATGCAACGAAGATGGTAATAACAAGTTTTACAAAGTTTATCTACTTGTGGTTCCATTGTCAGTTCTGAATCAATGATGACGCCAAGGTTTTTTGCTCGGTCAGCAAAAGGAATTGCAGCTTTATTTCGGTGACTTCCGACTTCAACAGAGCTAACTGGAATGTTACGCAAATTACGTTTTGTGCCTATTAACAAAGCCTCTGTTTTATCATCATTTAGCTTCAATTTATTTAAAGACATCCAGGACTTGATATCAGATGTGCAATTAGTTGTACGTTGCAAAGCCATTTGGACATATTCTGGCTTGAAGCTGTCAATCAGTTGACTGTCATCAGCATATGATTGATGTTCAATGTTATTATTCTCTATCACTCTACCAAGACTAGTAGTATAAAGCACAAACAGCACAGGGCCAAGGACGGATCCTTGAGGAACTCCACACGAAAGTGAATAGCGTTTAGATTCAACTTGATTAATAACCACGGTTTGTGATCTATTTTTCAGATAAGACTCAATCCAGTCAAGCGCAACATCTGTAATTCCCATCTCTAGCTGAAGTTTAGAGAGTAGCAGATTGTGATCCACTGTGTCAAATGCTGCTGAAAGATCTAAGAGTGTTAACGAAGCAATATTCCCATCATCCACTTGACTTCTCAGTTCATTCATAACTCGCAGCAAAGCAGTCTTTGTACTGTGATTGTCACGGTAGGCAGATTGAAACTCATCCATAAGTCCATATTCTTTGAGGTGATCTTTGTATTGACAGGGGAATTATGTGGACAAAACTGAGTGATATCGGTATTACAGGAAACCTGCACAACGCCATTACCTCACTTTACAAAAACGTACAATCGTGTGTTCGGATAAACGGTTTATATACCTCGTTCTTTAATGTCAAGTGTGGATTACGTCAAGGATGCTTGCTTTCTCCGATGCTTTTCAACTTATACATAAATGATTTGATTGTTACTTTGAATGCTGTTGGAGTCGGCGTGTTGGTGGAAGATAAGTGCATAAGTGTTATGGCCTATGCGGACGATATAGTTATACTAGCAGAAAATGAAAAAGACTTAAATACTCTCTTGGAGGCGCTGAACAGCTGGTGTGATTTGAACAAGATGACAGTTAATTCCAGCAAGTCCAAAATAGTGCATTTTAGAAGAAATTCTGTGGAGAAAACTAAGTGCAACTTTTGCTGTGGAGGCATTAATCTAGAGGTGGTTGAAAGCTATAATTATCTAGGACTGTTGCTAACCGAGCACCTGGACTTTATGCGGATGGGAAAGGCAGTGGCAAGTTCGGCAAGTAGAGCCCTTGGATTTCTCATGTCAAAGTACAAAGTAATCGGAGGTATGCGATTTGTTACTTTCAGCAAGCTATACGATACCATGGTTTGGGCCACCATAGACTATGGAGCTGCTATTTGGGGAACTTTTAATATACCTGCAATCAATACAGTCCACAACCGTGCGATGAAGTTTTTCATGGGAGTGAAGAAACACACATCAAACAGTGCAGTTGCGGGAGATATGGGATGGGTGCCACCGGTTGTCCGACAATGGAAGACTGTCTCCCGTTTCTATAAAGTTGCAAGTAATAGATGTCCAGATAGACTGTTCTCGGTTGTGTTTAAGTGGGCAAACAGGGAGGCGTTAGCTAACAAGCGTAACTGGAACTTTCGTATCCATAAGAAGTATAGAAGTTTGGAGTTGGACCACTTCATCCCCATAGACAACACTTTCTTCGTTAAATTTATTACTACGGAAGTTACAGGAAAAATTGAACAAAGATTTTGTACAGATTGGAAAGCTTCATTAGATTCTCCTAACAGCAAGCGCGGACAAGGTGGGAACAAGTTACGACTTTATCGACTTCATAAGAGTACATACGGTACAGAGGAGTATTTGCAGAGTTCTCTCCCTTCTACATATAGATCGGCGTTGGCGCAATTCAGATGCGGGGTGGCTCCAATACGAGTCGAAACGGGATGTTATAGCAATATTCCTTTAGCTGAGAGAGTATGTTTTAATTGTTCTAACACTGTTGAAGATGAGTGTCATGTTTTATTTTATTGTCCACAATATACGGACCTTAGACGAGAGCTTTTATCCAAGAGTGTGGAAATATGTCAAGATTTTAGTACTTTTGATGATTACGAAAAGTTTAGCTTCGTAATGTCCAGTCCTGATGTTGTATTTATTGTTGCCAAAACCTGCAGACTTATTTTAGAACGACGAAAAATTGTTTTATATAAAGTTTAATATATGGTTCCTTTTAACATGTTTTACACTTTATCGTATGTAGCCCATGATTATTTTTTGTTTGTTTTAGTCTCTCATAACCCTCAATGGGTGGCTCTTAACCTGTGTTTTTTACCTGTATATATGTTTGTAATGATAAGAGGTGAGACTTAAATAAAATATTTGTCTGTCTGTCTGTCTGTCTGTGATTGTCACGGTAGGCAGATTGAAACTCATCCATAAGTCCATATTCTTTGAGGTGATCTTTGAGTCTTAAATTGACTGCTTTTTCGATGATTTTTTAGATAAATGAAACATTAGACACAGGTCTGTAGCTACTCAGACTGTCAGGATCTAGGTCACTTTTCTTGAGAAGAGGCTTTACAATCGCAGATTTGAGGGAGTCTGGAAAAACTCCTGTAGAAATACTTGAATTCACCAAATTGGTAATGAAAGGAAGAACAATATCTAAGTAATCTATCAACATGGTTGTGGGAATAGGGTCCAGGGAACAAGTTGTTTTCTTAGATGACCTTATAATCTTCTCAACTTCTTGTTGGGTTAAAGGTTCAAAATGAGAAAGTTCATTGCAAGTTAGTGCATCAAAATTATCACATTGACTTGACTCACTCGAAGAGTTTTTCAGATCACGTTGAATGACTTTGATCTTGGTGTCAAAATATTCCGCAAAGTCATTGGCAAGAACTTCATCAGAATCGTGAACTGGATACCTAGCTTTGTCATTCTTACCAAGGAGTTGGTTTATGAATGTATATAACTTAACCGAGTTACCTTTCGTTTCCAATATTTTATGATTACAATAGTCAGCTTTGGCCTTCCTAATGACTTTATTGAGTTCTTGTCTTCTCTGCCGATATATTTGTCGATGTATCTCAAGTCGAGATTTCCGCCATTGACGTTCCGCCACTCTGCAATCCTTCCTTTGCTTGAAGTACCAAATCATTATACTAATAAGAATCCGGTCTCATCCGAACATTTTTTACCTGAACAGGAGCATGTTTATCAAAAAGAATCATCAAGGTTGAATTGTAGATGTCAGTCATTACGTTTGGATCTGTTGATATTTCACTTAGCAATGGGGAGTTCAGAATATCCAACTTGAACTTTTCTTTGTCAATGCTTCTTAAATTCCGACATTTGATTTGCACAGGTTTGAGTTGAGGTTTGTACATGTTCCATGTCATGCTTATACAACTATGATCAGACATCTGTTTATCAATAACTATGACATCAGTTACTAATGATATTTTATCAGAAGTAACCACCCAATCAAGTGTATGACCAGACTTATGAGTAGGTGCGGACACCAGCTGAGAAAGATTATGTGTGTTCAACAATTTCACTATCTTCTCTCTTTCTGCACTATGTTTATTGTCAAAATGAACATTAAAGTCACCTAAATATATTGAATTGGTCTTTGAATTTGATTCAAGAAGTTTTTCAAATTCATGTAAAAACTTAGAACGAGTTTGTTCTTTTTAGACGGGGGTGGTCTGTAAATACACATAACTTTGACACTAAGTTTGTATGAAGTAACCATCGTAGTTACTATCTCAAATGATTTAAATCCATCCAAATATTGGGAACGTTTTAGAAATTCGACTCGAAGAGAATTCTTGTGAACAACTGCAAGTCCTCCACCTTGAGAATTATGTCTGGGTTGATGAAAGAAAGAATAATTAACTGGCGTAAGTTCTGCTATGATTGCTTCATCTCCATGTGATTTTAACCATGTTTCAGTTAGATAAATAATATCAAAATCATTATCTTGTATGAAGTCTGATATCTCTAGGGCTTTATTCCTACATGATTGGGAATTCCACAGGCCCACTTTCAGACAAGTAGAAACGGGTTTGACTTGAGGGTGAATATTATTGGACTTAGTAGCGCGTTGCATGCTCATTTCCTGTGAAACAGTCATAATGTGGATTAAAAGGATTACTGTAACCCCAGACTTGTCTTTGGACGGGGAAGCCTCCGTATAAATAGTTGATAAATGGCAGGTGGACTCGAGATTGACTTTGTTGGTTCAAATAATCATTGTGCAAATCATCTCTGAAGTAGTGTCTTGGTGGTAGTGGAATCATTGGACCCTGAGCTGCAACTGATGCAGATGTGTAGGTTTGCTCATGACTTTGATGTTCAGCACAGGAGACTTACTCTACTATCAGCCTACTCAGGAGTTTGACGCCACCACGCGACAAGTGAATTCTATCCTGGATGAGTACATCACGTGGCTTCATTGATATCATGTGCTTAAATATGTCAATGTATGTCACCTGCTTGGCACAGCACATTTCCTCAACTGCCTCATTTCTTTGTTTAGTCTTACTGTTGTACCACGAAGGTGTCTGGCGAGGAAGAATAGAGCACACATGCACATGCGTGTTACTGATCTTAGCCATGGCATTTAGCAGTGTGTCAAAATCTTTGATAGTTTCCTCCACGGATTGATCAGTTACATTGTTGTCTCCTATAACAAACACTATGTCACTGATTTTTGAGTTTTTATCTAATAGAAGTGGCAACCGTTCACTTAATTGGCCTATTGTAGCCTCTCTGTTTGTGTCTACAACACATTTACGGCGAAGATTATTTGAAAGAATGGCACATCATGTCTACAATGTTGCACTTTATTTCAATTAAATTCAGATAATTAGGTCTTGTACATCTATACTTTGTGTTGACACAAAGTAAATCTACACTATGTCAGTTATACAAGTTTATATACAATTTTTATAATTTATAAGTACAGATTGTCACTTAAAGTTTATATCATGTTATATTTGTATATACGTATATTTTTGTATAATTTGTATTGATATGTTCATTGGGCCAGTGGCCTCCAATCTTCACTAATAAACATTATTACTACAGTGCATCTAAACTACGGTAATATCTTTTTTCCAATTTTCTAATTAACAAGTACAATGAAAAAAACAGTGTTACTCACCCACTGCACATTGGATACACATCAAATACTTTGCAGCATTGTAAGGAATACGATGCCAACGCCCCACTTCAGGAAGTTAATTAGTATTGCTAGTTCTAAATTTCAAAGAGGTTGTGAAACTTTTGCTGTTAGTTTAAACATATTTTTATTCAAGATGAATCTGGTTCTGCAAACAAGCAAAACTCTGCTTATGTGAATGCCTCACCAGCACATATATCCGATAATAAAATACACAAGAACTCGACTTTTGCTGTTATTACAATATACATCCTTCCATATCAAACATTGGTTTTTGTACACTCATATTTTTTTCAATGGGATGAAAAGGATTTTAAAATTGCCATTGTGTTATATACTGATAGTTATAACTTGTTGAACTTCAAACAGTAGCAAACTCCTATCATTTTCTGATTTAGTAATTATAAGACAAACCACAACCACCTGCAAGTCTGTTTTCATAGCTGGTATTCAGTGTTGTTATGAATTGCTAATCATTTTGTACACACCTTATTCTTATAATTAAAAAAAATGTCTATAGATTGTTGATCTATGGATAAAGATCAATGATCATCCCAGAGGTCTTTCACTGTTAAAAACCATTTTGAAGGCCAATTTCTGATAACATGGTAAGGATTTTCTCAAAAGTTATGTTTAACCATAGTGGTTCTGCAAGAAAGTCATTAATGTCCCATTCACCACTGAACTCTTTACAGAAAATAGTCATTGCTTTTATGACATGTTTCCTTAGTTTGTTTTCAATATTGATTACTGTCAGTAGTTTCTCATTATTTAATTATTTTCTCATGATCAAATGCTACAAACTGTCAATCTGATGGAAATTCTTAATGTAAATTTCTCCCTTAGATAATAACCCAAACATTGCTTTCAGGTAATGTCCTCTTAAAGCTTTTGAGGCTTCATCAAATTTGCTAGATTTATGACAAATATTCCAAGATAAGGTAACTATTGGAAATTTTCAAAACAAGATCACGAAAATACAAACTTCAAAATTCAACCTTGCAGTTCCAAAGCCAAATCAATACAGGCACTTTAGTCTTTATAAAATTGACATTCAACTTCCACTTATTTTAATATGCTCAAAAGCTATCAATAATATACAGGCTTTCAACAAATAAAACTATATCAAAAGAAAAATCCATAAGAATTGTATCTTCACCTTGAAACCAATGTTGCTATTGATTTCATTTACTTAACCCTGAAGCAGAAATATTGATTTGACATGATTTACCATGGAAACGACAAAATATCCCTTTTGTTAAATTTCATGAAATAGAATAACATGACTTTCTGAATGTGGCTAAGATTGTGCATAGCCAGCCTATGTTTGAAAAAGGAACTTTCCTCTATTTCATGAGATTGACAAAACCAATTTACTTACATTTGCTCGAATCTCTGCAGCTCGATCTTGCTAGAATACTACCATTTAGGAACTTCCTCCATTGATAACAGCATGGTTCTTTATGAAAATACCCTCATTTGACATAATGATAAATCATTTCCAGTAATTACCTCATTTGTAAATGACTTATTCAAAACCTTAATTAACCATATGGTTATGAAAATTATACTTGAAAAAAAGAAGAATAAGAATGGATGTCTTGATGGTTACATTATGTCATATTTTCATCAGATATGATATATTGAATAGAATAGAAGTTTGTAGTTAGTCAGTCTTTGAAGGATTTTGTTAAAACAATGTTGAAGAAGACCTGAAATAGTTTTAAATGAAGCTTCACAAAAGATGCAATTATAACCTACTAGTTGAGGTATGATTTCAACTTTCTCATGATTTTCCTAAAATAATAGAAGTAGAGGGATAAGCCCATATTTCCTCAAATATATTTGATAGCCGGATTTGTTATATATAATCAAGACCTTCATTCAGGGCTCCAAGTAACATGCGTATCTGCGTAAAATATGCAGGGGTAATTCAGATGTAAGCATTAAAAATGAAATCAATGAGTAACATATACGCATACATTTCCCACATTACGAGTCAGTTATTGTTTACATGTGTGAACGTGGGTTGTCAAAGTTTCAATTCAACATGTCTGATCTTTACATCTGGAACAGTAGCCCACTTGATGGCAACCTGTGTAGAAAAGAAGATTTTCGAGTTGATCTGAATGCAAGCCTGTATACAGCGAACTTGTATAATGAGGATCTGAAAACGATAAACCTTGAAATACGCCTAGTTTATTTTCACTTTGCAATTTTACTCCTCAATTTTTATTTTAATGGAGGAGTGAAATATCGCTTGATTCAAATAATTATCTGGTGCCCTGCCTTTATCAAAATGTTGGATTAAAATATGCTGATTAAATACAACCTGGATATACCACATATAAAAGTCGACTTTAAACTCAAATAGAACCTGGGGATAACAGGGTTTTGCACATAATAGAACCCTGGGGTTTTATTCAAAGAAATATGGCATAGATTAGCTTGTAGCACCCTTTGACTCTAAATTGAACTCACTCCAATACATTTGCTCTCACAGGTTGTTTTATGTTGATATGTAAACTGCATTTTAATCAGGTAAAATCACATACATGATGACATACATTAAAATAATCAATTTGAAACACTATTCTACTTTGTTTCAGACATATTTTTGTTATTTTATATCATGCATACCTGGACATAAAGTTGATAACATTGTAATCAAAATGTTGTTCTAAAAGAAACATTTGTTATACAATATAATTTATCATTCAGTGCAGTATAGCTATATTGTGTATGGGGCTTTTTTAGATAATAGGCAGATAGCCTACATGATATACAAATATACAAACATAAAATATGAAACAAATTATTGAGGATATTCAATTGCCACACATTTGTTATAAATATATCATGAAACATTTCTATCAAATTTGATTAATAGAAATTAACTAAATGTTCTAAATTGTGCATTATTTCAATTACAATTCCTACATTAATTAGAGATGATTTGTAATTGCCAATGAAATCAGATTATTTTGCTGATATTAAATACATCAATAGTAACAATTCATTTTCATTTTTCATTTTATAAATACATCACACTCATTTTATGATATCGAAATTGTTTATTTTAAGCCATGATGTCGTAGAACAATTTTCTCTGAAACGAAAACAACGAAAATTTGCAAGAAATTTATCTTTGACACAGACGACTAGTCGGGGGGAAATAAAATCACGCTCCTGTCAAAATAATTCAATCAGGGTCAATGAAAACGACTCTGCCTTAAACGTGCAAGATATGAAAAACAATAGCCAAAATATCTTCAAATATACGTGCACGTGATGTTTCTTGAAGAAAAAAATATTTACCATTTACATGTCTTGAAAATTCCCCTCCATCAGATAGCGACGGGTTGAGGTCGTCTGCTCTCATTAGCAGACGGCTTATTTTGACGGCAGTGCTTTCGTGCTTCCACGCATGTTTCTACGAAGCTTCATTGGTTTAGACGCTGATGGCCGTAGAATCATTTGCAAGTGCGGAAAATATTCTAGACTGACTGAGAGTTGTCGTAGATATAAAACCTTCAAATCATTATCATCCACTCGTGTAATAAATATTCATATACTCTAACTGGTTACCTCGTTGATAACCCGTTATTTTGGCTACCTCGACAATTTTATGATATATTTTATGTTCATATCATATGAACATTTATCATGGAAGTTTATAAAAAATACCATAGTTTATCGTGTCCGTTTTATACAGATTACACGGTTATAATTATCAAAGATTTTGCTTGACAAGTAATTTTTATCAATGATATTTTTACAAAATATCAAAGCAATGAAACCTGTTTATCATTGTTTTTTTTCGAAATATAGAACAGTTTTAGTTCCTCGTGATATCAAATTATTATTTTATAAAAAGATTGAAATAATGTGAAATATCTCTGTAATCTTTGCGACTTTCAATGGGGTTTTTTCGTGTCTACCCAGCCGGTTACAGTTTAATCCGTCGAATTTTCTAAACTTGAAACTGTCGATCCTTCGAATTACGCTTGACTGACAATCCAGCATAATTTTATTACTGTCCATGATCAAATTTCGGTATAACACTATCTGTTACAGGTACCGTATAGCTCTATAAACTAGTTTGCATATGCCTCTTTTAAATAACTTTTAAACTTTTAACAGTTTATGCGGATTAGATTTGTTTAAGTTTGTACATAACATCTTATTACGTATACTCCTCAATCCGATTATCCACAGCCTTGTACAAAAAAGTAACGCGCAAACCAACAACTTCGCGCGGCCATTTTGGTGTCAACACTTTAAAGCATAACTGATGGATTGGCGATGCTAAAAATTCAATAAAAAGGATAAAGAAACAATTTCTATCGTACTCATGTTTCAAGAACAAGAATTCGGCATGTACGATTTTTAATTACATGTATATACGGGTGGCATAGATTTTATATTCGAGTAGCAGCTAATTCATGGCACATAAGTAAAAAAGGGTTTAAGTAAACTCTGAAATAAACTTCCTTTAGGTCGAGAATATTATTGAGACTTTCGTTTCAAAGAATTAGATTCCAGCCAATGTATTTCAACTACTGCTTCTGCTACATATTTTCAACTGCTGATGCTCCTACATTAAAAATGTGAAAATATATTTAGTCAGTCTTTTACCTAGTCCCGTTTTACATTAAAATCTGCATCTGCTAGTATTTGATATTATTGCTAGACTGTTAAGTATTTTGCATTTTTAATTTCCATGATTATCTATGTTTTACTGTTTTAACAGTTTCTTTTAAGCCAAACAGTGGGTTGTTATTTAACATACTTAAGTACCATAATACAATGTATATAAACATGTACATGTTTGACTTGTGATATTTAGATAAACAGTTTTCTGCATGTCTGTCTGTCTGTCTATCTATCTATGTGTCCACAAAAGGTTTTGTGTTTACGGATGTTGAGGATGATGTTTATATAAAAGATAAGTTGACGTACATAGTTTGTGTTGGAGATTTAGCACGTTCGTAGGATTGTGAATCAACCTAATTTAGCAAAGAACGTATTATGCGGCCTTGATTTAGCTGAGTGTGTAATACATGCCAGAAAGTAGGTTCCCTGCATGATCCTTCGGCACTTGAAAGTTTAATGATTCCATCCCCGAAGCCGGTCAGGAATTTGCCTCAACAAAGGGTCGATAAAGCTGTGTCACCCTCGATGGTTAGCCATTTACGGTTTCATATTGCTTAATCTAAGTTATAGAGTATAACTTGGATGTTATAAATGTTATAAATAATGCCAAAAATGTTAAACAAGAAAAGCAACCTGAGGTGGATACATTTTATGAGTTCTTTAAAGAATTAAATGTAAATATTGATCGAAACCCGCCAAAAGAATGCGGTGATACACACACAATTGATTCCGATATTCTTAACTCAGATATAACTTATGAGGAAGTGATCTCTGCAGTTAAAAGGTTAAAAAATAATAAAGCCCCTGGAATTGATTTTATAGCAAACGAATTTTTTAAACACGCACCCAACATGTTATTTACAATAGTAACAGGATTGTTCAACTTGATATTATCATCAGGATTTATTCCAAAAGATTGGCTTATAGGAATGATTAAACCATTGTACAAGAAAAAGGGTGACAATTTAGACTGTAATTCTTACCGACCCATTACTCTCCTTAGTTGCTTTGGTAAGCTGTTAACTAGTGTATTAAATGAAAGACTTACGAAATTCGTTGATGAAAATCATATTATTACACCTGCTCAAGTAGGATTCCGAAAAGTTTTTTCAACAACAGACAACATTTTTGTGATGTCATTAATCATAAACTTACTCAAAATCTCGAAGCAAAAGCTTTACTGTGTATTTATTGATTTTACTAAAGCCTTCGACTCTGTATGGAGATCTGGCCTATGGCACAAGATGCTTCAAAATGGAGTATCAGGTAGATTCCTTATTCTTATTAGAAATATGTACAATGATATCAAGTCTACAGTGCTTGTAGACAATAAGATCTCGCCATTTTTCCAATATAACTCTGGTGTAAGGCAAGGAGAGAACCTTTCTCCTCTACTGTTCTCTTTTTTTATCAATGAATTGGAAGCTTTTTTGAAAAACAGTGATTGTCAGGGTTTAAAACTACATTTTTTTACAGACTGCTATGTAACTCTTTGGCTTCAACTTATAATATTACTGTATGCTGATGATACAGCTCTGTTTAGTGACGATTTACATGATCTTCAAAAATCCCTTGATGCATTTTATCATTACTGTACAAAATGGAACCTAACTGTTAATTTAGCAAAAACAAAAGTTGTGATTTTTGGAAGCGGCCCTGCGAAGTCATCTAAAGTGAAACTATACTACAGCGAAAAGCTGCTTGACATATTAGATTCCTATTGCTACCTTGGTATTCATCTTCACCGTAACAGACGATTTAACTACGCAATCAAAGAACTTGTAAATTCAGATACAAAGGCAATGTTTTCTCTTTTGAAAAAAGCACGTAATGTAGATTTACCAATTGATTGTGTTTTTTCTGCTTTTGATGCAATGATAGAACCAATCTTATTATATGGTTGTGAAATTTGGGGTTTCGAAAATATTACCTCAATTGAAAGACTACATATAAAATTTCTGAAACTCTACCCCTGATTATATGTTATATGGAGAATTTGGACGATACCCCATAAATATCAGATTACGTAAACGCCTCATCAGCTTTTGGCATAATATGGTAACAAATACTAATCAGAGCAAACTGTCATTAAGTATGTATTCTATATTATTGGAACGGAATGAAAAACATTACTCATGTCCTTGGATTGAATTTGTTAAATCAACTCTTAACGGCTGTGGATTATCTGAGATTTTCCACAACCCGTTCCTATGTACAACGACCAACCTCTCGTTTAAGATCGAACAAAACCTCAAAGACCAATTTCTACAAAAATGGAATACAACAGTTTCACAAAGCCCTAAATCTCTGTTCTATCGTATTGTGAAAAACAATCTTGACTTTGAAAGATACCTTCTCTTACCAAAAAATATGTACATCCCCGTTTTAAGATTTAGAACAAGTAATCATTACCTGCCTGTGGAAATTGGTCGTTGGGCAAATGTTCCAAGAGAAAACCGTATGTGTAATATATGTAATTCATATGTTGTCGGAGATGAACTCCACTACCTGTTTGTATGTGAAATGCTAACATCATACAGAAAACTATATCAACCTGCTTACATACAGCACATCAACTCTTTCAAAATAAAAAGACTATTCACTTCATCTCAAACCAGTGACATAAAAAATCTGGCTAAATATATCAATGTTATACTTCAGGTAACGAAAGAATGTTAATCCTTGTTACTGTCCATCTTGACTATCTATATATATTTACCATGTATGTTCTATGTTATTTTCTCATGTACCACCGATGGTGGTTTTTCGGGAATAAAATTGATTGATTGGAAATTGCTGATGTAATTAATCGCCTGCCCAATGCTGACAAACTGTCAATGTCTCGGTCGTTTTCTAAATAAGTCGGTCATATAGAACAAATGGCATAACTATTGGAAATGAATACTTTTTATCAAAGAAGAGTGAATACAGGAAAATTTAATAAGGGTTCTTTTTCTTTTTACTGAATATGAGTTCCATGCCCTACATTGTTTACGTATGTTTTCAACTTCTATGAGAATCACGATTCTCTGCAACATTTACTATATATGAAACTCTTTTGCATTGGAAGGCAGCGCACCCCCGCAACGTCACATACGTACCCCAATGGATCCGCCATTCATTTACATTTTGTGGCTTAGAAAACATATCGACTTCCTTAGAGCCACTACGTGATTTCCATCACGTTATGTTAAGCTTTGATATGAACCTAAATGCATATGAAGATATATAGATTTCAGATATCCCACAAGAAAGATTTATCTTATCTGATATTGTGATAATCTCCCGCGCCGGTGAGTTCTCTAATAAGCCAACCTTAAATTCCACTTACTGAATATTCGAAAGAATGAAATATCTGAAATAAAAAAAATGTAAAATATACGATATGATATTTTTTAAAGTAAAATTTTAAAATGTAAAAACAATCATATATATTTGGAGATCCGAAAAACGCCTATATATAGTAAATTACCTTTTCATAAGTGTCAAAAATTACATTTGATAACTGAAGCGTGACTTCGTCAAATAAAACCCCTCAGATTCTGCATTGGCATGATGTTGCGAAAATATTACATTAAGTCGTTCGTAATCAACAGCTGTCTTGATTTTATGTATACATTTCCTAAGGTTTGTTATTTTAATCATACGTCCACTTTTCTTTTTTTTAAAATCATGTCAAAACCCTTTGTCATATTGAGGATGAACAATTAAAGACAAATATAGTTTTCTACACTACAGTTAGGTTTTTAGTGTTTACAATCTCTTGGACAATATTGCAACATGTGTGACACATTTAGATATCCAAATGCAAGCAAATGCAATGCAGTGAAACAAGTTAGATTTATCTTATCTGATATTGTGATAATCTCCCGCGCCGGTAAGTTCTCTAATAAGCCAACCTTAAATTCCACTTACTGAATATTCGAAAGAATGAAATATCTTTCAAAATATTTAGTCAAAATTAGGAATGATTTCATGGTAGTCGTTGGCAAAACTTGTAATAAAATCTAAAACTAGGATTTCCGAGTTTTAATCATTTCACGGAAATAAATCAAGCTGACTATCCAATTTAACTATGAAATCCTTTGCTTGCACATTCTCACATAAGTTAACATTTTAAATCGTGAAAATGTATCATTTGTTGGGTACGTCCGGTTTGACGCGACATTCAGTTTCCCGGATTTTAGAACTCTTTCGTCAAGAAAACAAGTTATTATTGACTTCCGGATTACTTGTTTTGACACTTTTCTACCTTGTTTTATCGAAGTTACTACCATTTCAAAGCAAATAATTATGTACTCGACATGAATATTGGCGAAAAAGAGCCATATGATTCTAATCGGAACCATCTCTTAGTCCGTACAAAGATGAAACACAAGATATGGTAAGCAGCACCTGTGATGAAAATATAAGCAACTGCATTTAGGCCTAATTAAAAGTCCTGTCGGGATATTTTTATGTGGAAACATTATGGGACAGAATATTATAGATGTATATATATGTGTTTACAGAAACAACAATTGGAGACAATGAGATAACAATAACAATTAAGATAGAGTATACTCATCTAATACATCTTTTTGTCCATATGCTTGAAAACGGTATAAGGAGCTATACCCTCGAGTGTTTGTATTCCGTGATGCTAAGCGAACGAAGTCGAATATTTAAAAACTAATTGGTAACATCGTCTAATAATCATCACTTGTGTAAAAACATTGCTTCTTCCCTTCAAATGTAAGGTTTCACGGAAGACTCATCATTAAATATTACATTACAAACCGTGTCGAAACTTTATTGTCAAATCAGATGCGGCCGCCATATCGAGCTTCAAGTTCGTGACGTCATTTTTATAATGCTTTCCTTCCGACAACGTACACAGAAACAAATAACATGCAACCCTCTGCTGATATGGTTAGTTAATAATATTGTTTTCATCGAAAGTTTGTAATAAATGATATCCTTACCACAAATTTATGGTTTTTGTGAGATTCTTTTGTAAAAACATTAAATAAATGAAAAAAACCACCGTTTTCACATTTTTTTTAATTTGGTAATTATATTTTCTCTTAAAGGATATAAAAATATTTCACCTATGGATATAACAACTACTTAATGTGGTTATAACAATTATTTTTTTATGGATATAAAAATTATCTTAAATCAAAGTAAAAATTATTCCATATGGAAATTTTAAATGGAAAGTTGTTAAAAATCATTTATTTTAAAAATCTGAATATCCATCTACATTCATATTTACTTGTAAGTACATCATGAAAATGAAGTTACACCTTTCATTCACCATTCAATGTCAGCAAGGCAATGGGAACATTAAAATTTGTCACCAAATCTGATAACTGAACTTTGTAAGGTTATTTTCATTTCGTGTTCACCTGGAATAATGAAAATATGTTTTTACCTATAAATAATTTCATGGAAAAATCTGGATATTATTGTTCTATAATTTTACACAATAATTGAATTCAAAAATAAATATCAATTAATGTGAATATGTGAGTAAATGTGACAAAATATATTTTGTGTTTTCCCTTTTGAGAACAAATTCATTCACTTTTGATTAAGCCAACAGACATCTGTTAGTGCCTGTATTTGATTAGTTGTGCAACTAGTAGTATGCTGCTTTGTTGTGATGACAGCCCTGACTCTACGTAACGCTGGTCAGTTGTTATTTTTCAATCGAGTTTGTTTCAGACATTTTTATGAATCAATAAAGTTTGATATATTTTTTACTTAACCTTTTCACACATTTTTATCATGTTAAATGTATATACAAGTGAATCTCACCTGTTAGAACATAATTTTTGCTTGTTACCGTGTCCGATGATCGGCTTTGATCTCTTGATTGCTTACCTTATATTTAATGATATGTGACCTAAACGGTGTGCGAAATAGCACGTGCTAAAGTGACGTCACGAACTTACAACACTAACGAACTTGCGCTATTCGACCATACTGAAACGTCGCAAATCTGTTAATAAAGAAGTTTAATATCCATAAACTCGTGTACTTCATTACAACTACAACTTCTAGAATGCCACTAAAAGAGTTCAGGTGAATTCATAGACTGATCCAAATAAGTGATACTGAAGTATTTTAGCTATTTATAGTTGAGTTAATATTGATTTTAATTCGATATATTATCATTTGACTGATGGCAGTCGCTTTGACTTTGGTGCAATGATACAAAACTATGCTATGCTAAGGTCATACTGATGTGAATGATTATATATATTATATGTACAAAACTTTTGTGTATGTCTTATTGTATTTATGTTTTGTCACTTTTTATTAATATATATATTTTTTATTATTGTTTTCATTGATACGAAACCTCAGACACATTTGAAGAATGAAGCATTATAAAGTATAAAAAGACACAATTCTTTTATAAAAACAGTATGTCGTGATTAAAGTTTTGTCTGTAAATGAGTTACCGTACTTCATCTTTGCCGGGTATTATAATCTCCCATTTGATGTTGATTGATGTTTAGACAGACTTGCATAGTTACCACATTAGTTTATTTATTCAAAATAAAAACATTCTCAGACAAAAATAACAACAACACCAGGTATCTGATTATTATTTATTAGTTATTGTTTCAATAGAAAGCACATAATCAGAATTTTTAGCCTACCCTGACTACCCTGGCATATTGAAACCAAAAACAGTGAAATCCTATATAAGGTTTTCTTCATAATTGAAAGGATATTTATGCCTTATAGTAAAAGTTTATAGTGTCAATGTTGACAAAAACTAATTTGTGTGATGAAGGGTAAAGAATGCCTTTGAAAAGATAATCTTATTTTTGATTAGTTAGGGAAAATAACTGCAGACTTAATCTTACTTTCAACAGCATGGTGTCAGATTTCTTTTACCCCAACATGGGAGGGGTTGAAAGTCACATATATCAACTGTCACACTGTCTGTTGGAACGAGGTCACAAAGTCATTGTTGTGACACATTATTACGGTGATCGCAGAGGCGTGCGCTACCTTGCAAACGGTTTGAAGGTAACTATGAAAGGAAAACAATTGTGCTTTAATTTAAACGGCAAATATTTTTTGCATTAAAAATATTATTATTCCCCCCGTCCCCTTTTGAAGCTATGGTAATTAATTACAATAATATTTTTTGGAGATACATGAAGATGTTTTTCATGTACACATCTTGTAAAATATTGAAAGTTATATTTTAAAGTTAATTGATTTTTAAATATTTTAATGTCATGAAATGAAAATATATAACATTCAAGATGTGACTTCTTTCAGGTATACTATTTGCCCTTCCCTCCATTCTACAATCAGTGCATCCTACCAACTATTTACACTACATTCCCCTTGCTGCGAAATATCTTCATCCGTGAGCAAATCTCTATTGTGCATGGTCACTCTGTAAGTACAAGTTATAAAAAACACCAAAATCATGATAAGCACTGGAAATGTTTATGATCTTAATGAAATGGAAAAAGTAGTTTTTATTTTTATTCTCATAATCTCTTATATTGATAATAACCAATATAAGTCATAAAATTAAAGTTTGGTTTTGTGCAACAAGTCAGACACAACTTTGAAAGTCAGCCTTTAACTTTTCAGTGTTTCTTAATGTGTCAAGGTAAAGTTGTTAAATCAATTACTTGGCACTCACAGATTGTTTTAGCCTTGAAAAAGTAGATTAATGATGTAAATTGTTGACGTCACTCTTTTTGGAGAAGTTATATCTAAAAGAAGACAAAGTCTTCATATATCAGGATGAAGTTTCCTATTTCCTTTCAGGCTTTCTCAACTCTCGCACATGAAGCGATGCTCCATGCAAGAACACTGGGTCTAAGGACTGTTTTCACAGATCACTCACTGTTTGGTTTTGCTGATGCCAGCTCGATTCTCACAAACAAGGTGCTCAAGTTCTCACTTGCAGACACAAATCATGTTATTTGTGTCTCCCACACAAGGTTGGTCTGATCAAAGGATTTGACAACTAAAAAACAATGCTACCACAAACATGAATATTTTGCCCAGTTGGGATAGTTCTGCTACTATGTTATAAATGGTCATTATAATCAGTGCTGTACAGTTTAAAATGATAACAAGTAAATTGTAGCTGATAGAAAATAACAAGGCAATCTGTAGGTTATAGTGAATAAGAAAGCAATCTGTTACTAAATCTTATTTCCTGTTTTTAACATTGCAAAAGTTACCTTGTTTGGTAATTTTTAATTTTAAGTTTGAGGATGTACGAATCAGTGTCATGTTTCCTAATCTCACAGCAAGGAGAACACTGTATTACGAGCCAGAATCAGCCCCGAGCTGGTGTCTGTCATACCTAATGCCGTTGATGCGACTATGTTCCAACCTGACCCATCGAAGCGAGATCCTGATAAAAGTAAGTCTTTGAAATTAGACTTCATCAATTTCCCGTAAAAATGAAACAAAACAACAACAATGCCTAACAATATATTCATTCCTAGTTATCCAAGCTATATTTCCTTTTAAAATGGTCAACATTGTGATAAAGTTTTAATATGATAATCTCAAGATGATGCTGTTAAGTCCTATATGGCATGTTGCACTGATTTTACACTCTACTCAATGTATACTCATCCTTTTCTGCTGCCATACTCCAAAAACATTTAGGCACCACTGTTTTCAAGTTAGTTTTCCTAAGACCTAGATAATTTTGTTTATTATGTTGTAAATCACAAAAACTGCTCTCCAACGTTTCCAAACAACATCGGGGGCGGGATAGCGCAGTGGTTAGCGCGTTCGGCTTCGGATCAGGAGGTCCGTGGTTCGAATCCCGCCAGGGGCTCGGCAACTTTGTCTGAAGTAGAGAACTGTTCTACACGCAGTCAGGTTTTGGTGCAATGCTTCACTGAAATTCAGCGGAGTACCACCCATGGTTCGCTAGTTCCAGCCAATGCTCGCAGGTTTCACCGCAATGCATAGCCACAATGGTGGCACTAATACTAGCAGCCACAATATAAGTGAAATCTTGAAAGCGGCGTTAAAAACCAACTCACCTCCAAACAACATCACCAGTCCAGGTCCAAATCAGCATTTTGAAAAAGGGGACCTCTAAATCGAGTTAAAACATAGCTGTATTGTTCTTTCTGATCTGTCAAACCTGCAATAGTCAGCTATTGAACGGGCCATGATCCCTTCATTCCAAGCACCAATACCAGCATACTGACCCAATCAAAAATCATTTCAGTTTGCCATCCCCTCTTTTGAATTTGTTTCTGCTGGGCATCAAGGCAGCACCCAGTCAAAAGTAGACTCAAACCCATCTCTCATAACATTATCTCTAGAATCAGTGTAGATGTTTTTAAATACTGTCTTTGATTTTGAAACACCAGATTTCTGCAGATTTCTCTTTTTTTTGGATAGAGTTTTATTTATATATATTTATATTCATATTTTTATTATTATAATTATGACCCACCAGGGCTATGATCTTGATTGTATTTGAAATAATGTTGCTTGGTTAACGTTTGTTAGGTCAGACATGATGTGCACATCAATTTTTACCTAGAGTCAAAATGTATTTGTATGTAGGGAGAAATATTTTTGACAATTTGAAAAGGCACCCTCCTGTAAATAGTTGCATTTCCATATACAAAGTGAATGGTCTCAGCATTTTATATAGAAGTAGTGAATGTGGCTGAAAATTATCATTTAAATGCTGAACGGTTTCTGCACTCGCTGCAGGACAGTGTTTGATTTACTTGAAAATTTAAATTTTCCATGTTTTTTTCATATTTGGATGGATATGTGGATATGGATAATGGTGTCTTGGAAATTACGGAAACAAAATAAGATACTATAAAAATAAAGGTGTGTCTCTTTAACTTATATGTGAGCTACATATTTGTAATGAATTTATTTCAGACTTGTTGTCGTCTTGCTTTCAGTAACCGTGGTGATGGTGAGCCGTCTGGTGTATCGAAAGGGAATGGATCTCCTCGCTGCCGTTATACCAATAATTGCCCAAAAGTACCCTGATGTAAACTTTCTCATAGGTATTTTCAGGCTTGTTAGATTCTCCCAGAATGTTGGATATATGTTGTCTCTACTATCAATCAAACTCTTCTCTCTTCTTCCAGACAAAATATATGAATTGACTTGTTCGTTTTCAGAAGTGATCTAATAAAAAGATATATCATTCAACAAATGGGTTTTTAAATAAATTTAGATTTTTTTTTTATATATATATGTTAACCAGCACAAGAGAAAGAGTATTTCAAGCAAGTTCATATGAATTTGTTTAGTGTCTCTAGAAGAACATTTTTTTAAGAGTGCCAAAACCTGATCTCATAGGTGTAAAATGTCTGAAATCTGTTTCATCAATAAGATATTCCTTATAAAATCTTTGGTAGTCAACACTGAAATACAGTTTTGGATCCAAAACTGTCTCTATGGCAATAGCAATAGAAGATCACATTACTCTATAGCACTTGCAATAGTAGGTTGTATAGACTTTCGTTGTTGCAAAAAAAGTAGGTTGTATAGACTACTGTTGTCGCAATAAATGTAGGTTGTATAGACTTCGTTGTCGCAATAAATGTAGGTTGTATAGACTTCGTTGTTGCAATAAATGTAGGTTGTATAGACTTTTGTTGTCGCAATAAATGTAGGTTGTATAGACTACTGTTGTCGCAATAAATGTAGGTTGTATAGACTTCGTTGTTGCAATAAATGTAGGTTGTATAGACTTTTGTCGCAATAAATGTAGGTTGTATAGACTTCGTTGTTGCAATAAATGTAGGTTGTATAGACTTCGTTGTTGCAATAAATGTAGGTTGTATAGACTATTATTGTCGCAATAAATGTAGGTTGTATAGACTATTGTTGTCGCAATAAATGTAGGTTGTATAGATTTTTGTTGTCGCAATAAATGTAGGTTGTATAGACTTTTGTTGTCGCAATAAATGTAGGTTGTATAGACTATTGTTGTCGCAATAAATGTAGGTTGTATAGACTATTGTTGTCGCAATAAATGTAGGTTGTATAGACTTTTGTTGTCGCAATAAATGTAGGTTGTATAGACTATTGTTGTCGCAATAAATGTAGGTTGTATAGACTTTTGTTGTCGCAATAAATGTAGGTTGTATAGACTTCGTTGTCGCAATAAATGTAGGTTGTATAGACTTTTGTTGTCGCAATAAATGTAGGTTGTATAGACTATTGTTGTCGCAATAAATGTAGGTTGTATAGATTACTGTTGTCGCAATAAATGTAGGTTGTATAGACTACTGTTGTCGCAATAAATGTAGGTTGTATAGACTATTATTGTCGCAATAAATGTAGGTTGTATAGACTTTTGTTGTCGCAATAAATGTAGGTTGTATAGACTATTGTTGTCGCAATAAATGTAGGTTGTATAGACTATTGTTGTCGCAATAAATGTAGGTTGTATAGACTACTGTTGTCGCAATAAATGTAGGTTGTATAGACTTTTGTTGTCGCAATAAATGTAGGTTGTATAGACTTTTGTCGCAATAAATGTAGGTTGTATAGACTTTTGTCGCAATAAATGTAGGTTGTATAGACTTCGTTGTTGCAATAAATGTAGGTTGTATAGACTATTATTGTCGCAATAAATGTAGGTTGTATAGACTATTGTTGTCGCAATAAATGTAGGTTGTATAGACTTTTGTTGTCGCAATAAATGTAGGTTGTATAGACTTCGTTGTCGCAATAAATGTAGGTTGTATAGACTTTTGTTGTCGCAATAAATGTAGGTTGTATAGACTTCGTTGTCGCAATAAATGTAGTTTGTATAGACTTTTGTTGTCGCAATAAATGTAGGTTGTATAGACTTTTGTTGTCGCAATAAATGTAGGTTGTATAGACTACTGTTGTCGCAATAAATGTAGGTTGTATAGACTACTGTTGTCGCAATAAATGTAGGTTGTATAGACTTTTGTTGTCGCAATAAATGTAGGTTGTATAGACTATTGTTGTCGCAATAAATGTAGGTTGTATAGACTTCGTTGTTGCAATAAATGTAGAATGTATAGACTATTGTTGTCGCAATAAATGTAGGTTGTATAGACTATTGTTGTCGCAATAAATGTAGGTTGTATAGGCTGTTGTTGTCGCAATAAATGTAGGTTGTATAGACTACTGTTGTTGCAATAAATGTAGGTTGTATAGACTACTGTTGTTGCAATAAATGTAGGTTGTATAGACTATTGTTGTCGCAATAAATGTAGGTTGTATAGACTTTTGTTGTCGCAATAAATGTAGGTTGTATAGACTACTGTTGTTGCAATAAATGTAGGTTGTATAGACTATTGTTGTCGCAATAAATGTAGGTTGTATAGACTTTTGTTGTCGCAATAAATGTAGGTTGTATAGACTATTGTTGTCGCAATAAATGTAGGTTGTATAGACTATTGTTGTCGCAATAAATGTAGGTCGAATAGACTATCGTTGTCGCAATAAATGTAGGTTGAATAGAATATCGTTGTCGCAATAGTCAAATTAGGTCAATAGTCATCTCTAATGATGAGCATTGTCACATGTGCTCTGTTTCAGGGGGTGATGGTCCAAAGAGGGTGATACTGGAAGAAGTACGAGAACAATACGAGCTTCATGATCGGGTTAAACTGTTGGGCTCTTTGAAACATGACCAAGTCAGAGATGTAAGACTTAAGGGGATGGGTATTGTTCCTCATTTCGTATTGCATTATATTTTTACTTTTCACATTTTAGTTTCGCCATGCTCTGTTGACTAAATAACAGCAATTAGAACAGTGATCAATGCTTAACTGGCCCTTATTTTATAAAGAGAGATATTCAGTAACCCTTAGTAAGAATCTGTTATGATGCGATATCTTGATTATAGTCAGTTTTCCAAATAGCTTCCTGTTAACCAGCTGCTGGTCATTTTCAGATGGAGCCAGTGGTTAGAAGCCAGAAAACCTAGCATTTTAGCTCATTTGGCCTGAAAGGCTAATGGCATGGTATGTTGTCAGGCGTTAGTCCATCTGTCCGTAAACTTATCACTAATCTGTCTTCTTCTCCAGAACCATTGACTCAGGAAATCTTAAATCTTGTTCACAGACTCTTTGACTAATGAGGTTTTTAATCTATATATATTGTGACTCTGTGACCCCTTACAAGGGCCACAGGGACCAAGTCTTCATAATATAGTTTTATCTTCTTCTCCTGAAGCTAAAATCTTGTGTACAGAATCCTAAGCTGATAAGGATTATACTCCATGGATTTGGTGATCCTGTTTCAGCTCATATGGTGACCTTGTGACTATTTCTAAAATAAGTCATTGATGCACTGATGACCTACAGAGCCAATGGCTGTATTTTCAATTTTTATATACTAAATGTCAATACAAACCAGGGCCTGACTCAGGAGAAAATATTGCTTTCCTTAAAATTATGCTAGAGAGGTTTTCTCAAACCAGTCAAGCTAAGTCCTCTCTCCCATGCTGCATCTACCCTTGCAACTCACCCTTGAAATAAAATTTGCAGAAACACTCTCAGCCTTCAAATGACTTCTCAAAACTCATCTCTTTAAACTGTCCTACTTCGAGCTCTCAAGCCCTTTTAGCATGATGTCATAGAGATAGTGATTTACAAAAGTAGTCAGCTTTATTATTTGTATGATAATGAGAATTATCATGATTATTATTATTGATTATGATTATCATTATTATTATTATTGATTATAATTATCATCATTTTCAGGTGTTAGTTCAGGGAGACATCCTGCTCAACACCTCTCTCACTGAAGCCTTCTGTATAGCTATTGTGGAGGCCGCATGTTGTGGGTAAGTATAGGGTTTTGTTTTCTCTCTTCACTTAGTAAAATACAGAAAAGTTGACAGGAATCATAGACTTCCCAATCTCCAGATTACATAGTTATTTTTATCAAAATATGATTTTGAATCTTTTGTATTAAATTTTGAAATATATTTACAGATTGCAGGTTGTGAGTACTCGTGTGGGAGGTGTTCCAGAAGTGTTGCCCCCCGATCTGATCTACCTGTCGGAACCAAGTGTCTCAGGTGAGCTTTCAGGTGTTTTATTGCATAGGATACTAATCAACCTTCAATGAAGCATCATTATTATCTCCCCTTGCAAAGCTTTACGGAGGACATATTTTTAGGCCCCATCTGTGATTTAGAAAAGCTTTTCGTTTCTGGACCATATCTAAAAAAATTT
Source organism: Phorcus lineatus (assembly GCA_921293015.1). Classification (NCBI taxonomy): domain Eukaryota; kingdom Metazoa; phylum Mollusca; class Gastropoda; order Trochida; family Trochidae; genus Phorcus; species Phorcus lineatus. Next base: position 9,459,806 of record OV121094.1, on the reverse strand, counting down.
AAAGTTTTTTGCTTTCCCACATGGTTAATCAAAAGTGGTTACATATATTCAATATGCGCACATGTGCATATAGCACTTTTGCCTTTAAGCAATTGTTTAAGTATTTTTGTCGACTGTGCATTATAAAACCATTCTTTATGACGCCTTGCAAATGTGTTTATAATCCAAACTCTCAATAGAATAATTCCCACTGATTTCATAAAAGTCATATGACACACTTCCTCGAGTAATAATCTCCATTTGCAAACTTTGTATGTGTTAAGACCTAGTACTGGAGTGGAGCATTTTGCTACTTTGGTTATTCTGGATTTTGTAAGCTCATCCGTCCTGAAAGGCCTGATAGGCTTATGGAATGACATGGTTTGGCAAACAGTTAAACTTTTGCTGGCCTCTCTCTTGAAATCTATTCCGTATTACAAAACTTGGTGCATTGTTTGATCAGGGAGGGAGTGTTGTCTTTATCCACTTTAATTTTTCTGAATTGTTTATATTTATAATGACAACCGAGACCAACTTCAAAATTCACATATTTATTCATAAAGTTTGGCATTGTGGGGAATTCTCAATGATTACATAACCCTTGATCAAGCATTGATCAAGCCCGAGCATGGGGCCAATTTGGTCCAAGCAACACATGAGACCAAATTGGTGGTACGAACAAAAGCAGTACATAGTACATAGGCAAGCAGTGCCTATGCCCAAGCGTTGGGACCAAAACTGGGATAAGCGTTTCTGAGCATCAGAATTCCCAATTTTGGCTACTATTCACGGGTTGCATGTGCAGGAATTAAAACAGGCGAGTGACGGGGATGAATTGTCATCTGTGATGATAACGAAACTGATAACGAAACTGCAGACAAAAACAAATTCATGACCAAGCATCGGTCACGCCTGAGCATCAGGACCATATCTGGTGTAGCACTCTGACCATCAGACACTAGGTATGGCAACTTCGAGAGACACTGGTAACATGATTAACAAACAATACACAATATATATTGAACAAACTCATAGTGGTGTAACATACATGGTGCAACACAGCATTACATAATAAGGATTTACAAGGTTGAAGATAATGGATAGTGGTGTGCAGGTGGCTGAATACGTTGTTACATAACATGGTAGGTAGAATTCCCAGATAAGTAGGTTCTAATGAATAGTAGTAGGTAGAAGGTATATTAGCTATGAAGATCCTTGATGAACTTCACAGACACAAGAATGAAAAGAGACAACTTGCATGCTAAAACTGTATAGCAAGGTGGCTGAAGGGGAAGGAGGTGGGTAACAGTATTTTTTCTCGAGTCAAAAACAACGATGAAAGCATAACAAAGCAAAACTGCTGCACATGCGCAGAACATATAAGAATCATTCGCAATTCTTCGACTGATTCCGGTTTAAGTATGAGGATATTGATTGGTCAAATTAATAAAAATACTAAGAATAATTTCCATTGGTTATGAGGAACTAAACAGAAGTACACGAGGTAACAGTAATATAATAGAGAACATTTCTGGACGATGTGTCCGTATCCTAAAGTAATTATGATCACGTAAATAGAACTTCATGAAGAAGTGACTATGCACTGACGAAGGTATAAAAGCGCAACAAAGTATATACATGTAAGTAACTGAATATGATGGACAGTATCAGGAGAACAATACGTAATTACATATTTTTAAAAATCGAAGTTTAGTACAAGCAATTGTGCAACATGCATAAAATGAAACAACGTCTCTAATGTCATCATAAACGTGCTTAATATCTTTAAGCTGAGATTTATAATGACAACCGAGACCAACTTCAAAATTCACATATTTATTCATAAAGTTTGGCATTGTGGGGAATTCTCAATGATTACATAACCCTTGATCAAGCATTGATCAAGCCCGAGCATGGGGCCAATTTGGTCCAAGCAACACGTGAGACCAAATTGGTGGTACGAACAAAAGCAGTACATAGTACATAGGCAAGCAGTGCCTATGCCCAAGCGTTGGGACCAAAACTGGGATAAGCGTTTCTGAGCATCAGAATTCCCAATTTTGGCTACTATTCACGGGTTGCACGTGCAGGAATTAAAACAGGCGAGTGACGGGGATGAATTGTCATCTGTGATGATAACGAAACTGCCACTATGATAGTGATGATGATACAAAACATCACTGAGAATACCCCAAACCGAGCCAAATTAATATGGACAGTAAATCAGGAGAACAATACGTAATTACATATTTTTAAAAATCGAAGTTTAGTACAAGCAATTGTGCAACATGCATAAAATGAAACAACGTCTCTAATGTCATCATAAACGTGCTTAATATCTTTAAGCTGAGATTTTTAGCTCATTATCTTTGTAATAAGGACACTAAGAATCTTAGATGTGTAAATTAAGGACACTAAGAATCTTAGATGTGTAAATTTCATTGTTTTACCCCTAAAAATTTGGGTGTGGCTGGGATGCACATTTATGGTGAATCACCAAAACCAAAGCTTATTGTGTCATTGGAGGTCCAAAGATGGAGGTAGGATGTTTGCGAAACCACAGCTTGTTGTTCTTAGGGGGCGCTAATTTTCAGAATAACAACTTGATTCATAATTTGTTCTTGACCGCCATTGCAGGGCTGCCTACTTGTACTATTTTGGAGTATTTTGTACACATGACCAGTCTTTAAATATGATTGTACACCAATGTTGCTAATTGTACACCTATACTGAAAAAATCTTTCATTCATTTGATAGTGATGTTTTTTGAGTATTGGAGTGTTTACAAAGTTCAAAGTGAGAAAAGGGTTAAGAAATGTCAAACCAGAGAAAGATATGTTTGAACCCATGGTAAAATACTACCTTCATTGTTTTTTGTACACATAAAAGTTACAAAATACACCTCAATTACAGTATTTCTACACATTTATTTGGAAATTGGAAAGTAGGCAGTTCTGCCATTGGAATATGGGTGAGGCAGGGCACCCAGCCTCAAATCTTCATTCATTTTTTTTCAGAGACTGAGACTAAGATGATTAAATTTCAAGGATGTGGCAGGGGTTTATTTGATGTGGTAGAATTGCAAATGAAAGAAGCTAACCATTTTTGAAAGTTTTGTTAAATGGTCAATTTAATAATTTGATAATGCTTCAAATGAGCCCGAGTTTATGTCTGTAGCACAATGAAAAAGCAAAATGTAAACATAAAATGGTAAGCAATTTTGCAGTGTATCATTGAGCATGTTAGGTCTGTTGTTAACTTGATAGAAACCTGATATCACGACTTTGGTTGATGTTGATTAGGGATGGGTTTAGAGAAATTGATAGTCCAAAGATGGAGGTAGGATGTTTGCGAGAATTGATATTTGAAATGCTTACAGAGAGTGTTTTCACAAGATATAAAAGAGCAAATATGTAAGAACATAAAAATTTATTTAAATTTAGTTACTCCCTAACTGTTATTTTTTCTAAATAATCTGTTTTTTTATTTAGTATCAGGATTTAAGTAATATGAAATATTTTTATCGATTTTCTTCCAATCTTATTTCAAACCATCTGATCTAATGCACTGAAAATGGACAATTGTGATGCATTTCACTTTGAGAATTAACAGGTATGAATCTTAGACTTGAACATCAACAATACAAAGACTAATGAGCTATGTGAAGACCACATTGATCTATTTTGGCTTGTTTCCATGGAAACAAGTTGAACTTTGTGCATAAGGGGCAAGTATTGGTATGATGATGAGGTTGGATTGAAAGTCAGGGTGGGAGACATGTACATATATTTCTAGATATCATATGATTCAGTATGAAACGAGGAAAGTAAGTTTGGGATCACATCATTCATATTTATCAGTTTTATAATCAAGAGTATTAGCTCACTCATATACCTCCCTTTCCATAGTGGTCCCCGAGGCTTTGTATATATCTTAAAAGTGATCTTTCAGCGTTCAGTGCAGAACTAGAGAAAGCCATACAAGACAGGAAGAATGGAAGGGTTGTCTCCCCTTTTGAAGCTCACAGACGAATACGAGACCTCTACACATGGAGGAATGTGGCCAGTCGGACAGAACTTGTATATGACTTAATCAACACAAAGCCTACCAGGGACCTGTCCGAGAGATTATTGAGGTTTGATGTATTTCTTTAAGTCCTTCGTGACATGTCGGTTTGTTTTTTGCTCAACTGTTAATTATATAACTAAGGATGTCAGTGGTATTCAGTCCTTTGTATATCTCAAGGTATTTCCATTTCTCCCAGACACTATCAGCTGAATTGATCCCCTCAATATCTATGTAAACAATTTCATGTAAATGTATGAAATTACTCCCAGAGTGTCCCTCATTTTATACATTCAGTTACGGCTTTATAGGATAAAACTAGCTAAAAAACTAACTTTTCAACTTGATCATCAGTATTTTCACCGAAACATTTCATTTATCAAGATACAAAAGGATCTGCGTATGCCTTTACCTCAGGTTGCATATGACAGCATTTAAGTTCGGTGATATTTCAGAAATATATTCTTCAATCAAATCAAAATAGAAATTCCTAACTCAGATATTAATCAAGACATGTCTTATTCTGAATTTCCGCCAGTACTTTTCACATTTGTCTAAAAGATAAATCACATTTTCAGATACTATCAATGCGGTCCTGTGGCCGGAAAACTGTTTGTGATAGCAGCAATTCTTAATGTTGCACTTTTGTGGATACTTCAACTGCTCTGGCCTGCAGATGTAAGTATTACTTTACAGCTAGATAAAAAGAAATGAAATAATTCTTGGGTATAAGAGCATCACTTTTATATGAAAGCACATCAAATTTTTATTGTCATTTAGAGAAATATTTTTTAATTATCCCCGTCAGCCACATATGCATATTGGAAAAACCACTAATGTACCATTGTGAAGGCGATCAACACTTTCAAATAGTTTTTCGGATGATAGAAATAAAATGTATTCCTCCTGTCCTAACACCCTCAATACTTGTGAAAATATGTGCCAGAGAAACATTTAATTACTTTCATGCAGCCTCAAAGGAATAGAAAGAATAGGAAAGTCGTAACTCAAAGCTATTTATTGCATAAAGATTGCAACTTTACTTGAGTCATTTCATTAGCTAGTTATTTATGAGTGATACAAAGAAAAGCAGTGCAAGAAATGTAGATATTGAAAGTGGTGAGTTGAAGTGATTTGGGTATTAATGCCGCTTTCACAATTATTTCACCTATATCATGGCTGCTAGTATTATTGCAGGTAGAAAGTTTGCAATACCACTTTTGCTATGCATCGCGGCTTACATCCCACAATGTTAATCTTTCATTAGGAAGAAATGGAATTCTGACAATAATAAATCCCTGTATTACCAGTTATCTAGACTGATGTGGTCTCTGACACCACTGAAACTCCATGAACTTCAAGTAACTGGAAGGTCTGTTTGTTGATCTTGGTGTGGAACAGAAAAAACCTCAGTCAATTTGACAGACATTTCAATAGAATGTTGGATTTTAGCAACAGAGCTAACTGGATGCCTCATTCAACTATTCAGAATTATTTCTTTCTTTTTCCAGAAGGATGATATTGCCTGCAACATTCCAACACCAATTGCATGGAAAAAGAAAAGTTGACACCCATTTATTTAGAAGAACAACTACGAAATATTTATCTTTTATACCTTTAGAATAAAAAAAGATATCTTCAAAAGTATTCTTTATTTCTTTTAAACTTTGATGATGAACTTTCATTTCCACAAATGCTAACACTTCATGTGTCAGACATGAGAATGGATAAAACCCTAAAAAACCCCACTGAAAATCTAGCGTGGGGTCTAGTCGGCGGCTCTTACGTCGATATAAAAAACGTTCAAAATGAAACCAAAATCCTGGAAATCTGCAAATCCGGCAAAAGATCTCATATCTGATGTGTATATTTCTTTTGGACGCTCCAAACAACCAAATTAAATCACTTAATGTATGGTTATAAGTTAGCTCGAGTTACGAAGCTGGATATTGGTATCAAAGTTACCAGGAGAAGCTGTCGCTCCTGGCAAGGGGAATCAGCCTTGACAGCTGTCTTTTTCCTTTCACAGTGGTCAAAGTGGTTCAAGGGCTAATCCTGGAGTTTGCCTCCAATGTTGCATTCCAATGCACTGACGGTATTTTGTTGCTTTGTTTTCTTGACTTCGGTAAAAAACACGAATTTATGTTCTTGCTCATGACATTCTATTTTTATGACACTTGTGCCTCAGTATCACTATATCCCTCACTCTTGCTCGGGAGATAATTATATTCAGGTACTTGCGACATAAATTTGGTATGTCACGGACACTTATATAATATCCTCTGTATGTAAGGACCTTGTTATGGCCATTCCTAAGTTCAAGTGTGTAATCTTTGAAATTGCATTTAAAACAAAATATGTCCTTTTAGGAACATTTATATACTGCAAGTCCTTGCAGCCTTAGTCAGGTCAGTGTGCCTGGGAAATTGGGTTTGGAGTCCTTGTATTTTAAATTGTAACCTCACCTTGAATAATGAAGTGTTTATTATCACTTTCCAAAACACTGTCACACTGTTTTTCTTGACACAGACTAGGAAATTGTTTTCTTTGAAACTTATTTTTATTTGTGACAAAATATCTATTTAGGATCAAAGTTATATGTAAGGAATTTAATATTGTCACCACTTTAGTCAAAATTGTGACCCAATTTAATCAATACTGTTTCCATCCATTTATTATCAACTAAGTAGCCAAAAAAAATTTCTTAGAATTAATCTTAGTTAGATTTATTTGAAATATCTTCAGGTAGACACAATTTAAAACAATTACAATGACAACAGTCAAGTTGAATAATGGCATGTCGTTTTAAAGAAACAGAACAATTAAATCTCAAGTCATGCGGAATTTAGTGTCATGTCAAATTTATCATGTTTAAGCCTGTTTTACAGTTTGGGATGACACTGCTTATTCTGCCGTTTAAGACTGAAGGCAAACAAATCAAGTACACACCATCGCGAGTGCGATATCCTGGAAATCTAGTAATTGAAGGGCTGATACTTAAGAGAGTCATTCTTTATTGAGTTTATTAACTTTTTTTGTTCTTTCTGTATTTGAAAAAGATAAGCATTAGCTATTTTCATTGCATATACAGCTGGGAAATTTCATATGTTCTATCTCATGATGCTTAAACAAAGACGTAGGGTAGGTTGTTTTGAACTTCATTATTGAGGGCTAGAGTTCTGAAAATTATTGCAAAGATTTCTTTGAGTGACAAACTATTTGAGTGGCGTGCATTACAATTTGCCTTACAAAAATGAGCCTTTGACTTTAATACTTATAGTCTGAAACATTTCAAACCTCAAGTCAATTGGTCAACAAAAAAGCATTTCAATAACTTTCAGCGAGTTCTAGAAGCTTGATAAAGGCTGAATCTGTCAATTATTCAGAATTATTTCACGTCTTTCTTTCTCCAGAATGAAAAAAGTTTTCTTGCAACATTTCAACACCAATTGAATGAAAAAAGAAAAGTTGACACCCATTTATTCAGAGGAACAACTACCAAACACTTTTCTTTCACATGTTTCAATAAACTTTCCTGTCAGCAAATGCTTACACTTTATGTGTACAGTTCTTTCGAACTCTTCTCACCAAACAAAACAAATACATGCAAACAACAAGAAGATAATAGACCAGATCATGGCAGGTACAATGTTAAAGTCACATATTGTATGTTATAAGGTAATGATAAGAACAAGACATTAGAGGTTGATGATAAAAGAATGAATATGATAAACTATACATACTGGTCTTAGTTTGAAGACATCCATAAATATATGCATGGTTTAGTTGTTAGTTAGATTGGTAATGCACAAACATTAAAATTTCATTTTGATACTTTAGTTCTTTAAATCAATTTAATTTATTGACTGAAATCATCCAATGAAATGTAAATATCCAAAAACCTGGAAAGCTGGGAGATCTTAAAACTCAGATCAGATCAATTCAGTAGATTAGAATACACATCCCAAAATACTATTTGGGTTTGATTGCACTTTGACTTTAAAATCAAATATAATGCTTTTGTTATAAGACTCATCATGCTTGATATATTTTGCATGAGCTTTTCTGAAATTGAACAATCAAAATTTCAAGGTAGTATTGTTTTCAAGATTAATTAGCAATAAGGGTGCAATGGTTCACAAAAAAATTGATGTGCCAGCCATGGCATTATAGAAGATTTACCTAATAAAACTATGCACTTACTGATGACACTTGGTATGAATAAACAATAACTGCTAGTCAATGCGTCACTATTGATTCTGCTTGATATGTCAAGTTACAAGATATTCAATATGATTTATTTCATGTCTGCAGCAAAACGGGACTGCCACTTATAATCAAAATAAAACAGGGTCATTTTCCCTAAGGCAGCATATTGAACATTTCTCTGGCAAATTTTTACTAAAATGGTAGAGGGTGAAAGGACTTATTTGTTTTCTTTGGTACAAATAATGATTAGGAGGAACATGTTTGACTTTTTTCATAAAAAAAGATAACCGTACACTAGTCGTTCTTGCAGATATAGATTTTCGTTTGACAAATGGATGATTGGTTGAGCAGTATATTATAAAAATAATGATTCTGTTTGGCAAAAAAAACAACCCTATACCAGCATATAAAAAAGTGAAGTACCAGATCCTGAGAAAAGTGTCATTTTAAATTCTACCTTTAATAAGCAAATCTAAATATGCATAAATTATGAGATCTGTATTAAGATATGAAACATATAATGAGCCTGACAACTTGCGGGGGAGGCACTAACACCGTAAGCAATACTTGAAAACAGTGGAGTGATGCATATTGTGGATCAAATAAATGATTCCGACGGCTCAGGAAAGTTATAAAGTAGGGGGGAGGAGTACCGTCAAACACAAATGTAACACTACAGTTGAAATCAAAGATTTAATGGTTACGTTTCGCGGCCCGGTAGGGCCGCTTCATCAGACCATCACCAGTCTGATGAAGCGGCCCTACTGGGCCGCGAAACGTAACCATTAAATCTTTGATTTCAACTGTAGTGTTACATTTGTGTTTGACGGTACTCCTCCCCCCTACTATATAATGAGCCTGATGTTTCAAAGCACCCTTGTTGTACACTTTTTGGAGAGAAAGGTGGATGATAAAAAGATTTAGAGTGTAAACTGCATTACTACTACCATCTAGGCTATCAAGCTGTTCTTTCATTCACATGATCTGAGGTCATCTTAGGCCATTGACTGTTCAGGTCATACATTCCATTTGAACACAATTTTGAAAATAAAGGACAACATGCTTTTAATTCTTTAACTTAAATGTCAATCTATTTATTGACAGCATGTGTCAAAACAATGTCTTGCAATATACTTAAAACAAACACGTAAACAAATACCTGGTGTTTAAATTTAGGCCCATTATGTTTAATATTTGTTGAGAATTGTCAATTCGTTTTCCAATATTAACTATTTACTTTGTCTGATCCAATAATGGTCTTTAACAATAATAAATAGGAGAACAAAATAAGTCAAATAAATATGGAACAAATTCACAAGAAATTCAACAAGTTTTGTTTTTTTACACCATCACAGTTATTGCTTAGACCGAGTCTTAAATTATGAAAGATTAACTCAAACTTGCATAAAAATATAACCTTTTTTTTTTTGTGTGTTCAATATCATTTCTATTACATCCATGTGAAAAGACTTGTGGATTATGTACAATCAATTTCCCTTTCAAGTTTATTTTCCAACAGTTTATTTGAACTCATGCTTTGACTCGGAAGCTGCCATTGACATATCGGGTAGTGGTTTGGTGTAGTTCTCTTTCCCCTTCAGCCAGTATGTTGTCATCACACCCTTACCCTGAAACACCAACAGCAAATTTCAGCTATATTTACAGTATTGGTTGCCATCATAATGTCAAACCTATAGTGAAAGATAAATCCTAAACGTAGGGGTGTCACAATTCACTTTTGTTTGACTTGATTATTGATTCAAAGCCTTTCATTTTGAGGTAAAATCAGCTTAATTTGGCTACAGCAAGATAATGAACACTGTCTAACATGCAATCGAGATCTAGTTTAAAATTTATTTTTGAGGGGAAAATGACATGATAAAGGCACTTTACTTCTACAACATTATAAACTATAAGTAATGATAGAATATCCACACATTTAAAAATGATAAGAAAACATAACCAATTTGAAACTTATTACAGAGGATTATATTTTACTTGATTTAGATTTAACAACTAGATAAATGAGAGCACACACTCCAACATTCCAAATATATTACTATGAAATGAAGAAATGACTTTTTTCAGAATATGTGTACAATATGCTTTGTTGGTGTACAATTTCAAGACTTTTACGTGTAAAAAATATACCAAAAGGGTACAAGAAGGCAGCCTGAATAGGACATATTTGTATACATATTTATGGTTGAAATGTCAGTTTGAAAATTTAAAAGACATCAAATCCTGCAACAATGACATAATGTGCTTGCGCTTTAGTGCTAAATTTTTAACATTTTGGTATTTCCCGAAAAGTAAAAAAACATGATATATCGATAGGTGTTCTTACCTTCACTTCTCTTTCTCCTCTACAATCAAGGTCATAACCACCTAGAATCTTCAAGATGTCAGCAGTGGCCGCACTCATGTGAATTCTAAGAGCTGGAAATAATTTTTTCATACACTATAATTAATGGTGATAAAAATGGTAAAAAAGATAAAAAAAATATGTTTAGAATCAGACTTTTTTTAACATTCAACTTCAACATCAGCAGGATGTATACAAGTTCTATATTCAAAATATTTTTGATTAATTATGTACCATCTTGTAAGTTCAGAGTTAAAAGAAGACCTTCCATGTCATTAAAACTTTAATTCTTGAGTTAAATAGCAGCAGAAATATCGAACGGTGGCTAATAGCAGGTTTTTTAAAACATATGAAAAAAGATAAAGCATATGTACCCATAGAACTGGACTCCATTCTGGATGCAGTATTGACAGTGTCACCAAACAAACAGTACCTGGGCATTTTTAAACCCACCACACCAGACACACATGGCCCTGTATTAGTAAACAAAAAATTATCATGAAATGATTAATCATTTAAGATATTTATATGCAATGTTTAAAATAGTTTTAAGCCCCTCAAAGCAAACAGAGCTTGGTGATGAAAAATAATTCAACCAATTGAAGTGACATGCCCTGCAATGCCTGTTTACACTTGGCATTTGTCTGATCTTGAACCTGGTCATTAAGGACTTTACTGTGAATTTATCTATAACTGAAAACTAACCAGAGTGCATGCCAACACGAAGCTGTAGCATCTCCTCTGGCATGTGTCTGATCTTGAACCCAATCATGGATGACAGCAGGTCCAAACTCATCGTTGCAATTTCTCCAGCGTGAAGGTTTCCATTTCTGATTGGCAACCCACTCACGACCATGTCTGTAGATATTGGAGTTCAATGAGATAATGAAAATCTTGGATTAACGATTCTAGAAACACATCATTTTGAATATTTCATTTTAACTTTCTGCCGGCTTTATTGTTTTCAGTTTTTACTGACAGCACCAAAACTGTAAAATTATGTCTCATGGGTATTCCTCATTTAAATCTTTTCTCTACTTTATTAGGTTTCATAACTTTCAAAAATGACAAATATTCTTCTGAGAGAAATATTTTTCTTACTATCAAAACATTTGTTTGTCAAAGACTTCTTGTCATCATGTGCTGCTTCTAGGAGGATACACCTTAAAAGCAACAAGCAGCGCTAAATCCCCCCCCCCCGCAACTGGCACTTTTTCACTATCCGGTATTATTTTTTTATGACTGTATTAAATTAATGATTCCTTAATACAATTTTGCAGAATTGTATGTGATTTGTAATGTTTTAAAGAATAAAAGAAGGAATCTGTTCAATCAAAAACAAAATGAAATCAACATATTTTTGGCAAGTTCATATAATATAAATAAAATTTTATTTAATCAAGATAGTGATCCTAATATATATTCAAATCCCAGTAGACAACTGTTAAAAACTGTTAGCTGTACAAAAACTCTACAAAAAACATTTTATAAACTGTTTATCATGACACACCTTCATGTACTTCATGTATCTCCATGCAAAATTTGACCAATGGAAGTAGTTAGGAGCCAGACAGAATTTGAAAGAGAGTGCCCATTTTTAATCAATAACGCAAAATTAAATTTTTTTTTATCATTAATCATGACACACCTTCATGTAATTATGCAATTGCAAATCTCCTAAAACGACAATTCCAAAACAAGGTCTTCAAAGCCAGTTTTCAGATTGGCTTACATACATTTTGAAGAGCAAGATTTGTGGCTTGGTGCTAAAAGAGTAAATTCATTTGAACCAAATACCTTGACACAGTTAAACAGCATACTTACAGGCATCACCAATGGTTTCCACTTTGTACACATCATAATTGTCCAGAATAGCATCAAATGTTGTGTATAGATCATTCAGCAAGTCGACAACCTGAAGTGGTGAGCTGTTTCTTGCAATGTTTGTGAAGCCAACAATGTCACTGTGAACAAATCAATTTTTTAAAATTACTCACTTCTGCAACGAGATTGATTGTTGTGATCAATGCAAATTAATTGGGTCAAGGGCAGACTCATTAGTTTCTTCTACAAACCTTGCAAATATATATATATATAGAACGTAATACTAGTGCATTTTGATGTTTTGTATTGAACGAGAAGATGTCATGGGAGCATTTTTTTATTTATAAATAATCGTGTAGAAATCAGTAACTTTCAAAGTTCAAGGTCATTTTCAAAATGTCCAAATACGTTGTCGTCATTAGCTCGAGCCGTCAGTTAGTCGGAGTCACTGTCGAAGATAACATGTCTACGCTTTCGCTGCTGATTTTCAAGGTTCATGGAATTTGTTTATAATTGTAATCAAATCATTTGGAAATGACAATCATGTTTTATAAGAGCTTTTGTACAACACTCGCAAACTGGGAATCCCAATTACCTAAATTTATATCTATAAATAGCTGCTTCAGAAAATCGGGGAAGTCCCAAGATTCAGAAAAAGTAGAACCGGCAGGCGTGCAATACAGATCCTACAGTGCAATACGGAATTTGAAGACGTATTCCGTATTATACCCTTGTATTACTATAAGTTTTCATTGGTAAATAATAAAGATACTTATTTACGACATTGCCGTCATTAAAATATCATGTAAACAGCATTTGGCGTGATTTCTTGAAACGATTGCTTATTATGACAATATTTGAAAAGACATATTGAAATTATTGTAAAATCCTAAAACACAAATTGACAAACAATTTCATTTGTGTTTTTCTCATAATAAACTCAATAATGATGGCACCATGCTGGAGTCCACCTCAAGCTTTTTGTTTGAGGGTGATGCGATAGTTTTTTTTGTTGTTTTTTTAAATCAAAGTTTCACTTAACGTTGTAGATGAGAAATACAAAGAGTAATGGCTATTATAGTTGAATATTTTAAACCTTGTCATTCATTATTGAATATGTTTGATAAACCAAACAATAAAAAGGTATATGACATGGTACTTAAAACACTGACTTTACAGTTGACACACTTATTTCTAAACGGGTAAGGCCACTTAGAGGAACATGTCAATCTACAAATAGACATGTATCCTGCTAGTGCAATGGGTTTTTAAAAGTTTTTTTTTATTTAGCGCAGGTCAAGTCATTACCACTGAATCACTGCAATGCTGGCTTCTCTTTTTGCCTCCAAAAGCTACCTTCCCATGTGGAATGCAGTTAAATAATGTCTTAACATTATACATGTAAACATGACAACATGATGATATTGCTTTTTGGCTTTAAAATTAACAGGCTAAATATTATTGAGACTGAAATTGTTGGTGTTGCCGGTCTGAGGTACTGGCAAAATAAAAAGCCAGCTGGAACACTGCTTTTACTTTGCCAACAGACTCATATCATCTGCACAATAATGTACTTTTCACACACTTGAAAATGTATTACATCACTTTGAACTAGATGGGTAAAATCTCAGTCAGGAAGAAACCATGCACCTGTGTGTTGACTTGCAGTGTTGCATCCAGGTTTTAAAAAATATGGGGAGGTCCCCTTTTTCATTCATGAAATGCATGAGTGGCTTTAATTTGTGTATTAATGCTAAGATAAAAGTTACCACATGATTGACAAGAACCCAAAAAAACTTTGTTAAATGTTCTTTGATTTTTTCAACTTCTTGCGCTTTAGTTCCACCTTCATTTGCTTGTAACTATCCAACAGATGAAACTATTAGATGCTTTCAATTAGTTAGTGGAAATATCTACTGCGCATGACATACATTCTAGTGCTATTATCGTAATTTTTACCTCAGATACATACTTTTCATTGAGCAAGTCGTACTATAATGAGATTTTCTGTTTTTATCAGTAAAAAGGAAATGTCTTTTCAGATTGTATTTGTAAATGAGCGTCATTAATGAGGTTTTATTTTTATCAATTAGTTTATGAAACGTTTAAAATTAACAGGGATTGACAGTCTTTTTTGCGTAATAATTCCCCCACATTATAGGTAAAGTGGCAAGAGAAATGTACGTAAAAGCGCATAGCCAATTATTGCACAGCCTGGATGCAACACTGGACTTGTGATTACAAACATGTTTAGATTTGTTATTCATCAGTTCCTTGTAAAAAGTGATAATAATTTCATCATGTGAAAGCTTATTGAATATTGATTCAGAGAAAATTTACAGAAACTTTGTCGAATACATGTCAAGGGGTCAAATGACATTGACTTGTTCATATGTCAAAGTCTCCCCGTCATCAAATCCATCCTCTAGCATGCTACATCTTTAAACAAATGTGCAAAGTCTGCTTGATATACATGTAACAGTTTTCAAGAAAATTGAGCAGACAGAGGGACAGCTATATACCCCTGGTGACTTCAGAGCAAGGGCATAATTATGTTTACGTAGACAGGTATAAAGCAATGTTGTTGAACAATATAAACACTTCCTTGTGTGAATTGAAAAAGACCTGGAATTAATAAGATAAGAAATTATGTATGTATAATAAACAGTCAAATACCCTGCAAATTAACTTAGTAGACGGAGATCCGGAACATTTTAACTTGCCTGAAAAATATTGTGACACACTCAAAACTCTCTGGTTCGACCTTCCTCCCATGCTTCAAATCCTCCACTACCTTCTTTGGCAACATCTGACTGATAAGCTGCTCTGTCTTTGCCTTTTCAACTTGCAATTCCTTTGTCCTTTCAGCCACAATAGCTTCCAAGTTATTTGAGTATTTTTCCAACTAAATAAAAAAGAGCAACCTAGCTTATGAATATGTCAAAGTTGTGTAGATTCTTGAAAAGCAAAAGATAAGAAAAGTAAATTTTGAAGTTCCAAATGAATCATTAATCAATTCTACAAGTTTCCCTCCTATTCTGATTAATGATAGTTATTGAATGTTAGCTTTATTTTCTGTTGTTCTATCATGAAGGTTTTAGTTGACTGGAAATCCCCATCAACTCTTTTAATTATTACTGATCAGATTTTTACATCATTAATGTACTTATATGAAATATGAATCAAAGAGACATACCATGTTAACAAGGTTATCAATAAGTTCTCCTTTTACAGGATGGATTTCATTCAACTTGTGTAACAGTTCCTTGAAAGTTGGTCGAACATCGGGATTTGCATTCCATGCCTCGTCCAGCATCTACAAGTATTAATTAGCAATTCAAAACTGCATGAATTTATATTACATGGTTGAGAGAAATAAAGTTTATCACCACTTCAGTCCCATCATGAGAGCAATGTTATGCACCATCAATTCTTGTACCTACTTTCTTAAGGCATAAAGTGAAGTTGTTAGAAGCCAATGTCAACATAAAACACGAGAGAATATCCGTCTTTTAAAAAAGAAAATACAATCTTTATTTCACAGAGTGAGGTAGCAATGATGCATACTTTCACAAAAGATCAAAAGTTTCAATGTAAGAGTCAATGTTCTTAAATTTCTAGATTGGCCGTGCTGAGGTGAAAGAGTTAAAAAAAAAAAACCCCAAAGTTATTAGGGAGTACTAGTACAGCCTGACATGCTCTCGGTAAAGGTTGTTCAAACGCTGCAGACCTTTGTATTTTTCATGAAATATTTGCCACTTCAGCGGAAAAATCATATAAAGTATTGTAGGGAAACTGTTGGTCATTTCAACATCACATCTGTAATCAATGTTTCTTCAAGGTTAAAACCATTGTTACCTTGACCTTTTAGTAGATAAACTTACAAAAAAAATGTTCCGACTCTAGATTATTATAGTCTTAAATAGTTGTCACTTGATGAACTGCTAATATTTTGTTTCTAATGAGTAACCTCCATTGAATTTAACCATAGCCGTACCTCAGAACCATTTATTCATTTTAGGACAAACCAGTATGTAAATGGAAAAAACAAAAATGCTAATTGAAACTGGTTATGTCCTACATGTAAATGACAAAAGTTTTAAATACATTTCGAAAATGCAATGAAATAAAGAAAAACAAGTAAAATTATATATAATTTTAAGTGTATAAGGAACAGAAAGTAATTATTTAAATGAATGAATATTCATCATATATTCATAGACTTTTTAATTGCCAGGAATTTTTTAATTTGATTGCCATTTTCTCAAAGATGCAAATTGCGATTCTATTTTGTTTTGTTTTACTATTTCCTTCCATCTTGTAAGTTGATGATAATTAATCCCAAAAAAATATGATAAATCATAAAATATATTTCACTTTTTTCATGTTAAAAGATCATGTATTAACATTTTAATAAAACATAAAGCTAGGAGATCCTGAAAAATGATGTTCCTTATCACAATAGTACCTTGTGCATGTTCAACTTGGCATCATAATCTTCAGGCAGGCA
The DNA here is from genome assembly GCA_921293015.1 of Phorcus lineatus. Taxonomy (NCBI): domain Eukaryota; kingdom Metazoa; phylum Mollusca; class Gastropoda; order Trochida; family Trochidae; genus Phorcus; species Phorcus lineatus. The sequence continues at coordinate 9,442,854 of OV121094.1, read as the reverse complement.
AGATTCTTCGATATGTGGTCTGAAAGGCTTGCTTGTATCAACTCCTAGATCCTTCCACAACTGCAATGAGATATTTTAGCAACTATTGGAATAAGGTGATTTGTTTCTACTAATGTACACAAAAAAAGCAGGTAGAACTTACGAGAGAAATCTTGCTCCAGCTTTTGAGGTAGAAATAAGAATAAACAGACATTTTCCAACATTACATTGCAACAATTGAGCAATCATAGTAACTATCGTTATTACATTACAAGACCATGTTGTTTATATAATCGATAACTTGGTAACCATCAAGAAGACATGGTTATCAATAACCCAAGGAAAAGTGGTCTTCACCTTATCTCACAGCGTTTCCTTTCAAAAGTTTTCCAAATAAGACTTATATCATTAACAAAACAGAACAAGGGAAATAATAATGAAAAATATGACAATTTTTCCCCCCACAGATACCCTCAAACTGAGTCAAATGAAACAGAATGTACAGGGCAATAATTTAGGACATCCTCAAACTTACGTGCCATTAAAATGTACACAGAAAAATTTATTGCAATTTTTTCATTTTCAAAATGAATCAAAGTTTTTCATACACAGAAGCCACACACAAAATTTTATAATCCTATCGTAAGTTTTCACTGAGAAAATCTGCCCCCTTTGAAGATCCTCATGGATAGGGTAAAAATCTGATTAAGCGCAAAACAATCTTGGAAAAATTACATCCTCCGAACACCTTGGAACTTCTACTCCATAGTGCTTACAGACCCCTCCCACTAAGCTTAAATTTAGAAGAAACTTTTGAGGATACTTAATAGGATAGGAATAGCGTAACGATGTCTGTTTGAAAGATTAAAAAAATGCAACAAATTTAAGTGACAATTTGGGATGAAATTCATAGAGAAAAAACAATTAGGGGAGTGCCCAAGCTAAAAGCTATCTGTAAAAGGTTGAGGGCAAAATCCTAATGGCAGGACTGTGTAAGCCTGGCTTGACATGCGCACATCCCTGCCTGGAGGATGGAAAGAAAATGCACACTTCTCAGTTTTGAACTCATATAAGGTAATATATCCTGGAGCCTGACACCAAATTTGGTTATCCTATCAGTAAAAAATGTTGCGGTGAAAAGTTGTCCACTTCAATTCTGACAGACGGGGCCAAAACCTATATACCCCTTCCACTTTGTGGTGGGGGATTATAAAGTTATGTATCACATGTATGCATCTAAAAAATGAAAAAAGTTCAGATGTTGTATATTTACCATTTTAGCTTCTTTGTTCTTTGGTGCATTCTTATCAATGACCATTGGAATGATTTGATCAACTGTCAGCGCTTGTAGCTCAAAAGTGAATGGCTGTTCTCTTGTGCATACTTCACTCACGATAATAGAAAATCTGACAACATTTATAAAAAAATAAATGTCTTGTGTGAAAAAGAGACCCATGTTTGATGAAATGTTCATAATTTAGGTAAAGTTAAACAAAAAAGATAACTCATGAGTTGGTCACCCGCGTGTGATACCATCTCGCGCGAACAAACTGAACTACTTTTGAACGTCTGATACCATATGACATTCACTTGTTGCATAAAAATGTTATCACATTACCATGAGCTTAGTATTCTCTTTTTAAATCATCTTTTGTTTAAGTACATAAAATTCGAACAAACCTGTAGAGGTTTCTGATTCTTTGAAGAGGATCCTCCTTGGGGTACTTATTGCATAAAAATCTGTATTTTTTGCTATATGACAGGTTGTGACTATTTTTTAAATAAAAAATATACAAAAAACCACTAAAAACGTGTTTTTGTACATTTCACCACCCTAACAGGGCCCCCTACCCTGGCGATAACCGTTCCGCCAGGGCCGGTAACTCTATTAGCAAACCACTTATCAATCCAGCATAGCCAGACAGAATAAGGGGAGGTGGGTGGCCGTACCCCAAGGAGGATCCTCTTCAAAGAATCTGAAACCTCTACAGGTTTGTTCGATTCTTTTTCAGAAGGGATCCTCCTTGGGGTACTTATTGCATAAAACAGACTCCCAAAGAAGAGTCCTTGGGAGTGGAATTCTGTCTTAACTAAGAGCTAAATAAGCTCTAAAACTCATGTACTCACCAGAGACGTGTTCGCCATACCAACAGGACCGGCACCTCGCTCACCCCTGGGGTACTTATGTCAGGGCTAAAAAACCCTTGTTTTAAGCCAAACTCCCCTCCCCCCTCCCTTTTTTTTGCAAAGGAATATAGGAAGGCCTTAGGCAAAATTAATCATTATCCCACACAGAGAGGTCACCCCACCGGTTGACTTCAGCTAGGGTCAGATATAACAGTGAGTTAGTGGTTTAGTGTGTTATCCCGCTAAACTTTAACATAAAATCAGTGACACCTCGACAAAAAGCTCAATCAGCTAGAGGGTACCTGACTCTGTCCACTGGAGAGAACCGACTGACCCGAGCGCGCTCGCTAGAGTGCTTGTCCAGTTGGTAGTGCCTGATGAACGTGCTCGGCCGGCTCCAAATAGCGGCGGAGCAGATCTCTTCAATGGGCAGAGCCGCAGCATAAGCCTTAGAGGTTGCTACCGCCCTAACCGAATGAGCTTTCAAACCTTCTGGGGGCTGCAGCCCCTTATGAACATAGCTCAAATAAATCGCGGATACTATCCATCGAGATATGGTCTGTTTAGATGCTGGAAGGCCGGCCTTATTGCCGCCGTAACAGCAAAACAATTGCTTATCCTTACGGATCTCTTTAGTACGTTTGACGTACATTTTGAGGGTGCGACGCACATCAAGGATGTGGGGTTGCGTCGACCTCGCCGACTGCGTAAGCGCAGGCAGCTCGATCGGAGCTGAGACATGGAAAGAATGATCGACCTTTGGTCGGTATGAGTCCGGCAGTCTGATGCTGACTCTGTCCTTATGAAAGACAGTCAGCTCGGGATCGGCCGACATCGCATGGATATCGCCTACCCGCCTGCCAGACGTGACCGCCACCAAAAAGGCCGTCTTCCATGTCAAAAGTTGCATCGACAAAGTTTTCAGGTCCCGAAACGCCGGGCCGGACAACCAGTCTAGAACATACTTAAGTTCCCATGAAGGGCTGATCCTCCGCAAAGGCGGACGGATCCTGTCCACACCTGCTAAGAAACGCTGAACCAATGGATGACTACCCAACAGGGCTCCATCCACAGGCACGTGGAAGGCTGAAATGGCCGTAGAGTAACCCCTCACCGTAGATGTGGCCAAGCCGTCATCCAATCGGGACTGAAGGAACTCAAGGACTGGTACTAGACCCGCAGAAAAGGGATCGAGTAACCCCCTATTTCCACACCAGCGCGCATAACAGGCCCATCTATTCTCGTACTGAGTGTTCGTGGAATCCCTCCGCGAAGCCAGTATTGTGTCTGCAACTCGTGCAGGAATACCGCTCTCCTGGAGGCGACTCCTGACAGAGGCCAAACCACCCACTGAATTCTGGGATTCGGGTGTGGTGCTCCCTCCTGCATGAGAAGGTCCGGCCTCCCCGACAATAGTACAGGAGGTAGAACAAGAAATCTGAGCAGTAACGGAAACCAACTCTGCGCCGTCCACAGAGGTGCCATAAGCACCAAAAGGACGGGCTGTTGGCTGGCTACCTGCGAAAGAACCCTGGGTATCAAAGGTATCGGTGGGAACGCCCACAGCACCCTTCCCTCCCAGTCTATCGCGAAGGCATCGTGAGCCAGAGCTGCTAGATCTGGAATCCTGGAGCAATACACAGGCGTCTGTTTGTTCACTGACGACGCAAACAGATCCACCTGGTACGACCCGTACAACTGGGAGATAGTATCGAATATCCCCCGGTGGAGCATCCACTCGTGTGGAGCCAGCATGCGACGTGACAATGCATCAGCTCGGATATTGTCCACGCCCGGGAGATACACCGGTATCACCTGAATGCTGTACCGGTCGCACCAGAGTAGGTACTGCCACGCCTCCTCCAGGAGTGTAGGCGACACTGTTCCTCCCTGCTTCAGTATGTACGACATGGCGGTCTGGTTGTCCATTTCTAGACGCACTACCTGACCCCGAAGGTACGGCAGGAATCGGCTGAAGACATTCCTGACCGCCCGAAGTTCCAGCACATTTATGTGCCATCGGGATTCGTCCAGAGACCACAGACCGGAGGCTGAGTGGTCTCCCAGGACTCCCCCCCAGCCCGAGAGGGAAGCGTCTGTCTGCACCGTGGCTGTCACACGAGGCTTTGCCAAGGGAAGACCCCTGGCCAAGTTGTCCTCGGACTGCCACCATTCCAGATGAGTGGGAAGCCACTCTGGAATAGTCACCGGCTTCTCTAGGCTCTCGGCATGCGACCACAGCCCCGCTAGGGCCTGCTGTATCGGTCGCATCCTCAACCGAGCCCTCCAGACCACATTGACTGTAGCTGCCATGTGCCCCAGCAACCTTAGCCACATACGTGCTGGGTGCGTTTGGGTTTGGAGAAAAAACGTCGTGGTCTGGTAAACTTTGACCACACGGCTTGGAGCCAGGGAAACCACCCCTGCTCCCGTGTCGAACCTGGCCCCCAAGAATACCAGATCCTGCACTGCTGTGAGGTCTGATTTCTTGAGGTTGATTATCCACCCCAGCCTTTCCAAAATATCTCGAATAGCCTGGGTGGCTTCCTGATTCTCCTGACAACTCAAGGCCCTGATCAACCAGTCGTCCAGGTACGGGTGACAGACCCTGCCCTGTGACCTGGCGACCTGTGCCGGAATCAGCATCAGTTTGGTGAACACCCTTGGCGCCGTAGCGATGCCGAAGGGGAGCACACGAAACTGGTAACAAACCCCGTCGAAAGCAAACCTGAGGTATTGCTTGAACTGGGGGTGCATGGGTACGTGGAGATACGCATCTTTGAGGTCAATTGACGAAAGCCAATCCCCCACCTCTACCGATGCTATCACAGATCTCAGAGTTTCCATCTTGAACGATGGTACCTCCAACATCTTGTTGAGATACTTCAAGTTCAGTATGGGCCGGAAGCCTCCGTCCTTCTTGGTCACCAGGAAGTATGTAGAGTAAAACCCGCTTTCTTCCTGGCCCTCCGGAACAATCTCTACGGCCGCTTTGTCGAGCAGAGCTACGACTTCGGCGCGAAGGACTTCCGCCTTCTCCGGGGAGGATGGCACCGGGGTGCACCTCACTCCGGTAAAAGAAGGTGGCCCAATCTTCCAGCGAGGCAAATGTCCGTCCCTGAGCGTGGACAGGACCCAGGGGTTGGACGTGGCCGCTTCCCCTATAAAAAAAATTTCCTAAAAAGATGTTGCCGAAACATTGCCGAAACATTGCCGCACCATCTTTTCAAGAGTTTTGAGCAAAATTTTACCATTGCCGCTAGCGGAAGGGTTTCTGGCAATGGTGCGGAAAGGGTATCTTCAGGCTGTAAAGCAATAAAATATTTAAAAAGGTGTTGCTGCAATGTATTAGCTACCCAGTCTTTCTTGTGGAGACCCTTCCGCAACATTGCCAGAAGATAATTGGCCCTGTGGAGATGCTTTGGAAGGGTATCGTTTGGCTGCAAGGCAATAAAATATTTAAAAGGATTTGCAGCAATGTATTTGCTACCTAGTACTTCTTGTGGAGACCCTTCCGCAACATTGCCAGAAGATAATTTACACGGTGGACATGATTTTTTTTATCTTATTTTGCATTTTAACATGCTAATTAGTTCGTCTAATTTGTAGTGTTAGATATGAATAGTCATTCCATGCATATATTTGATTTGGATTTTATGAATAAATAACAGAAGAGGAAATGAACACAGTAACTCGCAACTTGCATATAGTCCAAATAAAACATGATTGGCTATATAGATTATGATGGGTTGAGCTTTCAATTAAGAAGGGGACCAATGAATAGAGGAGAGAAAATCCACCCATTGTCCATGGCTGTAAACAGTTTTGTTAATTGCTACCTTAACAGGTTAATCACTTCATGGATCATTAAGTTGTTAAAATGTTTGTATAGTAATTTGTTTAATAGATGTAATTCAAAATGTTTAATTCATGTTGTAATTCAAAGAGTCTTATTGATATCTTATCAAACCTTAATCAAAGTTTATGTTCTCAAGGCTTATGTTTATGTACATTTGTAAGTGAGGTGATACTTTTGATAAACAGTCTATTTAGATGTTTAGTTGCTTAGTAACTAACATCATGTACAAAAAGGTTAAATTGTTATATTAGGTTGTGATCAAAGATTATCCTTGGTTAATTTCACATTCAAGTCATGTAATTATATTGAAATTAATAGCAAATATAGGAAACATGGCAATATTGAGCTGAAAAGTAAAATTTTAAAATTAAATTCTTGTTTTAATTCTTATCACAAATCAGATAAGTTGCAAATAAACTTGAAAAGTTCAATGTTGTTAAAAAAAATATCAAAGCTTATATGATTATACATTTTCTGAATTTAATGTAAACTTATAAATTCATCCATATATTTTATTTATTTCAAGCTAAGAATATACATTTTGATCAAAGTCCTTGACTCAAATTTATATCCATTACTCTTTTCTTAAGAAGCTGTTGCCAAGAAATAGCTTGTTTGTTTTTTAAGACACCACTTCTAAATGCCATTCAATGACTTGACTCTTCTTTTTGGAAAAGATCACAGTTTAAGGTTCTTTACACTATTCAATACCTTCTGCCTCACACCTGATGAGGCTGGACATTATTATCCAATCAGAATCTCTGCTGTCTTTACCCCCTTTGACTGACTGCAAGACCCAACTTCCTGCCTGACCTGTCACTAACGAGGAGCAATGGCCGCCATTAGCAAAAACAACTGATTCTTGATTATTAAAATCACAGTTGCCAACAGAAATAGAAGGCATATCTACAGTTGCAAAAACCAAAGTAAGTAGACCATTAATGCTACATACACAGTAAAATATCTTAACCTTATTGCTCTTCCTTATTTCATGAAAGAGCTGATAAAAAAAATCATTGAAATGTTGGCTTCAGACAGTCAAAATGAAAAAAAATTTCAAGTCCATTCCCTTCAGTAGAATATGTAATAAAGTTACTGATTGCCACTGTTGACAAGTTAAGTTGTTTTCACTGATTTGATGAAAGTTATATGTAGTTCCATTTCTTTGACAATATTAAGCAAAGATGGCATTATTTACATAGGTGTGCTCTGAACCATGACTGCTGGGAGAGGAGGAAAGTGGACAAGTCATTATATAACAGGAAACAGCTGGCACTGTAAGTTTGCTGACCTAATTCTTCAATAAACATGCAGTATATTTCTAAACTGGTTAGATTAGGAATCGCATCAGAGGGTGCACTCCAATTTACAAATAGATAGTCTTGATTAATTGTAATTTCTTTTTGTGAAAACCCAGACAGGCTGATTGTCCAATAAATGGTGTGGGAGAACTTGATACTATTTGCCATTTAACCTGAAATTGATAATTGAAATTTGCAATCAATAATTGTAAAACCATTAAGTTGTTCCCAGTTTTAAGTTTGATCACATGTGTTCATTTCAGAACATATAATTAGCATAACATAATTTGTGTGTATACTTATTGGAATATGAAATTTATTTTTATAAAACTTACACTCATAAATGTTAGTATTGCTGAACTTAAATGTATGTAAATATTTGGAATACGGGATTATAATACAAAATGTTAAAGCACTTTATATTTATTCCTGCTATTGAACTTGAATAATGATTTAATATAGCATAAAGTTATTGGTGAACACTAAATTTTGGATTTTCTGTAACTAATAAATTCTTAACCAACCCTTGGAATAATTATAAAACAATTACTTTATATTTTTATAATTTCAATTATGGTTTTCCTTAAGATGATTGTATATGATAAATATATGACCCCTTTATTTCTCTAAACTTGCTTTCACAACTGATTTACTTGATGTTTTAGAAAGAAGATTTGAACAAGAAAAGGAGAGGTGGAACAAGGAAGAATTCTTCATCTCCATGTATTCTTATGCAGCATGTGCAGTGAATTAGTCTTGAAGTAAAGATCGAACATTACAAAATATTTTTCATACAATATGATAACATGTTGTGAAAAAATGATGGTGGATGGATTTGTAGACAATGTTAATTCATAAACAGATTGAAGGTGGGTTCATATACAGATTAAAAGAGATAATTTTGCATTATCAAATGTATGATTCTATATTATTTCAAGATAATATCTCATTGACCTTTATTTATTTAAGTGATTGTATCACTGATAATGTGCTTGTCAATGCTGAATAATTTTGCTAAGACTAAATATAAAAAGAATAAATCATCAGTCATATATTTAATGCCTGTAAATAATACTTCTTTGGCACATTCTACAATGCTTACGGACCCAAAAAAGTTTATGTCTGCAAACCTGCCATGTCTACAAAAAAAACCACTACACCCGATTTGTCTGCCTGATTCATCTTATCAACATTGTGCATTAACAGATTGGATGGTTTTAGAACACTGGTTTGTACTTAAAATATTGTTATGACTTGATGTGTATTTCATGTAGTAGTTTGTATTAGAGAGCTGTTAATATTAGAATGTTTATTAAAGATATTCTAATACAGACACATGTTTTGTTGTATTTTTAGTGTTTGAAAATTAAAAGACAAAAAGTATACATGAGAGTAGATGTAACTTCATTATGGTTGTACATTTTTTAAGGAAATGGATGTGAGGTGGCTGTGTGTTGTTGTAATGGTTGTTTGTATGCTTTTATGGCTTTCTGGCAATGCTTCCGAAGCATCTCAACATATATCGTTTACAAGTGGTTGACAAGTTTTTATGGCTTACTGGCAATGCTTCCGCACCATGTCCACAAATAAATTTATGATGAGCTTGAGAAGGTTTTATTGCTTTCTGGCATTGTTCCCGCACCATCTCCACAAATAAAGTTTATGAGGGCTTGAGAAGTTTTTATGGCTTTCTGGCAATGCTTCCGCACCATGTCCACAAATAAAATTATGAGGGTTAAAAAAGGTTTTATGGCTTTCTGGCAATGGTTCAGCACCATGTCCACAAATAAATTGATGAGGAAGGTTTTATTGCTTTCTGGCATTGTTTCCGCAACATCTCCACAAATAAAGTTTATGAGGGCTTGAGAAGTTTTTATGGCTTTCTGGCAATGGTTCAGCACCATGTCCACAAATAAATGAATGAGGGTTTGAGAAGGTTTTATGGCTTTCTGGCAATGGTTCTGAACCATCTCCACAAAGTCTAAGATGGCCTGAAGGTTTTATGGCTTTCTGGCAATGCTTCCGAAACGTTTCCGAGATGGTCTGGAAGTACTTGCGGATACATTCCGGCAATGGTAAAATTCCTGTTCTGGCAATGCTTCCGCAACATATTTTCTAGCCATTTTTTTTTGTAGGGGAATTCCCATTCCGAGAGGAGCCGGGACAGCCTGCCTCCTACTGGAACCTGCGGGAGAAGGCAAGAGACGTTAGACTCTGGCGGCACTCCGGCCCCCTGTCGAGACGTCAGCAAGATAGGAACATGGGGGATTAGCTGCCCTGGTTGGGGCCCCTGTTCCCCCGAAAAGGCTGCTGCTGACCCTTGGCCTGCTGCTTGCCTTTAGCCTTGCCTTTCTTGCCCTTCCCCTTCCCCTGGTACTGACCCCCACCACCTCCACCAAGCGGCAGTTGCCACTGGGCGTAGACTTTGGCAGGCGGTCCAGTGTGGAGGTCAGCCAGGGGGGAGGACTTCCGCTTCCCAGCGGTGCCAAGGCCGCCTTTGACCCGTGCAAGCTGGTCTGCAGTGTCCTTAATGACTGTCGCAGCCCCCGGGAAGAAGGTAGAACAGAGTTCATACGGGAGTGCGAGCAGTACATTCTTGGTGGACTGCGGCAACTCTGAGGGGTGAAGCCACAGCCGGCGCAGCCCCATCACTGCGCACATCACCTGACTGGCCGCACTCCTGATGGAGTCTCCAGCCAGGTGACTACCAACCTCCGTCAATTGCCTCTGGAGCATAGCTGGAATGCTACGCTCCCTCCCTTCCTCATGTGACTTTGCCTGGAGCGAAGCCAGGTAAGCCCCATGAACAGCCACTCGCAACTGCTGGCAGCCGTTCCTATAGCTCTCCTCAAAAGAGCGGAACAGCTGCTTAAGCAGCGACTCGTTAGCCTTGAAGGGTGGCTCGCGCCTGCCCCGGGCCCCCAAGGAGTCCGGGTTGACAGAGGCCAACACATCCAGGTCTGGCGACGGAACCTCAAACAACCCCACCTCTCCCAACGGGTACCTCTTGTTGAGCCCCGGCAAGTCGAAGCGAGCACGGGTACCCGAAAGGAGAGGGGAGATGAAATCGGCCGCTACTGAATCCAGAATGCGGAGACGCACCTGAGGGGCCTTCCGCTGAGCGAAAGCTCCCCCCGGTAACCGAAACCCCGATCCATCTGCCTCCTTCTCAGGAACGACTACCTGAGGAAAGGCCTTTGCGAATTTCTCGCGGACCTCCCTCAGGGCCATGGAAATTGGTAGGTCCGACGGGTCAGCATTCCCATCCCCCTCGACCTCCATCTCCCCCGACACCTCGGAGCCCTCCGTGGAGGACAAGATGTCAGAGGGAGCAATCAAAGGGGCAGACGAAGGAAGCAGAGGAATACGGAACACCTCCCCATCGTTCCCACGTCGCTCCAAAGAAGGAAGCGGATCACGGAGGCCAGGTGCGGGCCTCGACACCATAGCGCCGGGACCTAGTCTCTCTGGGGAACCGGTCCCAGCCGACGTACCGGCCAAGCCGGAAGTGGTCGGGGGGATCCGTGTAACAATGCTCTGAATGGCCTGGTAGGGACCCGGCCTAAGAGCACCGGCCAACTGACCTAGACCCTGTACGATGCCCGGGTCATTGCCAGTGCCGGCGTCGGTATTGGTACCAGAGGTGCCAGCCGACGGGGCATCGGGGCCTGACCGGGTCGTCGAATCACGGAGCTCCGACATCAACTCCCCCATCAGACCCTTCATCTGCCCTTTATGATAGCATTAATATTGTCTAAGGATGGTGTGAGTGGATTGACCCTAGCCGAAGACAACCGGGCCCCCGAGTCCGAGTCGGAAACACCAGAGGAGTCCGACGGAACCCGGGGAGACACCGGAGCCTTAACACTCTTACCCTTGACCTTTTGCTTAGAGGAGGGGGGGGGGGGGGGGGGGTTGGGGTGCATGAGCGAATATCCCCGCCCGACTCCAACACCCTCTTGAGGAAGGCAGCATCGAGGGATCGTCGACGTCGAGTACGGTTAGAAAACCCCGAACAAGTACTGCACTCCGAGTCGTGTCCCTCTTCCACCAGGCAGGTAATGCAAAGTTCATGGGCGTCCGCCTGGGGGATGTTACCCCCGCAATTAAAACACCGCTTGAATGACTGCAAGAATCATACAAGGTATTTTAAAGCCAGTAGACTAATATGTACTTATGTGTATACATATGTGTGCGCCTACACTAAGTAAGAAGCCGCGACATTTTATAAATAAAATGCTAAAGGCATCTTAAAAGCAAGCCCATACAGCATTCCTGCAACAAAAAGAGCATGAAAAACAATGGCTTGAAAGTTTTGGCCAAGTTTTTCCAACAAGACACAAACGATCGTCCCAACGTAATAAGATGCATTATTAAAAATAACATCAAGTGCCAAACAACATGCGAATTCCATAAGAAAAGATTGGACATTTCCCTCTAGTCGGGAAAAAATCTTCCGAGAATTCGCCATGTTTGTCCATTTTCCAACCCGTACCGCGAGCACATGGTCACGCCAGGTTTGAAAAACACCTAAGTCACAACGCGAGAATGCGAAAATGCGAACCTATTCTATTGTTTCTAAATAGAATAAACGTTACCACACATACAGTCTCTTTGTCCATGTTTTCTTTCGGATACGTTAGAAAAACCAGCAAAACTCTCAAAACACGTCTTCACTTCGTGATGACAGATTGATAAGTCGTTTGCTAATAGAGTTACCGGCCCTGGCGGAACGGTTATCGCCAGGGTAGGGGGCCCTGTTAGGGGGGTGAAATGTACAAAAACACGTTTTTAGTGGTTTTTTGTATATTTTTTATTTAAAAAATAGTCACAACCTGTCATATAGCAAAAAATACAGATTTTTATGCAATAAGTACCCCAAGGAGGATCCCTTCTGAAAAAGAATCTCAATTTTGATTCCACCATGTATACTTGTGTCACAAACTGCAAACTAACGTAAGGTTCAAGAGAATTATTCAAGATTTGCTTAAATTATTCAGAAAATCTTTGAAATAATAAGAGTTGAGTTTGAAATTTTAAGAATTGTTTTACATTTTTTTGTGCCTCTATGGATGTAGAACACCAACAAATTTTGCCTAAAATCGCTACGCTAGGAGATTTTATACAATTTGTTGCTGTTATTCTTCCTTAGAGCCACAAAAAATGTAAAACAATCTTCAAAAAGATTACATGAGAAACACAAATCCTTGAGAATCAGTATATCATTGAGCTTTTGACTTTGTCTTCAATGGTAAAAACAATGTAAAACAATCTTTAAAAAGATTACATGAGAAACAATTATCATTGAGAATAAGTGTATCATTGAGCTTTTCACTTTGTCTACAATGGTAAAAACAACAACATATTTTAAAAAAGAAAATCTGAATATGTAGAGTAACACATTCTTGTGACTGCATTTGCCAGGTTAACCATAATGGCACATACGAATATGCATCTCCAGCTTTTGATCCAGAGCCAACTTCAGCTACAAAGCGACAGGTTTGGAGGAATTCTGGGGCAGTCCAAAACAGTGCACTGTAAAGTAAAAGCAATGTTATATCATTAGCAAGTGCTTTAGAAAATTCAGAAAAGATTCCTTAAGAAATAATGAACTGCAAAAGTTTGGTTATTCAATGCCCAATCCCTGATTCATAATGGAAACTCGCTCACACAAACAGATTCCTGCATCAAAATCTCATCATATCTAGAAAGGACCAACAGAAATTTAAGCAGGTCTTTGAGCAATTTCATCATACTCATATCAATGAATTGCTCCCTAGTGTTAGTATGGGTTGTAACTTGTTACTAATCACTCATGCATCTATGATCTGATGGAATAGAGATCTGTTCACATGAACTTTGAAGACAAAATTACTGTTGTCTGCCAAATCCTCAAATTGAGGTGTGATGGTTCATGAGATAATGTGTTAACAATAACTTGACACGCAGGCAATGTGCCATGGTCGACTTCATCAGTGTTGCATCTAGGATTTGACTTAAGTGGGCCAAGTGGCCCACTGTTTTCAAAACAGTGGGCCACTGTCTATTTTACAGTGGGCCACTAATTTTAGGGGTAATTAATCTTATCAAAATGCAGGACTATGAACAATATTTTTTTTGTAACATACCTCTAACCAAGGACTTTTATTCTATACAGGTCTTTGCTTTAACACTTGAAAACTCTTCTCTCTGCCTTCTGTTTCCATTTCTCAAGGGCTTTTACAAAATCGAAGTTATTTAACAAGCCAATCCTTTCGGAATTTGCGAACAAATTTTCGCGACTTTTCAATGTCACAGTCAGTACACAAGCATACTTCGTTTGATCACTTTCATTTTCACTTTCTTCGTCAGAATTTCTCGTTTCGTTATCGTCTAAATTTTCCCTTTCACCTACCGGTAACTTACTGAAAAATTCAGTTATTCTTTTGGCTTTCTTCGAAGCCGACATTTCGAAATTATTCTTCAAAAGTTAACAGTTAGAGTTTATCAGCGCATATGTGTCGGTTTGACATTCGGAAAGTATCGATCGTACGGCCTCGTTTTCAAATCGGTTCCATCATTCGGCAACATATCGGCGAAACTCGGCTTTGTCCGTTGCTCGATTCCAAGAACTAACACCCGGGCTTTCACATTCTATTTATAGATTAGGGTTCTCCAGTTTTACCGATGCTCAATCAGTTTGATTACGCTAGTTATCTAATTCAGTGTGCTACGCGCTTGCAACTATTTAATGCGTGAAAATTAGAATCCCTGCGTACTTGTGGCCCATATTTATTTTAGCAATGCGCCATTTTAACATTCATTTGCGTAATTACGCAAATACGCATCCTAGATGCAACACTGCTTCATGATAAAGCGCAGGGCCTGCTTTCACAAAGCTACCTTAACTAAGGTTAACCTAAACTCCCATACTTTAACATTGCACTAAGGTTACCTTAAGGACTAACGATCACCTTAGGGCTTTGTGAAAGGAGGCCCTGGTGACCATAACCAACAAGAGTCTTTGTGATCCCACAAAATAGAATGTTTAGCATTACACAATCTAGAGACACTGGGTATAGCTTATGTATGAATATTGCATTAACTAGAGTTTCAGAAGTGCTCAAAGTGCCATTGTGACCTTGAAAATAATGTCAACATCACAATTATATTTTGGTGTCTGCATAGTCTCCAAATGTAGGCTGTAACCAAATTTGAGTGCAAAGGTTCTTAAGATATCACAGTAACAAGAGTTTTCAAAATAATGTCACATTCATTAAAAATTACCAGTATGTGCATTATCACCCATTGTGAGTTAATTATTGACAAATTTGAAAACTTATGGTTACCGGTAACTGTTCATAAGATATCAACAAGATTTCAGATTAATTACTGACAATGCTGAATGTCCTTGATTTTGCAATGCAGTCGGCGATAATAAGTGCTGTATTTCAAATTGTCCCATCATTCTGATGCTTAAATCATTGAAGGACATAAATTGTTTGAAATATAGGTATCTTTGATTATATATGTTTATTTTATGTATTTTATAATGTCTGAAGAAAGACAAATGAATTTTATTGAAAGCCATTGTGATGCAAAATTAACCCTACCTTGGCTTTTCTCCTTCTTCCTCTTGCGATAACCTAGGGGCTTTGAATCTCATCGATGGTGAACCAAAACCTAATACAGAAATACAGTTTTACAATTATCTTTTAAAATCGAGAGAGATCGAGAGTCGAGAGATAGAGAAATCTAAATATTTATGTCATATAAAATGTCATTTCATTCAAAATAATTGTGTTGGTGGATTGTCATAACATAAATATAGCATTCAAACAATTACCAGTTGTTGATAACATTAAGTAACAAGATTGCACACAATCCTTACAAACTTGGCAAGCATTTTGCATAAATTATTCTAAGGCAGCTTTACTTGATAGAAAGATTTGTCAAATAAAGCGCACTTTGTCCGATTTTTCTTCCATAAAGTAATATTGTATAGTTTCTGATACACAAAAACAGTTTAATTGCATGTTTGGTAATGGTAGAATTGCTCCACCACAAGTTCAACAAATAACACCTCTCCTTGAAAGAACACCAAATCTACAATTAATAATCTCCACTGGGCTATAAGGTTTCAGTTTCAGGTTTGGAGTGTCAGTGTTTCTCAGTGTTCATTCTAGGCTGTGCAATGGTGCTAATCATAATTACATGGCGCATAAAAAGATAATAGCTAAGCCGTGCCCCAATGGTCCAAATATATTTTGACATAACTGAACCATCACTGATGTCAACTTCAAGATACCAAGTCGAAATTAATTACATATGTCAAAACTGTC
This sequence comes from Phorcus lineatus, assembly GCA_921293015.1. Classification (NCBI taxonomy): domain Eukaryota; kingdom Metazoa; phylum Mollusca; class Gastropoda; order Trochida; family Trochidae; genus Phorcus; species Phorcus lineatus. Next base: position 9,427,267 of record OV121094.1, on the reverse strand, counting down.
AAACCAGTTTTGTTTTCTCAAGCTGAAGTTTGCTTGCTTCATTCATGCATTCATTCATTCATTCATTCATTCATGCAGACCTGCAGATAAGGAATGGAAAATTAAGCAGAAATTATGAGGTTATAGCACAAATGATTCCCAACAAATGTTTAAAAAAAAGCGAGGTCAAACAAAGATATAAATGATTAAAATCATTAATGATTAACTAGATTAACATGTTAGTCTATGGAAAAAAACAAAACATTATTTAACAAACTAGTTTAACGTAATCCTTTTCCACAATTTGGTAGGTTATATTTTCAGGAAAACAATAATCTTACACACCAGCAATTTTACATGTCCATCTGTTGTCCACCAAACAATTAGTTGATTTCAATCTTCCATGAGATCCAATTTCAGATCTATGAAGGAAGTCCATCCCTCTGCAGATATCTTTCAGGATTGAAAAGCGGAAATCCCATCCCAATTTCACAGATTCATTTGAAAGTAAATCCTCAAGACTTCCCTGGAACAAAGTTTGTTTAAAACAACTTAGTAACAGATAATTTGTACACATTAGAATCTCACAAGCACAGAAATCAAATATTTCTAATTAGTGTGATCGAGTTAAAGATGTTCCTGCCAATAAACAAAATCCATGAAAAATTGCTGTCAATTTTCATTGCGAAAGCTGAATATGTATTCTTTTATATTCAAAAATAAAAAAGTCATGTAACGGACCTTCTTTTTTGGAGAAATGTTGATTTTGACGGGTTTGTTTTAAAAAATTGGGGAAATATCAAATTTTGCTAATTTAATATTAAACGCCAAAAAAATAAAAACATTAAGAATTCATTTAACTTTTTTCTCCAATAAATGAGATGATATTGTAATATAAAATTGATTTCTTATATTTCTTTTGTTGTCTTTTCTAACTTATCTGTATATATGAAAAATACAACTTCAATGATGATCGCTACAAAAATAGTTTCAAAAGACGCTATAATAATAAAAATAAATGAAAAATAATTAAAATATATTTTGAATAGAAGAAAACATATAACAAAGAAATAATTTGAAAGAAAAAAGATATGCCACGGGCCTACTTTCCGAGATATTTGCAGCTGAAGTTAAAATTAGTTATGAAAAAATCATAGAGGTAACTCTTTATTTCCCTTGAAAGTTAGTCATGATGATGGCTTGAAACAGTTTATCCCGTTTCAAAGTATTTCATGAAATTCTAAGGTCAGCGTTATGAACTTTTTGAAGTTTAAATGACATTTATGGCCTCTTGTGAATAAAGTATTTAATAATTTGTATGCGTAATCAATTTTAAAAAGACACCTTTTCCTTATGACAAATGTTTTCTATTCGTTGCTTACGTTCATATTTAAGTCATACTCTTGAATTGATTGTAAATATAATTCGTAACTTTCATTTGTTATCTCCAGGATGAACGTAAAATCATATCATTTTGATTTACTTCATGAACCAAGCAGACCAAGGACATATTTTTCAATTTCCTTTTTACTTTGGTCAAATATCATTTTACAAGTTACATCATTTTAAAGATGGAAAAACAATTGCGAGGATTTTCGATGAACAGTCTATTTTCAGCACATTGGGTGTCAATGCATCAATGTTCAACAAAGTGATTGCAACAGATAACTTGCATCATTTAATCAACATTTGGTTTTATGCAGAATGTAAACACGCTAATGTTATCAGTGAAATTTTCTTTGTTTCAAAAATAATAATTGGAGCACATTTTGGAAAACCGCTTTGAGCACGCACCTTGTGTATGGATATAGCGCTTTATAAATACTCGTTATTATTATTATTATTATTATTATTATTATCTTATAACCTAAGAAAAAACGGATTGCAAATTCACGTTCATTGAACACTTGTGTCAAAACATCTCTGCCGATTATGACCAATACAGATTCTTGAAATCTATGACCAAAAGGTGCATGGATCAAATGAGAGACAACTCAGAAATCAGAGTAAAAATATCATTAATTTCCGAACATCGACAAAGTCTAAGTGACATTTTTTCTCAAAGTTTACTCAACTTAGTTTACTCAAAATGTAAGCGGCACTTCGCATGCGCAAAAGATCCTTACTGACAAAAGGTCTGACGTCTTTAAAAGCAGAAACTCACCTTTGGTGCCAACTCTGTGAGTAAAGCAACGTGAGGAGCATCGAGACAAGCACCAATAAATGTCAAAAGGTTGTTGTGTCTCACTTCCTTCATCAACACCATTTCCAGACGAATACTTTCATCATTGATGTCCAGGGAGTCAACGTTGTACTCCTACAAGTGGTTACAAAAAAACAGTGTACGAAATAGATGTATAACTGCCAGCCAATAGTTGATTATTTGAGATGGGGCTTGCTGGAGAAGATATTCTTGGCTGGTTAATTTTCAAACCATAAGCCATTCAAAACTTATTTCGGACACTGAAAATAAATGGATTTGGAAAAGCTCCAGAGAAGAAGCAATGCAAATTGAGCGGGAAGAAAAGATGGAATATAAAAATAAAGGCCAATAACACATCAAATTTTTAATTTTAAATAAACAGAAAATAGTCAATGCCTTGCTTTTTGAAAAACAGTTAACCAAATGTTGCACGACATCTGGCTCTGTGACATTTTAACAAGTGACTTTTATCAATAACTTTCTGATTACACAGCAAGGAAATCATAAAATGAAGTGTTTGAACAACTACAATCTATATAAGTAAGAACAGCATCTATATGTGTTCATTTCAGTTCTATACCTGTGCATGACACTTCTGATGTCTCCATGTAACAAGATTGCCGCCGGCCTTGTCATTGTGGCTACTAGCTGTAGATATAACACTGACAGCTCTGTCACCTGCAGTCACTTCATCCCACTTCACTAACCAATCAAGGTTCTTCAGGGCAGACAATCTTGCTTGTCTGAAAATGAGAAAATAAATGCAGTAGATTAATTGAATTCAGTCATATTGTTTTCCTTGTATGACTGGCTTATGATCAAAGTCACCTTTAACAACTTTTGAGAAAAAGTAAAAGATAAATAAAATGCTAGATCTACGGTTTTCTATTTCAATTTAAAAAAATAAATAAAAATCACACAAGAATTCATTTTGATAGCTTAAAATAAACATACTAATTAAAATCTGCACTTCAATTGAAGCACTGTTATGTCCTGTCTAAATAATTAAACAAACACGCCTATTTATCAAAGAATAATTCAATTTCTAGTTGGAAGAGGTCAGATTAGGTCCCATACACATTTATTCAGTTTTATATATTTGTCATCTTCTTTTATTGTAGGAAATGTGACATTTGATGCACTAGATCTAATCACATACGAGGTTTAGTAAAATAATACTCATTAGATTTTTAGAAATAGGTTGGAAAATTACCCTATCCGCATATGCACAAAGTTCAAATTGTTTCCATGGAAACCAGAAATATTAAAAAATTTAGTAACCACAGTAGCAAAAGGCACCACTCCATCACCAGATCTAACCACATACCAAGTTTCTAAAAATAATATATTAAATGGTTTTTGAGATATGGCCCGGAAACGAAAGCATCCCCCATAGGCATAGGCACTAAGTACAAATTGTTTCCATGGAAACCAGAAAAGAAAAACAAAAGATCAGAATATCCTAAATAGCAAAAGGCACCATGCCACCACTAGACCTAACCACATACCAAGTTTCGTAAAAAAAATAATTAAAATATTGAATGGTTTGGAGATATGGGCTGGAAACAAAAGCATTTATAATACATACAATATATCCCCTTTCAAGTTTATTCATCATGATGACACCATTGCTGCGATACAATATGTATCCAGATTCTCTACCGTTTATGAAAAAAGAATAGATTGGACATAAACAAGTATTGTTATTTTTTGGCTACCAAACTGTCAAACAAATTAACATGAAGGGATAAACATGAATTCCAACATACTGTGTAATTTTATAATACCATTGCACATCCATCCTATTTATTGTATAAACTGTCCTGAATGGACAACCCATGTATATATTCTCTCCACTGCCTAAATACATTATTTGCTTGACAAGTTATTATCACTAATCTTTATGTTGCTATTTCAAAGTACAAAGTATAATCCATGGTATTAACTACAAGTTCAGATCAGGATCCAGATCCAGTTCCAAAAGGATATTCCATTAAACACTACTATTCCAATTTTGAAGTAAAAGTTGTTCATAGTAAAAATAAACAAAACCAAAGACCAAAAAAATAATTGAAAAAAAAGAAGAGATAATCTAATAATTTTACCTCCTGCTCAAAAATCGGACCAAGAAGAAGAGACCGACGATGGCAGCTCCACAGAATATCAAGGGGAGAATAATCACAACCGCCAAGTGTGTGCCACAGGAACCACCAGTGTATCCACTGCTACATTCACATGTGTTTGGGGCTGTGCATATACCATTCGAACATGGTGGACTGTAAGGAAGGAAAATATTCATGTTCAATTCATAGAAGCATAATCATGACTGGCAACAATTAAAGACATCAAACTAACAGAATCAATCCAAATTGCATGGGAAATTTTAAATCATCCAAAGAATCAACAGTCAATTACTTTACTTTCAGCATAGTCTTCAGTTTTGACATGTCCAGAGAAAGTTCTAATATGAAAGACCTGTTCATTTGAAAAATATAATATGGTGAAGACAATCAGAAGTTGATAATGAGGTAAGTCATAACATGATCCAAGTGTACACTTAGGAAAAACAATTATCAGGTGTAACTATGAAAATACTTTTTGTTTTTCAATGCAACTTTCATTGTTGAGATTAATATTGACATGATTTCAAAAGAATTTGTTCTTAATTTAATTTGTGTTGTTGATCATATGACATCAAAGACCACATGAACTTATGTATTATGCCTCTGAAAGTTCAATTTAAACAATGGACAAACATTTTGATCAGCAGTTATTATACTCGTCTCTCCTATGAACAAATTGATGTTCCCATAAAATTTTTACAGTTGAACTTTGTTACGTCAAACTGTTTTTCTCCCACAAGTAATCAAGTTTATTTCATTTAAGTATAAAGATATTGATCGTAGTAACCATATTTCATAAACATTTATAGCTATTGAAAGTTAACAACAATTTTGCCTTTTATACTCAAATGAATTCAAGTTTTTTTTCTTATTTGGTTGATCAACTTATCATTATAATCGTCTATAATCAGTTCATGATAAAACCATGTGCACAGTAGGTTTGGTTTGTAAACTTGACCTTCAATTCATACAATATAGACCTTTTTTTTAAAGAACAATGATATTTCAATATGTCAATACTAACCCACAGCCACAGTTGTTTTACTATATTTCATGCAATTCAAATTTCTTTCACGCCCAGAACAACGATTTTTCATCTAAGTCACTTTATTTATAGCAACCAAACAATTGAAGGAGAACATTGCAATTTTTTAATCAGAGCATGGTAAAGATCATTTTGGCATAAAGTTGTATCTTCACCTATGAACCTGAAGCACTTCGGAATTTTAGCCTTTATTTATTGGAGCCTAGTGTGTTTAATGATTTTTTTTATTGTGGCTTTAAGAAGAGCCCAAATACCAACGTCCTGAGTAAAGTCAAAATCACCTTCCTGAAATTTCATATTTATCTCTAAAATTCCAAAATTATGATTTTCTAGTTTTCAATGATGATCAAAAACAAAAGAGGCAACATTAATGTTGTGAAGTCAAAATTCTGTGTCCCACTTACGTGTTTATTAGCTGATGAAATTCAACAAGAATTTAAAAGGCTAGCGCATTGATATGGTTAATTTCAACCTCCTCAATAGACATTTAACAATGGAACTTATTTGAACACAGGGATTGGGATAGATAGTGGACATTTTGCACATTTGTTAAAAAAAATGGCCCATTCAAATTAGAAATTTTACCATTGCTACTAAGGGAAATGGCCCATTAAAAGTTTCCGAAAAAGACTGAAAGCAAAAAAATAGCCAGGCCCGGTATCATTAATTGCTAGATTTGGGTAACTCTACTATTTATAAAACTAGCTTATGGTTTGGTTACTGATCAATCAATTATTTATAAGCAAATACATTGTTATAAGGGGCCCCCTAAGACACCAAATCTACAGTTCAATGATGCTCTTTGAAAATCTGTACACATAGAGATTAGTAAAGACAGGGTCATTGGCCATTTAGCAGTGGATAAAAAGATTGCCCATTAAAATTAGAAATTTTACTATTGCTACAAAGGGGAATGGCCATAGTCAGTGGCTCTTGAGAAGGAGTTGATTTATAAAATGAAACAGATTTTGGATGGATGGACAGACAGTTGAACTAAAACATTTTACCTGAATATATCTTTCTTATGTATTTCAAATCAAGTTTTCAAATTTAAAGTCTTACTCGCAAATGGCTTGATCACATGTTTCCCCAATCCATCCAGGGTCACAAATACATTCTTCAGGTACATCACAACGACCATTTCTACATGAGCAGATCATGTTAGAGCAGTCAGACCCATAAAACCCTTCCACACATCTGAAACACAAATATATTTGGGTTTTATTTTATAGTAAAATGAAAATTCCTATAGAAAAAAAGCATTCTTGTTTCAAAGGAATTGAAAAATGATTGAAACATAATCTTTCATGCTTAATATAGTAGTTGGCAAATTAAAGTAATTGTGCTTGCCAATATTAAAAACAAGTATTTTTCCCACTAACATGGCAATGTCCCCCGCCGTTATTGCATGAAAAATGTATTACACAGTGGTCAGTGTTGTGGTGACCTTGAAAATGAGATCAAGGTCACCAATGTCAACTGGCGTCTGAGTCTTCCTTCCTTGAAGGCTGTCACCAAATATGAACACTCTAGGTGCCAAGCTTTACGAGATATCGTGTTAACAATGTATTACAAAGTGATGACAGTGTCGTTTAAAGTCCACTGGTGCCTGAGTCATCCGCTGTTGTAGGCTGTCGTCAAATATGAAAACTCTAGGTGCTAAGCTTTACGAGGTATCTCGTTAACAATGTATTACACAGTGGTCAAAGTGTCATAGTGACCAAAAAATGAGGTCAGGGTCACCAATGTCGACTGGCGTCTGAGTCTTCCTCCATTGAAAGCTGTCACCAAATATGAACACTCTAGGTCCTAAGCTTTACGAGATACTGCGTTAACAATGTATTACACAGTGGTCAAAGTGTCGTGGTCACCTTGAAAATGAGGTTGAGGTCATCAAAGTCGACTGGTGTCTGAGTCTTATGCCATTGAAGGCTGTCAACAAATATGAACACTCTAGGTGCTAAGCTTTACGAGGTATCGCGTTAACAATGTATTACACAGTGGTCAAAGTGTCATGGTGACCAAGAAAATGAGGTCAGGGTCACCAATGTCGACTGGCGTCTGAGTCTTCCTCCATTGGAAGCTGTCGCCAAATATGAACACTCTAGGTCCTAAGCTTTACGAGATACTGCGTTAACAATGTATTACACAGTGGTCAAAGTGTCGTGGTCACCTTGAAAATGAGGTCGAGGTCATCAAAGTCGACTGGTGTCTGAGTCTTATGCCATTGAAGGCTGTCGTCAAATATGAAAACTCTAGGTGCTAAGCTTTACGAGGTATCTCGTTAACAATGTATTACACAGTGGTCAAAGTGTCATGGTGACCAAGAAAATGAGGTCAGGGTCAACAATGTCAACTGGCGTCTGAGTCTTCCTCCATTGAAAGCTGTCGCCAAATATGAACACTCTAGGTCCTAAGCTTTACGAGATACTGCGTTAACAATGTATTACACAGTGGTCAAAGTGTCGTGGTGACCTTGAAAATGAGGTCGAGGTCATCAAAGTCGACTGGCGTCTGAGTCTTCCTCCATTGAAAGCTGTCGCCAAATATGAACACTCTAGGTGCTAAGCTTTACGAGGTATCGCGTTAACAAGAATCCGGACATTCGTACATACGTACAGACGCCGCTGAATTCATAGACCCCGTTCCGCGTTGCGGCGGGGGACAAGAACAATTAAGCCTTGAGGAATAGAAACTACGAAAACAAATCTGAAAACGTCAAAAGACATGGTGTAGCGATTTATCAATAGTATCAAAGTTTGAATCGTCTATTACCAAATACAACTTTATCGATACAAAACACATGTAGACAATATATCAGGATATTTAGATCATGAGGATCCATTGATGTATTTCCAAAAGAGACCTTATATCCTGGAATTATTTACATTATTTGACTTTATATGCATACAAGGGTAAGTTTTTATTCTACTTCAGAAATATCAAACAGATTTTATAATTTATAAGCAGTTTCAAAGACTCCCTGATATTGTTACTTTTGCATGTTATATTTATGACAGGTTGCTGTCTATCAATTCTGTTCTCTGAAACTGGCACTAAGGCAACAATAGACCGATCCATAAAGCCCAGACCCCTGACGACAGCTAACCTCAGAAAAACATGCGGAAGTGTTCGACACATGTGTTGTCAAGTACGAGTATTCTGCCGATGATTCAGCTAATTTGAGTTTTGTCTCAGAAACGGTTTAAATTTTTTAAAAAAAGGTCTAATGCTTATATATCTGCAGAATTTTTAACAAAAATATTATTTAAAAATATTTGATTGTTTCATTCCTTTGAACTGCTGGTTAAGGACAATTTGTTCAGGTTTATCAACACTGTCATCGCTTATATTGACTTGACAATACTGCATTTCTTCGTAAGATAAGTGGATGCAAATCCTGTGTCATGCATACAGCCCGCCATGTTGCCTGTTGATGTCCGAGGAAGTGATCGCAGGAGGGTAGGTAAAAAAATTCAGCGCTCCCATTGGTAGAAAACCTGAAAGGGTGGGGCTTATTGAATCGGTCTATACACAGGTTCAGTCAAGATACTAACGTGCATGTTTCCATTGATGTACAGTTTCCAAATTCATATTTTGTGATATCCGTTTCGTTTAGTTGATTCCCACCACATCCATTGCTGCAGTAGAATGGTGCGACTGAAGTTTCTCTGCGCCAAATGAATTCTGGTGGAGTAGTATCTGGAGGAATAGGCACTATTTTCTGAGTCTCACGATCTAACATGCCACTGGATGAGTTGAAGCTGAAAATAACATTATTTCAATAAACTTAAGTAACAGAAGTTGCTCTGAAGGAGCAATAATTCTCATGAATGAAAATATGGAAATGTATAGTGGAAGTGTTCTGTTGGAATTTGGAAACTATTCATATTATGTATCTCATGTTTGGCAGTGTATTAGACACGTTAGTTGAATTATCATTTTGTCCAAGAGTGATTTTATGTAGCTCATAAAACAGTTTTCAACCCACAGCAGACTTGCCTACCCCCTTATAAAGAAAATAGTAAGATCAGCAGAATAAAATAGTAAGGCAGAGGTCCTTATAGTAAGGCATGCTATGTTAAGAAGAAATAAAGAAAAACATAAATTATTACCTTCTAAGGCAGTATTCAACTACTCTTTTATTAGGTTTTCATTTATATAAGTTCCTGACACACACAATCAAATTTTTTACTGTTAGGTACACATCAAAACACCGATCACTAAACTGGTCAATGGCAATAAAAAATGATGATATTTTGCTGGTAGATTGATCCATGACAAACAAATCCTTGTTTTTTTTTAGTTAGCACATGTTTTTGCAGTCATTTTTCCCATCATGGGCTATGTTGAAATGGCTGTCACATATTGTACAATACGCAAAATAGTCACCTTTAGATGATCGACGACTACTTGGAAATATAGATAATTAGTCATCTTTGAATTTCTGGGCCCATTGATTGACACGTTTTTTGTTGGGAGGTTCATCCCCAAGATCGTCTACACTTCGTTTTTCAGCCATGTTTTGTCTGTCGCAATCGATTGGAATAACCGGTTGAAAAAAATAACCAGACCTGGTGATGGTACTTTTTAATTAAGTGTCACCAGCTCACTGGACTGATCATCATGAATAACAATTTGGAATGGTCAAAAGTAATATTCGTTATTTATTTTATCAAATATTTACAGAATATAAATGATGTCTGACATCACCATTAATTAATTACTAATTCAACTAGATATCAATCTAATTGAACGTAACTCAAATTTCACGAGTCGATGCCGTTGCTAGTTTGAGTTTCATTTATTCTAATACTTCATCCATATTTAATTTTGTGAGGTGGAAAAATGTTTTATCGCAATAATTTGCTGTACTTATTAAACTTTTAACATCGCCAGTTCTCATTGGGGTTTAAAAGTTATTAATAGCATATTACAAGTTTGAGTTTTTTTTACTCTGATTCATAACATTAGCTATCTCTGTTAGAAAAAGATTGTGTCATCAATGTTCATAACTGAATTATTTCATAAATGCATATTAATTATTTCTTTTTTTTATTTATTTGTGAATAATGAACAGGAAATATAATTAAAAAAACTTCTATGCAAAATTATTTATTTTATTGACAGCAGAGTTAATTTCGTGTAAACAGAGGCTGTTCCATGTTCCTCCTGGATATCATCTCTAAACCAATCAGCAAGCTCATTTCCTCAGATATCGAAATGGCGAAGTACAGAACAGCCACAAATTATCAGAGAGGGGTATTTTATTTTCTGATTTTTCTCGCATCTTCAGTCCTGTCCGATGCAAAGATGATTTATTTGTAATGTTTAACATACGTGTTTTGTTTTCCATTGCTTGAAGTATCGATAGTACCTATGTTAATATCATGGATATGCCTAAATATAGTATTTCCGTTATATTTTACTATTTATTTGGTAAGTCTTAAGGAATTTCAGTGTTATCGTAAGGTCATAAATAGTAAGCCTTACGCCAAAATCGTAAGGGTAGGCAAGTCTGCCACAGTAAAATATAAATATAAAGTTTTATCAGTCATGAAGGTTAAAAAGAATCTGAAACACTAAATGTTTAACATTAACAAATCTAACTTTGTTTGTAACACTATGCGATTTCAAATAGTCTATTTCAAAATGACTGCTTCTCTCAAGAAATGCATTTCTATTCCCTTTTTAAAGAGATTGATCATTGAAACAAATATTACATGTCATTACAATATCAAACCCACAGAAACATCTTCACTGAAGAAATGTTTTTTCCCTTTTTTTTTTCAGAATAAAAAATTTGGTTTGTAAACATCAACTTCATTGGATTTTTATGATTTTTCTCTCGAGTAGATTAGAACTTATGTCTATCTTTGTCATTGGCCACTCATGCCAGTATCTATATTTTATTTTGCTATTGAAGTAGCTTAAAAATACAGAGAAAATCAAAGGGCTGGAGTTTCAGCTGACAACTAGCATGTCACACACTTAGGCATGGCTTCAAGTCATGCTTCGATGATTTTGTCTAAGGGTTTGCCAGTCTCATTAGGCAGTTATCCAAAACAGGGATATTAAAGCTCTCCTAGTAGTCTAATCAAAGCATTTATTATATAATAAGCAATGAAATACTGGGATTTATCAGTGAAATAAACCTTGTATGTGGTGACAGTAGCGATATAATATATCGTCACTGGTGACAGTAGCGATATAATATATCGTCACATGATTGACATATAGAGGAACCAAAGAAAAACAAACAGGTTAAAAATAGGGGTGGGGTACCTCTACTATTTCTCCGAATTTAAGTTTTTCTTTTGTGAGTAACTAGTTTTGTTCTTTGTGAACAGACTGCTTAGATAACAAAATTGTGTGTTTATATAAGGTTGGCTGCTGAGGACCGGTAAATTTAGTCACTTGACTACATGATACATATGAAATAGTGTAAGCACCCTTTACTCTTAGCACCTGTAACAATATATAGGTAAAAGAAAGATACCCACGGCATTAAAACAATGGGACCGACGATGTGCCTTATTTGACGATAAACCATGCGCAGGGTTAATGAGGTCATTTCAGTAACGTTACAAATGATGTCATATTGGCCAAGTCCATTGATCAAACTTGAGCAGGGCTAGAAATTAACCAAAATCTATCACAAGCCCGATGGGCTAGTAACTTTAAAATGTCACTAGCCCACAAACAATTCAACTAGCCCGAGAAATTGAAAATTCTTTAAACCATCAACAGTCAACTGCATAATTTTCAGACTAGTCTTACGTTCTTGACATGTCCAGAGATAAATATAATAGTGATGAAAAGTTTATAATAAGGTTAATCATGAAAAGAATTTTTGTGTTTCTTTGAAAATAAATTGAATATTCCTAATTAAAAAAATTTCAATGTAACTTTTCTTTTAGATTTATATTGGCATGGTTTTAAAAGTTTTGATTTGAACTGTTGATCTGACATATATATATACCAAATGAACTTTTATATTATATCATAAAGTTACCTAAATATCCCACCACATAATATGTAAATATTGGCACATTCTTTCACCTACAAAGTGCAGATATATTTAATATTTTATATTTTCATTAACAATTTCTCAAAGTAAACACATTGCTATTTTTATCTATTATGATTTTAGAATGTCTTAAAACAATAATATCAATTCTGTAACTAAATATGAAGCAGTTACCAAGCTGTATCCAGTCACTACTTCGACAGGAAATGCCTTGACCTAATTCCATGAAAACCGTGCTAGAAGAGTCTATTACAGAATATGGATTGACGGTTAATATTAATATTTTAATGACTCAAAATGTCTTGAATTAATTTTAGAATATTTGATTATGGTCATGATTTTCTTTATCAATATTACTTTTGATATGTTACCCTGATTTGAATAAATGTACAAATATTTTGAGCAGAAGTTATTACACCTGTCTCCCCGATAAACAAGTGCATGTTCCCATCAGAAGATTGTCACAGTTGATTTGCCGATTTTGTCATGTCCTAACTGAATTATCCTGATTACTCAACAGATCGATGTTAGTCCTTTAGAAATAATATTTCATAATTCAACCTACCTTAAAAAATCCCATTGTGATGTTTAAAATATGAATAATAGCCTATTTAATGCTTCAAGTATGTACAGTTACTGCAAAATTATCATAGTCAAGTCTGAGATCAGCTACCAGTCAGCACTTGCATGATCAGTTGCATGGCCATGATGACAAACCACGTCACTTGGTTTAATTTGTTTTAAAAACTTGACTTTCAATTTTATGCAATGAAGATCTTCTATAGATAAGAAAGGTCTTTAAAACCTTATGTTTTCTAAAAAAAAAAATTTGAAAAAAGTTAGTAGTCCGACGGGCTTGTGAAATTTTGTTTCTACTGGCCCGACTCATTTTTCACTAGCCTCGGGCTTACGGGCGAGCGTTAATTTCTAGCCCTGTTGAGGGGGCTATTGTCCATCATGGCTGACTCGGCGTCTGTCGATTCGAAACCAAAAGGAGAGGTGTGGGTTTGCAAAGAAAGAAAAGCACGGATTAGAGACGTAACGTATCATTTTCAAATTCATATTGGTTGTTCAATAAATTTGATTCTATTTATATTGGAGCGCCCACCCCTATACATGATAATGCACTCGTCCGAATATGTTCTACGGCGAGAGGCATCATTGTTTTCAAAATGTTTTTGTTAAAAATACCATAATTTTTCAACTATTTTGATATATAAAGAGAGTAATTGTTAAGGGTATCTCATATAAGAAATAGAAAACTCGTTGTTGTGATCTATCGTTGAATAAAACATAGCAGGGAGCATAAAACACGAAAGGCGCCCTTCGTGTTTTATGCTCCCTGCTATGTTTTATTCAACGATAGATGCACACCAACTCGTCTTCTATTTCTTAAATAATGAATCAGGGCAATTCACTTCTTCATGGGCCAGAGCGGACGATTTTTAAAAAGCGATGTTTGTGGCGAAATATAAATCAAAGCACATGGCGCATTCAAGCCCGCGCATCGAGGTCAAGAGTGTCAACTTCTGCGACGAAGAGACGGTAATAGGCGGCCTGGAGACGGAAAAGTCTCAAATGACTGCTTAAAGACATAGTTTTGTGGTAAAGTGACAATAAATGATAAGAATAGTAAGTAAACATTTGATCCATAGCAGATATTTTACCTCGAACATTTTTATTTCGACCGGGCCTTGGTCACAACTCCATTACTAGACCAAGCCACAAACAAAGTTTCGAAAAAAAATTTTAAAAAATTGAAATGTTTTTGAGATATAGCATGGACACAGACCCTACCCCCATTTGCACTAAGTTCAAATTGTTTCCATGGAAACAAGAAAAAAAAAGAGAGAAAGAATTAGAATAACCAAAATAGCGAAAGTCACCATGCCACCACTAGACCTAACCACATACGAAAGATTCGTAAAAAGAAAAGAAAAAAGAGAATGGTTTTTAAGATATTGTTGAGAAACGAAAGCATTTCAGAACCAGGGAAACCACGAACGGAACTGAAAACATTGTGTCTTCTGTAAAGCTTTGCAGGGGACATAATAAAACAAACTTTAATATTTTTCACCAGACCATGACTTGTATGTAAAGGATTTAATTTAATCAGATAATGGAAACTTTGATGTCACAATTGTTTGCAATGTCACAAAGTTAGTACCATCATTACAATTGTACATGATTTTAAGTTCCAGCCCACATTCTTTCAAATTTCTTGATTTTGATTTTCAAGTGGTTAACAGAACACCTCCATTATATAAAAACAAATCTAATCTAAAATAGAATTACATAAATGCTTGTACTTACTATCGTATGTTCACAAATGTTGTATTGGGGAAAGCTACTTGTCCAAGAACATAATTATAAGGTGGCAGATAGAGTGGAAAATAAGCTTCCATGACAAGTTCCAACTGGGTTGTTGAAGTTGAGTTTTCCATGAACATCATTCTTACAAAGATAGCAACCTGTAAATCAATGTATCATAAACAATAAATTGCATTATCATTTTCTCACCACTCTCTTTATGTCAAATTCTTATAAATAATATCAACTTTTATCTCTATATGAAAATCACTCACACACAAGTATCTTTGGATGATGTAAAGTGCAATTCCTGGGTGATTTTGCTTAAACTTTTTTGTTTTTCCATCTACCTTTGCTACGTTTGTTATGTATATTTAATAGACAGGAAAAACATGTTAATGATTTAATAGTCATCAATATCATAAACACCTTTGCAAATCATATTAAAATTAGAAATTGCTAACGGTACCATTTACGTCACTTTTGTGTCAGCCAACTTAAAAAACCGGCAAAACTTGTTCTCAGATCAATTGCATGACCCCATCTGTTGATAATATAATTATGGCCTCTGCCGTAATTTAAACACTGTCAGACATGAAAAAAGCATGGCTTGAAGAAACCACAGCAGTCGACAAAATTATGTAAATACTGGCAAGATATCTCCAATCGACTTTCTGACAAAACAGTAATAATCTTGCCATTTCACAACATGAAACAAATTGTTTATTTAATATTCTAATCCGAATTCATTCATAGATGTTTTCAAAGTATTTTTTTTTAATTCTGAAAATAAACAAGTAAAGAAGTGAGCACAGCTCACATACCCCCGCTTCAAACTATAGTCTGACTTTATTTGTTGGTCTAACCCTCGAAGAACTCACTTAGGGATCATGGTTGATAAGTGTATTAAGTTTGTTGAAGCTAGCATGCATAGTTTAGGAGATATGCTCAGGAAAAAGCACTTTTTCAGATCGTCATTGTTTTAGTAACGTTTCCATGTCATGTCACTGTTTTAGTCATGTTTCCATGGAAACCGAAAAAAATATAAATCTTTTGTTGATCCAACCCTCAAAAGGCACATCAAGGGATCTTGGTTGATAAGTGGATGAAGTTTGGTAAAGAAAGCATGTATAGTTATGAAGATATATTCTGTACAAATGACTTTGTCACTGTTTAAGTTATGTTTCCATGGAAACCGCAAAAAATCAAAAATCATTTGTTGGTCTAACCCTCAAAAGGCACATCTAGGGATCATGGTTGATAAGTGAATGAAGTTTGGTGAAGCTAGCATGTATAGTTTAGGAGATATGCTCCGGACAAAGGACTTGGTCGTAGAGTAACTGTTTTAGTCATGTTTCCATGGAAACCGCAAACAATAAAAATCATTTGTTGGTCTAACCCTCAAAAGGCACATCTAGGGATCATGGTTGATAAGTGTATGAAGTTTGGTGAAGCTAGCATGTATAGTTTAGGAGATATGCTCCGGACAAAGGACTTGGTCATAGAGTCACTGTGGACAGAATGAACGCTATATACCCCCGCTTACGCTGTAAGGCAGGGGTATAATTATGTGCGAAGAAGCTGAGCATTTGAGAAACAACCTCGCATTTCACATATCTACTAGGAACTAAGATAACAATCTTTAAATATAAGTAAATCAAAATATATATTACAAGCCAGGCATTGGCAATAGACATGAAATCATATTAAGAAAACAAATATTGTTCCTGGGAGTCCTTGGTAAATTTCCACACCTTTTTGGTTTGCAGTCCCATTGGATTTTGAATTGTAAGATACCTTTAAATTGTAAAAGATCCAATATCATCAGAATTGTCCAAAAAAAAAAAAGGAACAAAAATTTGTTTGTTTTTTTGGTGATGCATTCACAAATAAATAATTTATGGTTCAATGTTTACCAGTCTGATTAAAATCAACCGCGTTCCGTGGCGGGTGCTTTCAGACTGTTGTGGAGAGGACAGCCCTTGATAGAGTATGTTGGAATCTTGTTCAGAGTCGAAACTTAGAACTTTCATTCCTCGGAACATGGTTGATTTTAAATAGACTGAATTTTTACAAATAATAATTTTAGGATTTCAAAGTACAATGTTTTGATTGTGATGTTATTTACTTGCATGGTGACAGCAGGAATGGAAATAACTTTTTGTTTGCTGCTGGACTCAGGTACAGCAGCAAAAGTTTAATCACTTGCCCTGTTTTTCATCCCACTGTGCCACTGTTTCGGATGAAATAATAAAGATCTGTCCACGTTAAAATCTGGTAATGAAGTAATGTATTATAATACTACAGTCTGATTTTTGATAAAGTAAAAACAATTTAAGCAAATATGGTTTTGCATTACCTATAATCATTAGACATGTAATTTGACTCTCTCAGAGAGTGATTTTACACAGCTCATTAAACAGTTTTCAAGAAACAAATTTTATCATCCAAAACTGTGTTCCACAGGAGATATCGCTTTGACAGTAGATTTTGAACAATGCCCTATTACAGTCAAGTTCATGACATCACAATTGTTTTACATCATCAAGTAATGACATCACAATGCTATGACGTCACTCCACTGAGAGTCTTAGAGTAGTGCAGTGTTCAGAAATTCACATTTTTCATGGAATCGAAATAAAAATGATTTTGGATGATAAATAGAATCTCACCCTCGTGTCTTCAAATATATCAACACTCGATAAAAGTAAAATATCCTCAGCAAGCCTCGGATATCTGTACCTTTTATCAACTTGTGTTGATATATTGGATATCAGAAGACACTTGGGTGAGATTCTCTATATAATATTAAAAAGGTTTGTCAGTTAAGAAGGATAGGATCTGAAACATTAATATTTTAACATTACACAAATCTAACTTCGTTTAATTTCAGTACATGAGATTTGAGATCAAATATCAACAGAAATTAATAAGAACGTAGGATTTTGATTTTATTTGCTCTTTTAAATTTGAAAAAATAAAATCATCACAAGTTTTGCTTTTTATTTACTTACATATAACTGACTACTGTGAGAGTCTTCTGGACAACACAACAGTGTTGTAAGCAATTTGACTTGCCCAACAGAATAATTCACTGGACATCAGGCAATGTGTTATTTCCACCCCTGTGACCACACAACTTTCCCTCCTGTGCGTTTTTGCTATTTTTTTTTTATAAACAGAGAATTTCACCAAAGTGTGTTCTGATATCAAATGTATCAACTCACCATCAAAAACACAAATATCCAAAGCTTGGTGTGGATTTTCTTTACTGTTATCAGCAAGTGAAGATAAATTATATCAGAAGACATTAGAGTAAAATTCTATTTATCATCCAAAATCAGTTTTCAATACATTTCAACAAAAATGTACATTCAGAACAAAAATAAATAGTTGGGTTTGTAAAATTTCCGGGATTCATCGCAATTCAGCAGTTGCAAATTAAATTTAAAACCCTGAAATTATTGCATGAAAATCAAAACAAAACTAGACAAGTGAAGACAGCTATGTTTAGAAGACTGACAATAACAGAAACAGTGTTTTCTAGATAATCATTTAATCTAAGAATTAACTTATTTTCTGTTAAATGTAATTATCAAAGATATGAAGAGCTGACAGTCTTCTAACTTACATTAGTTGGCATAACTCCATATTCCGGTGGTATAGGGTTTACATTCACCATGAAGCCTTGATAGCCAGGACGATTACCATTGGCATCAAATGATATACCCCCTGATAATCCATCAAACTCAACCTGTAAAAATCCAAAAAGGTTGTAACTACAACTGACCCTAACATATTTTAGTTGCAATACAGTGAAAGGACACCAGTTGTCAAATAATCATAATTTGCAAAGATACCATTTTCCAAAAAAACAAACAAACCAAACTTCTTTGAAAGATGAGTAGATAAATCTGTCTTCAACATGTAAGCTGATGGAGCAGTATTTTATACTTTCATGTTCTGGGGGTAGAAACTACTCATGGGACTGTACATAACATGCAAGACAAGCAATAAGAGAAATGTTAGCCAATATACTTAATAAGAACTAATGGTGTCACGATTCAAAACTGTATTGATACATTCCTACTGCGCACATGATACACGATAAATGTCCCGAGTTTATTGATTTTATTTACATGAACTGTATCAATACATTGATTTTACAATATGAATCTCTTCTTCTTTAGAGGGGTGGTGTATAGTGACACTCCTAGCAAGAACTGTTACTTACATGTTTGGATATCAATTTACAAAAGGATATACAATACTTACATCTCTTACTGCCAATGCAATTTTAGGCCCCGTAACAGTTTCTTGGCGTCCGATCAATGCAGAAATTGCTGTTGCATACACTCTCACTGCATCATAAACTAAACCATATTCAGCTCCAACCTAGAAAAAACATTCTTTCAAGTTACAAATACATCTTGCAGGTTTTATAAATGTTTAAACAATGTTGACCTTCAGCTAAACATAATAATAAAAAATTCTCTTGACAGCTTTGCTTATTTACAACAATGAAATCTTATGTTGACAGCTTATCCATAAATGTCAATTACACACTGAATATTATTACTCCCACATTCCTCATGTAATGTGTAATATTCAAATACCAATATTTAACGTTCGTTATTCCGCTGCATGTATGACACAGTGTTGTTCAAAGGTGATCAGAGAAGGGGGGTCATTTGGCCAATCCTGAACAGATGGGAATCTTAGCAATGGTAAAGCCAAAAGCTAGCAAAAAATGTTGGTAAACCTCCCCAGGACCACCTATATGAACAACACTGATGACGTTTTCACATGCAAACACTGCGCAATAATGATACCGGCAACGGAATATATTATCAGCAATTCTATATGCCTCATAAATGTAGGCAAGAATAAAAAAGAATAGTGAACTTCCTTCATTCTAATCAAACTTTATGAAACTTGTGCATATTTTTAATATCAAGCTTGCTAATGCTCATTTTATAAAAAATCAGCAACTCAAAAAAATATCATTAAAAAGAAGTTCAATTAGCATCTTCTATTAATGATTAACAAGTTTCATGTTAATAAAAATAGTTATGTTTCAGCTTAATTGTCCTAAACATGTGGTGGAATCCGGAGTAAATTAGAGTCGTATGTATGTAGATAGTGAGTTTAAAAAAGGTTTTGTGCAAACACAACAAAAGAACAGAATTTAAACAATAACAGGCATGTGATTTGACCTTATTGAAAAAGACTGAAAATAAGTCGGGGGTCTGGGAATTAAAGCGGTGCCCTGGTGGGGGGAAAAGGGGGGCGAAGCCCCTTGTTTTTCAGCAATTAAACATGCAAAAAATTAGTAAATACAGCTTCTTTTTAAGATGTTTTAGTGATCAAAAAATTTAACATTTCATCAGAAATCATACAATACATGTACTATAATCATCAAAATGAATCAGTCTGGTGGAGTCAAAAATGTATTTAGTCATATTTACATCTTGTGTTTTTTCACAAACAGGTATCAAGATTGTCTTATCATGAACAATATTTTATCACTTTCTCAGTACCATATCACTCATCACTTTTCCAATTCACATCTAGAGTTAGTTTATCTATTTACATTATGTTGACGGCAGTCGATGTAAACAAAGGATGAAGTCTGTACGGTTTGCTCACTTTCGTTTGACACCCGAATGTTCCAGCTATCGAAAAGTTCGTTTTTCTTGCTTCAAGTTGTTTCAGGCGTTTCGCATGAACATCCAAACCCTTGAAACCTCTCGATCCATAGTCAATATCTCTTTACACCACGTGCCCAAACCTTTACCGGGACGATCGATTTTGCGAATAAAATCGCTGAACAGAGTAGTGACTTCCATCTTTTCAACCGTATCAGTGACTTCCCTTTCCATCCAATCCCATCGAAACTTATTCTTGACATTTTTGTCAATTCTTTAACTCTTGAAGCGTCCTTTCTCTCGAGAACCGACATCGTTTACATTTGGAAAATGGCGGTCAGATTGGCCAATAAACCTAACAGCACTTTTGATTGGTCCTATTGAACACATTAACCAATCAGCGACAGCGTTATGTAACTATCAGCCCACTTACGAAAGATGAACCGGGAAACAGACGGATCATGATTTTAATGTATATTGTGATCGGGAAAAAAACGAACAAAAACGTAAAAAAATTTTTTTTATCTATACAGAGATCAAAATAGACGGAATTCCGACTATAGACGGAAAAATCACATGCCTGCAATAATGTTAAGTATAAACGACATATTTTTGGCACAACTTGGGAGCTGACTGATGTTGAGAAGGGCATAACTGAGAGCTAAGTTCGTCTCCTGGGGCCGCTGGGGCTGCTCAGACAATTTAAGAGTCTGCGAACCCTTGGATTTTAAGAAGTGGATCTGCCGACCCCATTGAACCTGAACTGATTTACACTAGGGGGATAATGAACCACAATTAAAGACGTTCCGAACTTTTTTTAGGGCGCATCTTTTCTTGCATCCGAAAAAGTGCCGCTAACATTTTGAGAAAACTAAAGTTGCGTAAACATTGTAGAAAAAATGTCACTGACGTGTTATCGATGTTCGGAAAATAAGGAAATTTTTACTGTGGACTGCTTAGTTGTCTATTATATGATCCATGTACATATTTGTCATAGATTTTAAGAATCATATGCATTGGTCATAATCGGCAGAGATGTTTTGACACATTCACTGAACGTGAATTCGCAATCCGTTGTTTCATAGGTTATTATTAGATTGCGGTTTTCAAAAATGTACTCCAATTATTATTTTTTAAACAGAGAAAATGTGACTGATAACATTTGTGTATTTACATTCTGCATAAAACCGATTGTTGATAAACTAATACAAGTTATCCATTGCAGTCACTTTGTTGAACAGTGTTGCAGTGACATCATTGACACACGATGTGCGGAAAATACACTGTGCATGGAACAGTCCTCGTCATTTTTCACAATATATGACTATTAAAGGAACTTTTATGCTTTGAAAGATATCCATCCATCTTGAAAATGATGTAACTTGTAGAATAATTAGAACAGACTATTTAGTTACCCTCATTAGGTCGTAAGCAGTAGAGGTTTCGGTACGTAAAATCTCATTTTGAATAGCTTTTTTGCTGGAACATAGCAAATATAAATAAACAGTTGCATTGTCATCTCAAACAATAAATAGAAATTCATAATAAAGAATATAGGCAAATCTTTTTTGGAAAAGTTCTAGATAGATTTTTAAAAGAAAAGTCAAAACGGTCATTGAGACAAAACAAGTATTAGAAAAATCGGGAATGTATCGCGGAATTTTTACATTTTGGTTTGGCTGCATTTATTTTGCAAATTAATTATACGAGCGGTAATTTTCAATCATGTAGACACTTACAATTATGGGAAAACATTTATAAACATATCATTCACTGTTACCTTTACCAATCAACTGAAATGAATTACCGTGGTAAAAATATATTTGACCGAAGTCAAAAGTCAAAAAGAAATTGAAAATATGTCCAGGCTGCTTGGTTCATGCAGGGAATCATATGATTTTAAATTCATCAAAGTTATTTGTTATCAACTCAAGAGTATGACATAAATATGAACATAAGAACCAAATGCTTGACTTTATTGTGGTCTATTCCTCATCGTATTAGCTTGCCCTGTTCTTTATCGCGCAATAAATAGATCTTTGAGAGGAAGTTTTGAGGTTAAATCTTAATGTTTTGTGATGGGATTTATACGTGCCTTCAATCCACCTAATTATCCCACCATCTGACACATTCATCCAGCCCCAGTACATTCAAACGCAGTTTGAAAAACTCAAATCATTCACAAATAGAAATTATTTGTCATATTTAAAAAAAATTGCTTGTGGTTACTAATACTTTGTAAACACGTGGATTTGACCAAGAGGCCATAAATGTCTTTTGAACACTGACCTTAGAATTTGAGGAAATACTTTGAAACGGGCTAAACTGTGTATCATGAATTATCATTCAAATGAAATAAAGAGTTACCTCCCCTTATGAGTTTTTTCATAAGTAATTTTAACTTCAGCTTCAAATGCCTTCAATTATCATGGAAATTAGGCCCGTGACATATCTTTTTCTTTCAAATTATTTCTTTGCAATATATTTTCTTCTATTTAAAACATATTTGAACTATTTTTCATTTATTTTTTTTACTGAACACGTCTATTGAAGCTATTTATGTTGCGATCATCATTAAACTTGTATCTCAATATTTGCAGATATTAGTTACAAAACTCAAGAAAGGAAATACAAGAATAAATTTCTTATTACATTATCATCTCATTTATTGGAAAAAAGTAAACTGAACTCTAAATGTTTTTATTTTTTGGTTTTTAAGATGAAATAAGCAAAATTGATCTTTTCCCAATATTTTAAAATAAACCCGTCAAAATCATCATTTGTCTGAAAAAGAGGGTCCGTGACATGCACTTTTTATTTTTGAATATCGAAGAATACATATTCAGCTTTCACCTTGCAAATTTACAGCAATTTTTCATTTATTTTGTTAATTGGTACTAACCTCTTTAAGTGGGTAATTGCCCAGCCAGCTCCAAACATCAAGGCATATTGATAAATGTGACACAAGAGTAAAATGTAGAACAAATGTGATAGGTAAGCACATGAATGGAAAAGAAGGAGCTGACTAATGTTGAGAAGGGCCTGGCCAAGAGCTAAGTTTCTAGTGTTTCTGCTGGCGCATTTTTGACAGCCGGTCATCATTTGCTGATTTTATGCTACATTATTAATATTACCTGCGTCATCTTCTGATCTTCTCTTTCATTTTTCTCTTTCGTTTAATTGACTGTTTTTGCCACCAAAGTAAGAAGATTCGTCTGCTTTTTCATTGTCGAAAAAAAGTGTTTACATTCGTAAATGATCGGAATAAGTCGATAATTTCCGTATACATTTCATGCCTACGTTGAAACTGAGGTCAATAAATTCAGCTGCAGTTATTCGAATGATTATGTCATGCGCACTTCGTTGCGTTCTATTTCAAGCTACAGAAGCGAGTGGGATTTCCAGACAAATACGATCGGGGTATCGCATCACTATAGATGTTACGAGTGTTTTTTTCAAATAAAGGTTCATGAAATGAGTTTGACAGCTTGTTACTTCAGGGATTGACTTGGGCCGCGATATCGCGATATTATCGCATAAATATTGGAAATATCCCATTACATTTTGCTAAATGCGACTTAAAATCTCATGATAATCGTAGTTGTCAAATTTTTTGACAAACAAGTGAGTAAACAAGTATAAAAAACTTCCGGTAAAAAAACTCTCAACATTGCGATTCTGACGCTGTGGGGAGATCAATATTCAAAACTCTTAACATCGCCTGCAGTGTACTACAAATGAGTTGATCGGTGTAAGGAGTTTTGTTTACCGGAAGCAGAGCTGTCAAATGCCGCGAAAGCGTCTGCTTGAGAATTTATCCACCAACCATATTTCTAAATAATTCTTCTTAACAGTAAGTGAGAAAGATCATACTGTAAATAACCATGCTATTGTTGATAAAGATGACACTATCGCTAAAGATGTCAAACAAGTTCTGAAATATCAAAGATCTTGGGAAACAAAGTATCGTTGGTTGCGGTAACCATATTATCGTTGCAAAATTATTTCAGTCTCCAGCGCTAACCAAGAATAATTATATTTGTAAAAGGCGTAATAAATGAATAAACCAAATGCACAGGTATCTAAGTATTCTAATATCAAGCTATATATTCTTCCATCTTCACTGATTTGAAGTCTTCAATGTTATTTTCATTTTGGAAATACTTGCCTAAATTGAAAAATTATTCTTTCTTCATAAAATATAGCCCGTTTGGCTTGTACTTTTGCTCATGAACAGTTGGATAGTCAATGATGAGAAATGTGCACATTAAAAATGTTTTGAAGGTTTCACATGCGTTAAATGTAACATTCCATTTACAAGAAAAGTAAGAACCAAATCCAAAAATTAACCTTTATGCCAAATATAAAGAGTTCACAGATATTAATTTATCAATTATTATCAGATAAGTTACCCCGATAATAGGGACACCTCTGTTAAAATACATAGCATAGACAAAAAATCGTCAAAAAATATATTCTCCCCTGATAGAATTTAATTTTCACATATTTTTTTAGGATAATTGTGCAGTTATTTAAAAAAATCAACAATGTGTAAATTGTACTAATTTTTATGAAAATATACATTTATAATGAAAAGACCCAAGATAATAGAGACCTTCATATAACGCGAATGAAAATGTTATCGAAAATGTCCCAACCTAAATCCAGGAAGTTATGTTATATGTTATTTAAGATTATCAAAATGGTTACTGAGATAAAACACAATTCCTAATTCAACACTTGTGTTGTTGTTGACTCTTTGTGGTTGTTTTATATTATTACAATTTCATAATTCATATAGATTGGCAATCATAACTCATTCAATATGGATAACAAAATCTCACTCAATCTCAAAATATCTCACTCTTGTGAGTCAGGCGAGATAATTATCTCACTCCTCTTTGAGCCCAGGAAAATCCCTGTTACCTAATCGGACATCATGTCCGACAGGTTTTTTAAATACCGGACAATCATATTTTTTATCGGACTATGACCGGTATTTACCGGACAACAGAAACACTGAGTTTGTGTCCTAGGGGCACTGCGGCGGCTCGGACAATTTGAGAGTCTGCGGACAGTTCCAGACATTGAGGCATATTGATAAATGTTACACAAGATTAAAATGTAGAACAAAACGATAGGTGAATGCAAGAATTGAAAAAAGGAGCTGACTGATTATGAGAAGGGGATTACTGAGAGCTAGGTTCCTCTCCTCGGGCCACTGCGGTGGCTCAGACAATTTGAGAGTCTGGGGACTCTGGGATTAGGAGAAGTGGATCTGCGGACCCGATTGAACCTGAGCCCTGGCTATACTTTGGGAATAGGGAAACAAATTAAATGAGTTATTGCCCCCTAGTAAAAAAAATTATCCGCTGTGCGGTTTTGGATGATGAGATCCTGTCTTCAGACATTGACTCGTTGATGAGGATCTGCGGACCCGAGAGAACTCTTAGTATCAGGGGACTGGGAGTATCAGCCAGCTCCAGAAATCAAGACATAAAATTAAAAATGTTACACAAGATTTAAATGTAGATAGGAACATGAAAGATATACACGAAGTTCACATGGCAATAACAACGTGAAATGCTAGTATTATGGAGTGGGAGGGTGGGTAGAAATTTTTATCGGAAGTTGTTACTGATACGAGGGCTTGGAGAAGATGGAAGTTGTAAAGAGTGTGGGAAAGTAAAAAAAATGCGCATGCGCACACAAATTATCTTCTGCTCATGCCCAGATACTTGTGTAGAATTACGTATGTCTTGAATTAAACTTAATAGGGGATTGTAAAATAATCAGAAAAGGTAGGTGTTTAGCAATCAACAAGAAGTTATAAAAGAAATATTTATGTTTCCACAAACAAAAATATCAAATTAGAATTTTCACATGTGCTGCTGTAGATACAAATAACATGAGAGCAAAATTTGCTGTCATATTATCTACAGCATTACAGGTGATAACGTTTTTGACACTAGTATCTATGGACCTGTCAAAAAACAATATTGAAGATTCCTTACCTCATTGATGACATACTTTGGTCTTCCCTTGTAGATTGAGCGATCGCTGTATATGTGATAACCCATAACTCGCAGCCAATCAGGGGTGTCATAAGCAGCAACATCATATGTCGGTGAATATCCCTGAAGACCTCGGTAAGCAACTGTGCAAATTGGAGACTGAAAAAACAGATACAATAGTAATATTCAAAAACAGGTTCTACATTAAATTTTGTTTCAACACAGTTGTGATTTTCATGGTGAGGGTTTAAGTTAGGTCATTGTGGAAATTTATGCACTTAGCCTTTTTCATCAAAAGTATTGGTAAAATTCATGCACCTATGCCTTTAATGATGCAACAGATTGCTCTACATACCGTTTGACATTCTGGATGCTGGTTAAACCATGGGAAACTCCAGATAAAGATTCCAACCATGACCCACTGGTAACCATGAAGACAAGATAACCCCGCACTAGAAAATATGATCATAAAATTTACTCAAAACTCACCTCTGACAAACTTCAAACTTGTCCAACGTTTTTTTAATACCGTCATCCCATCAAGGGATTTATTCACAGTAAAAAGTTGAAGACATAGCAATATGAAATATTCTTAACATATATTTGTCTTGAAACTATAATTTGAACACTTGTATATGTTAGAATCAGGGCGGCGCTAGCCAACTAATACACTATAAAAATGGGGTTTGGTTAGAAAGATGAATCATGATAAAGGGGGCCCTTAAAACGTTACATTAATATGGAACTCTCAACGAGTGTCATTACAGTGTTTTGGCATGTAATCTTCTTACTATCAGCATTCACTTTTTCTTATCTGTATGTCCAACACTCGAGATTTAAAATTGCTTCAAAAAATTTAAGATTTTGACATAAATCAATACTCTGAATTAACTCACTGGTAAGCTTCGCGTAACACATGATAAACAAGAGGATTGGTAATGTAGCAGAAAATGATCCTTGTTCCAAAACTCTTGATCTTGGCCATATATGCTTGAAGATCCCCTCTGACCCAGCTGCTTTCAGCAAGTACAGGTAATACAACCTACAAAAAGAGAGAAGGAAAACATTTGAAACTGTTAGGAAAGTTTACAACATAATATAACTAAAAACTTTGAAATTTAACCCTTTACATACATAAACGCATATAAACGCAAGGAAAAAGTTGCTTCTTAAACCCAGTGACGCACCGAGGCGCGCTCGCATAACAGACCGTGGCACTCAGTGACGCTTACAAGCGCGCTTTTATGAAAAATTAAAGAATATCAAATGTATTATTAAATCAAATTAAATGAACTTAACTGGAAGGTCATGGTCAAACAAAATATGTCAAAACAAGCTGTGCAGGTAGTTTGCAATCAAACCAAAAATACAACTGTGTAAATAAAAATCTAAATATTTGCAACACTTTTCGATGAAATATTGTTAATTTTCAATAAATCTGTATTCCTTGCAAAGTATGTCACTTGTTTCTTTGTCGATAATAGTGAAAAGTTTTCCACAATTACAAAACGAGAAATCATCAAAATACTATTTTCTTGACAACAAGCCATAGTCAAAAATTGCCTGATGGTAATTCGGCCAGACACGCTATCGTTAAAAGTTATATCTTCTATTTATTCTCAGTCATCCAAAATAATTGTCCGAACTAAATCAACTAATAAACTTAAGGAATTCAAATGAATTATTTTTTTAAAGTTTATTATGAGTTATTGAGATTAATTGGTGTTTCAACTTGGTTAGCAAGACATCATCTCTGATTACCAATTTCGGTCTCTAATTTGAAATAACACCTAATTGAGTTATCAATATCTATATAGGCACTGTTAAGTAAAGTAACTAATAAGCAACTAAACTAAAATGTTATTTGTAAGTTAATTTTGAGAACTAATAGGTTCCATACAAGGTATTTCCTCTGAATTCAACTGGAGACACAACTTGAATAACATCTATAGGCCAGTAGAAATTTCCCGAAATTTAAGTGAACCCAGACATTTTCGATAACAGACAAATGACTTGAAAAAATGAAAGATTACATGTCCCTTACCCTCAGAAAAAAACCCAACCAAAATCAACCATGGGCAGAAATAGTTATGGCCACTTGAAAATGTACCTAAAAGTTGTGCAGGAGCCTCTCCAAATAAGATCAGTTGTTTGACTACTATCGCCTGAGTTATCTCCCTTTATAGCAACTGCCGAAATGGCTGACATTGTTGTTGACAACATAAGTTTGGAAGCGGTATATTATGCAGATACCATCAAATAATTAGATCTTTAGTGTTTGATTTATCTATATTTTTAGCTTTCTAAATGGCACTTTCTTCTTCATAAAAGCCTTTTCTATGAGAAATTATTATGAACTTTTAATGTTATGATAAGGAAAATGTTAAAGGAGATAAATTACATTCAATTTCATTTGAAACATTGTACAGATAAATTAGGGGGAAAAGTTCTAACACCTCCAAAGAGCTAAGCATGCAATCCCACTGATACTACTTTCTCGCCGACTTATTTCTTATGAAGAAAGCGTCTGTTGATCAGTATTTTTGTACAACCATTTGAAGTTAACATCAACTCAATTTTAAATATAATAATGAGACCATACATCAATTTGTTTTATTTTAACTTCATTATGTTTCTATCAGTCAATTTTGGCATTAGACAATACCAATTTGGGTAATTCATGCAAAGTTAAAAAAAATATTTATATTAATATATAAACAGATATTTAATGATTTTCATTTAACTGTAAATTTATCTCCTTTGTAATTTACAATGACAAACCTACAATGACAAATGTCCCACTAATTGGAAAACTCATGGGCCCAGGGCCCTCTTCATCTCAAAAGTAAATAAGGACCTGCTAAGAAATACACAAATCACTTCAGATATATAATAAGAATGCTATCAGTTTCTATCTAACACTAAGAATTTACCATCAAATATTCTATGTTTAACATATTACCGTATTCGACGCCGGGCGCTTAAAAAATTGGTAAAAGGGGGCGCTTATTAAAAGGACAAAAATTGTCCTCAAGTTTAGTCTTCAAAGTGTTTTCTTACGATACACATATCTTTGAAATATGGTTTTGTAACTTTTATCATTTTGATGGTGGCTGGGGGTCTTGAAATACCCTGTATTCTTTTCTTTAGTGGAAGTAAAAGACTTATTGAAAGACTGAAAAAACCTTCTTCAATGAATCAGAATGCAAGGTAAGCAATGTTGAGAGGTGGGCGCTAAATCAGGACGCATATTGTTCAGTCAAAAACGTGGTCGGTGGGCGCTTATAGGGGAGTGGGCGGTTATTAAGTCGAATACGGTACTTGAAAAATACATTATGTCAATAAATTTTCCCATATCAAATGTTCTCAAATCTTAAATGCTTTTTACAGAAATATTAATCTCAAAAGCCTCTTTCAATCACATATATCATAAAACAAGACCAAACAGCTAAACTCAAATATATAAAAAATTCAAGCACGCAAGGTTGACTGAGTATCACTCAAATAATTTGAAAAGGTATGATAGTTTGACTGATAACTTGATTATCCTATGAGACTCATATCAGGTTTTTGTTTGATTCTTCAGACATCTCTCTGCATCATTTGTCAATCTAACAAACAAGGAGATACTTTCTCCGGTGTGCTCAGTACTTCGCATCTAAGGAGCAGACCAATATTTCATGTAAACAACGAATGCACAGCTAATGCATATCCCTCGATTACTAAAGATCCGCACTCGAATAATCTACCTTGCATTAAATCAACATGAACTACGATATAAAAATTGTTTAAATTTGCTTACAGCCATAAGAGCAATACGGCAACCGCTATCATAATCCAATAACAATGCTTATACTACATTTTTAAAAATTGCTTATGTAATAAGAGTGCTTTAATATACAATATTTTATCCCTTATTATCAGTTCAGAGTTAAGGTAATTTCAAAAGCTGCGCACATCACATTTATCGGTTTTCAACTGTTCATATGTTTAAGTACACAACTGACAATTAAATTAATTATCTCTAATCCGACTGTCTTAAATTTTGTATTTGTTGATTACAGGTCAGTTGCAAAGAATTATAGCCTAAATATTTTACTGTATCGATTGAAAGCTTAAGTGAGTAAATCATATGCCTTAAGATAGCCAATTTGGACCTAAAAAGCGTGCCATAGTACCTTTAAGTGCATGATTCTCTGCACACGTCATTATCTTGAACATTATATAAAATTTTAATGGATCCAGGAAAAGAAGTTTGAATATTTCATTCTTCAAAAAACATTGTCAAAAGTGCAATGTTTTTACCCTTGTTAGAATAATTAATAATATGTACCTGATGAAACTGTTTTATATGCTTTGTGAAAGTATTTTGTAGCAAGGGGTAGATAACAAGTATATCTATATAGCTATATAGTTATCATCAGTTATTTACAACATCTGAAAATAGTTAACAGATTCAAATTCAGGTAAAGACTTAGAAATCTGAACCAGAAGACTGTCATGCTGGTGGTTTGGGAAGGATAATCACATTTATCAGTGCCTTAATCTAACATGTGCATATGGAGAGCTTTAATTCTATCTTTACAAATTAAACAAGTATTTGATAAGATATACCTAGAGATTGTGAAAAGTGACTGAGGATCTGTAAGTCAGACATTTTGAAGACCAATCAAGGGCAGTGAATTCAAGAAAACATATTTCTGACTCAAAGTCTCAGGGATGATATAGTGTAGTGTGAGAACACTTAGTCACCGAGGATGTAGTAAAATGACCGATGTAAGTGTGGACAACAAATGTGTACAACCACTTCTTATTCCATTATAAGAATACTACCAATATAAAAACTCTGTCACTGCTTGTGAGAAATTGAATTTTTTACCCTAAATCCATCTTTCCATGCATTGCCTGTATTTGCCTTGCTAAGAAAGGCCTTGTCGCATTTCACATTCACAAGGATTATACCCCTAAAATGAAAAAACCTAATCCCCAATAGTTGATTTAATGGTGATTTTCATCAGTAATAAAAATGACATCATTAGATTTACTTTTTATCTTAGATATACAAGTCAAATGCATATTCCTGTATTCAAGATATGTCAATATAGAGTATATTTCTCAACAAATATATTTTTCATAAAAGGATTCCGATTTTCTATATTAATTCCCCTCCCTCCCCCCAAAAAACATGTTATTCAGTCAAAAACTAATAAAAGCCTTTAGAAGTATGTCCTGTTGCATGATCTTAAATTGTAATGGCAACGTAAGTGTTTTGTGCAACTAATATACGTTTTTAAAAATATTCCAATTTTCTTTGATTTTTTACCAAAAAACAGGCATGATGTTCAGCCATTAGCATAAATCACCCTTAAAAGTATGTAATATTGCATGATCTATCATTCTAATCACTACAACATTTTATTTTTCAACATAAACACTTCTCTCTCTTTCATTTTTTTATGCTTTTTCACCCAAAACAGACATGGCGTTAAACCTACAATAGAAATGAACTTAGGTATAATGTAATGTTGCATGATCTATCATTCTAGCCAATTCAAAAGTTTGTCCTATAATAAATATATTTTTTAATAAATAATTCCTAATTTCCTTAATTTTTTAAGGTTTTTGCCCCAAAAATGCATGTTGCCCGTGGTTGATTTTGGTTGGGTTTTTCATGGTTCATCAGCACTGCTATAGGGACCATTTAAAAACAAAATTTGTCTGTTATCGAAAATGTCCGGGTTTTTCATGATTTCTACTGGCCTACTAATTAGGTAACTGATGTCTATTACTAAACAAATGTTTACAGTTTAACCCTTTACATACTTCGAGCGCATATAAGCGCAAGGAAAAAGTTGCTTCTCAAACCCAGTGACGCACTGAGGCGCGCTCGCATAACAGACCGTGGCACTAAGTGACGCTTGTAAGCGCGCTTTTACGAAATGCTGTATCCTCGGTAGCGCATCTAAGCGCGAGGGCGAGTTGTTGTCAAAACTTACCTGTCCGAGATAAACCAACACAGTAACAATAATAAATTCATAAAATTCTGTAAAATTATATAATTATCTTCACTGAAAATCATTATATTTTGGGAAAAAATAGGTTTGTTGATGAATTAATCAAAGCTGTTTGAAAGAAAATTCAATTGAAACTTGCCGATGTTTCGCTAGTTCATTGACACGCTAAGTGATGTTATATTTTCATCGAGTGTAAATTATTTTGAAAGTATAGCTTCTCGAAACTATAAAATATTAAAATCGATATTCTACAGTCTTAGATTTTGATCTAAAGATTATCAAATGTGTTTTTGATCAACATTAAACGAACTTAACTGGAAGGTCACGGTCAAACAGAATATGTCAAAACAAGCTGCGCACGAGGTTTGAAATCAAACCGAAAATACAACTTTGTTAATAAAAATCTAAATATTTGCAACACTTATCGGTGAAATATTGTTAATTTTCAATATATTTTTATTCCTTACAAAGTATGTCACTTGTTTTTTTGTCGATAATGGTGAAAAGTTTTCGACAATATTACGAAACGAGAAATCATCTAAATACTATTTTCTTGATAACAAGCGATAGTCAACAATCGCCTTATGGTAATTCGGCCAGACACGCTATCGTTTAAAGTTATATCTTTTATTTATTCTTAGTCATTATGAACAATATAATAACATTTCATCATCCTAAATGGAAATTGTCAATAAATTATGAATTATTACAAGATAAATATGATAATCCAAAATATGCGAAAATAACATTCTTAAATTTACTTTCGTGACCACGATTATGTTATTATTTTTGTATCCTTCTTTGTAATATCGAATATTTGTTTTCATTCAATGTATCCTCAATTAAATATCATTTAATCTCGAAACAAGTAGTTTTAAATCGGGACAAGATATCTTCTTAAATTATATGTCGTATTGACAACGTTTCGACCACGTGCTCTGAACAGCTGCGTAGTTTACTTCCGGGTTGTGTTTTCGTAAATCCCGATATAAAATCAAATACACGATTGCTTAAGAATACATGTTTAGAAAATACAGATCATTTCGATATATATTTGATGTATATACGATTGCATTATTGCTAATTTTGGTAAACAATGAAGATACACAATTGGACTCAATTCACATGTACAAGTTGTAACTTCGTTCCTGAAACAGTACATATGTCGCTTTGGCAATGACCGTGACTCCGGATTTTGTCAACACAAAAGATTTTTTATAGCAAGTTGAACATTTACAGTCATTCTCTTATTGTTTTGGTAACATTTAAATGCATTGTTTGTTTTTTCAGGCGGAAACGTACGTGAATTTGAAAGACTCTAATTCACTCATGCTAATTTCAAGGCCTTGAATTGAAATGATTTAATTTTCCTCATCAGGCCAATCAAATAATTTATTTCTTTTTTAGAATTAATTTTTTTTAAATAACTGTTTACATATATATTACCTGAGAAAACGATTAATGATATATTTAAATTTATTTTAATTATTGCAACAATTTTTGCAAACTACATGATTTTCTAAAATTATTTTTTTTAAACGCTTCTAACTAATAAAAAACCCCATATATTTCTGTACATAGAAAGCTAAATATATTTAATTACTCACCTGTTTCTTTGATTTATGTCACACATGTATTTATTTTTCACACAAAACATCCTTTGATTCATTTTTAGAAATATACTAAATTTTGCATTTTTCTCTAGTATTGAGGCCACATAATGGCTGCGGTATTCAAGCGACATGTTGCCAAAAAAAATCTTGGGTTTATGAAGCAATTAACTTCATAAAAATATTTTCAGTATGTAAAGGGTTAATGACCAACAAATTGATTCATCTGTCAAAACAACAAAACTGTTATAGACAATAGATACCTATTATCTCCTTATTTCATTGGTCATTCTCTAAATTGAAGGCTCCACCCATCTCCATCACTGTAACCCATAGATTTTTATCTCAACAATGTCACCTAACCTATAGAATTTGTATATCAGTATAAATCATTAAGCCAGGAAAATGAATCTTTTTAAACCAGGCAGGTTTTAGGAATGATTGTTTATATGTGAAATTTGAAGTCTAAAATAAAATAAATAAAATTTTGAATGACCAAATCATCTGTATTCAATTTCTTTTGTGTATTTGACAACAATTCTCTCTAGGTGTGTTACTTTAATGTCAAGCAGATGGAATATTAAGAGAACAATCCCCTTTAATATTTTACTTTTCAGCTCAATTTTGCCATGTTTCCTATATTTGCAATTGGAAATAATAACATAACTTGAATGTGAAATTAACCAAGGATACGTTCTGATCACAACCTTATATAACAATTTAACCTTTTTGTACATGATGTTAGTTACTAAGCAACTAAACATCTAAACAGACAGAAAGACACTTGCAAATGTACATAAACATTAATGTTGAAATAGATAAGTCTTGAGAACATAAACTTAGATAATAATTTGATAAGATATCAATATGACTCTTTGAATTACAACATGAATTAAACATTTTGAATAACATCTATTAAACAACTTACTATAAAAACATTTTAACAACTTAATGATCCATGAAGTGATTAACCTGTTAAGGTAGCAATTAACAAAACTGTTTACAGCCATGGACAGTGGGTGGATTTTCTCCCCTCTATTCATTGGTCCCCTACTAAATTGAAAGCTCAACCCATCATAATCTATATAGCCAATCACGTTTTATTTGGACTATATGCCAGTTGCGAGTTACTGTGTTCATTTCCTTTTGTGTTATTTATTCATAAAATCAAAATCTAATATATGCATGGATGACTATTCATATCTAACACTAAAAATTATAGGAACTAATAAGCATGTTAAAATGCAAAATAAGATATAAAAAAATCTTATTTTGCATTCTAACATGCTAATTAGTTCCTATAATTTTTAGTGTGTCAATTAGATACACCTGCAAATGCAAGTTCATGCTCATCTGCTCATGGCTCATCTGCCTTTTTGGCACACATTTGATGAGCAAAAATAACATCGGGCTATTCAAATATATCAAACACTTCTGAACGTCTTATTATTAGCTAATATACTTTTTTGGTATTGTTAGAGGTATGTGGAATTGAAAAAGAAAATTGTTGACAAATATTTTTTGGTAAAAATCATGAAAATATTTTTATGTATAATCTCGGTTTATCTTTTTGGCACACGATATCAGCTAAATCTCGAGACTGAATGTACATAATGACATCCAAACTTTTAGTATAATATAATAGGCTCATTTACGTGATAAAATAAATGCAAAAACATATCGTTTATATATTCAAATACGTTTTTCCAACTTATACATCCAGCCGCACAATCAGAGTTGATCGCCGACCATTCTTGTCATTTGGCTCCAGTCGCAGCACAGCATAACAACTTTGGAGAACCATATATGATGCTAATAATTAATTAAGTCGATATATTAGTTCTAATGCATATAATTCTAGTAATTGCCACTAATTCAACTGCATTATGATTTATGAAGATAAAGATCTTTTGGTGATTTCATCTATAAAAAAATACTGAAAAGTTTATAGTAAACACGATTTGAGCACGCCGGAAGTGAAAATCGCTTGCTTTCCATTTTAAGTGGCTGCCCGACTTTCATTTTGTTGCTGTTTCATGTATTCACAGTGAGTATAACAATTACTGTTTCCAAATTTGAATATCCTAGTAATAAAATAGATAGTAGCACTGATCTGACTCTGTCGTAAATCAATCATATCACCGTTTTGGCCTTGCTTGTGTCACTTCGGCACAGTTGTACCCTCAAGTTACCTGTTTCCGTGTTATTAAGAAAAAAACTTCTATGAGCGTTATTGCTGATAGTCACAGCTAGACAAAAAGTGATTTCCATCATTCAATTTATGTTAATCAAACAAATTTCTTTTATTCCTTTGTTGAATTTAGCTGACATTTCAAAAACAGATGTCCATTTTTACTGAATTGGCGTCAGTCAGTGTCACCTGGTTTTCATGGTTCTAATTTTTACAAGGTCAAATTATGAGAATACAACACTTGCCAACACTTCAAATTCTACTGTCACTATTTCTTATTCACAAATTGATGGCCTAACGGTAATTGAGATTTTGGGAAATATGATTTTTCTTATAGCTGAGATAATTTTCTATACAATCAGGGATTGGGACATGTCAATCTGAAACCGTTGATTTGAGCGTTTTTAAGTTAGGTAAATTTGAAGTCTGCTGCAAGCAAATTGATCTGGTAAGCTTTTCTAAAAAAAATTTTATTAACCGCAACCAAATTATTATTAGCCAGGACATGAAAAATGATGAATATTTAACAAAAAATAATGTGGTTGCAGTTGCCTATAAGGGACTGCAACCAAACTTGAAAATCACTTTTGATTTTATGATGATTTTCCATTTTGCAACCAAACTCCAGGATGCCTAATTATACAATATGTTACAGTCATTTATTTCAGCTTTCAGAATATCTTCATCTGAACTATTTTTACGGACTAGGTAGCATTTTATAGACGTTTTAGATACCCCGTCATTCGGACCCCTAAATTACACTTAGGCCAGATTGATAGTGAAAAATAGCTTTTAATTTAACATCAACACATTTTGAAAGTATTTACTTAATCATGTAATTATTTTATTTTCAAAAATATTGAACATAAAATGTCATATTTCTGGTCAAGTAAAAAAGTCATTCGTCTGCTCAGTGTATATTTGGCACTGGAAACCTATTAGTCACAAAATGTCTTGTATTTAATGTGGCTAAAGATTTAATGTGAGCAATCCAAGCAATGTTTAACTGTTCGATTAATAATTTGCTTTCTTTGCACCAGAAAATCCTACAAATTAACCAAAATATATGTAAGAAATAAGCTTTCAATGATTTCAATTATTCATCAATAGAACAGATTACACCCTAATGTCAGGTGGTCAGGATAAGATCAATATAGCTTTACAGGAAAATATTGTTTGAAAAAAGTTGATAGCGATTATACTTTTAAAATCAAACATAAGTTTTATCCAAAAATAGTAATAATAAAGTAATAGTAATAAAAAAAAAAGCATAAAATTTCATTTGACTTTCATCACTGACGAGAATTGTTAGACAGAATTAGATGGATGAAAAAATGATCAATTGTAAGCTGGATGAACTAGGTCACATGATTTTGAACAATTATTTTGTTATTGCTGTATTGTCGAAGACATTCCTGACTGCACGCAGTTCTAACACATTGATGTGCAATTGGGACTCTTCCAGGGACCACAGTACTCAACGTTTGTTGAATCCCTCCTCGAAGCCAGTCTTGTGTCTGCAACTCGTGCAGGAATACCGCACTCCTGGAGGTTCCTGGGTGTTGAACCGATCGCACCAGAGAAGGAACTGCCATGCTTCCCATAGGAGAGCTGGGGAAACTGTTCCACCCTGCTTGCCATATATGTCATGGCTGTCTGGTTGTCCATCTCCGGACGGACTAACTGACCCTGTAACAGGTGCAGGAAGCGGTCGAAGACATTCCTGACTGCATGCAGTTCTAACACATTGATGTGCAATTGGGACTCTTCCAGGGACCACAGGCCCGAAGCTAAGTAGTCCCCCAGGACTCCCCCCCAACCTGAGAGGGATGCGTCCGTCTGTACAGTGACAGTCGTCTGAGGAGTATCCCGCTGCAAGCCTCTGGAAAGGTTGTCCTCGACCAGCCACCATACCAGATGAGTGTAAAGCCACTTTCTTTCTAGACTCTCGGAATGAGACCAAAGCTCTGACAAAGCTTATTGTACTGGTCTCATTCTCAACCGAGCCCTCCAGACCACATCCACCGTCGACGCCATTTCCCCAGCAAACGGAGCCATGTCTGATTTAGGTCTGATTTCTTCAGGTTTATAATCCAACCAAGACGACTCAGAATGTTTAGACTGTCCTGGATGGCTTCCTGATTCAGCTTCTGGGACAGAGTCCTAATCAGCCAGTCGTCCAGGTACGGGTGACAACACCTGCTCTTGGACCTGGCCACCTGTGCTGGAATCAGCATCAGCTTGATGAACACCCTAGGCGCCGTGGAGATGCCGAAGGGGAGCACACGAAACTGGTAGCAAACCCTAGGTATTGCTTGAACTGGGGATGCATTGGAACATGGACGTACACATCCTTGATGTTCATTGACGACAGCCAATCCGTCATCTCAACAGATGCTATCACCAACCTCAGGGTCTCCACCTTGAACGATGGTACCTCCAACATTTTGTTGAGGTACTTCAGGTTCAGAATTGGCCGGAAGCCTCTGTCCTTCTTGGGGACAAGGAAGTAGGTCGAGTAGTACCCGCTCTCTTCCTTCCCCTTTGGAACTTTAGAGCTGCAACTTTGGCGCGGAGAACTTCTGCCTTCTCCGGGGAGGATGGCACAGGGGTGCCCCTCACTTCAGTAAAAGAAGGTGGGCCATGCTTCCAGCGAGGCGAGTGACCGTCCCTGAGTGTGGACAGGACACAAGGGTTCGACATGGCACTCTCCCATTCCGGCAGGAACTGGGATAGATGCCCCCCGACTGGAAGATGCGGGATGAGGCAATAGACCCCTGACTTCGGCGGATCTCGGGCCCCCTGACAGAGGTGTCTAGAATGAGCTCGGGGATTAGGAGCTCTGGTTTGAGCCCCTCTCCCCCGAAAAGGCTGCTGCTGACCCTTTGTAAGCTTTTTGCCCTTTCATCTCTTTGCCTTCCCCTTCCCTGGATAGCTCTTGCCCGACTCATAAGGGATACGGTAGTTCAACCCCAAGTAGGACTTAGGCGGCGTGCACAAAAGGAGGCTGTCTAGGGGGGACTTGCGTTAAGACCCCGTTTTTAACGTTCTGGGCCCTCTCGATGCGGTCCGCAGAGTCCTTAATCACTGCGCCAGAGCCCGGGAACAGGGTTTGACCCAGTTCAAACGGGAGGGCCAGCAGTGAGTTTTGGGTTGACGGCGGGAGCAAAGAACAGCTCAGCCAGAGCCTCCGCAGACCCATCACTGGGATCATCACCTGACTCGAGGCACACCTTGCCCTCTGCCAGGGACATACCCTGCAGTGAAGCAAGATACGCCATGTGAACAGTGACCCTGAGCTGTTGACAGGCATTCCGGTAAATCTCCTCGAAGGAATGCGTCAGAGTGCTTGAAGGGAGGCACCCACCAACCCTAGACCCCGAGAGCGTCCTGGTTGGACAAATATCAGAAGGAGGGACCGCAGAAGCAGACCGAGGAAGCAAGGGGATCCTAAAAACATCACCGCCCGACCCCTGTTGTTCCAGGTAAGGGAGTGAATGCTTGAGCCCAGGTGTTCGGCAAAGCATCAGGGCCCAGACTCTTGGGGAAACCGGTCTCCCCAGACGTCTGGGGGTCCTGTGTAGTGGTGCTCAAGGGTGTCCAGGCGAACCCTGGCCTCGGAGCCCCGACACTAAGGACATCACCCAGGCCCATGCCTGGGTTAGCCTGTAGGCCAGCACCGGGAGCGGTCCCGAAGGAACCGGCCGACTGGGCATCAGGACCCGACGACCTAATTTCCTTGCATAGTTCGGTCATCAGCTCTCCCATTAGGCCCTTCATCTGCCCCTTAATTAAGGCATTAATGGTTGAGTGTGAAAAGGGGGAAGCCTTAGCAGGGGAAACCCGTAATATAGTCACAACCTGTCATATAGCAAAATACACAGATTTAATGCAATAGTACCCCAAGGAGGATCCCTTCTGATAAAGAATAAACTGTCCTATAATAATCAAAGCTTGTGCTATCTTGTTTTTTAGACATGTTTGCCATTCCAATTGATACATATTCTAAGCTTGAAAACAAAAACATTTAATAAAGCATCAATATTTCCAAAAGTTTGGTTTAACCAGACAGAACCATAGCAAGGAGAAAACAATATAGATATAAGGTTTGATGCCCTAGGCACTTTACCAACTAAGTCTATGCTAACTCTGGAATAGGGATTAGGCATGTGCAATCTAGTTAAAACTAGATGTATTGATCCGTCAATACATCTAGAGAATTACTGATCGAGGTCATGTTCAGCTGACCTTTGACTGATTTTGAACCGACCAATAAAATGAGGGCAGGAAGACAACTTTTAGCCAATCAAAGACGGGTTTCTTTTGCGTCTTGGTTAATGTCACATGCTGACGTTTACCCTACGTTTGTCTATATTTATCCATTAAAACTTACTTTGTCATTGTTTGACCTAATGTGTTGATTTTCTTTTGCACAAATAACCAAATAAACAACCCAA
Source organism: Phorcus lineatus (assembly GCA_921293015.1). NCBI lineage: Eukaryota > Metazoa > Mollusca > Gastropoda > Trochida > Trochidae > Phorcus > Phorcus lineatus. Next base: position 9,386,643 of record OV121094.1, on the reverse strand, counting down.
AAATATTACTATCAGCACAGAATTTATGCTGTCATCATATTTTCCTACACAATTCACTGCGAAATATTGGTAACATTCGGATTTTGTAATCGAGGTGCTTAAGAGCGTCGAAACAATCGCATTGACCCCAATTCGAAGAGCTTGGCCAGCACTCTTTTGATTGGCTGATGTTTGCGCCTGCTCGACACGGAATAGACCTGTAATTCGCTGTATGTAATAACGGACTTCGGGACGTATTATATTACAGCCAGTTTTAACTAGTGAGGCATGTGAAGATTTTTAACCAGTTTTTCAGACAGGTAATCCATGATTAAATGTACTCTACCTATATCCCTATTGGTGTTGAAGGTACTTCTCCTTAAATCTTTTCACATGTTAATACATTTACTGTAGTCAAAATGTTTGAACTCCATATATCTGACCTGTATAAGATATTTGTTAACCCTTTCACCCCTTCAGGACTTATAAAAGGCCTGGAAATGTATTGATAACTAGTTTCTGAGGGGTGAAAAGCTACGATAGACGGGAAATAACCATGAATCATAAAAGTAACCAAATGATAAAAGTATTCTAAAATTGCTTACCTCACCAACAATGGTAATATCATTAGCTTTTGCCTTCTCATAGAGGACATTGTTTAACTCATATCCAGCAGAGCGAATAATCAACTGAAATAAATAAGACCTTTTTATGAACTTGTAGAAAGTAAATTCAAGTAATATTATTCTCGACATGAAAGAGATAAATGTGGAAACTTTGAGAAAAATTACATACCGTATTTCTTTAAATACACCCCGGGGGTTCTATTTCACTCAGCACCCCCTTACCCCCCCGGTTTGTAATTGAGGCCTGGGTTTTAATCAAGGCCGGGTTCTATTTTTTCAGACTTGAAATTGCAATACAAAATCTACTGCAAGAGAGAGAAAGTGGCATTCTATATTTCAAAACTTTCCATCTGGAAATCATACGGAGATTATCTTAACATTGAGAATACAACTACTCAGATACAATTGTACAATAGGGGTGTTAATATCATTGACCTGACATTTTGTCCAAGTCATACTGATACTTCAAAAGCGAAAAGCCCATGGTTATATTCGAGACCCGGGTTCAGCACCCCCTTACCCCCGGGTTATATTGTAGGCCTGGGTTGTATTTGAGACCTGGGTTGTATTCGAGGAAATATGGTATATGTATGTTGTTGTAAGAAGGCATACTATTTTGTCAGCTGATTACTTACAATGTGAGTAAATCTTCTTGATTTAGCAGCCAAGAATACACTTTGTGTAACAGAGCCCTCATTCCAAGCAAGACGGTTGTAATATGGATATAGTGTCTGAAAAAGATTTGTTTCAGCATTAACATTAAAACTAATATAAGTTTGACCACATAATTTTATGTTAATAAAGTATTTTCAGTTTTGCTTTAAAAAAGAACAATCTTATTTCAAACTTTAACAAGCCAACAAGTGAGAGTGGATCATTAATTCCCCCAAAGGTATTGGTTGAAGAATCCTTCTTCTTAAAGTTTATGGGACACTAAACATAGATGGTTGAGGACCCCCACTAAGAACAATGCTGTGTATATCCCTGATCAAATGAATTCCTGGAAACTTCCCATAACTTTGACATCCCTTTCCTCAGACTACTAGCAGACATCTGCAATCTGTTTATCTGATGAGCAATCTGTTGGATCATTTTAAAATCAATTAACAACAATGTCTAATACACAGATATTGACCAAATATAAGAAAGAAAACACAATATCACTTTTAACATACCACTGTGCCCCTTCTGTTACAGAAGACATGTGCAACAAGTAAAGAAGTGAGACCAGCTCACATACCCCCGCTTCAAACTATACTCTGGCATTCTTTGTTGGTCTAACCCTCAAAAGGCACAACTAGGGGGGATCATGGTTGACAAGTGTATGAAGTTTGGCGAAGCTAGCATGTATAGTTTAAGAGATATTCTCCGGACAAAGATTTGTGACAGACGGACAGAATGAACGCTATATACCCCCGCTTACGCTGTAAGGCAGGGGTATAAATAAAAATTGAAAAAAGAATCAGATGTATAGATTTTCTGCAATCAGTAAAATTTGACCTTAGGTGTGAAACTAGAAAACATTGAAAATTGTAAAATATTCAACAATTCACAAAATCATTTGTAATTGGGCCAGGGGTATAAAAAAAAATGCAATCCAGACTGTGAACAATGCAGAGATAAATCTAGGATTTATGCAGAAAAAGTAAAACAAATGACATCGGCAGAAACGATTTTGAAACTAGAATTATGATTGGGAAACCGGGGAAACCATGTAACGGATGTAAAGGATGTTCTTTCCATGGGCTGTTGCCATTATGGTTACATTATTATGAAATGACCGGATGTTTACAATGAAACGCTATGTTTCAGTAAATTGAATTTGAATTTTTAATAAAACACAAAAAAATAATCAGCGGAACATTTGAATAATTTGTCTGATCACTTCCCTTAGATTGTTTGAGAAGTGTCGGAACTAATTTTAAATTGTGTGTATCCCGCAATTGAGAGTGAGCGGCCTAGATTTATCTCTGAATGTTATTAGATTTTTAGAAACACAATGTGACATAATAATTGATAGTGCAGATTATTGCAATTTGTCAAATCAAGACCTTGCAGGATTCAAAACTCACACCAGACAAACATTCTGCCAGCACTGAACATACCAATGGCCAGCGTTCTACATATAAATCAATTCTATATTCTGCATAAATTTGGCTACATTTCATCTTAGATTCTCTGCCAGTAACAATGTTTTACAATGCAGTTGCTGGGATTGAGATATGTAGGGGCCATGGGCCATTTCGACACATCAGATGAAAAAATGGCCCATTCAAATTAGAAATTTTACTATTGCTACAAAGGTAAGTGGCCTTTATCAATATTCTAAAAATGACTGAAAGTCCTAAATAAGGCCCATTGTCAAAGGTGTTTTTCAAAATCCCTGGAGTTGCAATTGTATATCATTCTGTTACCATCATTTACAGGTAATGTTTGTAACACTTCTTATAATGAATTGCTAAAACCACACTGGAACTAACATTTTAAAAGAGGGTTAAAGAACAAAATGGATATGTCAATCATTTCACAAACCTTGTCTCCAAATTCTAGCTTTGTTTCTCTAGTCGAGATAACAGGCATCATGTCAGCATTCAGAAGAGGCGTCAGCTTCTCAGTCAGTTTGTTGTGACCAAATCCAACAATGCCTCTCACCATTTCATTAGGATTAGCCTTCAGAAATAGAATGGGAGATGATGTCTATATGTAGGGTAGAATTTCAAGTCTTAAAATTCAACATAAATCTTAGCTTAAACTTTTGACTTCCGTTTTGTATTTCAGTTTTTTGACCATTCCGATATACTTCCACATACATAGAACTAGTCAATGTCTTGAAATCATGCATGCAAATAGCATGCAACACAGATTTTCTTAAAATCCAAATTAACAAGGTCAAGATTGAGGAAAAATACATTCAGATGCACATTCATTAAAAAAAACTGTTAATATGCATTTTCATAAGGATGGCTATTGCTCCTCATTTCTGTATTGCAATATATTGGTTCTTTTAATATTTTAGTTTTTCCATGCTCTCTTGACTAAATAACAGCAATTAGAACATCAATGTTCAACTTACTTGTCGTTTTGTAGAGACAAATAATTCAGTGACTGCTTTTGGATTTTAACATGTCTGTGCTGTTTTCACTTTGCAAGTTTACACTATGTGTTACAACTCTCAATAAAATCACATTTTTTGGTTACGTTTTTCTGCAATTTTACAAGGAAATTGTTAATTTTAAAAGCTCTGATATATAGACCGATCCAGCCTGTCAATCAAATCTCACGCATGTGTAATTTCAGCCAATCAGAGCGGCAATAGCACCACGCTTATTTGTCAACTTTACTTTACAAACCGATAATGGCGATATGTTTCGGTGGTTGCACGTATTATTAACAATACCATTCTATGATTCTACACTTTTTATTCATCATTGTCACTGCATATGTATTTCTCGGTGCTAAGTAACAAGGATTACCATTTTTAATTGTGAATTTGTGAAAAGGGGCCAACAATTAGTAAAAACCAATCACATGTCGGCTGAGTGCTGGGAGGTGCGAAATTGCAAGAATTGTACACTTTTCAAAGCTCTCTAAGATAATGCAAACAAGATGAGAGCACTAAAAATCTTTTCACAATGTCACTTTATGATCTCAAAGTTTTAAATCAAGATCCCTTTTAAGTTGGTTGAGATTATTTTTTTGCGATTTTACCTGATAACATTTGGGTAAGTTTCCTGTCAAGTTTTGTCATATTGTAAACAATCACTGTGTTGTGCAAAATATCTAATCAAACTATAAGTTGAAAATAAAAATAAAAACCAACTCCGTCACGGGATAGATTCGATGTGATACTTTATCACATATTATGTTTCTAAGAATCATGCTCCAGGTGGTAATTAATTATGTATGTATAATAATCATTCAACATGTCTCATGAGTTTTCATAAATAGGAAACTAGATAAACCAAAACTAAAAAATAATCTTTCCTTTCAGAGTTTAACTGAATCAACTTTCATTATGATGGATCTGTATGTAACAAGGGATATATTTACATAAACAATAATATAATAAATTTATTAAAAGATAGATAAAGTTTAAACTTGAAATAATATTAGTAATATAATTTCACAAAAGAAACTTGTTGCAGCTAAAACATCCATTGACTGATAAACATTTCCCCCCCAATCCAGTTACCATCTTTGTCATTTTGAAACCTGGAAAACATGAACAACTATTATTTCATGAAGATTGATAAATTTAAGTAGATTCCTCAAAGAAGGAATTAAACACAACATCCTATATTAAGTGAAGTGTGATTTCCTCTTTCTTGATAGCCTTTCCAAAAAAAATCCAAATACATTTCAATGAGAGGCTGTTTCTTTTAGAATAAAAAAATATGCTATTTTCATCTTCTCTCTTAGGCCTACAAAACAATTTAAATTGGATATCTAGAATATCAAATGGATATGTCCAAATCCAGACTCAAAGTCGTCACTGTCAAATACTTAAAATTGTATGCGTTTTTACAAAACAATACCATATAGGGACATATGTCTATCCATGTTTATTAATTTCTTATATTCATTTACTGTTTATATTTTGTTGACTACTTTTTGTTTTTTGACAATTTCAAATATCAGGCTCTCAACCTCTATTACTTACAGTAATTTCTGTTTGTGATTTCAACATAACCATTGAGGAATAAATAGATAGAGGTTATCATTCTCGTATGTTTTGGGATGGTAAATATCCTGCATTAGGAATAAACAATGTATTTTGCGAGCCTTGGCGAGCTAAATACATAGTGTTTATTCTTAATGCAGGATATTTACCATCCCAAAACATACGAGAATGATAACCTCTTTATCATACAATGTCATTCTACATTAATTTTGTCAAAAAAGGTCTGCCGTCATTACTGGAGCTGTAAAAGTTATCTTCATTGATATATGCAAATGAACAGCGTAGTGATATCCGCGGTGAAATTGACATTAAATTAATCCTCCATTCTTTGCCTTTGAGGCAACAGAGCTGTTGTGTTGGCATGATGTAAATGTTACAGTTGGTCTTAGAATTTATTTCTAAATAAAAACAGGTGATAACGAAAATAAATTTCTGTTTCGAAAGTACGTGTAGATTTGAACCCGAAAGTTTTCTCCTTTGCATTCACAGGTACTCAGGCGGCAAGCGTATCTCACTGAATGAGAGTGCCTTTCCTTTCCAAATGCAAATGGCAGCTTGTGTAAACGCAGCGTTACGGATAGATTAACTAATACTTACTCTACTTAATTTCCAAAACCCAATAAATGACGAAAACATGTATGATACATCGAAGTTAAATATGAGGTCATTGAAGATGTGATTCAATCTGCCTTGGGTTCCTGTGAGTTAAAGATAACTCAGTTCATTCATTGAAATAGCTAGGCCTATATATTTCGGCTGATTTCAACCAGCAATGTAATCAAGTTATTTTGCACTGTTTGATCATGAACTTCACGAAACAGCTGCACAAAGTCTGTTTGTCTTTTCTTAATTATTCAACTTAATTTTGATGCATTAGATAACAAATATTTTGCTGAGGCCATCCGTTTGTGCAGGCATTCCAAATCATAAAGCGTGTGACGTCATAGTAATTTTCAGAAAAAGTTCCGGCCCTTGACCTCTGTAATTTGCATCGGTATCCGCATATGATCCCAACGGATATCGAAAATATCCGTTGACTTTATTATGCCGAGAACACTATCCATTGTATGATAAACAAGTTTATACACAGCCTGTTGTTTATTTTTGTTAACTTTGGCTAGCTCTAAACCTTTATTCAAAAGAAAGCTAAACTTTGATTGATTTTTTATCAATTGTTTTCTTGTAATTAATTTATAGGCCATTTTATATACATAATATTTTTATATAATTTATTTTATCTATTATAAAAATTTGGTCAAGGTTTATAATCAAAGCATAGACAGTAAAACAATAAATGTTGTTACAATGCATTTTTGTCAAAGGAATGTTGACTAGCCCGGAGACCAATGAGTGAAAAACTAACAGTGTCAACAAGCCTGAGCGACCTTGACCAATACAACTACTCAAAAAAAATTTTAAAAAATTCATTAATTATCATAGGAAGCTTTTTCAATATAAAATGACCTACACTTGTTAAGTATTAGTGAGATACAACAATTTACTGGTAATAGTATGTTTTGTAAGTTTAAAATCATTTTGATTGTAAAATCATTTTCATTGAAGGTGTTTGTTTAAAAAGTGGTCAATCTTGATCAATCGCTCTGTGATTTCATAAAATTACTTCATAAATATAAATGTTATATGGGTTTTACAAATACAAAGTTGGATAATGTGCGCGAGAACAACATAAGTGTAAACGAAAGCCAAATGTTTTGGTTAGTGACATTGTGGAGTTACGCGGTCCGGCTCGCCTGTGCTTGAAGGCTCTTGACTGGATCGGTCTATTTGGTACTTTCAGAAGAGTGTACCAGTAAGTATCGTTTTTTTCTGTATTGCAATATATGGATATACCGATAATACCGCGCACCCTTACATTTTCATACTTATTGCCTAACAGTAAATGTATGACGATTTAGTTTGATCATTTGATTCCAATAACCATTTTAGCGTCACCATTCAAATCAATACACATTTTGTTTTCTTTTTCTGAAAATGTTCTCATGAGGACCATTAGCCTCCAAACTTGGACTGAAATACAAGGGGAAATACTAGTTGCTTTTGAAAACTCTAAATATTCAGTATCTTTAACCTCATTACATTTAAAATTAAGAGTTTTACATGATCTCAGTTTTTAACTAGTGAATGAAATTTTAATTAATTTTCATAAATTTACTTCTTTTTTATGAATTAAAAATTTCACGACTCAATGAACAAAATATCAATTTCGTCCCCTAAATATGATCAACAAAATAAAATATCACTGAAGATGATATCGATGAGAATAGTTATTAAATATCTTTTAGTCATAGCACATAGGGTATGCTTGATTCGTGTAAGCAGTGACCGGCATACACTAGGTCAGTAAGAGGCTAATGTTGAATAAGTTTGTTGGCATACACACAGAAGGCAGTTTTAATACCTCAGATATCTTCAAAATACATTCCAACTATATGATATAAATACGTTTCAAACATTTTGAAATATGAATAAAAATTTTGCTATCAAGTTATAGATAGTATTTTATTATCATATATATAGTTATTGCCAATTTAAAGGCAGTAGTGAATGCTTTCACAGCTTAAATTGACTATTTTAAGGTTTACGAGGACTGATGCATTCACTTTCTATCGATGCAATGAAATACTATGCAATGAAATACTAAACATTCTTTACAATTTACGACATAAGTGTAAATGAAAGCATTTAGACAGCCGCTGTCGGCTTGGACATACAAAAATTTATGGTTAGCTGTGCACAAAACGGAGAAATTATTGACACTTGGAAACGGCTGAACTAGTACTGAGTGCAGCTATTGAATTTAACTAAACTCTGAACTGAGAACAAATCATGAAATATGTTTTATGAAAGCAATGTTGTCAAATAACTGACTAAATAACACAGTATCAGCATTGTTATTAAATTGACCATAGCGGCTGTCATTTCTGCTTTTCTGGGGATGAGCAAAATCTTAATATTTCCGATATCGTAGTTCATGCGGAATTAATGGAACGTAACATAAAAAACTTCCGGCCTTTAAAAATCCACTTAACTACCTGAATACGTAAATATTTGTTAAATAATTTACGAGGTAGATTACTAGAGTGAGAATAGTGAGTAATATTGAGATATGCAGATATGTGCAATCGTTGTGTTTAGGAAATATTGGCGTGCACTAGTGCGTTGAATTATTTGATTTGATATCTAAAAATATAATGATAATAAAAGTTTCGCATATATCTTTTACTGCAAACTGAAATTTGTGTGACAAAAGAAATATCTTATTTAAGGATCATAAATGCTAAACAATGTGACTGATCTTGTGTCTTTTAAAAAAAAAAAAGTATTTATCTAACCTTGCCATCATCAACCATTTTTCTGTACAGTTTAACGGTTTCGGTAACATCATCTTTTGTGTCGAAGGTCTGAAGATGAAGTGTTCTTTCTGAAGTAAAATATTTTTGACAATCTATGAATCAATATTTTGTTTAATAAACATCATATTTATATGATAAAAAGATAAATTTAAGCAACTATTTCAATTTTTTCTTCTTCATATTGTTCAAGTTCAGGTAAGAGTGTTTGAGTTAATAAAATTAAATGCATTTTAAAGTCATTTAAAACATTCATATCTCTATTAAAATATTATTGAAATGGATTTTAATAAAATTAAATGCATTTTGCCAGTCATTTAAAACATTCATATCTCTATTAAAATATTATTGAAATGGATTTAACAACCAAGAAATAGCAATAAATCTGGACAATGTCTTACGTTGAAGAATTCCTGGGAAAATTCCTTTATTGATGTCCATCACAGCAAATTTGGCAAAAGATTCACAATGTGGCTGTACATCAGAACTTGATCCAGAAGTGTAAGTGTCAATATAATTTGCAATATGGATATCACCTGTACAGAAAAAAGAAAAGAAAAGAAAGGTCAACAGTCAATGCAAACATGGAAGTGTATAAGGTGTGCAGTATCATCCAACTTTATATCTGCACTATACCAATATCCAAGGATTCAAAGTTTACTCACCGAGATGAGGGATATTGCACAAGAAAAGCAGCCCGGGCCTGAGGGTTAGGCCTTATCACAGCCACATTAAAATGGGTATTTCTTCTTAACATACCACATAACACAATTCAGCTTTAAAGTCAAGAAATTACACTTATAACTAGCAACTTTTTTTGTTATGTCGCCAATTTTGCTAAGGTTTTTATTTTAAGTGATTAAGCCAACGTTTGCAAAGTTACAAAACTATTGCAAGGAAAGGATCATAACAAAAGCTCAATTTTCAATTAATATTGTTGTGCAAAACTGCGCACGTAATGTAAACATATGTCCTTTATAAGGTATAATCTTCCTACCCTACCGCGGATTTCTATATGGGATGAACCATTATAAAAAGCATAAGATTGTCTTAAATTTAATTCAAAATTCATAAATGTGCGACCTGAAAGAAAGATAAAGCTCCAGGATTTCTGATATCATTAGATATTTATACCTAAGAGCTTAAAAAAAAAATGAGACATACAACTTCAGTTTTAACATAGAAATTTAACATTTGGAATAAACTTATGAAAATTGGATTTTCTTTTAATGAAATTCATTTATAAATTGTTTTAAATAAGCCAGAAGTTTGTCAGTTCATCGTCCTTTAGTTTGTACACTCTGCAAGACATTAAAGGGACCATTCGAGCGGCTTTCATCCACCATCTTGAAATTTTAGCATTATGAGAAATCAAATGTGCTGTATAATGCTAATTCATTGACAAAAAAGAAAGAAATAACTTATAGATTGATAGAAGAGGGTACAAATAATTCATAATAAAAGTTGTCAACATTGTCGTAGTAATGCATTCCACATTCGTAGCTCTGATGATTGGCTTGAATGGCTTAATTCATTTCTTTTTTAATCGATACACTTTATTCCTAGTCTAATTGTTAAATCTTGAATAACTGAAATGTTAAACTAATGTACATATTTGAAATTAAGTGTGAAAATAATCATCTAAAAATCATATATATTTGTGAACAGGAAACTCCTCCTGAATTTCGTTTCCACAAAAAATACCCCACTCGAATGGTCCCTTTAAGGCAAGACACGGCACCCTATATTTGTCATATTTCCTTCACAAAATTTCTGGAAAATGAGTTTTATCCTTTTAAGTGCGCACAGATCTAGGTTATTATTTGTCAAAACTGGTTAAAATTGGCATGATGATAGATTGAGCGGAGTTCCATGTCATGACAGAGAGTGTTTTTATTATTTGACATTCCATCCTAAAAATAGGTTGGAATGAATCTAGATTTTGGGTCACTTGAAAATTGTAAAACCATTTAGTTTTTTGGCAATTACTCTCTGTCATTGCACTTTCCACTTTGTAATAAGTAATGAGAGAAAAGTATTTCTTAAATATCTATAATACTTTTTCAGAAAAACTTTCACTAAGTCTTTATTTTCAGATCACCAGCAGCCATCTTGGATGTTTCCATTGCAACGAGTGACTGCATCATTTATCAATCTATTATGACATACCAAAACAACTGAATTTATTTAAATTGGGTGCAGTGTCTGGCCTTAACTTTTTAACCTCATCTATTGTTTCCAAAAAAACATTTAACACATTACAAGAACCTCACGATTCAATATCTTTTAGCTCTAGTGTTGTATTGCAAGACAAAGCAAGCGCAACACAAACAGTTAACTTCTGTATTCAAATCTTGTGAGCTCTCAGCTGGGTGAATGTTATCTGCCTCTGCGCATTCGTATCACTGAACCCTGGGCCAATATCAATTTAATATATGATAGATTATTGCAAAGAGCAGAAAAATGTCTTCAATTTGATATTTGAGATTTGTATATGCTCAACCTGAAATCCAAAGACAGTAAGTGCCGCGCAAAAGTTAATTTAATGGCTACCAACCATAAAGTGAATTTGTAGACATATTGTAACTTACATGAGTATTTTGTAATTTTTATCTGTATGAAAACAATGAAGATAGTATTTTCATATCACTACAAACAAATAATACTCTGGTTTGATATTTTCTAAAACCTTTTCTCATTTTCTTACCAAACAACATACAGTTCAAATTGAATCTGGAGACAGTAAAACACTCTTATACTCAAAACATATTCCTATGAGATGAAGATATAGTTTTTCAGAATAGGTGTTCCAATTTCCAACATTGCTGTACAATCGTATATAAAGACTTTCAAGTGTACAAAATATTCCAAAAGCCAGCCTTAGTTATACACCTTAATAGCTGTAAAAATGATGATTGAACAACATTGGTAGAAGGTTCAATCACTTTGAGATAAACTTAAATCACAACATTGTTGATGATTAGCACACTCTGGTTGCGGCCATGGGTGGTAAAGATCAAGACTTGTTAACTGTAATTTAAACTGGAAATGGGAATCTAATAGATTCGACACTGCCAAATGTTTCACAAGCAATGGGGTACACATCTCACACCTCTGGTCATGATGCATTGATGCCTGGTCAGGGTTCAGTTTTTGATATGAAACAATATACTATTAACTAAATCAGAATCTGAATTTTAAATCCAAAAATTCTGCGTTTGTGAAAGTTCTTATCAAAATTGAGTTTTGGTTCATGTTAAAATTTAAAAAATGCATTGAAATAAAAGGGACAGTAACAGGTTAGAGTGTTCTTGTGTTTAATTGTTGGTAACTTAACTTAGAAAATTGAATTAGGATAATTAGAATGGTAGCTCTGCAACAATGTCACATTGAATGTATTGTAAACTGTATCGTATCTTGACATGAGTATCACTGTATCAAGACATCCCTACATGTTGATCTAAAATTGTCTGGGAACCAGATATATAAAGTTGACTTACTTGTCACCTGGAAAAGGGGTGTTGGAGAAGTGCTAATTGAACCACTTTTCACCGAGAATATGAGAGTAACAGGGTTTATGGGTGCACAGATAGAGCCTCTAAACGTTCCTCTGCCATCTTTCAGATTGAAGTTTGAGTCTACTGAGAGACATGCAGATGATGGATTAGTCGCAGCAGTTACCAACTGAAATAAACATGATATTTTGTGCAATTAAAATGGTAGTTTGTAGACAAATGATCTGTAATGGAAAACTTATGCAGAACATAATGCGCCAAGAATTCCTCTGGAAATGTGCTAAAACAAACTTGATGTGGGAATCGTAATGAAGTATAGGGTTCTTTAAACTTCCGTAGAATAACAATGTTTATTACATACCCATGTAATCTTACGACAGTAATAAGTAATGAAATACAATGAATTCCGTATTGCACTCCTCAATCCGTATTGCACTTCTCACGGAACTACTTTCTCAGCAAGAGAGGTGTCATGTCAGCTATTTTTAGAATTTGCCGAATGTCAACGAATGCTTCAAGTTATGAATGTTTACATTGTATTCGAATGAAATGATGATATACATGTAAGTGATATGCATGTGTCATTAAAGAAATTTTAAACATGTGAACAAATATCTTGCGTCTGTTTTTTTCCAAATATTCATCACAGTTTCGTGTGCACTCTATTGCCATGTGACATCATAGGTGGAGGAATGTGATGACGTAATATTTCGTGAAAGGGTTAGCGGAGTAATTTCTTTAGATCAAGACAACACGTAAACACTCTTCGGCTTTATTTGAAGTAAATTAAACGAAAAAAAGGTATGTAATAAATATAGAACGTCATTCTAGTGCATTTTTTCGTTTGTTTTGAACTCGTAGATGTCAAGTATCTGTTCTGTGAACTCGTTTCTTTGCTCTTAGTGACATCTACTCGTTCAATACAAACGAAAAAATGCACTAGAATGACGTTCTATATATATATATATATATATACTATTTTAAGAGAAATTTTTAAATATCTAAAAATCTTACTAATTGAAACAGATATTTTCAACAAAAATTTAATAGCTAGAAATATGTGCATGTGATGCACAGTGATGTCCCCCTTCCAAACTTTTAATCCAACCTAATCATCTTATTACCACTTATACCAGAAACAATCCATACCAAACATTAATAAAAAGGTTAATATATTAGCATCAATGAACTTGACATAATGACTCCTGAAGTATACAAGTTCAATGGTGCATAAGGAAGAGTTTTAGATACGTCTTTTACTTCCTTGTTTGATTTCAGCTGCATATTCAGTTACAATATGTAATTCAAACACGAAAATACCAAGTTTTGAAAAACAAAATATTGAACGGTCTTTAGTAAATGGCCCGGATACGAAAGCATCCCCCCTATTTTCTGTTAGAGTTCTTATGGAGTGACTATAATGTAATTTGGTACTTCTGTGCAAACATGATATTGGTGGTAGGAAACATGGTTGAATCCATGAAATATTATAATGTCACTCTTTTGTCTTAACAGTGGCTGATTTATAAGAATCCACTGCTCACTGACTGTCCCCATGCACAAGGAGGGGTTTTGGGTTGTTTTTTTATATTTTTATTATGTCTTTTACTTCAGGTAAAGTAACTCTAAAATTTCTAAAATATGAAATTTAACTTACGATAGATTCAAGGGTGCTGGTCAAGATTCAAACATATGAACGTCCGATTGATATACCAGCACAGTTATTCATAGATCAACAGAGGTATGAAAGAAGTAAAAATTTAGTTTGCCAGTACAAAACATGTGTTTTTCATTTGACAGGTCATGTGTGGAGACCATGGATAGCAATAGCATGCTATAAGGACAGGGAATTCACTGTATTGCTTCAGACAAATTATAGCTCAACAAAATCAGAGAAAAAATGTTAACAGCACCTTCTAATTCGTGGCTGCTCATGACAGGGTGTAGTATCATGAAGTCATGATGAATGTTTTATTAGTTGATTGATCATTGGAATGTCTTTATATATAGAATATAAAATAAATGCTTCAAACAATATGCTTTCTCAATGAAAACATACAAAATAAAATGCAAGGAATTCCTTTGGAAAATAAATTAATCTTACTTCAAAGAAGAATAGCGACTTAGAAGTTACAAGTCGGAAAGTTGCGATGTCAAAGTTGTAAAATGATCTTTGGTAAACAGAGCAACTTCAATCATGAATGGATGTCTTGTGAGTCAGACAATTCAACCAATCAGAATCGAGTATCTAGCACTTTCAAGATATTTACACTGAAATGTTATGTTTATAGTCTTACTTACAAGATTTGAGTCAGGGCCTGAATATATCCTTCTAGAATTAGCATCTCGAATTTCCAGAACAAGAGGAGCAATTATTGGGAAATTTGCTCCTATTGTCAACTTTATATCACCAACTGGTGTGATTAAGACGAGGGAGTCGGCAGTCTGAGCTGTTGACAGAAAAAAAAGCATTTTAATGATATACATTTTATAACTAGACAAGCATTTGCATTACACAGCAAAAGAAGAGAAGACTCAAAACTGAAGCTAGCTGCCACCTTCACCTTCTCCGCCATCTTTCAACAACAGCAAAATTAACCTTGAATGTGAACATATATGAAGATTCCCAGGGGGTATAATAACTAAATAATAAATCTAAAGTCTTAAAAATTAAAAAAGGTATTTTTTTTTTTAATTAAAAAATTTGACTAAACCATATCTTGTGACCTTGACACTTGAAATTCAAGGTCCCACATTCTATCATCACTCTTCATTGGGTATGTTACAATCAAATCGAAGCGGTAGATGTATGATTCGTTTTAAATGTTTTTGGAATCATTTTGATTCAATTATTTAAGTACCTGCTTGAGTTTATCAAGTTATTTTATCTAAAGCAAAAGAAAAAAAATAAACAACATTCACTATTGTACCGCGTTTCCTTCATAGATTGACGCTGATTTATAAAAGTAAATACTTGCACCTACACTATATAACCAACGTCTGTAGATGAATTCGTATTATCAAATCTCATCCCTGTTTGATAATTTTTCCACAAACACGTTCATTAAGTTCACAAAGTAATTTGTTGTAACAAGATCAGGGATTGGGAAAGACACCCTGGACAATGGGCCATTTTTAGGGTTTTTAGTCATTTCCAGAATTTTGAATGGGCCATTCCCCATTGTAGCAATGGTAAAATTTCTGATTTGAATGGGCCATTTTTTCATCCAATGTGCAAAATGGCCCGTGGCCCCTGCCTTTCTCAATCCCTGCCAGATTACAGGATTAAACTGTTACATGTGACACAACTAATGTCATCCAGTCATGTTAAACTGCACTTGAATGCTTCAATGAGGTACATGAAATTCTGTTTCATAACACAAAAATGGTTTCAGTGGCCTTAAAAATTTTGACACGGTAAATCGATTCCAATTTGACATCTTGATGTTAACATCAGTCATATTTTTGCGCCGTCTGGGCGCGGGTAATATTTTTTAAATGCACCATGCATGTATACACAGATCAAATGAACACTGGTCATGTCATGATTTAAAGTGTTAATGTAAGAATAATCATCTACATGCGAGGAATTCCGGTTTATGTGTCCCAAGTGGATTATGGTTATAAATTCCGAGCTTTGGCAAGGAATTATTCACAATAATTCCCGAGGGACAGATGAACCATAATTCAAAGTTCGAGTCGGTTATTCCTTTTTCTTGCCCAAGTCAAATCTGAGAAAATTGTAGTGACATTGTAGTCATGTATGATGAACAATGATTATGTCCTGGTTTTCATTTGCGCATTTGAATGTATCATTCATATTGGGAGCTGAAATAAGCGGCCGGTAAATCCTTGCCATTGACATTCAAGTTCCAAAAATAAATTATTACTTATCTGGTACTTTTCAATTGATCATACATATCAAATAAAAGCCTCATAGTACCAAATCTTTTTAATTTATCATGTTTACAATTTTTATATTGTTTTTTTTTTTATTGATTTGAATTATTTCATTACTCTCTACTTTGACATTTGACTTCCAATTTGAGCATGTCCTGATGAATAGTAGTAGGAAGTTTTTATATACAAGTTCTGAAAACCTTAGTTGGAAAAATCTAAAGCTAAATAATAAAAAAAAAATGTGTTGAGATGGTGAGGGCGGATGTGGAAACTTCTAAATCTGATAGCAGCCCTGTCTTAGTCAGGCAGCTAATAACAACATTTGATTTAAATTTTTGTAACCTTTTTGACAGTTATTTTATTCAATCCAAAAAATGTAACTTAGATAAGTCTACATAATCAAGATAGATCCTTGAGTTGATTATTCAAAGCCACTCTGGGCCGTCCACAGCGGTGTCATCAAAACCAACAGCTGTGGAGGCTGACTGCCTGTAGTTGCGACAGAACCCTGGGAATCAGGGGCATTGGCGGTAATGCCCATAGCACCCTGCCGGTCCAGTCTTTCGCAAAGGCGTCTGATGCCAGAGCGTTTGGGTCTGGTATCCTGGAGCAGAACACCGGTGTCTGACAAAGCGATTGGTGAGAAAAACTGCATGTACCGTGCAGAAAAATTACAGTGATACTAATAGAAATTACCTATCGGTTCTCATGTAATTGTTACGTCCATGTTACCTTTTGTTGACAGTCTAAGAAAGCTCTGTGCACATTTTCTACAAAGCCAATGGAACGTGCATATAGGCAAAATATAATGATTTTACAGTACGTCTTTTATTTAATTCATTTTCATAACTAGAAGTTATGATAGAAATAACGTTAGATTAGGGAAATAAGTCTTAGCTAATGTTCAACTTCGAAAGTAATTTTCATCGCCGAACATTAAAAATTCAAAATGGCGTTGATCGATAAGATGATTTACATACAGATCGATTTCAATTCGATCAAACTGGATTCCAAATCGTAGAAATTATTTATTTTTAGGAATTAAATATAATTAAAAAAACAGTAAAATATGTAACATTTATAAAAGTAATTTGATTTCAATATTTTGACATTGAGTTGACATCGTGGCTTCCAACACGTGACAAGCTTGGCCTATCAGATGACAAGAAAGCTCTGTGCAAATTATCTACAAAGCCCATCGAACGTGCATATCGGCAAAATATAATGATTTTACGGTACGTCTTTTATTTAATTCATTTTCATAACTAAAAGTTATGATAGAAATAGCGTTAAATTAGGGAAACAAGTCTTAGCTAATGTTCAACTTCGACAGTAATTTTCATCGACGAACATTAAAAATTCAAAATGGCGTCGATCGATAAGATTATTCACATACGGATCAATTTAAAATCGATCTAACTGGATTCCCTATCGTAGTAATTTATTTATTTTTAGGAATTAAATGTAATTAAAAAAACAGTAAAATATGTAATATTTATAAAAGTAATCTTATTTCAATATTTTGACAATGAGTTGACATCGTGGCTTCCGGTTTGAATCTCGTCTGTTCATCTCCTACTGGCAGATCATCACTTGACCTTAGAATTTTTAGGTCTCAAACATAGACCTCGTATATAAGTCGACCCCCTGTAATAATATCAAAGTATCATATAATAGCGCACTATATTATTAAGTACTCCCAGTAGATTGCACTTCTTTGCCATATAACAATAGGCGTAGGAATACAGTGTCGTCTGCTATAGGTAGTCCAGCTAGGCACGATGGCCGCCGTAGACGCCCGTGTACACTCATAGGAATAAACATATGACTGAATTCATCACGACTTTATTACATGGTGGCAGCGAAGTGGATTTCAGTGCTCATGCATTTCTCCACGTTTTGGACACAAATACAAATTTCATTGGACTGTGAAGGACGTACACGTAGATATAATAACTTTCGAAATGTGCCGCGGGAAAAGTTTCAAGGACGACTCGACCTGTGTGATTCGCTAAGGATAATATTGTGACACTTGGATTATATATTGGATTATAATTGTATTTATTCCATTTGGACACTAACTGTAAGTGTTTACATCGCATTTCAAGTCATATGAACTGATTTATCAATTGTCGCGTAAAACGCAAGGTGAAATGGATAAACGAGTCAAGCACGGATAATCGGTATTACCCATAATTCATCATTCACAATGGCGACTTCCTTGCCACATCCGGTTATGGATTGGAATAGTGCCGATCATGCACAGTCTTTCAAAGAATTCAAGCAATTTGCGGAAATATGGTTCAAAATAAAGGAAATAAAGAAAGAAAATCAGCATAACTATATTATCATATGGTCAGGAAGCGAAGGTCTGAAAATATTACATGTGGTTTGAGTGACAACGATCTTAAAGATCCTCAGGGATTTTCCTGGGCTCAAAGAGGAGTGAGATAATTATCTCGCCTGACTAACAAGGGTGAGATATTTTGAGATTGAGTGAGATTTTGTTATCCATATTGAATGAGTTATGATTGCCAATCTATATGAATTATGAAATTGTAATAATATAAAACAACCACAAAGAGTCAACAACAACACAAGTGTTGAATTAGGAATTGTGTTTTATCTCAGTAACCATTTTGATAATCTTAAATAACATATAACATAACTTCCTGGATTTAGGTTGGGACATTTTTTATAACATTTTCATTCGCGTTATATGAAGGTCTCTATTATCTTGGGTCTTTTCATTATAAATGTATATTTTCATAAAAATTAGTACAATTTACACATTGTTGATTTTTTTAAATAACTGCACAATTATCCTAAAAAAATATGTGAAAATTAAATTCTATCAGGGGAGAATGTATTTTTTGACGATTTTTTGTCTATGCTATGTATTTTAACAGAGGTGTCCCTATTATCGGGGTAATTTATCTGATAATAATTGATAAATTAATATCTGTGAACTCTTTATATTTGGCATAAAGGTTAATTTTTGGATTTGGTTCTTACTTTTCTTGTAAATGGAATGTTACATTTAACGCATGTGAAACCTTCAAAACATTTTTAATGTGCACATTTCTCATCATTGACTATCCAACTGTTCATGAGCAAAAGTACAAGCCAAACGGGCTATATTTTATGAAGAAAGAATAATTTTTCAATTTAGGCAAATATTTCCGAAATGAAAATAACATTGAAGACTTCAAATCAGTGAAGATGGAAGAATATATAGCTTGATATTAGAATACTTAGATACCTGTGCATTTGGTTTATTCATTTATTACGCCTTTTACAAATATAATTATTCTTGGTTAGCGCTGGAGACTGAAATAATTTTGCAACGATAATATGGTTACCGCAACCAACGATACTTTGTTTCCCAAGATCTTTGATATTTCAGAAGTTGTTTGACATCTTTAGCGAGAGTGTCATCTTTATCAACAATATCATGGTTATTTACAGTATGATCTTTCTCACTTACTGTTAAGAAGAATTATTTAGAAATATGGTTGGTGGATAAATTCTCAAGCAGACACTTTCGCCGCATTTGACAGCTCTGCTTCCGGTAAACAAAACTCCTTACACCGATCAACTCATTTGTAGTACACTGCAGGCGATATTAAGAGTTTTGAATATTGATCTCCCCACAGCGTCAGAATCGCAATGTTGAGAGTTTTTTTACCGGAAGTTTTTTATACTTGTTTACTCACTTGTTTGTCAAAAAATTTGACAACTACGATTATCATGAGATTTCAAGTCGCATTTAGCAAAATGTAATGGGATATTTCCAATATTTATGCGATAATATCGCGACCCAAGTCAATCCCTGGATCCTGCGAATATTTGGGACAGATTTTCAAGACACATCCAACCACCAGAGAATTACAGAATAAATAGACTTGAATTTCTGAGGTACAGGCAACTAGAAAATGAATCTTTTGATGAGTTCTTCACAAGATGCAAGGCAAAGGCCAGAAAATGTAAATTCAAGACTAAAGAGATTGAAGAAGAAAGAATTATTGAGGTGATAATTGCTGGAATCAGATACCATGAAGTACAAAAGATTCTCTTGTCCAAAGATGAAAATTTAAAGATTATTGAGGTTTATGATATATGTAGAACTCATGAAGCAAGTTTGGATCATATGACCAAATTCACTAATTTGGACCAGAAGACAGTTCACATGGTAAAGAGATAATTTCCCAAAGACAACAACTGCAAGTTTTGTGGACGCAAATATCCAAGAAATAACTGTCCAGCATATCATTCAAAATGTACATCTTGTGGGAAAGTAGGACATTGGTATTGGCATAATGTGTGTACTAACTCGGGAAAGAGAGAGTTCCAGTCAGGTCATGGACCAAGACGTCATGGAAGATCAAAATCTAGAGCAAGATCTCGTAATCGTAACACTTCTTACAGATCTAGAGGGAGACTGAATAACGACAAGGACATTGATGTTCATGAAGTTTGTGAAAAGGAGATAGCTGCTGATTTTGAAAGGATATCGTTCAATACTATAACCATGGTGGACAGCGTATCACAATCAGAAAACATTGGGGACGAAGTTTTTGCAACCTTGGATATCAAACTCCCAGACAGAAAAGGTGCTGATTTATTGGCGGCAAAGGTTGACACTGGAGCGCAGGGAAATCTACTACCAATCAGAGTATATAGAAGGATGTTTCCCAAAACTCTTAATGCCGATGGATTTCCAAGACCAGGAAGTACCAAACCTAGGAAAACAACACTTGTAGCATATAATGGATCAGTCATTCCCCAATTTGGAAGTGTGTCACTGCAATGTCGATTTGGTGATGGAACATGGCAAGAACAGGATTTCTATATAGCAGATGCAGAGGGATCTGTCATTCTTGGACTTCCAGCTTCAAGAGGGATGAAGGTCATAACCATAAACTGTTCCATTTAACAGAAGAAAAAACCTGAAATGTTGAAACCAACTGTGACTGAGCTTAACTCACGAGAGGATTTGAAAGCTCAATACCCTGATCGTTTTGAAGGGATAGGACTGTTTCCAGGAAAATTCCATATCACCCTGAAACCTGATACAGAACCAGTAGGCCAACCTCCAAGAAAATATCCTATACAGTTGAAGGATGAGCTCAAGGCTGAACTTGACAAGATGGAGGAATTATCAGTTATTGCAAGAGTTCATGAACCGACGGATTGGGTCTCAGCTCTAGCATTCAGTCGCAAGCAGAATGGTAAGCTACGTATCTGCCTTGATCCAAAAGATTTGAATCGTGCAACTAAGCGCACATATCACAAGACTCCTCCACTTGAAGAAATCACTCATAAATTTTCAGGAGCACGTGTCTTCAGCAAGCTTGATGCCAGACATGGATACTGGAGCATTGTACTAGATGAAGAGTCAAGTCTGTACACAACATTCAACACTCCTTTTGGGAGATACAAGTTTTTGCGGTTACCTTTTGGTTTGAGAGTATCCCAGGATATCTTTCAAGAGAAGATGGACATGATCCTCGAAGAGTGCCAAGGTACGCTTGGAATAGCAGATGATATTGCTGTGTATGGCAGAGACCAAGCAGACCATGACAAAAATCTCCACAATCTGATGAAAGTTGCAAGAAGATTTTGATTAATCTTCAACCTGGACAAATGTGAAATCAAGCAGCAACGGATAAAGTTTTTTGGCTGTTACTATGATGCAGATGGAGTCTATCCAGATCCAGAGAAAGTCGATGAGATACAACGCCTGCCAACGCCAACATCTCCTGTTGAACTACAACAATTCTTAGGGATTGTCCAATACATGGCTCCCTTCATTCCGAAACTGTCGGATCATACAGATTGCCTGAGAGCACTAACAAGAAAGGACTCGGAATGGGCATGGAACGAGTCACACGAAATTGCATTCAAAAGAGTCAAGTCACTGATATGCACTGAGTGCATCCTGACATACTTCAACCCGGCAGAGAAGTCAATCATACAAGTAGATGCATCCATGAGGGGAATTGGTGCAGCCTTACTACAGAATGGACGAGTGATTGCGTATGCCAGTAAAGCCATGACTGACACAGAAAGAAGGTATGCAAACATCGAACTGGAACTATTAGCAGTTGTCTTCGGATGTACACGCTTTCACACATGTCTATGGATCTCACTTCACGATAGTCAGATCACAAGCCTTTGGTTAGCATCCAGCACAAGTCCATGGCAAGTACTCCTCCACGATTACAGCGCATGATGATGAGACTTCAACCCTATGACTATGAAATCATATACAAGCCCGGGAAAGAAATGGTGCTTGCTGATGCTTTATCAAGACTGAATCCTCGACCAGGACCAGAGATAGACCTTGATACAACAATTCATGCCATACAGATTTCAAGTCAAAAGCTTACAAAGATGCAAGAGGAAACTAATCGAGATGAAGAGTTACATGCTCTGAAAGAGATAATCACAAATGGATGGCCTGAGAATCCAAAGCAAGTCCCGAAGATTGTCAAACATTACTGGTCGTGCAGACATGAACTCTCGGTAGACGATGGATTGATAATGAAAGGCGAAAGAATTATCATCCCAGAAGTAATACAGAAAGAAGCTCTTCAGAAAATACATGAAGGACACCAAGGTGTATCAAAGTGGTAGGACAATGTCCCGTCTGTCAACAATATCAGAAATCTCAAGCAAATGAGCCGCTTCTTCCTCAAGAAATTCCGCAAGTACAGTGGCACAGCGTAGGAACAGATTCATTTTGATGATGCAGAACATTTAATCATAGCTGATTACTACTCAAAATTCTTCTTCGTGAGGAAATTGAACGGAAAATGTACCAGCCATGCTGTTATAACCTTAACAAAACAAGTATTTGGCGAACAAGGAATACCATCAAAAGTCTTCAGCGATAATGGACCTCATTTTGCTAGTGCAGAATATAGACGGTTTGCAGAAGATTGGGATGTCACCTTAAGTCTGAGGTATCCACAGAGTAATGGATTGATTGAACGGACAATTAAGACAGTGAAGAACACTCTCAACAAGGCTAAGAAATCTAACATTGATCCTGATTTAGCACTACTCTGTCTACGCAGTACTCCAATCGACAACATCATTCCATCTCCAGGCGAATTATTGAATTGTCGCAGATTACGGGGAAACCTGCCGATGAAGTCACAGAACAGCCTGCTGAACAAAGATGTTGTGCGGGAAAGACTCGAACAACATCAGATGACCCAGAAGATCAACCGCGATGACCATTGTGGAACTGAGTTACCTCCCTTGCTAGTCGGGCAGAAGGTAACAATCCAAGATCAACGTTCTGGTGATTGGTCTCCAGCGCAGGTGAAGGAAGTGTGACCGGAACCTAGATCATATCTGGTCGAAACTCCTAACGGGTATGTGTACAGAAGAAATAGACACCATATCAGAGACATACAACCTGTCAGGGCACCCAGAAAAGTGACATTTGCTGATGAAAAGGAAAACGAGCAGCAGCAAAAATATGACTGTTCTAAGGGAGACAACCTCACCAAGAACTGTAATGATCATAAACCATATACCTCCAGATATGGGCGTGTGAGCAGAAAGCCAGAAAGACTTATTGAAAAGTGACTGATATGAAATAGTTCTAATTGAAAGTTAAACTTGACTTTAAAGTGTTGTGATTTAAATATAAAAAAGTTGAATTTAAATTTGGAATTTGAACTGCATATGGACTCTTAATGTTGCAGTTCATGTTTACAATTTAAAGTTTAGATGTTCATATTCTATAATTGTCATATTTTTAAAAAAAGAAGTTAACATATATTTATAAGTAAAGTTGAAGCTTTTAGTAGTATAGATAAGTACTACTGGGATTTTAAGTTTATTTGAAGTTGATAAATTTTTGAAACATCAATAATTGATGATCATCTTATAAAGTTCATTTATAATTATATTTCACATTTATGACTAGAATAGAATAAATTTGCATGAATGTGTGATGAATTTTGTTGTATTATTGAGTGAATGCACATGTTCATGTTTGATATTATTGTTCAGTACTTTAAGTCATCATCTTATTAAAAAGAAAGGGATGTAATAATATCAAAGTATTATATAATAGCGCACTATATTATTAAGTACTCCTAGTAGATTGCACTACTTTGTCATATAACAATAGGCGTAGGAATACAGTGTCGTCTGCTATAGGTAGTCCGGCTAGGCACGATGGCCGCCATAGACGCCCGTGTACACTCATAGGAATAAACATATGATTGAATCCATCACGACTTTATTACACCCCCCTCCTTGACCCCTCAATTTCTGGTATAATAAACTCGACTTATACACTGTAATATACGGTGACTTAAGATAAGTCTACATTATCAAGATAGATCCTTGAGTTGATTATTCAAAGCCATTAATATATTTCGTAAGACATATGGATTGAAGTTAGCCCTTTGCATAAATATCAATTGAGAGAAGTTAAGTAAAAAATAATCGTTGTGACAAGTGTGTGAAAGTTACCAACCTGTGACATCAAAAGGGTTAGTGAGCACAACAGCATCATTTGGTGTATAGGTCATGTTGATCGAAAATACCACTCCATCATCTACAGGGGTTAAATACTTGCTAGCCAGGTCAGAGTAGTTGTCTGGGGTTCGAATCCAAGGATCTCGAGCCATTGTAAGGGTAAGGTTGAATCTTACATTGTTCATCACATCCAAAACGTGAATATCATTGAAAACCACAACTCCATTTGTTGCCCTCTTACGGATAATTCTGTCATAAGTACTTGCATGGGTGATTGCTTCACTACTGTCCATCCGTACCTGAAATAAATTTATCACCAGGCTGGATAAAATATTGATTAAGGCCCAACAAAGACAAACAGGAAATTTCAAGACACAGTTTACAGAACAGTCCAATTTCTATACTTAAATGGAGTCAAATGAAATCAGTCTGCTTTCTGTTCTCGAGCAGGAAAATTTGATTATATTTTTCATTTTATTGTATCTGAAAGTGTCTCTTGTTCCGAAGGGTAATTGGAGACACAAAATTAACAGCTATTTTCGAAAGGGGTCTTTAACCTAGGATTTCAACTTACCACGATTTTTGTTGGACAATTTGCTATCAAAACTTTATTCCAAGGTTCTTATTTGGTCCATGGGGCCACCAAATATATATATTTTATAAGCCCTTATCAACTCTTTAAGCCTTCTTAGTGTATAATGAGATTGACATCCAATCACTTTAGTTTGACATAAGCCCCATGGGCCTCTCAGAGCTAAGAAGTTAAGTATGCAATTTTCTATTTAAAACATTACAGAACAGTGATGAAAGGTGCAGAATTAAATTATTACTGCCAATATGATCTTAAACTTAGAAAATAGTTGATTTTACTGTCACAGCCAGAATCCTTTCTGAAAATCATTTCTGAGATGTGATGTTTCTATCTAGAAGAAAATTGTTCTCCTCATAATATGAGTTACGAATATGCGCTACCTGATCTGAAGATACAGATGTGACGTAAAAAAGGATTTTTTAAATAGATATTTTTAGTTATTTCATCCCTTTTTTCACACAATATTTCTCATCATTTGTCGTCTTTGATTCAATGTAAAATTTGTACAGGCACAATCATTCGTAAAGCATGCGCTGCACAAAAAGTTTATTTGAGTGTTCTCTTCTTGTCAACCGAGTTATAATTTCATTATATACTTTCTTTTAGTACTTCATATCTTTTGAACTGCTTGACACTTTTTGATTAGTATCACATCACAATGATGATGAAAAAGTGCCGGAAATAGAGCAACTTTGGCACTTGATATCTCCATATTCAAATGAAGCAAACCAAAAAACATTTACATTATTGTCAAGAGGAACAAACTGTCTACAATTGGATATATAATATGTATATGCGCTGAAACAAATAGTGATACAGCACGTGCCGCACAGAGGGCACTTTTTTAGCTTTTTTTTATCAAGTAACCTGAAGAGCCATTTTCATGTACCTTTCTATCCCACTAAATTTCTTCTAAACCGCTAAGCAGTTTTTGTTAAATTTTACATCAGGGCAAAGAAAAATGAACATTTCAATTCCCTATAAGGATGATTAATGCATGTTAATAGATAAAGGCTCAACATGATCCTTAAAAAGAACAACTTTGGCACTTCGTTTCTCCATTAAGTGCCACAAATAGGGAAAGTTTTGCACTTTATATCTCAGTAAAGAAGTATCGCATTTCAAATCCATGTCAAGAGAAATAAATTGTCTTCAATTTCATGTATAATACATATATGCGCTTAAACAATTAGCGATACAGCAAACACCGCACAAAGGGTACCTTTCGCATTTCTTATCATGTGATCACGATTTTCATGAACCTTTCTTTCACAATAAATTTCTTCTAAACTGCTGCGGGGCAGCAGGTCTGATTTCTTCTCCCTCTAGTCTGAATTAATATGATTCCGGATAACCTGATTTACTAAAAGTTACTGTAATAGTTTAAGAGTAAACGTGTCCCCATTGGAGCAACCAATCTGTTAATCGCTACAGGTCCAATTGCGTAATCAAGGGCCATAAGTGTGTCAAAAATAATAATTCAGAAATGGCTTTGGAACTCAATCAAGAGCATCAACAGGTGTGTCCAAAACCAAAATTTCATTCACCTAAGTGTGATACTGTCTGAGAAAACTTGTCCCCATTGGAGCATCAGATCTGTTAATCACTACAAGTCAAATTGCGCATTCAAGGGCCATAACTTTGTGAAAAATAATATTTCGGAAATGGCGTTTGAACTTTATCAAGAGCAGTGTGATACTGTCTGACATCAGATAATATTTCAGAAATGGCTTTCGAACTCAGACGGACAGACGGACCGAATGACCGCTATATACCCCCACTAGAAGTAAGCAGGGGTATTATAAAGAGGAAACAATGTTTTTCAATTCCATATATTGATGATCCATGCGCCAAATTGCCGCATATTGGGCATCTTTCACACTTCATATTTCTGTATCTGAGTAGCATGCTGTACAACTTCAAGAGCAAAAAATTGTCTTCAATTTTATAGTGCACTTAATGAACTTTCTATTGTCTCACCTGCTGGGACACACAACCCTATTGCGCTTTGTAAGACCTACCATTAGCTATCTGATATTCAGGGATGGGAAATGACCCATTTAAACTTAGAAAGTTTTCCATTTCTACTTAAAGGGGATTGGCCCATTCTAATTCCTGAAAAATACTAAAAGTCCTTAAAACGGCCCATCGTCAAAGGTGTTTTTCCTAATCCCTGAATAATCCATATTATATTACAGATCTAAAGTTGTTTCCAAAAAAAACCCCCAGGAATGTGAGGGAATGGTTAGATATCACATCAATAAGATCACATTCACTTTCTAATTAAGAAATAAAGTTCGCTCTACCCCAATGTGTTTTGTAATAAAGTATAGTTTTGCCCTGAATTATTATAGTTAAAGGCAAAACTATACTTTATTACAAAACACATTGGGGTAGAGCGAACTTTATTTCTTACTAAGATGCTAAAATGATCTTTACAGGGACCACTCTGATTTTAATAATCTCGAAATAAAATATAGTGTTTACATCGCTCACATTAATAATCCATGAACAGGGCTAACTGTTGGCTATTCCAAGTATAGAACCCAACCCCTAGTTTAAAACGACATTTAGTTGGTTAAAGCTCTGATTACTGCAGTTTTGCACTATAACTTTTTCATTTATTCAATTTTGAATTATATTTTTTGCTTATTTTTTTCTTTAAAAACTTAAACAAATTAACACCTCTTGGTTTTTAAAAAACCTTTACTTTTACAAACTATTGTTGTGCGATTATGCAGTGCTGGCCACATTGCCCATATAAGGCTTATCACGTGGTCAACATTCCACAAAGAATTATGGGTAATGTTTGTTTTGGAAGCGTGGTTGCGGACTGAATCCTGACATCTATTTTTTTTTTGCTGCTGTTATAAACGTTAAAGGTGATGCTTTTACCTCTTACATAAGCAGACTGTTGGGGCTGTACACCCAGAATTATTTAATTATTAGGTTGAGCGTGTCACATTGAACCTGGTAGAGACGGTTGACGTGAACCAACGTCACAGTCCCACGGGGCGCCCTGACCTGACGTGAAACAATGCGGTCACTCGACAGTCGAGAAGCATTTGCTTTCCATCCATATTTTTTTCGAGATGATTTGAAACTAGTCAGCATTAAAAGAAACATTATCAGCAAAAGCGCCACGAGGGGGCAGCGGGGAAGAGCGGATATAACCTCATTCAATTGTTACGTCATGAAAAAACTATACCTTTATTGTCTGATAAAGTACTTTTTTTTCATTTGTTCTAACCGCTAGGCATCTTAGAACAATTTTTCTGAGTGTAACAGTCAACAAGAGTGACTTTTCTAATTGTAAACGTATATGAGTGTCAATAGATATCATTTTCATTTACAGTACTTCAAAGTTTGAAGTAAGTTGAAATAGATTCTCACCGACACTGTTACGAATTATTGATATTATCAATAAATCATTTTACTATTCTAAATGAATGAGATGTGCAAATGCATATAATACTAGTGTGGAACTTATCATAGATACTCATAAAGCTATGTAATCAGGTTTCACTGAGAAATCTGTGAAAGGTCACTCTAGGTCATCAAAAACTTGTATTTAACAACTTTGCTTTTCTCTTGGATCTCTCTCATCAGATGGTGAAATTCAACTCACACTTGTATTATGGAGGAACATTTCTTTTCCAATTGAATGGTAAAATGTCTTGAATTCATAAGATATTTGCAGATCTACGAAAGCAGTAGAGTCTAGCCCGGAGCTCACAACACTGTTTGAAGAGTCAACAATTTGGGCAGTGATCGACATTGGAGCATTGGCTTCGATGGTAGCTGGTGGTTGAACTGTGATGTCTAAAGTCTTTGCAGGAGCTGAAACAGAAACATATTTTTTTTACATAAAACTGAGAAATTATTCATTCGGATGAATTATATTTATTTATTTAAAGTTTGCCCTTGGGTAATGTAGTAATATTTCATGTGGGCCATTTCATTTTCAGAGGTGCGAAAGTAATTCAAAATAACTTGATGGTCCGTTAAAATTTAACTGATCTGAACTGAACCATACATATATGAAGGCAAGATTACGTACATCAGTACCTAAGTTATTAAGTTATGATAGATCATTATGTACATTTCCTTATAAACTTGAAATGAAAGAACCCTCACAGTCAGGTTAGTATGAATTTACAAAATTCTTTTGTCATTTCTTTATCCATTTTGTTTTACTGTGCCTTTTTTTTTTTCTTAATCCAAACTTTGTTCAGTGCAAGCAGATTCTTTGTTATTACACTTGTCATTTTAAAAAAACTTTGAAATCTTTAGCTTCATGATTTATAACACATACCTGAGTAACACTGCTCTGTCAAGCTAGTACCTACCGCAATACATTTGACCTACGCAGTAATAGTCAAAATGGCCATGCTCATATAATTTTAAGTTTACTGTTTCCTAAAAATCTTATTATTTTTTTAGTTGATAGTAAATGTCCATAGCTGAAATTTCAACTGCAAAATAATATTTTGAAATATTTACTATAGTAAATGAAGTGGATGAAGCAGGGATTGGGAAAGACATCTTTGACAATGGGCCATTTTCAGATCTTTGAGTCATTATCAGAATTTTGAATGGGTCATTCCCCTTAGAACAATGGTAAAATTTCTAATTTGAATTGGCCATTTTTTCATCCAATGTGCAAAATGGCCTATGGCCCCTGCCTTTCCCAATCCCCGATGCAGGTAAGAATTTAACCTTGCTATATATTACAATTTTAACTGCCCACAGCACTAATAATTTCAAACCCTGGCAACAATCTAATATCTACCATATTACATTTGATGTCTTTCAAATGGGCAATAAGCAAATATTAGAGACAGGGATTGGGAAAGGCACCCTTGGCAATGGGCCATTTTAAGGGCATTTAATTATGTATGGAATTTTAAATGAGCCATTTCCTATTGTAGAATAAAACAAATTATAATTTCAATTGGCAATTTTTTCATTCAATGTGCAATATGGCCCATGGCCCGTACCTTACCTGGTCTCTTTAGATACCTCTTAATATTCCAGCCCTTTGCCTAATTTTATGTGTCGGATCAAATGACACAATGTAAGTAATTAGGCTTGCAGTGTAAACTAAAGGCATTCTACAGTGATGCAAGAAATAACCATCATTGAGTTACCACTAAAAATTTGAAGGGCCACTGAGTAGACCCTATGTTGTTGGAGTCAAATTTTTGTGTGCCAAACTTCAATTGAAGTGTTAATTATTTTATCGAGAAGTAGTGGTTGTCTCTAAAAATCACCATCTTATTGCTGATCAGTTCAGTATGGAGACGATAAACATGTTTAAGATGTAATATATGATCAAAACCTGGAAAATGACGCATGCAAATGCCTCAAACCAAGTTTTGGAAACTTATTTACAGAAGATTCAAGGAAAAATATGTTTTTGATAGTGTTTAGGAGATCAATTAACAAATATTCATGAAAATAAAATGCAAATGTTGGATTTAATAACAATCATATGACGTTTTTCTATCATAATAGAAAATAAGAAAATATCCTAATTTGGGCATTTAGAGAAAGAGAAGCAAGTTTAGGGGCAATTTTTGAATTGAACACAAGACAGAAGGTATATTGGCTCTGATTTTAGCCAAATAAAAATCCATGAAACACAGTTTGTGTCAAGTTTGTAAGTATCAAGTAAAATATTTAGTATAGCAGATAATCAAATGACAAAATTTTGGGATGAAAGGACGAACAGAATGATTGCCTATGATGTACAATTAATATCGGGCCTCTAATTTGTCACCCATAATGTTTCATTTTTAATTTCTCAATGGTCTTCGTTTCTTCATTTATTATTCACTTGGCAATGTTTCAGCTCAAGCAAAATCCTTCTCCAGTAATAAAATACTTAATTAATGTTTGATAAATAAAGTTTTTTCAATGCTTTAGGCAAGTAAACCTGTGTATCGTGGCCTTAGTGGCGAGACGATATATCCCGATTTCAGTTTTAACGGGTGAGACAATATATCATGGAATAATTGCCAACGAACCCGTGGGACAATTATCATCACGATACAGTGGTTGCGATAAAATGCTTGTCCTGATTCTCTACAGTTTGTGAAAGAACTATAGATAGGATATAGAACAGTAGTGTTATTTCTTAGATAAAAACCTGTCATAGATATTACATGAAGGGTAATCACAAAATAAGAGTGACTGTGAAATTGCATATAAAATATCAGAAGTATCATATATTTTCTGTTTCTGTTCTAATCACTGTTATCTTAGAAATAGAATAAAAACCATTTTAGCTTTTATAGTTATTTGTTTGAAATAAATTATGTTAACAGTATCAGGATATATTGTCTCTTATGGCGATACATCGATGTATCGTGGACCTTTACAATAATATTATTCAGATATATTGTCTAAACATAATTTGTATCCATGCACTCGCATCTTGTAGTAGACAATGCCAACATCGATACTATCGATGAATCGTTACTAGCTATGCAAGCTTATGGTAAAACTACAGAATCTTAAGACTTATCTATGCATTTGACATTTCATGTCAAACCCTAGGTATATCTCACCGGGTCATGTTGAAATTTACAGGATTCAGGCAGCCCACAAGTGTAGATATATGATTTTTTACTTGTTATTTCGCTGAGAAGAATTTCATTTTATTTCTCTTAGTGAAAATGAAATTTTTAAATTAACTGATAGAAATATTATTTCCAAAAGCATATTGAAATAAAAAATCTTACTTGTAACAAGAAAAGGGTTGGTATCCTTCTGGGCTACAACGGTGGTAGTTCCAGGTGTATATACTTTGAAACGAAATATTCTTGGATTTGCTGGAACCTGCTTAACGTCAACATGCTTATGGTACATAGCTTCAGCTATGATGTGTCCTTTAAATGCAGTCAGGGTGAGAGTTGTTGGTGATGTAGTCGCATCACCACAATTAAATCTGAAAAACGAAAGATCATTAATAACATTAATAAGGGATTGATTAAATCATTATATAGAGTTTTAGAACTTTATAGTACTTCCTCAATTGACCAGGGGTAGAATTAAATTTTTTTAAATGTAGTACCCTGCTAGATATTTTTCATTTTCACAAGTCTGAAGACCGAAATAAAAAAGGCCAGCCAAAAATGTTTACCACATGTTACAAATGATAAAAACCTAAAATTGTAGGTGTCCCAGGTGTACAAATCATAGTTGACTTTGTGGCTGGTGAAGATAATAATCTTGTCTATGCAGGCTGTGATTTCTTTTCTTACAGTGACAAATGAACTAAAATGACTTTTTCAGGCCAACAGGGTCAGCAGCTTGTAATTTTTGTGAGATTGATTGTTATCTGTTTAATGTTGAGAGTATCTACAAGGACAGAACTTACTTTGAAAACCGTCTATCTTTTCTGACTGGATAAGCAACATTGTATGCCCATTGACATAGTTGTCCACCATCATCTTTCCAAGCATCAGCACTAATGGTTCCGTCAGCAAAGGAGGCATCTATGGTTTCGACACTCCATTCAGCAGAAGCCATTTCTCCAGTTTCTACACGCACACCATTGTCAGTGATGTAAGCTTCAATTGGCATACTAATTCTCTGGTTAAGTGGAACACTGTATATCTTGTCATAGTCAGCAGGGATGCTTAAAGGTGGAGCCAGGTTAGGTAAGAATTCTATGTCAATTGCGCCTTGAGATACAGCTGAAATAAGAATTTTAACTCACAATAAATTGTATATATCAAAGACTGTAGTATGATTTGAAATCTGCCTACATAGTCCAGTAAGACTGGCAAACAAATAAAAATAATTTTAATTGAAACTTGTAAGGAAGTCGTGTATTTATAACATATCAAAAGTATAGAAAAATATAATGAACGATTTTATATGAAAAAGTATTATTTATAAAATGGCAAATCGAATACATCTGATATGGAAAAAACGGATGGCAGCTTTTAGTTTGTGTGCTTCCGTAGATGGCGTCACGTAAACAACATGGCCGATCAGCGTAACGTCGCAGAGGGTTCAACCCAATCTGGGTAAATATGTCATTTATTTTCACACATTTAGAAGTAAAAAGGACTTAATAACATTGAAA
The DNA here is from genome assembly GCA_921293015.1 of Phorcus lineatus. NCBI lineage: Eukaryota > Metazoa > Mollusca > Gastropoda > Trochida > Trochidae > Phorcus > Phorcus lineatus. The sequence goes on along the minus strand of OV121094.1, from coordinate 9,353,376 downwards.
CATATCCATTGGTTGCATTATGCATATATCATCTATGGAAGCTGTTGAATCTATAATCAGGCGATGCTGAACGAAAGTTCATGTCGTGCTGTTTACATACTTCACGTTCATGATAATCAGTAGAAATAATGTGTTAAAATCCCTAGCATAATGAAAGAATGCTTAATGATATGATATGTTTAATCTTTTTAATTATCTGGGTACTAAAAACAAACCTTATTTTTATCAAAAAAACACTTATATTCAGAAATGTTAGTAGAAAAAAACTCTGTTAAAATTTTAAAACTATGGAAACCTATTCGGGCCATTATCTTTTTATCGATTTTGAAGGTTTTCTGCGATTTTTCCCCCCTCTTATTATGCAAAGACAAATTAGAACGGTAAAATTTGAATATTCGAATACAAAGAAATATTCAATATCTTTTTTCACTGTTATTTAACGATTTTAACATTTAAGGATGTTCGCTCCTCAAATTTAAAGTATTAAACTTTTTTTCTAACTTGTATTTTTCAAAAGTTAAGTGTATTTGCTTGAAATATGAACCCCAAAAAATAGGGGTTAGTGTGGGTTTTTTCGAAATATTCTAAGACAAAGATCCCTTTGTGAGTCACAGTTTTAACATGGGAGTCTATGGAGAAATCTTGACCTTTTCTGAGAAATCTTAAATTTTAATTATTTCCTGTATTAAACTTTTTTTAATATGAAAATATGTTAGAGTTAACATAATTTTCTTCCAGAAAAAGGTAAAAAATATATATGGTAGTGTGGGTTTTTAGCCACTACGGCGCAACATGTATTGAAACATTTCAATTAAATAAACAACATTCAAGCTATTTTTGTACTAAAACCATGCTTTCCTCCACTCATTATCTAAAAATCTAACTGAATGCATACATACAAATCATATTCATTCAACAACATCTACTTGCTAAGATAAACAGTAAATAAAACTGGCTCAAATGATAGTTACAATTGAAAATTGATGAGTCAGCAAAATTATGAATTAATTCAAAATACATCAGACACGTTTTTTCCCTTTAAACACACCATATGTCTTTGATTTATAATAAATCAACATGAAGAAAATACAAAACAGTAGAAATAACACAAAAATACAATTTATTTCTTTTCTTACACCACATTTCAAAAGGTACAGAAAATCAAAAAATCATAAAGGGAAGCAACTGGTCAACTTGAAGCGCACATAAAATACCTAGAGAAATGTGTCTTGTCAGGTACACAAAATATTAATTTAACTCAACCAGAAACTATAAATCCTTGTTTATTGTATGTTGTCCAAAAAGGAATGTATCAAGTCATTATTCTCCAACTGAGATTCACAGACACACTGGGAAATCATAGGTTTGTATGATCTGTATGTCACAGCATCCATTAGAACGGTTTATCCTCTACTCTGCATCGGATGAAAGTACACATCTACCTGAAAAGATGAATAAGTTTGTTAACTACACTCATTAGAATTGATTCCTTTTCATTTCATAATGGCAAACAGCCAATATTGTCATATCTTTTTAAAAATCCATTACAGTTTATACAATGATAAACATAATTGATAATTTGGCCTTTGGAATAAGAGCAACAAGCTTGTAGGAAAGATGTGACTTTCAATGTCATCTTGTTTTAAAGAACATTGTACACCTCACATAACATAATCACTAGCCTCAAAAAACTTCCCAACAATATTTTATGAATTTAAGGGGAATTAATTTTTTTAAAATTTGATTATGTCTAGTCTCAAAGACCTTTTTGACCTTTCTTCTCTCATTAGGTTAATATTACATGATCATTCATGAACACAGAAATATACAAAGGTTTTATTATTACAAAAAATACCTATGATTAAAGTAATTAATTCTTGACAATGGTCAATTAGGATTTTTCCTTCTTGATTTGTCATAATTAGTATGATTCTTCAAACATATATAATTGTGACCTAAAAACAATATAACTTATTGTTATGTAATGAATTAATTATTCAAATGAGTAGGCTGTCTAATGCTGCTAGGGCGTAGGCAATATTTCAGTCATTGGCCGCCAAATAATTATAAAAACTTTTTTTAATATTCATCATTTCTGCTTATACATTCTACTTTTTGCAGCAACAACATATATAAGTTTTCAGTTCAATAATATATTCTCATCAATGATGATTTTTTCAATGATCAGAATAAATCAAATACAATCAGTGAATCAAAAGTGTTTATTTGCTTTATATATTTGATAATTATCAATTTATTACCTCAATTTATGCAGCTTTAGCTGACAGCATCTTTTTCAGTGGTGATCTCAGGTTCTAAATGACAAGAATAATGAATATTAAGTCTACAATAATGTCTACAGTGCATTCAATGAGAAAAATGTGACAGATAAATGTCATGACCCATTGCTAAAATTCACAAAAAATATATAAGTATTATTTGATTTGTTTCAGCAAGAGAGTAGGTTATTTAATTACAATAAGATACAGAAATAGATAATTAATCACTATGAAATGAAATTAGATAAGTTAAATCATAAATTGAAATGATGTTGACAGAAAAGTAAGAAGATTTAGAGTTCATAATACATTTTACATACCGGTGCCAGTGATTTGTTGTTTTTTGTTGGCCTCGCCCTGTCGCTCGCATCGGAATCAGCTGACAAGCATGACCTAATTTCAACAGGGTACTATCAGCCGACAAGCATGACATGTGTTTACTGTTACTCTTAGTTTTCAGTGGCAGCGGTTTTAGTCGAATTTTTTCCTGTCACTGTCGGGCAGTATATAATAGGGAAAGCTTGATTATTTCCCTCATCACCTTCAACAAATAAATCGAGAAAATCCATGTAAAGTGTCGAGATTTGGTGGTGTTTTGTCTAGCCATGTTTGCCTCGGAGAAATGGTACATTGGTCATTGCTTCGCGCGGGGTTTGTAAATTCATTACACACTTTAGGCAGCTTCATAACCTCAATTTGGTGACTTGATATCTTGTGTTTCAACACTTGTATACACCGGGAACTAAACTTGAGGGCGAATGTAAACACATGCGACTGTAACATGAGACTGGGCCGCCTCTGTTTATTTCCACTGTTCACTGACTATGCGCAATCGGCCGAAATAACCACTTTCCGTAACTTCATTTCGGTTGTCGTAAAAATACTACGTTTGTTAATTTTGATGAATATTTAATCAGACATCATCAAAATTGAGAAATTACCGCTTCATTTTGGTTTATAATATAAGAACATTATGATTTCAGGCTTTTTAGGTTTTGCAACTTTGACTTGTAAGTTGACAATTTGGTCATGCGCAGTAGGTGAGGAGCGAACATCCTTAATAGATATTGCTGGGTTTTTTTTTTACAGACGTTGCACTGACGAAAATATATGTGTCCTTTGCGGACAACTGCTAAACAATGGTAGACCCACCTCCAAATTAAGTGAAAAAGGAAGCACAAGCATAAATAATGCAAGTGTTTTGCGGGGAGAGAGTACACAGACAAGAGAAGGGCAATACATTCACCAGGAGTGCAGACGCAAACACATAAATAAATTCAATATTGCTGCCTCAAAAAAACAGAGACATGCTGAACAAGAAGATAGAAAATGAAAATGAGAAAAGAACTTTTCAGATCGAAAGAAAAGAAGTTCAGCTTTCAAAATGACTGTCTGTTTTGTGGTGAGAGCGTCAAAACAGATTGGAAAACTTATAGATCTAACGTGATTCCAGTAAGGACTGAAAAGCAGTTCCAGGAAAGCATAAAAAAGATTTGTTTAAGAAGATCTGATGATTGGTCAACAAAGGTACTTTCAGGAATCGAGTATGCTGGTGACTGTTTTGCAATGGATGCAGTTTATCACAAGACATGTAGTGTGAATTTCCGGACCAACAGAAATGTGCCTCTCGCTGTTGACATTCATGCACCAACACCTCCAAAGAAGCCACGCCAGGGACGGCCGGAGAATCAAGTGAAACATGCTGCTTTCTTACAATAAGCTGACTACTTTGAAGCAAATGATGATGATGAAGTGACACTAACTGATCTAGTCACACAAATGGCCTCTTTTTTGCATTCTGATGAAGAACCATACAGTGTTAAATACATGAAAAGAAAACTGTGTGAACATTTTGGCGACAGAATAATCATTGCTGAAGCTGATGGGAAACCAGACGTTGTAACCTTCAGACACAATGCTTCATCTATTCTGTATGATTTTTACAAGGCACCAAAAATGTTAGATGCAATGTAGAAAAGATGCGCCTTATAAAAGCAACTGCTGACCTCATTAAATGTGACATAAAATCCCTGAGTGGAAACCAGCACACCTATCCAAGCATTGATGATATCAAGTCGACTGATAAACATCTGGACTACCTGCCACTTTCCCTTCGACTCCTCTTGACTGACCTATTTCCTGGAAATAGCTCTGAAATCAAAGTTGCTTCTACTGGACAAGCTATCCGTGATGCAGGCAACTAGACCTAGATCGCTGCTTTCACCACTCCAAATAGGCCTGGGTGTCCAAATGCATCACCACTTTGCATCAAGATTCTTGATAAGACTCCCTTCATCAACATGGCTTCTGCTCGTCATATACAGAGGTTAAACGGTTTGAAGCAAATGCAGCATCAGCAGGAACTCCTGATGTTTCACAACCTGCACTTGGAGAAACAGCTGACAAACCTGTAAATGTTGAGAAGGCTAAACTTGTTGGTCAGAAGATTCTTGACAAAATGACTGGAGTGACAGTTCAAGATTATGTCTTCAAAAAGAAGGACCAGGTTTGTACAGTTTGATGGTGATGCAGTACATTTTGACCCTAAACTTCTCTTCCAAAGACTTGTAACCAGTGCAAGGAACATGGATGAGAACCTGACATCAGTGTTTGCGTTTGAACTGTGCAGAAGTCCGCCCTTTTTTAACCATCTGGTCTTCCTCTGACTGCCAACAAAGCTTCACTAGCTGACACTTTGTGGACACGGTTACAGAATCCTGATTGGAAACCTCCAGTCGACACACCCCAGCTGGAATATGTTCTTGATGGTGGAGCCCTGCTTCATCGTGTAGTCTGGCCTAGAGCTTGTACTTACAACACAATCCTACAGTTCTACACAGAATATGTCCATAACAGGTATGGAACACCGACCATTGTGTTTGATGGATATGAGGCTGGACCAACCACAAAGGATATTGCTCACCTTAGACGGGGAGATGTTGGTGTAGAAGTGAAATGTGAAAAGAACCTGTTACTCAAATCTAAAAAGGAAACCTTTCTTGCAAACCACTCAAACAAGCAGAGGTTCATAAATCTCCTTGGTACTGCCTTAGAAGAACAGGGGTGTAGAGTGAAATATGCACGTAGTGATGCAGACCTAGACATAGTGATGACAGCTGTTGAACTTGCCAAAGAACACACGACTGTTGTAAATGGTGAAGACACTGACCTCCTGGTACTACTGTGCTACCACGCAAGTTGTGAGTCATCTGAAATCTACTACATGTCTGAGACAAAGAGTAACACTAAAAAGAAAAGAAAGGTTTGGCAAATAAAGGAAACAAAGCGGAGGCTTGGAGAGGACATATGCAGTAACATACTGTTCATTCACGCTTTTACAGGATGCGACGCTACAAGTAGGGTGTTTGGAATTGGCAAATCGTATGTTGTAAGAGAACTGGTCTCTGACATATCCTTTCGTCAGCAGGCATCTGTGTTCAGTGTAGCTTCAGAGAAAGAAGATATCATCAATGCAGGTGAAAGGGTTTTTGTGAAATTGTTCAATGGTGACAAAGACATTACACTGGACAAATTGCGTCACGTGACTAACGTCCGTTTTTGTGAAAAAGTGGCTGCATGTTCAACATTTGTCGAGCCGAAACAATTGCCTCCAACTGCAGCTGCCGCAAAATACCATTCAATGCATGTTTACTATCAGGTTCAGGAGTGGATCGGACATAAACCAGCGGACATGTTGCCTGAGAAATGGGGATGGGAACTCCGAAGTGGCCGTCTTTACCCCACCCTCACAGACCTACCACCGGCTCCAAAACACTTGCTATGAATCATCAGGTGTAACTGTAAACTGACTGTGGGTCAGCCCAGTGCAGCTGTCGGAAACATGGTCTTGAGTGTTCACCAGGTTGTGGAGAGTGCAGCAGAGTTAGCTGCAGCAACTCAATGCACGTTGAAGATGACATTTGATTTATCTGATTATCTGAGTCAAGATTTGATAACTGTTAGTATCAATGTAACAACATGCCAGTTGTCATGCCAACAATATTCATTCAATTATTGAAGAGATCCTTAGTGTTTTATTTCTGAGTGCATTTATTTTAAACCTGATTCAATATTCAGTCGTTTAAGTCGGTGTAACTTAATACTGGATAAAAGATTACAGAATTTTTTCAGTGTCTTTGAAATGAAATGAGATGTTCGCGTAATATGTTTCATGAAGTTATTTTCGCGCTTGCTTGTTGAAAATGTCAAAATTTCATACCTGCACCCTCCCCCAAGCCCCGACCACTCGCCACCCTGCATGCCCAAACCAAAAAATATATAAACAATCAAATATTCTATATTTCTCTCAAAGATGTTCTAATAATATATACAGACGCATGTTCATTTCCCTTGCATATGCTAGTTATTTGTAATTTTGTAATTATGTCAGCTGTAAATCAGTTTGCCGTGCGCCAGACGCGGCCAATTGTCCGGTTTTTGATCAAAGGTTATGTCTAATTTGCACTTTCATTTCTGTTGTGATTATACTTAAGCATGAGCATCAGATGGCAATTGTAGTTCTTATATATCAAATAATATCGTGGATAACGATAGAAAATTATAGCAGCAACAGCTTACTCTATTTCACCTTCATCAACTGGTATGTTTGAAAGAGAATTAGATTTTCATTGTATATAACTTGTTTAATTAATAAATATTTTCGATAATTTAGCCACAAATCACCTTTATCATAAGTAGATAACGCCTTTGAAGTCTATTCCATGCAATAAATAGCCTTCACATGACAAATATCTGTGTGGTGTTCTCATTCAGTCACTTTATGGACGAACACACATGCACGTGCGTTTTGGCGGGAAAATAAATTTTTTCGTTCATTATACAACTCTATACTTTTTATATCTTGAAATACACAATATGAGGATAACAAAACAGCAGAGTTTGCTTTTATTGCAATTTGTTCTAGGTTGAGCAATATATGAGCTAAAATGACTGGACTAACATGTTGAAAAAATTCATTTGAATGAGACTTAAGTGATAACATTTCTCTTGAAGAATTAGAAAGATGTGGTATGTGGTTGGGAGGAGAACTCTTGAAGGAAATCATACATTTGCAATATACATTTTTCTATTCGCAACTTCATGGGCGCCGCCATCTTTTTTTTTTTGACGCCGCCATCTTGGTGTCACGTGACTGTTAAGGTGCTGAAAAACGTAAAACCGTCTGACGTCAGTGTGTAGGTGCGACGTAAAACCGAAAGGCTTCATCACATCTCACAGACGTTTTAGATGAAACCCAACAATATCCTTACTTAAATTATTATTCAATATGTAAAGTAAATATAAACAAAATATAAATAAAGAAGTATGTCAGTAAAACAACACTATGTCAGCGATGAGTAAAAATCATAACTGAATAAATTATATTCTTTTCATTTTTTCGCGCAACATGTCAGAGAACGTTTTTTCGTTTGTCTCTATTCAACGTACACATTTCTATTCGCAACTTCATGGGCGGGGCCATCTTGGTGTCATGTGACCGTCCACCATTAAGGTGCTGAAGAAACGTCAAACCGCCTGACATCAGTGTGTAGGTGCGCCATAAAATCGAATGCTTTATCACATCTCACAGACGTTTTAGATAAAAACCCAACAATATCCTAACTGAATAAATCATATTATCAGGGATTGGGAAAGGCAGGGGCCATTCTGCACATTGGATGAAATAATGGCATATTCAAATTAGAAATTTTACCATTGTTACCAAGGGGAATGGCCCATTCAAAACTCTAAAAATGACTAAACCCCCAAAAATGGCCATTGTCAAAGGTGTCTTACCTAATCCCTGTATATACATTACTGATACATACATTACCAAGGTATACGAAACAGCGGCTATTAGAGCTTTTCTGATAACTTTTCTTGCCTCTGGATTTGAAAGAAGCCATTGCTGTCAAGAATATCTGTGTTAAGAGACGCACCATAACGTTTTAGTCGCGTTCGGGATGTTAGTTAAATCACGTGGACAACATTGAAAGTTAGAGCGTCGCAGCATTCAACAGAAACTCTAAGGTAAGTATTTGGTATGTCCAGGGAATGTCCACTCTAAAGTTTTTATCGTCTGAAATAATTACTTGTGAGCAACATATATTAATGTAAGCAAAATCAACAGTTTTGCAGATTTTCAAGCATAATTTAGTGTCCATTCCAGGACTGGAAAACAAGGGGGGATTAGTAGCCCTATGGTGAAAAAAAAGAGGGGGGATTTTCAAAAAGTAGGGGGGAGGGGGTTGAAGAGGTTGTAAATTAGTTAATTGCTTTTGAAAACTGGAAATATTCAGCATCTGTAACTTCATCAGATTGTAATGTATGTACGAGTTTTACAAGGCATCGGTTTGTAACTAGTGAATAAACGTTAATCGATTCATGTCAGCGCTTCACCTACACAAATAATTACATGTTGGCGAGGTTGAAAACAGTACATTCATGGAAATATTTATCGGAAATCACAGAAAATATTTTGTTAAAAGAAATCGCACTACTGGGTCTGAATATGAATTCTTCAATTATCAATTCGGTCCCGTAAATATGATCAACAAAATAAGAACCAAAATAAAATATCACTGACGACAGCATTGATGAGCAGAGTATTGATAGAGCCAATTATTATAACATATTTTCAAATGCAACCCATGGTCCTACCTTCATTTGTTAAGAATTAAACCTTGAAAGCTAAGATAAAAACACGAGAAATAACAAATACAGCGATTTGGTAGATGTTTGTATCAAGCATTATGATTGGCTTACATTACTGGTCTTCACAAGAGGGCCAATATCAGATGGTGTTTCATTCTGTTGCTATTTTTAGACATGAAATGCATCGGTAACTACTCGCCGTGAGATATGATTTTTACGATTGTTCATAAATTAATTATAGATCGTAAAAACTTTTTTTCACACCAATACTTTGCAAAATTAAAGCTTTTTTGCAGGGATTATATTATCTCTGTTCATAAAATACGGGTCAAAATAACAGATCGCGCCCTGACTTTTTTATGAGGGGCGATTCGATTTTTTTAAACATGAATCGCGCCATCGCGCGTCCTTGATTGGACACTGACAATTAATGCCTTTATCCAGGGCTCCAGATAAGATGCGTATCTGCGTATAATACGCTCATGTAATTCAGATATACGCATTAAAAATGAAATCAATGAGTGACAGATACGCTCAACTTTCCCAGCATACGAGTAAGATATTTGTTTTGCATGAGTGATCAAAATAAAGTTGCATTTGTACATGTCTGATCTTTACATCTCGAATAGTAGCCAACTTGATGCCAACCTGTATGAAAACAAAGATAACCAAGTTACGTATTCTATCAAAAAGAAACCTCTGGTTCATTAAAAGATTAAACGTGTGGAAAATATAATCAACGACTAGCATAGAAAAAGATGCTAACTTGGAATGATGAACTGAAAAGGATAAACCCTCAAATACTCCTGATTTTTTTTCATGTGGTAATTTTACTCCTAAATTTTTATTTTGAGGAGTGAATTACCCCTAAGTCCAAATAATTATCTGGAGCCCTGCTTTATCTAAAATGTTGAACAAATTACAGTTTTATCTATTAAGGAAGAAAAGTCATAATTGTGATTTTAAGATAAATGTATGATATTGTTACGGATATTAGTATAGTGGTATCATGTTTATAACACAAAGTATTTTTTTCTTGACATGTTTAATGGTCACATTACTATGTATGTTCTATGTCTACGGTTTCTTAGTATTGATACCTACGTTACCTTTGATATTACGTGTTCTGACTTCATGATCTCAACTGTATTTGACAATACATGGATAATGATGATTCATGTTAAAGCACTTGTTTGAACTTGTTTGAGTTTGTTTCTGTCAATAAAACTTTATTCTGTCAATATCTTGTTAATATTGTTTAGAGACAGTAAACACATTAGGTCTAAATGGATGGGAATATCAGGATAAAGTAAATCAATTTACTTCAATGATTTGCCAGGTTTGAGTTATAGGATTTGTTAACACACAATATAACAAATATTTCTAAGAATACTTTTATATACAGCTTCACATCAAACGGGGTTAAAGTGTATAAGGATGAAAAACAAAATATAAATATTAGATACAAGTTAAATTCATCTTGACAGGATTTCTTAAAATCTCTGTATCATCATGAAGACTAAGAGGGACATTACCATTCATAGTTGACTTTGTAAGAGGCTCTACTTGCAACCCCATTGAATATGAGTCCTGCTTGCGAGAATAGAGCAGGAAATTCGGTCTCAAATGTACAGCTGTGTCGGGTAAAGATACGCACTTGCACTATTACGGTATAAACCTATTAACTCAGGATGAGTGTTACAGGGATTGGGAAAGGCAGGGGCCATGGGATATTTTGCACATTGGATAAAAAGGGCCCCTTCAAAAATTAGAAATTTTACCATTGCTACTATTAAGGGAATGGCCGATTCAAAATCTGAAAATGACTAAAAGCTCTACAAATGGCCCCTTGTCAAGAGTGTCTTTCCAAATCCCTGGTGTTACCTTTTAATAGATTGATGTTGTTGCATCTTTATCCAATTTGGGAGATACAATATAAAGTCTCTTAAAAGGTAAAAAGGTATTAAATGTTGATTAGTGTCACAAAATTGATAAAAACTGACGAATTTCCTTGCAAACATGTCGTCATAAAAATTTTTTCCCTTCCTACATAACAATTGTCAGTGGAAACCAAAATATTGATCCGACTTTCAGTTTGTCCTTACATCAACTTCAGAAAACAGTTTTAAATCATAATAATGGAAATGTTAGGTGTATTCAAACCATGCATGCATATATTTAGCCTACACACGCCAACCTATGCGAATAGGGAGGTACTAAGTAACTTGATTGAAAACTTTCATTGTCACTGACAAACACATTTCACCATGGATATTTTACAATTTCTTATCTTTGAAGCTCTAAACAGTGACGTGGTTGTTATCCCTTATACTGTATTTTTATCGGAAGAATGAACATGTGTCTCTCAGGTGGGTAGCTTTACACGACAGCACTGTATTAGGCTACATGTTATGATGTATAAAGTGAACTTAAAGCTTTAATATAATAGTTTTCACTCATTAAACCAAATTAACTTATAAAAACAGAAAAAATCAAATTGAAATAATAATATGAGATTAAGTGTACAGTATTGTAAAATGCCTTTCCTTATAAGTTTGAATGTCACCTCCAAGAGACAAAAGCATTGGTCACTGCAGACGTGAAGTGCAGATTTCGACCAATTACATGGGTACAAATATCAAGAATTTTCACCAATTTATCATATATTGTTCAACATATAAAAAGACATAATGAAATATTCAGAAAATAAAACATGATTCCTAGTTATTGAATCATGCCAAATTTTCGCGCTTTGCGTCTGTTCTAAATTTACAAAATGGCGCCAGGTGCACTTATTGTTTTCATAGTAAGAAGCGTCTTTGCTTACGCTAAGGGTGTGTAAAACTTGAAAAATATTTCCTTACCAATCAAAACAATCAACAGAAAGGCCGATGATGTCATCATGAGGTTTTCATTATCAAAACAACTGAAACAAAAAGCTGAATTTTTTTCGTCAAATCAAACCCAAAACGCATCCGGGCGCTGATCGGCGTAGCGCGTGCAAATTGACGTCATTTCCGTTTAAAATTCGCGGACTTTTTTGCATGGAAACTTACTTTTTGAACTACAGTCACATGTTGCAAATCAAAATAAGTAGATCCAATGACAAATTTGTTTTTCACTAAATTTCGTCTTATATTTATATCTCAAAGGCAAATATGTATTCGACAGTTTCATAAATAATTTGACTAAGTGAACAAAAGGGAGACCCATTGCAGGGGAAAGTGGGTAAAATATAGGACACCGGTAGAAAATCTAATCGAGTGAAGTAGAAATTATATTTTCACGAATGGCGCAGCCACGAGTGTAAATATGTATTTTTTTACTTCACGAATTCATGGTATTTGACGAAAAATGTTAAATGTTCTATTCATTGTGTTCCCAAAACGTCGTAAATGACCTTACTATATGAATTGTGTAGCTTATTGCGGCTGTCGCATGACGTCATTTAATTGTTTCTTGACGTCACTGACGACGCCATGTGATTGTTGCATTATTTCACTGAGTAGAAAAGCATTTTTATTTCACTCAGTGAAAACACGTATTTTATTTTCACTGTTAAATGGCATATTTCACCATTTTGATAAACCGATGAAATAAATATTCCATTTAAAGGGACAGAGAGTTGTTTAGGTCAAATATGATATATTTCAATAAAGGTGGGGATTTTTTTAAATCTGGAAGAAGTGGTTGTTTCTGATAATTAGCATTTCATTGCATATGAGTTCAGTGTAGTGCACGATAATAAAAAAAGATAAAGTCTAAATTTGTGCTCGAAAACCAGGCATATAAATTATAATGGGCGCCAATGACCCAAAGGTAACACTAGTTTTGATCATGTTCTATGATTTGAATTAATCGCCACCTAATACATTGATTTGACTGATTCATATGTATTGGGGTTTGGGCGGATTATATGTTCCACGTAATTCATGTTTCACGAAACTAATAATGATTATGTTTATTTGACACAATATCAGATCGTGGTTATGAAAGGGCCTTTACGTACAAGTAATTTACCATAACCACTTCACTTGGTAAAGTGGTTGTAAAGATCGTGTGAGAGTTAGCAAAGTACGGGTTCAAGGTGGCAAATCGCTACGGTGTGTGCAGATTGAAAGTGAGATATAAGTTGATTTCTAAAAGGTATGAAGGAAACAAACTAGTATCGGCTCTTTCAATAAAACGCCCGAAAATTGTAAAAAGAGTAGCCTTCATGCATTGGCGAGCCATAAAATGAACACCCGTGATGTGTAGGGTAGACCGGGGCAAGAGGCCCAGTCCGGGGAAGACGCCCACCCTTAAAATAGAACTAAGTCACGTGATATCTTCATCCACGTGGTGTTGAGAAGCCTCGTCTTCGAATGCGCCGTCAAGGTTTGAAAGGTCACGACCACCGTCACTCACGTAAGTTGATAATTCTACAACAATGCTTTTTACCACATGTTGTGTAACTTTTGCCAATAGGATAAACGTTTGTTACTCTTTCCCTATTTCTTACAATCTAAGTTCAATACATTTTCTGGATAGGTCAATATCTGATACATCACGCCAGTTGAAAAATCAGCTTCAAACTAACGTGATGGCGACGTTATGTGACGTGTGCAAAATATATAAGCCTTGGGGCAAAACGCCTACCAGTGTTTTGTGAAAAACGCCCACCCTAGGCCTCTTGCCCCGCCGGGTGGGCGTTTTGCCCCAAATAATATGTACTTATTTAACATTTAATTATGCATTTCATAAACCTTTATTCGATATCTGAATCATTCTAAAATCGTCATAATCAGTAAATAAATTGAGGAATATAATAAAAATACATTTATCATCCAAAACTGGGTTCCACAGGAGATATCTTTTTGACAGTAGATTTTGCAAAATGCCCATAAGTCTGTATACATGATCACGACTATCAAAATGTTGAGTAGTTGTTTTTTGTTTTTTTTATTTTTTATTTTTGATTCCCCATACAATACAAATCACAAAGTCAATTTCAGTACATAACAACATTGCATTAACAAAAAGGTTTGAAGAACAAGCAAATATGTGATCGGATAGGTACATTTGAGTATACAAGTATGTAGAATAGTATCAAAAAAGGTTATGACAAACTGACCAGAATTTGAGAAAGCGTTCATAATTGCACTTTGAATAGGAATTAAAGCGGTCAATGTAATATGCTGTCTTAATTTCTTCTTTTACATGTTTAAAGTTTGGAATCTTTTCCTGTAGCTTCATTTTATATATATTATATTTACAGACAGTAATTATCAAATTAATGACATAATTTCTCTTCTCACAATAACATAAAATGATGTTTTTCTTCGAGAATTTAATATCAGTTCCTGTTTTATCAAAAATCCATTTTTCTATGTTGTGTAGTTGTGTTCGTTTCTACAATTATGGAAGAACTAAATCTTGAAACCTTACTTTACAAAATTTAATTCGTAAGGAAGATCTCAATAACTCAATTGCCTAGTTATTTTTGTTTTCAGGATGGTCAGGAACTATAAACGAAAAAGTAACCGAGGTAACTACGGGAAGAATGGCCTTGTATTAGCCTATATGCTGCGAGCCGTATAGCAGAACCAGGCCTGGCGAAGTTTGGATTCAGTGCCAGGTGTGTTTGAAATGGGCCCACGAACTCTGCACACCCGGTACACGTCAGTTCATTTGCCCCAACTGTGAATCAGATGATGAACTTTAAATGATGAATTTAAACCATCAATTTCAGTGTTGTTTTAATTAAATTAGAAGGAAAATTATATAATGTTTGTCTTTTTTTTATGTCTGGGGCAATAAGCCTAGTATAGGCTTTTTGCCCCTGGTGAAAGGGCGTTATGCCCCAGCCATGGGGCAAAAAGGCCAATCACGTAAAAAAATATAAATTGATGTGTACACGAAACTATCGCTATTAGGACTGTTCAGACAATATATATTAATCTCCTAAAATGGAAGAACTTAGTTATCAACACAGAATAAAAATAAGTGCACAATAATAGACGCTACGGTTGTTTTCCCTTAGGGTAGGCTCCTTGCCCCGGTCTCCCCTATCGACATTTAGCTAAAGCGTACGTCATTCTGTTTATACGTACTGCTATACATGTTTAAGAACTGATGATTCCAAAATTGGCATAGTAGGCTTATCTACGCTACTTATAAATTTAGTAAAGTGACAATAGACAAAAGCCGAAAATCTTGCCTTTTCTCGCCAATAACTCAAACAACTTCGAACTTATTTAAAGCAGACACAACAATAAATATTGTTTTGAAGTGCTTGATAGTTCATTTAACTAGTATGCAAGTTTATGAGAATTTCGACTTCTTATCACTTCTAGGGCCTACGTCCGTTTTTCGAAAAAAATGAACATTTTATAATTTGTGCATCTTAGTGATAAACTTGAGCCTTAGAAAGATCGATATCTGAACTTAACATTATGATTATGGTTATAGTTATAGTTAAGGTTGTAACTGTGGCCACATAAAAACTTGAAGATAGTCTAATTGAAATGAAATCTGAAAGGTCAACTTCATTACGCATGTAGATCTCACCAGGCTCCGTTACGCGAGCCGTCAGGTGTGCCTCTGACATAATTCAAATCAGCCAATCAGCGAGGTCGCCCCGTAATCTATGACGCATGCAAGTTACATTTTTCTTGTACGCTTTTCAGATATCGGAAACCAAAAACTTCCGAATGTTTTTCGAATTTCGAACTGTCTAAATACCCGAATAACATTTATCCTAGCTCGGTTTGTGGAACAAACAAATTAAATCGAATGTATAGAGTTATCTTTCTCAAAGCAAAATCTGCATTCCTCAACGTTATCTTTTAGTAGACCATTTCAATCCAAATGCTTATTCTGGAAACAGTAACGTTGAATAAACGTTTCGTCTCTTAGTTTGTAGTAATCTTTGAATAATTTTTAATTTCATGAAACAAATTAACCATAAACACGCTGAGAAACAAAAAAACCAAAACATAGACACACACCAATACTAGGTGTCTTGATAATTATATATTAGTCATTTGCGACGTACATATGCTAATGAAATTGACCGTTGTTTCGTCAAAGACTGAAATGTTTTAGTTAAATCTGCTGGGTGAAATGGAATTAATAGACATATGCAAATGACTTCAGCTTGTTCTCTGTAAAATCTCTGTAAAATCGAGTTTCAACTTCGACTTTCCTCATTACTTGCAATCTCATTGAAGGCCACCAAGGGACGCGCATTCTGATTGCTTGCAGGTATCTGCGGCAAGCCAATGAGATTTAAAGGTCAAACTAAAGCAAAGGTTAACCAGACGGCTTGAGTAAGGGAGCCTAGTGAGACCTATAATCTGCGTAACATAGTGCAGCAATGTTAGATTTTATTTTAATGAGATTGTGAATTTATCTGTCGAAGAAATCGAACTTTGGTGTCACTTTCCCAATTTTTGCTCAGTAGTATTCCGGCTCAACCAAAAGATATTTTGTTAGCTTTGGTGGAACGTCATCGACAGATTTATCAGATGATCCTGTTAGTCTAAATGATCTTTTTGGATTAAAAAGAAGCGATACGTATCATATTTCCAATTCCAAGAAATTAAGTTGTCAAAGAAAATGTTAGAATTGACTTACGAAGATGGCATTATCGATGCCAGATAGAAAAGAAAGCATCAGGGGTCTTGCAGTCTGGTACAACTATTCAAAACAGTTTAAGGTATTCATTATTCTAAGATCGTTTGTTTATACACGACTGTCTTATCTAGATAATATATACACTTTTATTCCTCCAAAGGAGAGTACAAGGAAATGCGAGAAAAGTTAAGTGTACAATTTAATCAGGAGAATAAACTCGAGAATTGCTTAAGCATTACAAGTAGTGTAGAGTCCATCAATGACAGTCATTGTGTACTTCTCAGTCTCTTCGTCAGAGAGTGGCAGTGGGGGACGACAGGACAGCAGGCTGCACACCAAGTCAAGGTCAGATCTGTTGTGTAATTCAGCGCTCAGCTCTATTGGCCCAACGCTGGCAAGTTCACACCAGAGTTGATCCCTGGACTCACAGGATACATCACAGGATGTCAGAGCATGAATCAGGAAGTCTGCACAGATCTCTCCACACTTATCACAAGGGCCATTAACACGATAAGGACGCCATAGGGCACATATTTGCACTATGAAGAAGCACTGATATTTTAAGAATGGATGACTTTTGGCAAGTAGCCAAGCTGGGTGTGGTTCTATTGATGGATGCAGACTTCTAAAATGTCTGAGGTCAGGGTCAGTTGACATCCGTTGCAACCAGGACGATTTCTCATAGTTTATGACAGCTTCTTTGACAACTTTCTTCCAGGAGGGTTGAGACATAAAGTAACTAGTGGAGATGAAGTTATCAATAAATGGCATCAATTTATATTTTTCAAGGAGATTGATCACATCTGGTATAAATCCATATGCTGTCCTGAGTATGCAATTTCTTAATGCAAAGAGACGTGACATGAAGAGATGGTAGCACAGTAGGTGTTTCTTGCTGTTACACAGGGAACCGAAAAAGAACAACTTTCTTGTATCTATTTGAGATTCAGCAGAGTACCAACCAATGAGAGAGTTGCATATATCAGATCAAGTTGTTTTGGGTAACCCCTGGCAGATTTTTAAGCAAAATCGTTGTGCCCTTTCAACAGTGAGGATGTCACTTTTCTTCAAGTTTGTCCACAGTTCGCAGCCAAACAAGGCTTTTGGCACGCAAACAGTCTTCAGGAGATTGGAACTTGTGATTGGGTTCAAGCCACAGCTGTGTGCTCCCGATTTCATTAGCATTACTGCTGTTGACTTCATCTTTGAACTTGCTTGTGCTAATCGAGTATCGTTGTTCAGATGTGAGTTTAGGAGAACACCGAGATGCTTGGTATTTTCAACAAAGGGTAGGTTTTTTCCATACAGTTCTATGTTGCATGTAATCTTTTTTGTAGGATTGAAGATCAAGACATTGCTTTTTGTAGGCGAGAATGTGAAGTGCCATTTGGCACTGTAGTTCTGGCACTCTGTAACCATGGACTGGAGATGTGCTGTAATAGGACTCATCAGGGAGATATCGTCTGCTTGCGTTGGAGAAGCAAGATGAAGGTCCAAGACGAATGCGCCTTTCTTAAGACTTGAAAGGTTTGTCAAGAGTTCATTTATATATACTAGATAGAGCTTGGCTGAAAGAACACTTCCTTGTCTCACTCCACGGTCGAGTTGAAACCAGGATGAGAAGTGATTATTGACTAGAACACAACTTTCCATTCCCGAATAAGTGTTGTTGAAGATGGGCCACAGACCGGGGTGAATGTTCAACTCCTTAAACTTCCATAAGAGTCCATGATGCCACACAGTATTGAAGGCCTTGCTGCTGTCGAGGAAGACCACCTTCAGAGAGTCACCCCGTTCCATATAGTGGTGGATAGTCTCCTGTAGGAGAAATGAAGCATGAAGAGAGTCCTTTTTGGAATCCGCATTGTTGAGGATCAGGAAAGACATTAGAATCTTGAAATTGTGGGATTCGTTTTGCTATATGTTCAAAAAGTTTTGACATGACGGGTAATAAGGTTACTCCTCTGTATGAGTCCGGTGATGTCCTTGATTTGCCTCCACCTTTGTAGATTGGGATGATGACGCCCTTTTTCCACTTAGATGGAATGATACCAGTGGAGATTATTCTGTGAAAAAGTTCAGAGAGATAATAGTAGAGAGTTGAACCTCCATGTTTTAAATGCTCATAGAATATTCCATCAAATCCACTGGCCTTGTTATTTTTTAGAGATTTGCAGAGATTGCTTACCTCAGACTGAGAGGTTAGAAGGCTTTTGACGTTGATAGACCTGACTGAGATGCATCTTCTAAGTTCATTAACTCTGTCTTCAATGTCTTCCCTGAATGTTTGATCAAAATGATTCTGTTCCTTTGCTGAATATAGTCTTCATGTGACCAGCGAGTGCTTGACATATTTCCATGGAGTCTGATGTATGCTCCCCTGACACACTTATGGTTGCAATTTGTGATCTTTTATCTCTGTTGCTGAGCAGCGCCCAGAATGTTTTCTGGTCAATGTCATATAACTTATCAAGGTTATTGAAGTGCTCTGTTTCGTAGCGGTTAGCAGCATCTCTCATATCTGCTCTGAATATGTCTTTGGATTTCTTGTAGTTGTAAAAGCTGGTGTGATTCATTCCTCGTGGTCTACCATCAAGAATCCATTTCTTTCTGAATTGAGACATCAAGTCATGTGATTCTTTCAGCTGTTTTTTCCAGTATGGTCTGAGGTAAGGTCTGTGTGTAAGTGTCTGAGTGGAAGGCATTCAGATGCTGCAGTCGTCAAGGCTGTAGTAATGATATCGTTGAGATATTTGATATCCCTTATGTTACAGTTTAGAGGAGGCAGATGTTGACCCCATAAGGTATGAGAGACTGCATAAGTGTAATCCTTGATACAGCCGTTTTGTATGGCTTTATCCCAGGCTGGTCTGGGTCTAGGAGGATCCGTTTCTTGGCACTTCAAAGGTTAGAGAGCATAATACTGGGTGATGGTCTGAGATATTTAAGGGATTGTCATCTTTCACTTCGGCTGCATATATAAGATACATGAGATCGGTTGGTACCACAATGTGGTCGATAGGTGTCTGTGGACCTCCAGTATAGGCATAAAAAGTATTCACTGGGCCGGTGCAGAAGCTCTGCATGTTGACAGACAAGAGATTGTTTGCAGAGAGGAAATCTGCCAATAAGTTAGATCTTAGGTCCGGTTGAAACTTAGCTCTTGGTCCTGCGACTTTTGCATTTAAATAGCCTAGGATGAATACCGGGCCCTTATGGGATAGGGCTGAGAACGTCTCTTGCAGTTCAACAAGACACAGTTTGAAAAGATCTATGGATCTGTTGGATGGGGGTAAGTATACCGATATGAGATTGAGCGGATGCTGATTTGGAAGAGAGAGTTCTAATGCTGTGATTCTATCATACACAATATCTAGAGATTGGATGTATGGTTGAAGTTTGTTGTGACAAAGGAGGGCTGTTCGTTCCTCCACTCCTTTGAGATCTATAGTTGTTGGGTTCTGACGCAGGCTTTGCAATTGAGAAGTAATCTCCGTTCAACGAATCCAAGAATGAGATATTATGGATACCAAGTTGATGATCTGACAGGGCACATATCTGGATATGGTTTTCAGATAAGAGAGTATTGAGATAACATACACTTGACATTATGCCGCGGCAGTTCCAAGACATAAGTGAGATATTTTGAGGAGGCATTTATATCAATGGTTACTTGTACCTTGAGGAGTATCATTCATTCTTTGTCTTTCCTCAATTTGTTGCCAAAACCTTCTCCGGCTCAACCATGGCTTAACAATGATGTTTTCTGGCCAAAAATCAACATTTTCAACAGGTGATTTGTCTTGTGCAATAACGTTTATCTGCGCTAATGCAAAGTGTCTCTCAGGTTTTATGAAGATTCTAAGATGAGTCACTGTGACACCCCTTTCTGTCATATAGTTCCTAATCTTTATCTTTACGATGGAACAACATAATGGCAAATCGGAAGAACGTGAAAATACAGGTTATGTATTCTATTCATTTTTGAGAGTCATCTTATGCGAGCTCCCTGTCGTGCTTGAAACGTTGTCAAACTCCCTGGAACCCCATTCTGCAGAGGTGAATATAACATTTGACTTTAGAACAATCGGTAATATAGGGGTTGATCACAGGCGCCAGACTCTGAATGTACAATATCATGTATTTGCAGACACGACAGTGTCAGACCATGTTTATGTTATATAGTTACATGTATATAAACTTACATGAGTCTGGCGCCTGTGGGGTTGATGCAAGGTTTCCGCAAACAACCGTGCAATAAGGCAGATGACGTCATGATATGAAGAGTTGTCCTAATCAGATAGAGGCGCCATATTGCTTCTCAATTTTAGTACTTTTTAAAACAATGATTGCATCTTTTCTTGAACTTACCTGTAGCTGAAAAACCAAGGGAGGCGTAATAAAAACTTTTCAATGTTACCACAAAAAACATTTTTGGAAAAGAAATAAAAACAGTTTAAATTGGTTAATTCCTCCAAGCCAAAAAATAACCAATTAAAACGTTTTTGTTTCCACACTAGTTCCATGCCAGGCTGCATTGGTATGGATAAAATAATATTCATCCTTGCAAGCCTGGCTAGGTATTGGATATAGAAATAGTCATCCTTACAAACCTTGCTAGGTGTTGGATATAGAAATATTCATCCTTGTGTGGCAGGGTGAAACAAAAACATTCCTACTGGCTTTTGCCAGAGGGATATCACTTTGGCTGAATTGGGAGAGTGTAGGACTCTCACCCGGAGGTCCTGGGTTCGAATCCCAAGGGAGATGATCTCACAATCACTTCTGTTAGTCACTGTTACACTTGCAAGCCTGGCTAGGTATTGATTATAGAAATATTCATCCTTGCATGTCTGGCTTGGTAGTGGATATAGACATTTTCATCCTTGCAATTCTGGCTTGATATTGGATATAAAGTTTCCCATCCTTGAAAGTAAGGCTAGGTATTTCATAGAGATCTTTATCCTTGCAATTCTGGCTTGATATTGGATATAGAGTTATCCATCCTTGAATGTACAGCTAGGTATTTCATAGAGATCTTTGTCTTTGCAAGCATGGCTTCGTATTTGATATAGAAATATGGCTTGGTATTGGACATAAAGTTTCCCATCCTTGAAAGCATGGCTTGGTATTGTTTAGGCTATTGATCCTTGCAAGCTTGGCTTAGTATTATATATATAGATATCCATCCTTGCAAGTCTTATTTGATATAAAGTTATTAATCCTTGCTAGGTCAGAGTTATTCTTTCATGCAAGTGTACCATACAGTTTCTACAAATAAAAAGTAACTTTGTGTATTAAAAATGAAAAAAAAAAGACTTCAAAATTATATGGAACAAATCTGAATGCTATAATATCTTCATAAATTATTTGATTTAAAATGTCATATATAAAAGCTTTATATAAAATGTTTGCTGGTGCACAAACAAGTATATAACACTGGCTATATATCAATTATTGGGTTATAATTTATCTCATACGCTTTGTAATGTTATATGAATAAAAACAAAGTTTATTTTTCTATTTTGTTTTATTTCCCTTTAAACACTCAACATCAATATCAATCATTCATTACAAGTTAAACATAGCACTCATGAACTTGGAATGTCATCTAAATACAACATGACTTCAGTTTATATCTTCCTATTCAGTTTGCTTTACTCATGGCTTATTGAAGTAATTCTCAAAGCAAGAGGATAATTGACATGCATAAAAGGGGTTCATTGTTCTTATATTCCATTTGTTTTCAAGTTTCCAAATCTCTAGATATATCTCCACCCCTCTATCACTGCCTTATTCTTCCCGCTATTGCTACTCCACTTCCTGCCTTTATTACTCCCCCCATCCCTCTGATTATTCCTACCCTCATCACACCCCCTATCCCTACCTCTATTGGGTCCTAGTGAAAACGGCCATCGGGGAAAACGGCCATAATTGAAGAGCAAACGGCCGTTAATTCTGGAGATAACGGCCAAATGATTTTTAGAAAACGGCTAATATTAGGCCTATTTAACCTGTATAGCAAAGTTCATACCCATTTCTAATTTATTTTCAATCTGGAAATAAGAAAAAAATGAATGGAAACATTGAGTTTGCTAACATTCTATCTGATAACATATCTAACATATCTTTTATTATCGTTCTTACCCTACATATGGTTTTAACAAAAACTATTTCATTAAAAATACATTTAGATTGGTGAAAAAGCTATAAGATTTACTTGAATGTCGCTCCACGAGATACATGTATGTATAGAACAGACATGCAGCAAAACATTCTTGCATAAACAAGTAGCAAATACCCGTGGGACCTGGGATATTTTCTTAATTTTCAAATGGTATTTAAAATTGAATACATACTTTACAACATTAAGGCAAGAATAGAAGATATTGGTCCCTCTTACAATAGATTTTACAATGTTTTGCTAGATAAACTCAAAATTTGATTGCATAAATAAGACTGGAATCCTGATCACAGTATTGAACAAATCAGTGTCATCAGTCTTCTAGGAATTAAAGGATCTACTAATAATGAGCTCTTTTCTTCACTCCCTTATAAGTTGGTAACCCTTGTTGGAATAATGGTTGAATCAATATATTTTCAGCAAGCGTGATACATATGATATTTGTACAAAGTTAGGAAGTATTGAAACAAACTTGCAACTGTCGGCCTGTCCTCATTTCGCCTACACTGTTATCAAAACACAGTTATGGGTGGTTGCACAAGACGGTGAGGAATACAGGGGTGAGGAAGTGACCCTTTGCACTAGGGGTTTTTCAGGTGTAGGCGATATGAGGTGTAGGCGAAATGAGGGCAAGCCAAACTGTCTACTCCTCAACAATCTAATCATTACAGACTGGGGCAGCCGACTGGAACGGATTAGCATTAGCTATCTCCTCGGGGCAATCAAACTTAATTAGAGACTAAATGAATAAGGAGTAATCTTTACATACTTGATATGCAGTAGCGCAAAACAAATACTCTTCAAAACAAGTTCTACACTTCTACAGCTTTATTAGCGACATCATCAGGAGTTGGAAACAGACATTTAACTCAAATACATCAACATTCATGAGTTAATGTTAGATTAGAAATATCACAAGACAACGCTTTATGTCTTTAAAGAACTGTCTAATATACGCTTTATACGCAGTTTGGAATGTCCTATGAAAACATTTTGCAAGCTCCGAAACAGAGTTTGCACATTGTTCCTCTAGCCAGGTGTTTACATAGGAGAAGGTTACTCCAGGGTGCACATATTATCTGTTTTTCAAATATCGTATTTAACAATATTGATAAATGTAGGTGTTAACTATAATACTGTAGATTATTTGGTTGATTATTACGAAAGGTTTCAACTTTCAGATGAAGGAAAATATATTCATGTTATGATTTAACCGCCTGAAACCGTTATGGGAAACTAAGAAGTCAGCAACTTCATTGTCATATTCGCAAAAGAAATTTTTCGAAGATACGACGACACTTGCAATATGCTATCTAGTTTTCTCATTTCAACAGAAGCTATTCTATGTTCATAATAAGTGTTGAGAACAATATACTTCTTCATGTATTCATGTACGGCCAATATCTCTTGTCGCAATGGCCGTTTTCTCTAAGGCTATGGCCGTTTTCTCTTTTTTGCGATTGGCCGTTTTCAGAGTTGGCCGTTTTCTCCAGTTCCCCCTCTATTCCTAAAACCATTCCCATCCCCTATTCGTTGATAGCCCTGATCCCTCACTTTATTCCTAACCCCATCCCTTCCTCTATTGCTGCCCACATCCCTCCAACTATTCCTCACTCTAGTCCTACCCTCAAACACCCCCTCTATCCCCACCCTCATTTTGGCTTGAAAGAGATCAGGGTATGAGGGACAAGTGAGAGCAGATTCATATATGCTGATTTAGCAGAATGCCCCTATCCCTTCCTCTATTGCTGCCCACATTCCTCCCACTATCACGGCTCCTATCCCTTCCTCTATTGCTGCCGACATCCCTCCCACTATCACTGCTCCTATCCCTTCCTCTATTGCTGCCGACATCCCTCCCACTATCACTGCTCCTATCCCTTCCTCTATTGCTGCCGACATCCCTCCCACTATCACTGCTCCTATCCCTTCCTCTATTGCTGCCGACATTCCTCCCACTATCACAGCCCCTATCCCTTCCTCTATTGCTGCCGACATCCCTCCCACTATCACTGCTCCTATCCCTTTTCTTCCCCCTTCCCCATGGATCATGTTTGTCTAATTTGACACCAAAACAGATGTTACATGGTAATGGTGAAGTCAAATGATCAAGGAATCTTGTTAGTTGGCTGAGTTGCCAAAATTGTCTCTAGGAAATACCGCAGTTTCATTACCAGCTGATAGAGGCTAAAAGAGATGCCTCTACTTTTCTAAGATCTTCCTTGGCCCCATGTCTGAAGGACACCAGCATAAACTAGTGCATCAGATTCCATCGCAATGTCAAATGCTATGCATTAGGTTTGACTGTATGTACAAACATGCAAAGACCGACATACACTATCAGGATGGTACAAATGTTGTCCTGAGCATCTGTAACAGGAAGCTGCCAATCTCTTCATCCTGCAGCAGAAAGCAAAAGGATTCATATTTACTCCATAAGGTAATATTGTGCTTTTCTTCAGTTCATATGATGATCGATAGGATGCTTTGATATTGAACATTTGGGTGGTTCTTAACTTAACTCTAGATGAGTAAAGAACATACTTTGAGGACCCACGTTAGAAACTGAAGAAGAAATTGATATTTTAGAGCCAGGTATGGCAATGAAAATCTATGAAATAACATCAATCAATGATAATCAGTATTTTTTTAAACAAACGATAATGCAAAAATGAAACACTCTTCATTTCAACTGATTTTTTTCTTTTAGATAACCATAAAATATTAGCTTCACTAAATAATGACATTAAGTATTTTCTTTCTAACCGAGTCCTAAGGCTCTTTATGAAGGTGCAGACTGTTTATATTTTAAAAAATAGGCATGACTTTTTTGCACATGAGTTTGAATAAAGCTTAGTCATTGTCTAGTTTTAATCTTGAATCTATGCTTAGTGTATTCTCAACTGGTGTGACTATTTTTAATTGAAATCAATTCAGTGACATCTGATTCTTCATGACACAATCTTGAACCTATGCTTCGGGTATTCTCACCTGGTATGACCATTTTTAATTGAAATCACATCAGTGACATCTGATTGTCTAAGAGACAATCTTAAATTTATGCTTAGTGTATTCTCACCTGGTATGACCATTTTTAAATGAAATCACATCAGTGACTTCTGATTCTCTAAGAGACAATCTTGAATCTATGCTTAGTGTATTCTCACCTGGTGTGACCATTTTTAATTGAAATCACATCAGTGACATCTGATTCTTCATGAGACAAGGTGTATTCTCACCTGGTGTGACCACGAGACCAGCATGTCTTTTGTTTCCTCGTCCCCTGAGACTTTTATCAGCACTGAGTCACAGATGGTGATGGACCCGTCCGTGGAGTACTGAACAGAGTAGTCCTTCAGTTGGCTGTCAACAAAGCGGTCGCATTTGAAAATAAAGATCTACGATCATGCAGATGAAATCGACAGCAAGGACAAGCAGAAAGCAGTATTTGAGTTGTTGAGTTTGAGATTAAATATCAAAAGCAGATTCAATTGACAAAAGGCACACGTGGACATACAGCAGTATATGAAATTCATTTGAAAGTGTAATTTGGTCAACCCTAGTTGAAAATAAAGAATTTGAGCCAAGTATCTTCTGATATAAGAGAGATCAATGCCAGGTAAAAAGTTACATCTTAAATTTTGATATCTCCTTTCTTTTGAATGAAAGCTCTCATGATCTGTTTTGCTTACAACATTCATGTCTAATAATCTGCTGCATTGAAAATATCAATATTGACATATTCAAGTTGTAATCAAAGTATACAGGGTCACTACGCGGCAGGGTGAGATAATCACTCTTTTGTTTGTCGGACAAAACAAGAGTTAACACCCTTGATTCCAAGGGGCGTGGTTAACTACCATCTGAAGATAGGTTAATTGGTAGAGTGTCCTGGGTTAGAATCACCCTGGCAGTGATTTCACAATCACTTCTGTTACCAATATAAGAATAATCCTATTTCTGTGGCAGCGTTACCAGTTCAACATCAGAATATCAATAGCCTTGATGTATATGGGACAAAACTAACGTCTTGAGCAGATTGTAGATCTTATCGACTGTCTGCATGACGGTGCCAGGTTCATCGACAGACACGGTACACGTGAATCTGAGGTGATGTTCTTCCAGACCTAGCTCGCGGAATGCCTGGGCTGGCTCTACAAGCTGCAGCTTCTGTAATCAAGATATGATAATGATTATCATTATAGCTTATACCACAAAATATGGAAAATAAAAAAAGATAAAAATAATAATTATAGCTCATATCAAAAATTATTTTGGTTGGTTGAATTGCTGTTATATTAGTTACATAGCTTATTCCACAAAATATATGGAAAATAAGATTAATGAAAATAATGATTTGTGAAGAGAATCCTAACATTCAGCTTGGTGACCAAGCATACTTCTTACTAAGCCTTACATTTCCCTTCATCAACAGAGCTCCGTGGAGTGTCCTGGGCTTCTTTGGGTCTGGTGGGTCAACTCCTGTAACGTAAAAAAAGAGGTGAGGTGAGGTGAGTTGGTGTTTAACGCCGCTTTCAAGATTATTTCACTTATATCGCGGCTGCTAGTATTGTTGCAGGGAGAAAGCCCGCAACACCATTGTGGCTATGCATTGCGATGAAACCTGCGAGCATCAACTGGAACTAGCAAACCATTGGTGGTACTACGCTGAATTTCAGTGTAGCATTGCACCCAAACCTGACTGCGTGTAGAACAGTTCTCTACTGCAGACAAAGTTGCCGAGCCCCTGGCGGGATTCGAACCACGGACCTCCTGGTCCGAAGCCGAACGCGCTAACCACTGCACTATCTCGCCCCCACGTGAAAAAAGAAGAACTCAGTCTGATTAAAAATCAACCATGTTCCGAGGAATAAAAAGTTTAAAAGTTTTGCCTTTATCGAGATTCTAATTTGTTATATCTAGGGTTTTCCTCTCTACATGGTCCGACCTTAAATCCATGTGGCACACATTCTGATGTTAAGTCAGCTATACAATCCCAATGCCTCACGCAAAACCAGTAGGTAGGGGCAAGTAACTCCCAATAATCATTCATGAAGTTGATCACCGCCATCCTTATATCAAACAGGATGGTGAGATTGGTAGGCTTATAACTAGTTTTTGCTTGTGTCAGAATATGTGCTTTGAGCAGCTACAGTCAGAAAATGTAAAGAGAAAAGGACTAAACAGCTAATCAATATTTTGAAATGTGTATTCCTTGGAGATAGATTATAATCACACTGAAGAAGTAATCATTGCAACAATATTTTGAAATAGAAACAATTTGAAATATTTGATGTGTGCTCCACATGAATTTTAAGGAATTTGACTTCGAAATATCTTGATGGATGAGATTTGTAACTGTTCTTCTTATATCCGAATGATGGACTGGCTTATTTCATACACTAATTTTATTTCAACTTGATTGTCTCTTCATATAGAGGGTGAAATTCTATTTATCACTGAAAATCATTTTCATTTCCTTTCCGTGAAAAATTTATATTTCTGAACACTGCACTACTCATAGACTCTCAGTGCGGTGATGTCATAGCACTGTGACATCATCATGTTTATGACATAGCATTGTGATGTCATTACTTGATGATGTAAAACAATTGTGATGTCATGAAATTGATTGTAATCAGGCATTGTCCAAGATCTACTGTTAAAACCATATCTCCTAGGAGATATAGCTTGATCTTCCACAAGTGATATCTCCTGTGGAACAGTTTTGGATGATACAGTTTGATTTTTACGACAGCTGAAATTGTTTTAGTGTGTGTGGGTATGTTTGGGTGGATGTGTGTGGGTCTGGGTGTGTGTGTGTGTGACAGGTTTGTTTACAAGAGTGATCGTCACTTGTCAAAATAAAGTTTCATTTCTACATGTCTCATTTTTAAATTTCGAGGATTAGCCAACTTGATGCCTAACTGTATTAAAACAAAGATTACAGAGTTTATATTTTGTCTAAGAGAAATCATTCGTTTATTTACAGATTAAACGTGTGGAACTTAGAATGAGGATCTGACAACGATAAACCTTGAAATACTTCTAATTTTTTTCATGTGGTAATTTTACTCCTCAATTTTTATTTTGAGGAGTGAAATACCCCTGAGTCCAAATAATTAGGAGATATCGCTTAATCTTCCACAAGTGATATCTCCTGTGGAACAGTTTTGGATGATAAACACATACCTCTTTCAATTGAGAAACATTTTGATATATATACATCATATTAACCTGAAAATGCAGATTCCCTCTTGAGTAGGTTGAGGGAAATGTCGACTGGAATGTTGTGCTTGGTTTCGATCTCAACCGTCTCTCCGTTGGCCGGGTTAAAACATCCGATGTCTGGAATCAGGAACATAAATTGTCAGTTAACTGTCAAAATTTAGGACAAATGACAATGCAACTGTATTTTTTACAAAATCTAGGTATTTTGTAAAAGATTCTATGAGCAACTAGTTCTGCATCTACAATTCTGGTATAAACTAAACCATTCAGGTAAGTGATGATAAGGTTTAGCAGTGCAAGCCTGAATATTACAAATATTTGTTCAAGTCCATACCATGAATTTTTTTTTTAATTTGGAGGTCAAACGCTCTTTTGCTAATTTAGATGCTTTTTGTTGTATCTTTACAAATATAATGGTTTCTGGCTTGCGTAAAATAGTATACAAATTTGATATGATACACAATCAAGATACCCTATTTTCAAGGATTATGGATGAAAAGAAATATTTACTTTTGGAAAAAAACCTTTTTTGAAAGCAAGATATTTTTTCTAAAGCAAACATATAACATGAGAATATGAATCATGTTCTCGATATAATATATTGCCAGAACTCTAGTTTTTATGTCATTAAGGTGGTGGGTTGTGGGAAAGGACGTAAACAAGTTTTGCCTACCAAACTCTTGTTTGATCTTCTTTTTAAGGAACTCCATCTTAGCTGCTTCCCCGTGGACGAGCATGACGTTGCGCGGCTCACATTGCGACACCAGCTGCATTATCCCCTTTGCGTCGGCGTGCGCACTGAACGACATGTACTGTACTGACATGCGCACCTCAAGCTGAAAGATAATGTCATTAATGAAGGTTATCAATAATAATTTGATGGTTGTTGAATTTGCAACAGAGAAATTCAATAGGACCTCTAATTTGGCCAAAATGGAAATCTCGATTAATGACAATTTTAACAATTTACCTTTTTATGTCTTACTTGCAATAACGCAAAGAATTCATATTCATCAAAATCAAAATTATAAATGGGATTAGTAAACAAAAATAACTGCTAAAAGGTTTGAAGCTATTTGTGTGTTCTCACATGCTCCAGGGTTTCATATTACCTGGTTAAAGGTCAAAGGTTCCTTATATTGGCACAAGACACGGCAAAAAATGTGAAAAAGCTTGGTGAAGGAAGCAGAAAAATTTGTTTTCCTTACTGTTTGTTTGTTCTCCATCTCAAGACGTCGAACACCGTTCAAGATCTTATGTCCCACAGTACCAGCCACACAGTAGCCAGGCATAATCACCTGTGGTATCATAGGTAAAGTACATTATCAAGAGAAAAAACTTTCATTAAAACACAACAAAGCTTTTGTTGATCACCAGTGAAACTATCACAACAAATAACCTTGAATCAAGGGGAAATTTTTGATGTCATGTGACGATACACAATGTTGCTAAGGGTCGGAAGCTAAGGATGAGTCCCAAGCTTAGGACGAAAATGGACACTCCACTTCAGGGCCTCCTTTCACAAAGCAACCTTTACTAAGATAAACTTTAAAGGGCCACAGAGTATGTTGTTAGAGTCAATTATGCCAAACGTCATTAATAGTGTTATTTTATCGAAAAATGGTGGTTGTTTCCAAAGATTAGCATCTTAGTGCTTATGAGTTCAGTATAGTTAAGTTACTCAAGTCTCAATTTGTGATCGAAAAACATGTGACGTGCATCAATGACTCAAACGTAATTTTGGAAACTTTTTTACAACAGACACTCTAACATTATATGGCCGTTTTTCATTTAGCATTGAAAACATCAAAATAGCACAATTTGGCAATTTTGGAGATGAGGTGCAAGTTAGGTAGGCGATTTGGACTTAATTGAGGAACATAAAAAATCCTAAAACATACCTTGTGTCACTTTAACTCAAATTCTCTAACATTGCACTAAGGTTGACTGAGTGACTTACAATCCCATTAGTGCTTTGTGAAAGGAGGCCCAGAAGCCTATCTTCTGCAACTGTCCCCATCGTTGTTTAATACAATTCTATGTTGATAAGGCAAGTCACTGGGCTTAACATTAACCCTTAAGATGCGGGTCCCGGAATATTCCGGGATGAAATTAGCTTTGCCCGCAAGTCCCCTTAGCGGGATGCGAGTAGCACACTCTATTTTTCTCACGCTAACTAATTATGACCGCGGGTCTCGGTAGCGGGGCCCGGAAATTTATTGCCTAGCAGTAGTCTCAGTTCAACGCTTGTATTTTCGTTCCGACTGTCGCTAAGCAACAGTGTTTTGTTTCGTTGGTGTTCTAAATAATGCGCGAACATGCTCCGAAAGTTAAGAGAGTATTGATAATGTTTATCATACCGAAAATAAACGTTAAAATCACTCAATTTTTCCCCACTCCCCGCCGCACGTGCTAATAGCCTGTGGGCACTTTCTACCCTCTCGCACGAGCTTCCGACCCGCGCATGCTATCGTTTACTGAGACGCGTGCATTTTGACCCTATGCACGCCTTCCTATCGCACGCCCTATGCTCTGAACCCTTGGGCGTATTACAATACCGGTTGGATCTTTTGAAAGAGCAGAAAATTGTCTTCAATTCAATATAAAATACATAACTACGCCACCTGAAATGAAGATACAGCATGTGCCGCAAAAAAGGTGATTTTTACATATTTTTAGTTTTACACCATTTTGTCACACCAATCTTCACATGATGTGGTCAACTTATTTTGACAATTTTTATATTATAAGATAGAGAGAAAGATTGTCTTTCATTCCATGTAAAATTTGTACATGCGCAAAAATAAATAAAGACACAGCAAGCGCCGCACAAAAAGCTAATTTCTCTATTCAAATCATGTAAACTGAACGGCGATTTTGACATGTGCCTTTATTTCGTTTATATCTTCTCAACAGCTAGGCGTATTTTGAAATTGATTACCTCGTGATAAAGAGGAAATAATTGTCTTCGATTTGATGTAAAAAAGTTATATGCAGTATATAAAATAAAGATACAGCAAGTGCCGCAAAATTGCGACTTTTCTTTATTCTTTGTGTTTTTACCATTTTCTCGCACTTTATATCACATAAAGTTCTCGGGACATTTTGAAATTTCATATATCAAAATATAGAGAAAAGGATGATCTTTATTTCCATATAAAATTTGTATGTAAACGAAAATCAGTAAAGACCCGACGAGCATTGCGCAAACAGGCAATTTCTCTATTCATATCTTGTTAACCGAGAAGCGATTTTTTCAACTGCTTTTTACACTTCCTATCCATTTAACGGCAGAGCGCATTATCAACATTTTCATATCACAATAAAGAGAAAAGGATCGTCTTCAATTCTATGTAAAATTTGCAAATTACAATGAAACAATAAAGGAGCGGTAAGTGATGTCGCAATTATCAAAATCTGTTTTCAA
Organism: Phorcus lineatus; assembly: GCA_921293015.1. NCBI lineage: Eukaryota > Metazoa > Mollusca > Gastropoda > Trochida > Trochidae > Phorcus > Phorcus lineatus. The sequence continues at coordinate 9,320,984 of OV121094.1, read as the reverse complement.
ATACCTGAGGGTACAATCTTTGCAAACTATATATATTCCAAACCAAGCGGTACATATTTATCATTTTCATATCAACGTAAAGAGGAAATAAATACCTTCATTTGCATGTGTAATTTGCCCATATTTGCATCAAAATAAAACGTGTGGAAATTATGCTACAAATGTCGCGGTAAGGCGATTATCAAAGACTTTATTCACTAGCTATACCCACGTTACGTTGGTAATAACTTCTAATTACAGTGCAAAAGATTGTTATGATTTATTTTTTCGTAAAGAAGAATAAATTGCCTTCAATTCCATATATAATTTGCATGTATACAAAGCGAATAACTTGAATTATAAAATTGGAAATAAAGACAATTTCTGTAAAGTGTGAGTGTATTTTTCAGCGGGGATACCCCGCCTGCACGCGCTGAGCGCGTGCGTTTGCCCGGGGCTACTAGCTTAATAATATTACTGTGGGGGTCAGAACGTTATCGGGATTTATCACTACCCTGCTTTCGTTATTTATATCTTTCGTTTAGGATGGCGTATCGTAATAAAATTTATCGTGAAATATAGAGCAAGAAATTAGCTTCAATTCCGTAGATAATTTGCATGTGTGCACTCAGTGATTAAATGATTTTATAATGTTTGAAATGAAGACAATTTTTAAAATTTAGTAAAATTCGTTCCAGACATATTATAAAAATAATTTTTATATCGATGTGAAAAGGAACAATTCATCTTTAGTTTCGTTTTGATTTCGCGCATGCGCTCTTGGAATTTATTGAGTTATGGCGCCCGAATTGAAAACAAGTTTACTTCGGTTGTAGAAACCGTTCCAGGGGTGATAGAAATTTCATTCAAAGTGTCAAGTAAGTATCATCCATTTATAACACGGGATTCGCCGACTAGCTTTGTATAAAACGACGATAACATCCGTATTCCGCCATGTAAACACGCCATATGTTGTTAAAACGGTCGCATCTGGCGGCGCTGGAAAATTCGGCCACAGGGGCTAATTGCGTTATTACCGTAGCGAGGCGAGTGCTGGAAAATTCAGCCACGGGGGCAAAACTGGTCAAAATAATATTCAGCAACGGAAGGGTTAAATAGAGTTATAAAGTAAAAGACGCAATGGTAAAAAAAAAATAAAAATGGCTTTCAAACTCGATCAAGGGTATCATCAGGTGTATCCATAAATAAATAAATAAAGTTTCACTCCTCTAGGTGTAGTAATTTCTGGGAAAATCTGTCCCCATTGTACACCATAAAACTAAGTCCAAAAAATTACGTTTCCTGGAAACGACAAAAAATATGAATTCCAGAAAATTCTAAAGTGGTCCAAACTTGTTAACAAGTGTGCAAAGTTTGGTTGATCTAGACCTAACAGTTTTTGAGTAAATTCACGGGACAGACGGACGGAATGACCGCTGTATATCCCCGCTACGTTATTTTGCAGCGGGGGTATAATTAAGCGAAAAGGACATAACATTATTACGTACCATATTGTTTTCATTTGGTGCCCACTTCTTGAATATTTGAAGTGAAAGACCAGCATGCAACATTCCAGGTGTCGCAAACACGACCATTGGACCTGGGTTCTCAATGTATGAACGATCAAATGCCTGAAACAACAAGATGTATTTGTTAACACAGAGACCCTTGAATATAGGAAATGAAAATATCTAAGTGTTTCAATGAGAACATTAACAATCAAACTCACTCACATAAAGCACAAGAGGTTATATTGTTTTTCACCAGGTAAGAGAAAATACACTTACACCCCTCGGGAAGTTATTACCTTTGTTTTATTTGAAGGTTATATGCCATAAGACCCATGTGTGAAGGTTGATTTTCTCATAACTACAATTGTTGGTTATGAGTGAGTAGATGAGTTGGGGTTGAATATGTTTTTTTAACAATATTTCAGTTATTAAACACCTTGGTCAATTATGAGATGTTCAATGTGTACAAACAAATGGCCTTGTAAAATTCTGAAATTTCAACAAGTTAGAAATATAAGATTTTTAAAGAGCATAAGTGGGATTCGAACACGGGACTTCTCTGCTAACAAGCAACGCCTCTACCACTTGAGTTAACAAGGATCCATGTCAACCGAGGTATATTTCCCACTGTATATATTTGTCGGTAATAGGTTTTGTACATTTGTGATGTAAAGGATCTAGTTTTTAGCTTTAAAATCTAAAGCAGGAGTGTATTGTAAATATTTTATTGGACTAGTTCGGTCAGAAAAAAATCAACTCGCAGAGTGTAGAAGAATGACATTTATAAATTCATTATATATAAATAATTTAGTTTAGAACTATTTTATGAATGTTCTGCGGGAGTGTGAGCCATATAATGACCTGATTGCCTCGCATTATTGGTAAAAAACTCATATATAATAATAATAATAATTGGCCTTAACCGTTCGGCACCGTGTCATTATTTACTACATATTTGTAGACCTACATATTTGATATAGTTTGGTAAGATTGTTCTGACATCACCATGCTGATCTCACTTCTGACATCATTTCCCAACAATCTTAAATAACTTAATAAAGTAACAGTGATCTCAAGTCTTCAAGTCCAAGTAAATGGATTGTAGTCAAACTGTAATTACTTTGGTACATATAGAATCTCACCCAAGTGTCTTCTGATATCAATTATATCAACACGAGTTGATGAAAGTTATAAATATCCGAGGCTTGCCGAGGATATTTTTACTTTTATCAACGAGTGTTGATATATTTGATATCAGAAGACACGAGGGTGAGATTCTATTTATCATCCAAAATCATTTTTCATTACATTTGAATGACAAATGAACATTACTGAACACAGTGCTGCCCTAAGACTCCAAGTGAGGTGATGTCATAGCATTGTGACATCGTAGTATTTATGACGTCATAGCATTGTGATGTCATTACTTGATGATGTAAAACAACTGTGATGTCATATACTTGACGTCAGAGGGGCATTGTTCAAAATCTACTGCCAAAAGATATCTCCTAGGAGATATTGCTTGATCTTCCACAAGCGATATCTCCTGTGGAACAGAGTTTTGGATGATAAACTTGAATACCAGTAGCAGTAGAAGCCCTAGTCAAGAGTTATTATCTCGACTTGGACAGCAATGTCGGCTACTCATTGGCTAAAAGTCAGGAATTGACGGCGAATACCAGTAGCATTAGAAGCCCTAGTCAAGAGGTAATCTTCAATCTTTCGGAAAGAAATTGTACTATGATTAACCTTGATGTGTTTGAAGCAAGTTGTGGTTCCTCCAATTAAAAATAGTTGATTAATGATAAGGTAGATCAGCAATCTTTTTGTAAGAAATAATCATAAAAACGAACCTTGATGTGTTTGAATTCAAACATGTTCCTCTGTACGAACGTCTTTTTGATCTTCTGACTGGTCCAAGTGATAAACAACTTGTAGTAATGGTTTGCCTGTAAACATAAAATAAAACTGTTTTAAACATGTCAAGCATAGCATAATCTTTTTGACATATTTGGCCCTACTGGGTGATATGTAGACCAAACTTTATGATCTATGAACATTTTTAATAATTAAATGTTCCTTCATCCATAATATATTTTTATTTGGGCTCTTTATGTATTCAGTCAGTCTAGACTTGCTGAATGTGGAACTAGACTGTATTTAAGGCTCCTTTAAATACTCAGTCATGAAGGAGGACTATAGGTGATACGTAAAATATTTCATTATCGATATGTTGTGTTCATGATTACTCATGCGTGAACATTGTGGGACTTCTCATGGATATTTAATTGGTAACATCTTGCCAAGAGCAAGGTTGGCATCGTCTGCCTAATGAAGGAGACCTCGCGGAAGGCAAAATGTTACAATGAAATCCCCCTTGAGGAGCCCCTTGCTGTTCATTCATGTGTTTAAAGGATTCACCCTTTCTCTTTGTTTCTAAAGTCTTCACAACATTAGTGTATCCACTAAATTCATCAGTGGAACCACATAGCACAATCAGCTAAGCCTCCATATAATGAAGAAGTGCAGCGCCATCTAGAGTTTAACTCATATGTGATGTAGGATTTGAGATTTGTCCAACGTGGCCCCTGCATGTCAGGATTTTCTCATCTCGTCTATTCATGTCACATACATACTTGTGATTATCAGCTTCCGCATTTTGCCAAGAGAATAACAAGGCTTTAAGTATTTAAGTACATTAGTTGAATTACCTTGTGAAAAACAAGTAAGACATTGATCATTGATCATTGATTGTGAAGAAATCTTAATGCTGATAATTCTTTGAAAATAAGTGACCACATAACTTACTTTAAATCTTCTTTTTCAGAATTAAATTATCAAACTGTGACAAGTAAAGTATTCTTTACACAATAAGTTTTCTCACTAACACTACTCTCACCTTCTCTGTGAGACCAAGTGAGAAGTAGATGGGTGCCTTGAGATTCATGCGGTCCCAGTACGTCTCCAGGAGAATACACAACTCCTGTGCCCGGCCCAGCGCGAACACTGGGATCAAAACCTGGAGAATTACACAAAAATGTGGTTACTGCCAAAGTTGTTTATCTCAAACATGCTACCAGTTTGAGTGATTGAGTTAATGTTTAGCACCACTTGGCCAGTAATTCAACCATTAGTGGCGTCACCAATTATAACCAGCAGATTTATAAACAAAGGAACAACCCAAACCATTATATCTGCCAGACGTGGCTCATTAGTATCAACTTAAAGTCTTTTTCTAAAATAAAGTGGCTCGTAAACTAATCCTGCGATCCTCTCATGGAACTCTTTGTTATAATATGAACAGCAGACAGGTTAACAAATATGTCTGCCTCCATACTTTGAGTGGATACATTAAAAAATATCTTCAGTGGGTCCTTGCAAGATCATTTATACACATTTTCATGTAAATGGAAGCTGGCTATTGTGTATTTCAAAAAGATTTCCAAAACTTTATTGGTGATATTATATATTCATTACAAAACTCTAACCATTAATTCTTATCTCCTTTCAAAACAAATACAGACTTATTCATGGAAATTTAATTTTTTTAAATTGTCCTAAAAATTAATTTCAGGATACAATCTTCTGAAAAAAGTTCACTGACCTTTCCACCCTTCTCAACACAGTCATGGACTTTTTTTAGGAAGTCTCTCTCTCGACACCTCTTCGAATCGCGGATAGTTGTAGCATACGTTGACTCCGAGATGAGTAGATCTGGACGACATTTGTCTATCCAGGCCGCACCAAGATGGCGGTCAGGGGTCATATTGTAATCTCCCTGAAAATTAGTACATTTACACCATGTATTTCTCAAAACTGTTTTTTGCACTTGAAGCAACTTCCCAAAACATTCAGCTCTTAATCCATGATTTTAAATCTCCATATCTCTCAAAGGTAATTGTATTATGTTTCACCAATCATCATGGGTAAAATTGAAAAAACTTTTCACTTAGTTTTCATTTGTGAATAAGATACGTCACGCCCAATTTGAATCTCCTCTTACCCCCCGGGAATTACCCATAAAAAGGTGATCCCTCCCCCTTTTCAATCAATGAATACCCAATATGCTTCAAAATTTTTGGATCCACCACAATCATTATTAGTGAAGTATTAACAACTTTAAGCAAGAAGACTGAACCTACAGTGTAGACGACAGATTGTTGTCCGACTTTGATGTGGAACATGGCCGCTCCCAGGACATGACCTGCGTAGTATGCCTTTATCTCCATTTCATCATCAACCTAGAAGAATAAGTAAAGAATAAGTAGAACACAACCTATAAATCTCTCCCAAAAGTACTCAAGTCTTTTCTTCACTAGTTACCTATGTTACACTTTCTGGGCAAGAATACTGAATCAGATTGGTAGCTTTCAAAGTTAGTTTTGCAACTGGAAAAGTTGTTTTAAAGTGACAATCATAGCTTGTAACCCTTGTGAATATCTACCTCATGGGTAATGCAAGAAACTTCCAAATCTGTCAGAAAAACGGTTGCTTAGAAGTAAATTCTTAATATTTCATGAAGGTATTTGTGAAATGCAAAAATGTCAATTATAATCATTAGCCGTTAATACCAAAACATTTAGCAACTCATAATCTCATTGAAGTTATCATATCAAATGTTTGAAAGTTATTCATATCATCTGTCACCGTTTGAAAACATTTTAACATCAATTTGTATGCTCAATTTGATCAAATATACATATTTATAGTGAGTGAGTGAGTTATTGTTTAACGCCACTTGAGCAATATTTCAGCCATTAGCGGCGTTACATATTTATAATTTCTACAGATAATTTTTAATTAATAAACGGGAACAATGACTGAATTATTTACAGACTTTAGTATTCTGGTAGTGAAAACGGGCTGTTCAGTGTTCCTCCCTTGCCAACAGTCTTATTATCTAACCAGCATTTCTTTACATACCAATATCGCCAGATGGAACACCTAAAATTGTGTGAGAAGAGATAAAACTCCTTTAAATGCATAAAAATTGGATGTTCTAATACCAATACATGCAAAAACAATATGAAGAGCTTAAAAAACTTTTTTAGGTTTACCCTCGGTCTTGTGTTTATTCTTGACATTTCAGTAAATTGATTGTTACTGTTTTTGAATATTTCTAACACCATGTTCTGCACTTGATAAACAAAAGTGAGTAGTAAACAGGGCTCCTGATTATTATTTCGACTCAGGGGTATTTCACTCCTCAAAATAAAAATTGAGGAGTAAAATTACCGCATGAAAAAAAACTAGGAGTATTTCAAGGTTTATCGTCTTCAGATCCTCATTCCAAGTTAGTTAATCGTCGATTATATTTTCCACACGTTTTATCTGTAAATTAACGAGTGATTTCTCTTTGATCAAATATAAGCTCGTTAATAAACTCTTCAAGAAAAGAAACTTGACACTGACTTTCAAAGTTCGATATAAAGACCACAGATGCAAGTTAAACATTGAAATGAAAACTAAAACGCTGTTTGAAGATCTCTGTTCAGTAAATTTTTATTCAGAATAAGCATGATCTTGAAATGCACAGGTGCACAAGTGTTTCAACATCACAGGGGTGCAGAAATTTCAGTATCGGGTATGGCCACCATTGGCATTGATTATTGCTTGGCACCGACGACCCATGGATGCAATCAAGTTGTCAATCACAGCCTGTGGAATGTTCTGCAATTCGTGCTGAAGTGCTGCAAGAAGTCCTGGAAGTGTTTGAGGTGGTGGATTCCTACTGCGGCCGCGTCGATCCAGTTCGTCCCAGAGATGCTCAATTGGTGACAAATCTGGTGACCTGGCTGGCCATGGCAATGTCTGGACATTGTAACGCTGTAAAAAGTCTTGACAAACACGTGCAACATGTGGTCGAGCATTGTCCTGCTGAAAGAGACCACCATGGACGTTGACGTGAGGAATAACGTAAGGCTGTAGGATCAAGTCCCTATACCGTACTCCTGTGAGGTTACCCACAACATGCACAAGGGGTGTCCTAACACCGTGACGAATCCCGGCCCACACCATGAAACTCCCACCTCCAAATGGGACAACCTCCACAGTTGGCAGCATAACGTTCTCCACGACGTCGGTATACACGTGCTCGTCCATCACTTCGTCGAAGCAGAAAACGGGACTCATCAGTGAAGAGAACGGTTCTCCACCTTGCACGTGCCCATCTCATCCTCTGTTGACACCACTGGAAACGTTCCGCCAGATGACGTTGCATTAAAACGGGACGTCAAACCGGTCGTCGTGGAAAAAGTCCAGACTCTCTCAGCCTGTTGCGCACCGTTTGGTCGGAAATTCGACGCAGGCCTGGTATCTGCGTTGTTGTTGACGTTGCTGTCCTGGTGCGTTCCCGAAGATTGAGCAGTCGGATGTACCGATCTTGGGCCCGAGTAGTCACCCTTGGTCTGCCAGACCTTGGCCTATCATCAACGCTGTTTCGGGTGTTGAAACGGGTCCACAATGAAGAGATGGTCTGTCTGGACACTACAAAGTGTGTTGCAACATCTTGCTGCGTCGCTCCTGCTTGCAGTCTGCCAATAGCGTTGTTGCGTTGCGCTCTGTTCAGTCTTGGCATTCTTCAGGTCGCTGTACCGATGTTGTGTAGTCTGAATGAACAGCGGCCGATATGGCTTTTTATACCCCTAAAGCAGACGTGTCTGCATGTAAACCTTCATGATCCCATGCTGCACGTGCTTTGGCAGAAAATGCATTTGGACGAATCGCTTGTTTTCATCCCTGAACACAACGTAAACTTTTTGGGCCATTGTTTTTGGTAAATTTACACTTTTGAGCAAGCCTTTCTTTAAATTACAGATATGTATCATGAAAAAAATTGACCCGTTTCGAAAAAATCAATTTCGCATGAATGTCAAGTTTCTTTTTTTGAAGAGTTTATTTGTTTTCATACAGTTTACCATCAAATTGGCTACTATTCGAGATATAAAGATCAGACATGTGGAACTGAAACTTTATTTTTACAAGTCATGATCACTATTGTAAACAAATATCTGATTCCTATTCTGGGAGAGTTTTTGGTATCTGTCACTCATTGATTTAAATTTTAACGCATATATCTGAATTACCCGTGCATATTTTTCGCAGATACCCATCTTATCTGGAGCCCTGAGTAAATGATAAATTGCGCCATTTATGGCACCGACGTTTCTACAACAAGCACCATGGATTCCCCAAATTACACAGCCTGGCCTGCCGATTATAGGGAAGTATCTGTTATATACCTGTATGGTTTGATGAAGATTGACAGCTATCACTTTCTTCATGCATGATTTGATCATGTCTGATGTGAAGAAGTTTTGTTCTCCCTTCCGTTCAACCGCGATCTTTCTGAAGTCCTCCTACAATAATGACAACATAACAGGGTCAATACTTCTTCAAAAATGACAACCTTTTATTGGTCAAGATAATTGAATATGTGGTGATGATCAGTTATAAAAAGTAAAATTAAACTAACACTGAGTCACAGGAAAATAGAATATTAGTAAACAAAACAGACATTTTGTGATATGTTACATATAGAGAATCTCATCCGAGTGTCTTTTTATATCAAATATATCAACAAGGGTTGATAAGAGTAAGAAATATCCAAGGCTTCAGGTCATCGACATTGGGGTGTCTTAGAATTGTCAATAGTGGTAAACGCACTGTAAGGTGATTACAGATGATGCAATGGTATTTAGATGATTAACTGTTGTGATATCAACGACATAGTTATCGACTGTGGATGCCAGTTTTGGATGGTACATAAAAACATCCCAGAACGGTAAGATAGATCATTACCTATTGATATTTCGTTCTTTATAACCAAAAATTAAATTTTGCCAAACCACTTTATTTTTAGGAGCAATAAAATATTTAAACACTTCAATTCAATTATAGATGATGCAATTGTATTTTGATGATTGATTGTTGTGATATCAACAGCGTAGATATCTACTGTAGAAGCCAGTTGTGGATAATAAATCATAACATTTCAGAATTGTTATGGTAAGACAGATCATTTCCTATTGATATTTTGTTTTTTATAAAAGAAATTTTGCCGAACAACTTTATTTTTAAGAATGACCAACAATTCAAAAGACAACACTAAATATTTCAAGACAAATATATCAATAAAAATACAAATCATGACAACTCTAGATCTTAGCCGCTTTGTAAAAGTTTATCACATGAAAATTAAATTTTATAAAATGAAAACTCACAAGCAGGATAGGGCATATGGCTTTGGTTGGATGAGTCATGTAGATGGGCCCCTCGTATCCGACCATCTCCGACATGAAGGGGAGAGCACCGCAGTGGTCAAGATGGAAGTGGCTGCAAGGTCAGGTTGAATTTTGAAAACAGCGTCATGGTCATCCTACAGGGTTATAGACCAAAGTGTGACAACCAACCACCAAGCACAATGGATCACTCATCTCATTACGGTTTATTTTTTGTTGATGCTATTTAATAAGGGTGTCACTATATACAAATGTATCAATGTATCGATACATCTTTACTGCCGTTATGATACAGATACTAGCTGAGTGTATTGTTTCTATTGCCATGAACCTCATTGATGCATTCATTTTACAATATCAATTGTTCAACTCTGACTTTTATCTTCTTGATGTAGACACCTGACAATATCGCATTTGATTTGTCTTATATCATTTAACAAATAATGTTTATTTATTGTATTTTTTTAGTAGTGATAAAAGTGTTTTTCAGAAATGCACCTTGAGTTTTAATTATTAGTTATTTGTTGTCAACACTTTAACATGTAAACACAGTCTCATCGACAATTAAAATGAAAAATATGTATCAAAATATGTATCGTATCGTCACACTTATATCATGCTACCTATCGTATCGGGAGGGTGGTATATTGTGACACCTCTACTATTCAAATGCTTGTGAAATTATGAGGAAATTTTCTATAATGCTGTGAACTAAGATGATTTAGATCTTATGAGTACCTATAGTGGTTCCAGGCAACTAGGATTTTACTACTTGGCATCACCTTTGATATTTTGGTAAAGTCATTGTCATTTATTGCGTCATGTAACAGTTAATTTGTTTATTTTCATACCTTATGATAACACAGTCAAGATGTTCAGTAAGTTTTTCATGGCGTGTGATGTAGGTGAAATCAGGAAAGCGTCGTTCATCGTTGTAACCCATGTGCATTCCGCAGTCAAGCATGATATTCTTACCACCGATTGTGAGCAGGATACAGCTTCGGCCAACATCTGCATTAATAATTACATTGCAAATACAGACATACTATGTTTACAACACGAGTGCTTAATATTCATATGTCCCGAACGAAAGCGAGGGATATACTGATATTGAGGCACAAGTGTCGTAAACATCGTATGTCATGGACACGAAAATGATATTCTGTATATTACTGCAGTTGAGAAATCAAAGAAACTATTCAAAATCAACATCCAAGAACAGGCATTGGCGCATTTGGAACCCAATGTCATAGGCAAACTGTGACATCAAAGCATTGTTTTTGAAGCAACGTCACACTGAAAAAGTGATAGGTTGTCCTATGGCATGTGTATGAAAAATATGAACCCCAATATGATTGCCCTTGTAGGTTATAAGTTATTATCTTACAGAACTATTGTTCTGATAATTTAAACTTCAATTTATATGCGATGACTTTGCACCCAAAGTTAAGAGTTCGAAGTCTATTTTATCTGTAGCAGCTTGTTGGACATTTTTTCATTGAAATGGGTTTTACTGTTTAAGTCAATAAAAACAAACCGTCTTACTTCAATTGACATAAGGATTAAAAGATAAATCCTTTGGCTTCTGTATCAAATCAGTGTTGCATGCGAGAAAATTCTATTTCTTAGGATACCAGCATCAAATTCATTGCTACTAAACCCACAATGGTGTCTGTCAATGTTGTCAACCAAAAGAAGGGTAGCGATGAATTCAAGATTGCTGAGAGAATAACATGTGACAGGGGTTTCAGGGGCGTAGGAACACCCCCCACTTTTTTTCGAAATGTTTTTTTTTTTCAAAATGACTATTTTCCCCTTTCTACTACATATTTCCCAATAACTGGTCTAGTATTGTTACAAAACAGTTACTATGCACTACTTTGAGGGTAGAACTAAAACATCCAATCAAACAAGGAATTAAACTGATTTCAGTATTATGTCCTAACAAGCCCCCCCCCCACTTTCAAATTCGCTCCTACGCCCCTGGGTTTGATATAATAGCCAAAGGGTTTATCTTTTTATCCATGTGTCATATGAAGTAGGGTGTCTTTATTGACTTAGATTGCAAAAACCTCCCCTGTCAAATTGTCTGGAAGCTGCTACAAATAAAATAGGCCCAGTGTCCTACACTTTGACTAGGGAAGATGTCTGGACTAATAGAGTTCCTCTCATTTATTTTCATGGAGGAATTTTTTTCTTGACATTTTGATATATGATCATATTAATTACAAATAACATAAAATTTAGTGTGTGTAAAGTCTTAAAATATCCACAATTAATATCAATTATGATAAAAAAGATTTAAAGATGCCAAAAAACAAAGAGTAAGAAGAAAACATTAGATACTTTAAAATGGAAAACAAAGAAGGGATTTATGAAGTATACAATATTGGAATATTCATGTCTCACCTTGGCCAGCACCTGAAAAGACAAAAAATAATAATGTATTATTGCTTTTGAAAGACCAAATCTTTCGAAAGATGAAATAATTTTAATATCTACTATCATCATTCTATTTCTTGATAAGATATCAGTATTGATCATTAGCCAAACTGCAATACTATTTTAATCGCAATTTCATTTTAGTTTTTTTCAAACAAAAAAGTTAACACCTCCTTTGAAACAGGTTTAGTGCTGTCAGGTAAAGCTACGCACCTAAGAGATACATATTCATTCTTCCGATAAAAATACAGTATATGGGATGAAAACTATGTCACTGTTAAAGTTTAGAGCTTCAATGATAATATTAATGTAAAATATACATGTTGAAATGTGTTTGTCAGTGACACTATAAGTTTTTAAACGACTACCCCCTTATTCCAGGGAATCCCATAGGTCGGCATGTGTAGGCTGAAGATACGCACGCAGGGTTTGAGTACACCTTAAACTTCCATAATTATGATTTTAATAGATTTTAAAACTGTTTTCTGAAGTTTAGATAAGGACAAACCGATAGTCGAATCAATATTTAGGTTTCCAATGACAATTGTTATGTGGGAAGGCTTACTGTTTCATGACATGTTTTCTAGGAATTTTGTCAGTTTTTACCAACTTTGTGCCACTAATCAACAATTAAGTCCTTATCATCTAAAGTTTCATTTTCAAAAACTTCATGATATCTTCCAAACTGTCTAAAGACGAAAAGTCATCAATCTATTACAAGCTTACACTCATCCTGATTTCCTAGGTTAAGTTTTGTGTGAATGCGTATCTCCGCGTATTTTTACCCCACACGGCTGTTATTCACACAGTGAACAGTGATGGAAAATAACAAATCACTGCATAAGAGATTCTCCAACACTGGGACAACATATAACTGAGGCAATATCATACCCAGTGGTGTGACCCGTAGTTCGGCCATTTTTCACTAATGACTGTCGTGTTAAATGTCAAAATACATTAAGAAAGAAAATCTAATCAGAAACCGAAAGATGCACCATGGGCGCATCCATCTTGGTTGAATGTAAACTACGGAATAAAAACGAAACCGGATCACGAAACTACCTTTACGATAAAGTAGCATTTCTGAGTTGAAAACAATTTCTTCAATGACTTACAAATTTTTCAAATGTAAAACACAGGTTCCACTGTTATATCTTTTGCCCTGCCATGGATGTCAATTAAATTTGTCTTATCACAATTTCTAACATAAACATATACGCACATATACAGAAACTAACATTTGTTAACTCTTTTTCGAAAAGACGTTCGGTAGATTTTTTAACAGCTGTTGAAATTGATACTATATACAACTATATTTAACGTGTTATATATTTCTGTGTTTTTAAATTTTGACCTCACATTTCAAATTGCTGTATAAAAAATGTTTTATTGCGACATTAATAGCCAGTGTATCTTTTAAAGATTAAAAAAAAATCTTATAATGACCTTATGATAAAAGACGATTGTAATTTTCTATACCATGTACTTTAACATATATGGAATGTTCCCGCTCAGCAGCAACCTTCTAAATATATGACCAGGTTATGAATTAGGCAAATGAATGTATCATGGGCCTACGGCATTTTACTGAATAAACTTGTCTGTCGGTTTCTTTAAAAAGAAATAGGAGATGTTGGTTGTAAAATACATATATAGGTCACACACATTAGGCTGTCGACTGTCATTTTTGCGAATAAAGTGAACTCTTCAAAGATCTGATATCCATTGATACCGAATGTTCAATGTTTTGGAAAATTATTATGTCTTTATTCCAAAGATAGTGTCAATAACCTTCTTAATACACCTCTATTCAACCAACTCAATTTACATAATATTTTATTGTATTGTATGTTGTATATGTTCTTGTACCTCTTATGCTGCTGTCCGCAGCCTGAGTGAAATAAAAGTTCAGTAAAGATATCTCAGAGGAAATAAAAGGGAAAACATATTAAATCTTGATATATAGAAGACATTTATTTGTAAACGAGGTATGCTGGCCATTATTCAAAGTGTAGTAACTCCTATACAGAAAAGATTTTGTTATGTACAATTTACGAAAACCTTTTTTTATCAATATATGTATGGAATTGAACATAATGTATTATGCTTAATAAACAGTTTTCTGCCCTTACAGGGTCAGTAGCAGGCTTTTAGGATGAATTAAGTGACCTAACGAAATGGAAAAAAATGTTTCTAATTAAAGAGCCCCCCACTTTTTTTCGAAATGTTGTTTTTTCAGCAAGTTTCCTTTTTTTTTTTTTTTTGGTTACAAAATTCAAGCCCCCCCCCCCCCCCCCACTTTCAAATTCGCTCCTACGCCCCTGAACTCAAATGATTAAAAGATGTTCAAACGAAAATGCCCGCCACTGTCTTTTGCTTAATTATTTCCTTTCTGATTATGGATAATCGGTTTGAGGAATGAGATTTTTGGATCATCTAAAGATAATAAATATGCCATCAACTAACAATTAATGTAAAAATTGTAAGAAACGATTTTTGTAAAGATAATATATCCACATAGGGGGTACGATTAGCGGAAATACTTCATAACACAATTAAGAATAAATATCAACAACTATTTAGGTTCACATCCACCTGAAAATAGCAGAAAAAACGTGTTTTATAAACACTTCCGGAAAACAGACGCCAAACGTTTTATTAGCCAATCAGGTGCTAGGGGGTTGTGACGACATAGACAGGACTCGTTAACGACTGGCTGATCTGTGTCATTGTTTACAATATAGATTCCAGCGGACGTCAACGTATATATTTTCACTGATTGTACTTATAAAAAGCCCCTAAGTCACCAAAGCTATTAATATCAATTCATCGACATATTCTGTTTGACATTAATTAACTTGTTATTTGTTTTATGTTGTTAATTTCCGATAATGCCGATCGAGTTAACCCAAACTGATATCTGCCGCCATTATGACTGTTTGTAGTAGATTGACCATTGTATTGTATATTTGTTACTACTTTGCGCCATTTTAAAGTGTCAACTCAATATCGTAACTCCGTGTTTCTGCTTTGCATGACTGTAACTATGAGATCTCGCTTTTGATGGACTGCCTCTCGGCAACTTCCGGATCTCGGAATGGGATACGACGGTTCTGAACAGCTGTTTTTGGCCTTATTAACCAATTATTAGTGATAATGAAGATCAAATCTTTGATGTGTTTAGTAAATGTACCTCTTGATTCGGGATTTGTCACCTTCATAAAA
Organism: Phorcus lineatus; assembly: GCA_921293015.1. Lineage (NCBI taxonomy): Eukaryota > Metazoa > Mollusca > Gastropoda > Trochida > Trochidae > Phorcus > Phorcus lineatus. The sequence goes on along the minus strand of OV121094.1, from coordinate 9,305,587 downwards.
ACTTAGACTTGCGTACTAATGTATTTTGCATAGTAAGGATACAGATTATTGTTGTTTTGTGAGAGTTAATGGTCAGTGTTTGAGATAAAGAGTGTGGTACTAATCTAGAGTGACGTAGGCCAATATTTTCAATAATAACACAAATTTATTGTTGATTGTGATGTAAGTTAAAGCCTGCTTGGAAATGTATTGTAAATATGAAATTCTTTTTCAGTTTAAACTATTTCAACCAAATGGAAATATCAACGCTGAAAAGCATATTATTTCCATTTCCTTCGGTATTTTACCAGAGAGAGGTTTTTAGTTACCTAACACTACTTTTTCACACCGGACAATATAGTCATAAAGTTATTACCTAACAGTCTGCATGAAATGCCGCACACCTGTACATTATGGCAATTAAGCAATAAACTTAATGACCTCAGCACCTGGCACATTTCCAATAGGTAATTCACAAGGCACTGATTAGTTATCTAACTTTGTCCTCACACATGATCAATATGCAGCCTTTATTGAAACTTGATGAAGGTAATTAGGTTTGTCAATACACGTGACACATGGCAATATATTAACAAATCTGTATTACTAAATATATTATTTCATACTGCAATGTTTATCAATATCAAATAGGTTATAAATTATCCACTGTAAGGCTACATAAAATGATAAATGTTTCTCCGGGGCAGCTTTATGACTTTAATTTTACTTCTTGTTGCTTCTAAAATGAAGCTGTAGCAAGAAATTTTAACTATATATCCCACCTCCCCCTGAATAGAATTTTGAATTAATTTGCGATTAGTCGCAAAAATTATTAATTAATGAAAAATTCATCGAGTTGAACTAAATAGTTATTTAAACATGTTGGAGACTATAATGAAATAAGGTGCAAATGGTACACAGTGACAGGTTTGTAGTTTGTTACATTACTAGTTTTGGGGTATATATATTTTTTGGTGTTGATTACTCTAAGGATACATACAAAAATGTGGGCACGTCACTTATGTTTGTATGTTGACACTACATTATCAAAATGTATATACATGTATCATACTTAACTGGCCATCATGGTGGCATGTAAAATAAAATATCACACTCCACAGCTATAATTTCTTTGTTATCTTCATTATCTTGATGGAAGAGTTCATTATTCTGAAGGGGTCAGGGTGTATCTGTCTTGTGCATCCACCCATAACTGTGTTTTGATAACAGTGTAGTCGAAATGAGGTGTAGGCGAAATGAGGACAGGCCATTCATACTGCAGATAGAAACTCAACATTCGTCTGCAAAATCATCAACTGCATCAACTAAAGTCAACTCCTCAAAACTTTCATGATTATATATCCCACCTCCCCCTGAATAGAATTTTGAATTAGCCTATCTTTCAAATTCCTTACCCTCTTTCGTTCCCTCTTCTCAAAGTATTCCGTCCGTTTTCTCTTCCAATGTGGTTGAGTGTCATATCTCGCTGGACAGACGGGTAGCGGGCTTGTTTTCATCTTTATCTGTTTATTAATTGTTGGTACGGCATTTTTGACGAGTCTTTTCCTTTGTGGGGCAAGTCCAAAGTCCGTTTTGAAATCGTAGGAAAGATCATAACAGTCCTCTCTGAAATGATCGGAGCAGATGACAGACCTGTCATTGGGACTCCACTTCGCTCTTTTCTGACTAACAAACTTTGTCCAATTCGCGAATTGGACAGGATCCTTCGGAAACTGATGCAGTTGAATGTCTCCTAGCTGACTTATCATTAGTACAGTTGGCAGCAACGCAGGAAGAAGGCATGTCTCATTCTCAATGAAAACGTAGACGAATGCGACCCATATCTGCATTGATATATACTTGTTTACAAACAAACGTGGAGCCATTCGAAACTACGAGAGCTCTAGTGAGTGTAACGGAGAGGGCCGAGGTGTTTCGAATGACGCGGAGCGAGTCCTGTCTATGACGTCACATCCGCCTAAGGAGAGCTCAGGCCACTCTGGGGATTTTTTAAATTAGGCTTTCGAGTAGGCCAATTTCTACGCACTTTGAACCGTTATATCTTTTTAATTAAAGGACGCATCGAAACTCTGTTTGGTGTTATATTTACTTGAATGTATTGTCTTTATGAAAATGGGGATTGAAGTCGGATACAAAACTGGGATATATTATCTTTAATGCATTACAGGTTGTATATTTTTATATGACTATAGATAAGACGGTTGAGCAATAAAATGTTTGACCCCTGAAGATAATACCTTAGACATATACTCACTAATGTTTATTTAAGATTACATTGTATTTTGGGTTGTATATATTTTAATACGACTACAGCTAATAAGGTTGAGTAATGGGATATATGACCTTCTGAAGTTAATACCTTAGACATATACTGATATTTATTGAACATTTCATTGCATTTTAGGTTGTATATATTTTGCCACGACTACAGGTAATCGGGTTGAATAATGAGATGTTTGACCTTCTGTCGACTGGCATGTGACTCCTTATCGACCAATCAGTTTGCCTGCAAAAAAATGACATTTTTATGGTTTTCGAAAAAAAAACGTTTACCACTTACACCCTAATATTGTCATTATACTGACATTAACTAGCTTGGAAATGATAATCTGCAGTTTAATAAATAAAATAACATGATATATAACGTTTGAAATATTTGAAGACAGCACTCAAAATCAAATTTACACTTAACCCGTATGAACAATGTCCCAGTAACTGCCATGGTTATGTCACGTGAATTCACCATATGTCTAGAAATGCAGACATTGGAATTTGTCACGTAAATAGTGTTCTAGATAATCACCTCGGTAAAGAAGAAGCTGTGACTAGATTTGCACTGCGACCGAGTGCTTCGAGTTTCTGAAAATAACCTTTCTTCGATTCTGGTACGTATAATGTGATTATGTCATTGGCATCAATACTTATATATTTACTTTTGCAATACTCTTGTCGAAGGCAAATTTAATGTAAATGTATTTGGCGTACGAAAACAAGGAGCTGTTCACGGAAATAAACAAGTTATTATAGTTTTGCCGCTGTTGGGCTTACCGTATTTCCTCAAATTGACCCCGGGGCAGCAGCTGGTCTGAAATATAGACAAGTGGGCGTTTTTTTTGAGGACATACGGTCCATAAAAATAATAATTTGTGCGAATGTAATTTTATACACTGGTAATTTGAAAATGAAATCTGATGAAAAATTCGTTTGTTTCATTGAACTTTTTTTATGATAATAAGTTAGTTATTAAATTTAAAGTGCCACTCCGTGAGTTATTGGAGTCATATATGCCAAACTTAATCAATGGTGTCATTTGCTCGCGAAGTATCGACTGTTATCAAAAAGACTCATTTTAAAGCTTATTGTTTTTTTACAGTGACAATATGAAGGTAGAACGTCGCAATTATGATCGAAAAACGGACAGTGGCGCGCGTCAATTAGTCAAACGTAATTTTGGAGACTTATCTAAAACAGCCAGGAGGGCAGTGAGGAGTTGATACTGTTTGTTAGGTTATGTAACTAGTATCCATGTATATTGGACGTGATATCTACACCTCTGTGCATTTATAAGGCTGTTTTTAGATTTTCATGGAAAACCAGTATTTGTCATATATATGTCTTCTGGACATGAAAAGTTCAGCTGTTTTGATTTTATATCACCACATATGACATTCAGGTTCGTATCAAAGGTAAATGATATGTTATGAAAATCACGGAGTGGCTCTTTAATTTAATTTTTTACGCAAGTGTTTTTTCACATAATAAACAATATTTTATGTGAGGAATGCTTTACATATATGTACATGTATATTATTGGCAATATCATGTCCACATATATAAATATTTCATTTGTAATGAACTTGAAGTAATTCTATCACATATGAATTGTACAAATGAATGTATATTTTATCATTACTGTCAGGGGACAGATGCATTCAATGGATCCGCTGTTGAGGAGTGACGAAAAACTTAACCTAAGTGATTTTGATAACATATCATTTACGATCATAATTGTAAAACAACAATAAGCTTTAAAATGTGTCTTTTTGGTAACAGTCTATACTTCGCGATCAAATGACACCATTGATTAAGTTTGGCAAATATGACTCCAACAACTCAAAGAGTAGGCCCTAATTGTAAAATAAAATAAATAGATCAACGACACGGTGACTTGACATGTTAGTAGCTCTAACCGTCAAGACAGAAATAAAGACTTATAAAAGGACGAATAAACTGTATGGAATGTTAACACGCTACACCGTCAAAAACCAGTTAACTAACAAAAACAAATAATGATTTGAACTGCGAGACGTTATTTTTAACGCTCTGTTCAGCCGTATATATGACGATGAATGATTGAATGTGTTTAATTACAGTTGTGATATATCAATAAAACGTTTTTGTAAATACCGTATATGAATAATTGTTCAACGAAACATAAATAGATATACAGTGACTCAACAATATGCGGCGTAGACGAATCAGAAGTGAAACCTTCCTACTTACTGCACGAATCAAGTAAGTTCACTGATATTGCACTGGTGTCGCTGTAAACTTTGTAAAAAAACATTCACATTATCGTCAAAGGTAGCTGCCATCGTCAAAATGAGATCTCATGTAAGTAAGGTTAATATTTTAAGAAGCATAAGACTCGCCAATCGTTGACACGAATGTTTGTTGTAAGAAATGATGTTTCTCCATCTATTATATATATCAATGAGGAAATCGGAGTTGTTATTCTTTTCATAATCATTTGAATATATGCTTATTGTATATCTTATCTCATATACATATTATATATATACTTTCTCATAATAATGTAATTGCCTCGGAGCGACCTGAAATAAGCACCTAGGAGCTTGTTGGCCAATCCATTCATGAATTGTACATTTTCATGGATAAATATTTTTAAACTATTATATATACTATATATAGGTGAAAAGGTCGCACGTGAAGTAAATGTATATTTGAAAATAAAATACTTCAGAAGACACTTGCTGTAGATATCATTTTAACGATTACTGGATGCGTCGCATACATATACATATACATATACGTATACATATACATATAAGATACATATACACATGTTCATAAGGATACATATGCATATATACAAATTGAGTGACAGGCTTACATTATACAATACTTCATGTTAAATTGAACCTTTAGCATCTATACCGTTTATGGCTGTATGAGGAAATAGAACGCATTTCCGTTGTTTCAGTGACGCTGTTGTAAACCGTCCAGGTTCGTTATATAATCATTAAAAGGGTTTTAAGTGTAACTTCAATATATCAACGTATACAGGGACGACGTTATTCCTAGTACATAGCAAATAATTGCACAAGTTACAATAAGTAATGATAAATGCTCTGTACATTTGTACAGACAGACATATGAACAGATATCTACAATGACGAAGCAAATGAAGGTTACATTGACCGAGTAGCTTGGATACGGATGGACAAACACCATTGGTGAGCCAGCTGTTATAAAAATAGATAGTGTTTTTGTTACACGCTCTTCCCTAGATGTTTACTCTAGCCAAGAATTCAACTGAATTACAAGGAGTTTATACCGCTAAAAACATTCGACCGAACGCACCTCATGCAGTCGATCAAGTCCGCAGATTACGTAGCGCTGTCACTTCTCGTTCTTCCGGGTAATGGTCTCAGGTACTGTAACTGTAAGTATTGAGTGAGTTAATTTGACTCTATAACAGTAATCATCTAAACACTAAACGGACGTTAATTTGGAGATATAAAGAAAATAACAAGAGTTTTATCAATTGACATATTTCAAGGTTCTCTATTTACTTAGCCACTCACTGGCTTTAACTAAACATTCGTACCTGCTAACCTACAGACAGTGGAGAAAAGTATTCGCGTTTTAACGTGTTAAATTACAAAAACTTGCAAGTTTTCTGTTCTTCTAATGCATTGATCTTACGTCAGATCACGTTTTGGCTAGATTCAACCTCATAATAACTGTTAATCTCTGTTAATCTAGACAACGACCACAATATCAATATATCAGTAGTGAAAACGCATAGCAATGATCCAAAGTTAATGTTTTTATTTAAACATATGTTAGGTAAATTCAATGATATTGATAATTGTTCTCACTAGGCGTACTTTATAGAAGTAGTGGGTGTGTACTGAGTCAGTTGTCGATAAAGCAAGGGTGATATTCATTGACTGTTTGCAAACAAACAAACTAAATACCGTAGCTGATCTCTTAACATATATGCTTAAAGGCACTATAACACATATATATTAAAGACACTATAGTACGCTCTGTGGTTCAAATTGACTATTTTAAGGCATGTGAGGATATAAGCACTCACTTCAGCTTTCTATCGATGCAACAAAATTCTTGATATACTTTAAATTGACCTGAAGTCAACAATGAAAAAATTAAGACGGCCGAAATCGGGTTAAAGATATGAACAATCCATGGTCAACTGTGCACAAAATGGGAAAATGTGACCTGTTTAAAACGGCTGAACTAGTAATGTGTGAAGCTTTTGAATTTACCTAAACTGTGGACTGAGAGTGAAGGGTGAAATATTTTTTTAAAAGCAATCTTGTAATTTAACCAATTAAAATAATGTAGGATAAGCATTGTCATTGGAGTAGTATCGTGGCTGCCATTTTCGCCTTTCTGGCTGTAAGCAAAATTACCTGATTACGTACTCTACATATTTGTTAAATAACTTACGAGGTAGATTACCTGAGTGCGGAGGATTAGTAATAGCGAAATATGTACCAGGGCTCCAGATAATTATTTGGACTCAGGGGTATTTTACTCCTCAAAATAAAAATTGAGGAGTAAAATTTCCACATGAAATAAACTAGGAGTATTTCAAGGTTTATCGTTTTCAGATCCTCATTCCAAGTTTTTTTTCGATGTTAGTCGTTGATTATATTTTCCATACGTTTAAGCTTTTAATAAACGAGTGATTTATCAAATATAAAGTCGGTAATCTTTGTTTTCATACAGGTTGGCATCAAGTTGGCTACTATTCGAACCATTCGATCAGACATGTAGAAATAAAACATTTTTTTACGGTCACTCCTGAAAACAAATATCTGACTCGTATTCTTGGAAAGTTGTGCGTATCTGTCACTCATTGATTTCATTTTTAATGCGTATATATGAATTACCCGTGCGTATTTTACGCAGATACGCATCTTATCTGGAGCCCTGTGTACAATATCTGTGCATTGTGTATATATACGAAATATTGGTGTGCGCTAGTGCACTTAAGTATATACCAGAGAGATCGCCATCTCGGTTTTTACGCATTCGTCAGAAAAGGGCGTATTTAAACAGTTCTTAAAAGGAAATATTTTGAAAAATGGGAATATCCTTTTGTATCCTTATTCTAGTAACATTAGCTAAAGCCGACCGTAGCATTTTCGAGACGTTTGCAAACAGGCAATAACATATGTCGGCTTAGTGTGTTCGTACGTTGAAGTCATACAAAATACTCCGTGAGACAGATATACGTATCATCGAGTGACAACATCCCTTAAACCCTGACGTTTATGTTTTTACTCATAAGCAAAGTCAGTTTCTGAATAAATATAACTGAGGATCTTTACTAGTACACTGAATAGCTAAGGGTTTACGAGAACTTTTTGTGGTTGGAGATGGTTTACAAGAAGCGAGTAAGGTTACAGTAGAAAAGATTTGGTGAGTTAGTATGTGGATTGTTTGAGTGCATATATACAGCGTTGTGTACCGATCGCGGTGCTTTGGGGCGATAATGGAAATTTATGCAAAAATAATTTTGTGAAGTTAAGCTTTAACTGTTCAAATTGCACCACTAACGTAAGGTAAGACCTATTCCCAGAATTGCTTATTTTAAGTGTAGTTTCTATAAGATAATGTTTCGCATGCAAGGTAATCTCTTGGCATTTAATGGGCACGTCATCCGTTCTACAGCCATAAGAGCAATTTATCTTGAACCTTTCTCCTAACCTGTTTTCTTTCCCCAGGCAGATAAGTCGTCTGAAAAAAAGACAAGACAATTTATTGTAAACTCACTGTACCTCTTTTTAACATTCTCATAGAAGAAATATCAAATAGGTATATAAATCATAAATTTTTTTTTTTTCGAAAATAATACTCGATGTATATATATTGCAACTTTCCCCCCTTTCATTTAAGAAAGATCTTATTTCATCAATATTTTAATCGCTACAATCATATAACCTTTTGTTTATTTAATATCATCAAACTGAACAGTGAAAGAACTGAGAAGTTAATTTTTTTGCAACCTGTTACCGCCCTCATCCGGCGTTTAAAATAAAGTAAAGTTGAGTTTAATGTATTCATTGCTGACAACTATTTGAAACCACTAGACGTTATAAGGACATTTTTTATATGTCGTATGACGTTAAAACCTTTCATCTGTTCTCTATGTTAACCCCGAGTAGACTTTATTTAATATCACAGGCCACGAAAATAGCAAAGTATGAAAATAATTTCGGTACGGGGTTGCTTGTAGCATCAATTCAAATTTTCTGTTGAAATTTGCTAATGGTCTGATTAGAGACACATAGTAATTATTCGTACATATGATTGAAAATGCATGCTTTTGACCTCTATTCATTGGATAATTTTCCGATTTGAATTTTTGATAGCAAGCCCAGAGAAACGTAATTTTCATATCTGAAGTTTTAAAGGGGTAGTAGCATGTTGTTTTTTTTATATGAATGCAGTGATCTCAAGAAAATGAAAATAAAAGTTTCGTGTTGCAAGATAATTTTTTTAATCAAAAGAAGCAGTTTTTAAACAAACGTTTTATGATCGGTTAACCGATTCCAAACAACTGACCCACCAACTTGAATGGTTTAAAAATAAAGATTATGTCCTCTACTACTATATATATGTCTTTGTTTATATACATATATACATATACGAATGACTGAATTTGATATTTCGATGCCTTGACCCTCTGAATATAATACATTTGGCATAAATTGATGTTATTGGCGAAAATTTGAAGAAATAAATCTTTCAAAAAAAGTTCCACTGCCCCTTTAATAAATCTATTAATCCAATCTAATAATAAAGGAGGCGTCTTTCAGCACAGCGACGTCTAAAATTATTTACATCCCTCTTGACCTCTGTTTAAAGTTAGTGGGCCTGAGTTATATGATTATAAACGACTTTTAATTTTTTAATGACTTTAAATCAATCTTATAATCCCACTAAGAAATAATCATAATGAAAAACGTGATCGTTTAATAACACAATACATCTTCCTTCACCGCAAAGCTGCTGTGAAAATAGACTTGGGTGAGGGCGAAGGGTGGAAAGATGAAACAGATATTATCGGGCATTCTATCTTGGAACTCGAACATGCATTTCTATAAACTGTTGCCCCGGTCTATATTCGAACATGCATTTCTATAAACTGTTGCCCCGGTCTATATTCGAACATGCATTTCTATAAACTGTTGCCTCGGTCTATATTCGAACATGCATTTCTATAAACTGTTGCCCCGGTCTATATTCGAACATGCATTTCTATAACTTGTTGCCTCAGTCTATATTCGAACATGCATTTCTATAAACTGTTGCCCCGGTCTATATTCGAACATGCATTTCTATAAACTGTTGCCCCGGTCTATACTCGAACATGCATTTCTATAACTTGTTGCCCTGGTCTATATTCGAACATGCATTTCTATAAACTGTTGCCCCGGTCTATATTCGAACATGCATTTCTATAAACTGTTGCCCCGGTCTATATTCGAACATGCATTTCTATAACTTGTTGCCTCAGTCTATATTCGAACATGCATTTCTATAAACTGTTGCCCCGGTCTATATTCGAACATGCATTTCTATAAACTGTTGCCCCGGTCTATACTCGAACATGCATTTCTATAACTTGTTGCCCTGGTCTATATTCGAACATGCATTTCTATAAACTGTTGCCCCGGTCTATATTCGAACATGCATTTCTATAAACTGTTGCCCCGGTCTATATTCGAACATGCATTTCTATAAACTGTTGCCTCGGTCTATATTCGAACATGCATTTCTATAAACTGTTGCCCCGGTCTATATTCGAACATGCATTTCTATAAACTGTTGCCCTGGTCTATATTCGAACATGCATTTCTATAAACTGTTGCCCCGGTCTATATTCGAACATGCATTTCTATAAACTGTTGCCCCGGTCTATACTCGAACATGTGTTTCTATAAACTATTGCCCTGGTCTATATTCGAACATGCGTTTCTATAAACTGTTGCCCTGGTCTATATTCGAACATGCATTTCTATAAACTGTTGCCCCGGTCTATATTCGAACATGCATTTCTATAACTTGTTGCCTCAGTCTATATTCGAACATGCATTTCTATAAACTGTTGCCCCGGTCTATATTCGAACATGCATTTCTATAACTTGTTGCCCTGGTCTATATTCGAACATGCATTTCTATAAACTGTTGCCCCGGTCTATATTCGAACATGCATTTCTATAAACTGTTGCCTCGGTCTATATTCGAACATGCATTTCTGTAAGCTGTTGCCCCGGTCTATATTCGAACATGCATTTCTATAAACTGTTGCCCCGGTCTATATTCGAAAATGCATTTCTATAAACTGTTGTCCCGATCTATTGTCAATGCATGTAGTATGTCATTTCACATCTGAATAGGTTTCAGATTCACATTATGCAAAGTGGAACATTGTAATGTTTCAGACTTATTTTATATGCCTATGTTTACACACGTTCTTATCTTACTATCCTCGGATGACATGTCAATTATTTCATTTGATAAAACGTCACAAAGATATTTTACACATGATAATATGATATCTAATGTTAATATGTATAATACACAAATATGTCAACTCAATTATCATGCAAACTTGTACTATTATCGTTGTGGGCATTTCAAAATAAAGAAAAGTCCGTGCATGTTAGGTACTGTATTTCAGTGTTGAGGAAAACGAGCATTGAGTACCAGATATGATAAATATATACATTTTACATGCGTTTTAGAAATAGTACACCGATTATATCTGGTATTGGTTTAGTCGGCTCTGCCCAGTAGAATACACTCTTTTACCTAATCATCGGCTTTAAAGAGCCACTCCATGAGTTGTTGTAGTCATATATACCAAACTTAATCAATGGTGTCATTTGATCGCGAAGTATCGACTGTTACCGAAAAGACACATTTTAAAGCTTATTGGTCTTTTATAGCGACAATATGAAGGTAGAACGTCGTAATTATGACCGAAAACAGGACAGTGGCGCGCGTCAAATAGGCAAACGTTATTTTGGAGACTTATCTAAAACAGCCAGGAGGGCAGTTGGGAGTTGATAGCGTTTGTTAGATTATATAACTGGTATCCATGTATTTTGGATGTGATATTTACACCTCTGTGCATTTATAAGGCTGTTTTTAGATTTTCATGGAAAACCAGTATTTGACATACACATGTCTTTTGGACACGAAAAGTTAAGATGTTTTGATTTTATATCACCACGTATGACATTTAGGTTCGTATCAATGCCAATGACTTTGCGGAATATTTTGACACCAAGATCAAAGTCATTCAACGTGATCTGAAAAACGCTTCGAGTGAGTCAAGTCAATGTGATAATTTTGATTCAGTAACTTGCAATGAACTTTCTGATTTTGAACCTTTAACCCAACAAGAGGTTGAGAAGATTATAAGGTCATCTAAGAAAACAACTTGTTCCCTGGACCCTATTCCCACAACCATGTTGATAGATTACTTAGATATTGTTCTTCCTTCATTACCAATTTGGTGAATTCAAGTATTTCTACAGGAGTTTTTCCAGACTCCCTCAAATCTGCAATTGTAAAGCCCCTTCTCAAGAAAAGTGACCTAGATCCTGACAGTCTGAGTAGCTACAGACCTGTGTCTAATGTTTCATTTTATCTCAAAAATCATCGAAAAGGCAGCCAATTTAAGACTCAAAGATCACCTCAAAGAATATGGACTTCTGGATGAGTTTCAATCTGCCTACCGTGACAATCACAGTACAGAGACTGCTTTGCTGCGAGTTATGAATGAACTGAGAAGTCAAGTGGATGATGGAAATATTGCTTCGTTAACACTCTTAGATCTTTCAGCAGCATTTGACACAGTGGATCACAATCTGCTACTCTCTAAACTTCAGCTAGAGATGGGAATTATAGATGTTGCGCTTGACTGGATTGAGTTTTATCTGAAAAATAGATCACAAACCGTGGTTATTAATCAAGTTGAATCTAAACGCTATTCACTTTCGTGTGGAGTTCCTCAAGGATCCGTCATTGGCCCTGTACTGTTTGTGCTTTATACTACTAGTCTTGGTAGAGTGATAGAGAATAATAACATGTAACATCAATCATATGCTGATGACAGTCAACTGATTGACAGTTTCAAGCCAGAATATGGTACTTGCGTTCGGCTTCGGATCAAGAGGTCCGTGGTTCGAATCCCGCCAGGGGCTCGGCAACTTTGTCTGCAGTAGAGAACTGTTCTACACGCAGTCAGGTTTGGGTACAATTCCACACTGAATTTCAGTGCAGCACCACCCATGGTTCGCTAGTTCAAGTCGATGCTCGCAGGTTTCACCGCAATGCATAGCGACAATGGTGTTGCGTGCTTTCTCCCTGCAATAATACTAGCAGCCGCGATATCAGTGAATACTCTTGAAAGCGGTGTTAAACCCCATATCACCTCACCTCACTTGGTACTTGGTGGCACGTGGTCCTGTGCGTAGCTTAGTTGACAGCTATCAGTGAAGTTCAGCAACTTCTGGCCGGATGGGTGGGTTACTCGACCCTTGCTGTATTAACTGAGAGTTCAAGGGTTATTCCCTGCCCGACACGAGCTGAGAAACTTGTGGTGTCTCCTTAAGCAAGGGACTTTATTATAAATGTGCTTCTGTTCACCCAGCAGTACTAATTGGGTACCTGGTGTCGATTGTGTTGGAGGTGACCTTTAAGCGCTTAAGCAGCTTGGGTAAGACCAGGGTAATAATGCAGGGAGCGCCTCGAGCATGCATTCTGTGTGGATATGTGCGCTATAAAAATACCCTATTGTTATTATTATTATTATTATTATTATTATTATTATTATTATTACTTGATAATATCTTCTATGACTACAGTGTACCCCCAATTAACCCTCTATCCTTTTAGCAGAATACCGGATAGTTAATTCGTTCTCGATTTCCGTTCCTATAAAATTACTTCAAACATGCAATGAATGTTAATTTCATTGCATGAAAAAGTCTCATGATTAAGGTCAAATGGCTCCTATAACTGAATTAACATAATGCATTTTTAAGTAGATTTACAAAGAGAGGCCAGGAAGAACGTACATGTGCTCTTAACTAGCATTAAACTTCCTTCGGCCTTGCTCGTTCTAGCGGAGAGGTTTTCCTATCGAGGGTTCGTTTGAACTTTAACCATTACCACTTTTATTCCATTTTGGATGAGCTGTAAATAGTGATCTTGACCTTTTTTTACGGGTAAGTCAGTAACCTTGGTGAGGTTATTTCTTTTCCCCCAACTTTTCAACGGTGTGCAACTTGTTCAACATTTTGACAATCGGGTATTGGTTTATTTTATCACTTTGTCAATTTTTTTAGCGGCAGCCTAGTTCATTCCTCCTTCCATTTCCTCTTGATAACGTGTTTTTTAAATGATCGTCGCTCCATTATCTTATATGTTTGATTTGATCAGCAAGTTATCATTTAACTCGCCTAAGTTATTTCCGGAAGCTTTCCAAAAGCTAAACTTACACATACGCCTCATTTTACGACTGGAATATACGCAGACAGTTGATTTCACATTGACTTTTTTTAAGGTCCCCGTGTTGTTTTTCAACCAATTGTTAACATTACATGCCATGAGCCGATACCGCCATGGTATCCAAATACGGTAATACACTATACAGGCACTGTCACCTTTTTTACCGTTCTTTTAGCTACATCTCAGGTAACTTGCCTTTCATTCACAAGAACAATATACATTTACAACGTCAACACAACTCTTTTTACTTCTCGATGATATGGTGTATCACTGGCTGGTTTTCTACGAAATTAATACAAAAAAAGGAAATTTGCCTCATTCGTTTCCTAATAAGCGGTGGCGGACATTAGTATGTAAGAGTCACGTGTTATTAATTGCTATGGTACTATTAATTGTAATCATAAAAAGTGATGATGTCTTTTGAATCTATTTGCAGCAACTGACTGTTTGACTCTGCCACGTCCTCGGTAAAATCTCTGGCACAGACAATTGCTCAAGTCAACACGATGGAATGACCAAGTTCAAGTAGCCTACAATCCATAATGACGTCAACCGAAGAATCCTCGCCCTTGCTGAATGGAAGAAATAAACCTGAAGTTGTAACAAAACAAGTTCCATTTCTTCGTTGCGCAATCACCAGTAGCGTTATAACCTTCCTCGTCTTTCTAACCAGTGTATCAGCGTCCCCAATTGTTAGCCAGTACGTTCACGCAAAGCTTCTAAACTACACCGACAATACGACGCAGGAGGGATCTTCATCATGCGTTGCGAACAGTACCGCCAGGGAAGAAGACCCTTTGACGCGTGCACAGAAACAAACATCCGACTTCCTCTTACTCCTCGCTGTAACCAACAACGTCCCGGCGGTTTTTGTTAACATTTTGCTTGGATCACTCTCGGACTACTTTGGCCGGAAGATGCTCTTCTTACTTCCGGCATTGGGGTTTCTAATTAAAAATGCTATGTGTGCAGTCATTATGTACTGCAAACTTGACATCAAGTATTTCTACATTGCTTACGCAATCGAAGGATTAGGAGGATCGGGGTGTGCGTATCTTGCAGTCAGTTTTGCGTACACTGCGGACATTACGTCAAGTGGGCGGGGCAGAATCGTAGCGACAACAGCAGTTGAATTGTTACTTTCTTTGTCCGCTTGTGCAGGGATGCTTCTCACCGGCTTCCTCATCCCGTCGATTGGATATCTTTATCTGCAGGTCACAATGACCGGAATTCTTATAGTGGCTGTTCTTCTAGTGATTATTTTACCTGAAACGAGACAACGCTTTAAAAGGAATCCTTGGTCATTTGTCACCCATTTTAAGAACGTTTTTGGATTTTATCTACAGAAGGACATAGATCACGAAAAACGAACCATGTATATATTAACAATGGGAATATTTCTGTTCGGGGTTCTTTCTATACTGGGAAGAATTTCCATAGAAACGCTTTACGGTCTTGGACAGCCGTTTTGCTTTGATTCGATAAAGATCGGATATTTCGGCGCTCTGAGAATCGGTTTGTCAAATACCGGCGCTCTTATAACATTGAAAATATTTCAGCGCAGTATACGAGACGAAACTTTAGCCCTAATAGGAGCAATAGATTCTTTAATCTCTTGCGTATTTGAAGGCCTCGCGTCAACCGGTCTCATGCTTTTCCTGGTACCAGTGGTTGGAATAGTGAGCACAACCACAGTTCCAATAATTCGAGGCGCCATGTCCCGTATGACGTCACCAGACGAACAGGGCGCCATGTTTGCGGGCATTGGGTTTGTGGAGACGGTGATGAACCTCCTGTGTCAAGTAATCTACACATCAGTTTATTCCGCCACCGTCGGGGTTCAGAAAGGAGCAGTGTTTTTTCTAATGGCCGGATTCAGTGGAGTGACGGCGATTCTAGTCATAATCTGGATGAAGATGTCACCTAGATTTCAACACGTCTACACGATTCACATATCTAAGGAAGAGGATGTCGCGATAACCTCTAATAGTCATATTCACAGCAGTTATAATGTTTCATCGTGATGTACCTTTGGCAGTTTGAACCCAATTCTCTCCCGACAGAGGTAGCTCCGTAATAAATTCCTATATAACCTCTGTCTTAATACGAAGGTTTCTCGGGCTTCCGGCAGTTTCCCCTAGCGGGACAATATTGCAACTTAAACTACCTGGCTATATTTCAGCCAATGAAAACAACGAATGCATGAATAACATATTTGTTGTCACACAGGCCTGTGCAATGAAACAGTCGTAAAATGAGGCGTTTGTGCTCTGTAAATGTAGCAGCAGTTTTGTTTTGTACATAGTTTCTTTTTATTTATTACTGTATTTGGAGTATTTTATTTCACGCTTCAGTGACTTTCTGTTTGGTGCAAATGTCCAAGCAGACTATACTACTTTATTTCAAGGGTGGGCAGCTTAATTCATTCTTGTCCTATTGTTCTCTGTCCAGAACAATAGCCTTTGCTTTCTCTCTTAACTATCTTACATAACCGTAGGTCTCTTTCTACCTTTTGCATGCTCTTTTCAAACACACTGCCTACAACTCTGCACTGATATGGTCACAGACTGGACTGTGGTACATGAATCTATCAGGTTAGTTAATTATGTTATTTGGATTATTCTCTTAAATATTGCCTAATCCTAATGTTAAAGTTAATATCTAAAAGCGTATAGGTAATCTGTAATTCTTAAACTAAAAGATATCATTTCTTATTTAAAGTATATTTGCTCTATTGAGGTTGTGATTGTGTGAGAGAATGTGTGATTTAAATGTTTGAGTGAAGCTCATCATTTCTAATATATATTTCTGTAATGGCCATGATTTATTATATGTGGCAAGGCATTAGTTTTTATCTTTTATTCTATTCTTTCTAGGAAACGTTCCTAGATAATCAGTGGCGTGATTGAACACCTCTGTGTCACCCACAGGGTATGTATCATGTACTAACTATGTATTTTATATCTATAATGTATTGTATATATATGACCAGTGCCTTATGTTTATATATAGATCTGAGTGTATTTGAGCACTGTGAATTTATTATCTAATGTAAGATGTGGTTGATATATCTTGAGTATTGAACTTTAAGTTACATTATTAACCGTAATGTTCAGGTAATTATCTTGTACAAGTATTGTATTTATCTCTTTAATTAAGAGGTATGAACTAGTATGTTTTATGACGCAATATGACATATTTTATGGTTAACATGTATTTATTATTGTTCTACTGTTTTACAGGGTTTATGTGTTATCTATGTCATGGAATAAACTCCAACATCCTTGAACACACGCAGTTGGTCGTATATGGACAAGGACCTCTGCAACATAAAGACGACTCAAAGTGCACAGGTGCACGTTCGAATAAAGTTTAACTTTTGTAAAGCTTCCGGAAATAACTAATGCGATGTGAAGGATAACTTTTGAAACAGCGTCGCTGATTGCACAACTAACTTTGACAGCATCCAATCAGCGTTCTACATTTCGTGACCAAGAAACCTTCGTATTAAGACAAAGGTTGTAAAGGAATTTATGACGGAGCTACCTCTGTTGCGAGAGAATGTTTGAACCTAAAAATCAATCATCCTCAGTGCGAGAAATCTGTAATAATGAAAGACGACCATTGCAGAAACGATGTGTGATCACGTTTATCTTAACAATTATAAAGAGATATTTGCACCGTGTTCAAGATCGCTTCTGCTAACGAAATTCCGATAGCATCAACTGTTCAAAGGCACAATTGAACACTTTTCGAAAGTAGTCTACCTACTGAACTAATTTAGGTACCTTATGATTTTAATGTAGATTGAATTTTGTTAAAGTACTGAGACAGCCGAAGTAGCTCCAGAATATTAAACAAAAGGGTCTAGAAAGGTCACATTTGGCGGCTAAAACGGCTGAGATATTAATGATTTCAACTTTTGAAAATGATTATAATAACTCACACCTGTATCTATCTCCAGAGTTTTTATTAATATAATTTTTAATGCATTAATTACAGGGGTTGCCGTTTTTGGTCTCCAGATAGTGTGGAAAAAATTAATTTCGTTGAAATTGTAAGTTGTCCAAAATTTAAGAAATATTGCATCAGTTGGTATGCGTTAATCACTATAATTCTTAAATCTAAATGCATATCGACAACTCATACAATGATAATCAGGCCCCCCTGAGTAATTGAAGGAAATGCATCAAATTTGAAGGAAAACAGTGCATAATAGAAGGGAAAGCTTCCCAAATGGTAGGAAACGCAGCTTAATCGCGAAACAAACACGTCAATATCGGTGAAACGCGGTAATATCAGAGATTTTCCGTCCATATCGGAAGCAACCCGATCCCACTTTCGAAGGAACTCGATCCCACTCTCGAAGGAACATCGGTAGACTTCGGAAGGAACACGGTAATTTCGGTGAATTCTCGGTCGACAGCGGAAGCAAACGCATCTCAAAATGGCTACGAATCTGCAGCCTCCAGTTTCGGTGAGTGTTGTTTATATGTTTTACTGTGTGATTTTTAGATGTAATTTGTTCTACATGCTTGCATTGAAAGCGCAATTGAACAAGGAAACGATGGAGTTGTAGAGTTTTGTAATGAAATTGAGTAGTTACGGCGTTACTCGCATAGAGTCCGGGTTTGTTTACATCAGTCAGATGAAGCCGTATCGCTAACGCTATCATCGATCCGCGTCTGTGATTGCGTTTACCTGAGGTTATATATATTTTGAAAAGTAAATATACAAGATACTCGCCAATAATTTTCTATTTTGTAGTAAAGTTTTTATGAAACGCAGGTCTAAAGAATCTAAATTCCCGAAATCGATCAATACGACAAAGGGAAGTAGCTCTGTTTTAGTTGAATTAGGCGAACTGCAGCTAACTCGTGAACTAATCAACAAGTGGTTGCAAATCGATTTCGAGATAATTCTAAACACGCTCCCTAATAAATGGGATATTTAAATGGTCAAACGAAACAAGGTCAAAGACATGAAAGAAGTGCGGCATACATGAATTGTTACTTTTCGATATAGCTTAATTGTACAAAAACGAAAGTTAGATTTACACGTGATACATAACATACTCACAAAATTCACATACATAATTCCAAAACTTATTAAAAATATAACCCGGAAAGTCTGATGCAGGTAAACGCAATCACAGACGCGGATCGATGATAGCGTTAGCGATACGGCTTCATCTGACTGATGTAAACAAACCCGGGCTCTATGCGAGTAACGCCGTAACTACTCAATTTCATTACAAAACTCTACAACTCCATCGTTTCCTTGTTCAATTGCGCTTTCAATGCAAGCATGTAGAACAAATTACATCTAAAAATCACACAGTAAAACATATAAACAACACTCACCGAAACTGGAGGCTGCAGATTCGTAGCCATTTTGAGATGCGTTTGCTTCCGCTGTCGACCGAGAATTCACCGAAATTACCGTGTTCCTTCCGAAGTCTACCGATGTTCCATCGAGAGTGGGATCGAGTTGCTTCCGATATGGACGGAAAATCTCTGATATTACCGCGTTTCACCGATATTGACGTGTTTGTTTCGCGATTAAGCTGCGTTTCCTACCATTTGGGAAGCTTTCCCTTCTATTATGCACTGTTTTCCTTCAAATTTGATGCATTTCCTTCAATTACTCAGGGGGGCCGATTTTGGCGGGTTGGCAGCAAGGTTTACATTAGCTAATGATGGAGACCGGCGCAACTTAAACCATGCGGGGAAGATGTATGAGGCAGAAAAGCGGATAACCAAGAAGTAGCAAACAACGGTATTTAATATTATGGTCAGTCAAGTTTTGATGATAGGATTTTATTAAAGGGACACAGAGTATGTTGTTGAATTAAATATGTCAAACCTCATAGATGGAATTACTCTATCAAAAAGTAGTGGTTGGTTTTAAAAATATGAATCTTAGTGCTTATCTGTTTACAACACTGATAACAATCAGGATAAAATCGTAATTGATGATCGAAAACTGAACAGAGACTCTCGCCAATGGCTGAAACATAATTTTGGAACATTATTTACATCAAGACAAAAAGACTTGATAGGATTAAGTAAGTTTTATAGCTCGTAAAGATGTATATGACACGCAGAATTCCGACTTCTTAACCGTTTTAAATCCGTTTTTCGATTATCAAAGAAAACAAGAAAATATCTAAACTTTGGTATTTTAGAATTAAGATGGAACCAAAGAAAGTAAGATTGAAGTTACCTCAGCACAAAGTTTTTATGGCTCTAATTTAAGGCACATAAAACATTATTACTCATACTCTGTGTCGCTTTAATCGCTGGATATAGAATGTAGAACTTTCATCATTGTTAAGAATAACATATTGTCCATATATTGTTATAGATAACATTGTCCAGTTCAGTCCTATTTTAATTTAGGTTTGATATCGATTTGAAAAATGCCATTGAAGATTAAATAAGCAAGTAATGTATTTTAAAGATATTCAAATTGAACATGTTTTGCCTTTCATTCTTTTTATGATATAGATATCTTTGGAGGATTTTTATAGATTTGTTGATGTGTTGTATTTCTTTATTGATCGTTAAAACGTTATTTATAATTGTAAATAAACTCTGTGACTGTTGTTAAGTGATGTATCGATATACGATTAAATGCAACTTCAGTTGGAAAATTGCTGTTGATGGCCCGACGGTTCTTCAAACACCTGTCTCTTGAACTTTGCTCGACAAAAAACAAAACACATGGACAATGGATTGTTGTTAATACAGAAATAGTCTTTATTTGCGAATTGATAGTCGGCCGGATCGAGATCGATCTGTATTACCATACAGGCGGATACATCAATGATATACCGTTTTTCCATCAATGTGCGTGAGACCGGGTCTCAAATAGAGGCCGGGTCTTTGATCTTGAATTGTCATCGGGGATACGACCGTTTATATAACCTATATATCATATGAAAGAAAACATTGACAGGACTTTGCCATGGTAAAGACGTGTCTCGTCTACTGTATCCCACCTGATCAAGAAGTAAGCATCGTGATTTTCACAAAAATCTGGCTTTGAATGCCACTTCTAAATACTCTTCAATGATAAGAAAGAAAATGAAATTTATATAAGTATGATAAGAAAACTAGTTATCAGAAGCTTGTGTATACTCTGCCCCCAAATTATTGAAAACAATTCCTTCGAATCTACATTACAAGAAACAGTGGTTGAGTGGAACAGAAGTCACCTGTGCAAAACTACCTTTCATTTTATTTCATTACATTTAATTTTTTGTGTTTGCAGTTGGCCTGTGTACAGTGAAAATACAGGTTACAATTTCAGAGTAGCAAATATGCAAAGAAAACAGTTGGTCAAGATGTTTGAGAAGATATGGAATTCTTCCTACGAGCAAGAGCTTCATAAATATATTTTTCACACTATAACAGTGAACTACTGCAATATAGCTGCAAATTAATTTTTTTTAATTTTTAATAGTCTGACCAAACACTTATACCCCTCATTCCTGATTTTTTGCAATACACTCTGAAACCCGGTTATAAATAATGAAAAAGGAAACGGACGTAAAATACAACCTTGACGCACGCGACTAAATGAATCAAGATCTTCACATATTGAAGAATGATAATGCCGAACAGCAACCAGTATTTTGGAATAAATATCACGTAAAACTAGAATTACCTTGCCTCTTACATCTTGTCTGAATACCAGTGAATACGGAAACCTACAAACGAACAATTCAAACGACTACCAATTTTAAAAGATACTTCTGAATGAGACATTGTAATGACATTATCAGCGGTAATATATCCTCAGAGAAACCAATCTTGTGCCTTTTCAATCTTTTATTCAATTAGACGATTATTAATAACTACGCAAAACACTTTGCCAAGAGCTACCATTAACGAGATAGCGCTTAATTATCCACGTTATTTACGCTACCTTTCTCATTTCACCACAATACTAGACGATAGAAAACGATTAAAATCAATACCAAATAGGGACTTAATAAACTTAACAAAACATTTAACAGACACTCGTATCTGCCTTGATACCATTAGACATGTAACCTTCCAACATTTTTATCATTTTATAGTATCGTTAATCTCTTTAGGATAAAATTCTAAATACAATGTATAATTGCCATAATCCAAATCACAATTCACGTCATCCTCGTCTACACTATCATTATTTTCGGCAGGAAAAACGATGGATAGATAAGGGAGGCTACTCGTGTTATCATATCCAGCGAGAGTAGATCGTCGGTTGCAAAGAGGAACTCAAAAGTACTTCAAGCTTAATTTTCACGAATAGATGGACCAGTGGTGGATCGATAGGGATGGTTGTGTGTTCCAACCACTCATTTTCGAAAAAAGGTAAACCCCGAGGTACTACCCCCTTCCCCACACCGTCCTCATACCATATTTGTATCAGGAAAAGAATTTCCGAAAGCTTTTATTTATCTCGACAATGAAAATCACGACATTCAATGCAAAGATCATGAATTCATAGACATTTGCAATCTTGATCAAATGACCATCGAACTGTGTCCATACTTTTCTTGCTTCGTGATGAAATAATTAAAAACATAAATTATTCAAATGTTTCCTATCACATTTATTAAGAGTCAGATTCTTATGTTTTACATTCGTAAAGATCGTAACACACTGTGAAATCCTGGTGCACGTAACTGAAATTATATAAATATAATAACAGAGCGAAGCATGACTTTGCAAATGTTTCACATTTGTTCAATTTGAAAGTTTAAAGGTTTTGTTTGGAATATCAGTAACTTGTCAATCAATAACAGTGTTTTATACATGACTTTCGTGATTCATACAAAATGTTGACTCTCTCTGGATGTTATAATGATCTGTTAACAAACATCTTTAAATAACGTAGAATCGATTTCTTGAAATGAAATTTTTGAAAACAGATTTCTTAGATGTTTAAAAGGGCATTAATAGGTCTGTTTTTAGATAAATAAAGTGTCATCTTGAAAACAAACTAGAAAAAAACAATAGCACAAAATGTGTTAACTGAGAATAAGCAGAGCCAGTTAATAGCAAAATGTGTTAACTGAGAATAAGCAGAGCCAGTTTATAGCAAAATGTGTTAACTGAGAATAAGCAGAGCCAGTTAATAGCAAAATGTGTTAACTGAGAATAAGCAGAGCCAGTTAATAGCAAAATGTGTTAACTGAGAATAAGCAGAGCCAGTTAATAGCAAAATGTGTTAACTGAGAATAAGCAGACCCAGTTAATAGCAAAATGTGTTAACTGAGAATAAGCAGAGCCAGTTAATAGCAAAATGTGTTAACTGAGAATAAGCAGAGCCAGTTAATAGCAAAATGTGTTAACTGAGAATAAGCAGAGCCAGTTAATAGCAAAATGTGTTAACTGAGAATAAGCAGACCCAGTTAATAGCAAAATGTGTTAACTTAGAATAAGCAGACCCAGTTAATAGCAAAATGTGTTAACTTAGAATAAGCAGACCCAGTTAATAGCAAAATGCGTTAACTGAGAATAAGCAGACCCAGTTAACAGCAAAATGCGTTAACTGAGAATAAGCAGACCCGGTTAATAGCAAAATCCGTTAACTGAGATTAAGCACACCCAGTTAATAGCAAAATGTGTTAACTTAGAATAAGCAGACCCAGTTAATAGCAAAATGTGTTAACTTAGAATAAGCAGACCCAGTTAATAGCAAAATGCGTTAACTGAGAATAAGCAGACCCAGTTAACAGCAAAATGTGTTAACTGAGAATAAGCAGACCCGGTTAATAGCAAAATCCGTTAACTGAGAATAAGCACACCCAGTTAATAGCAAAATGTGTTAACTGAGAATAAGCAGACCCGGTTAATAGCAAAATGCGTTAACTGAAAACAGGGACTTACAGGGACAGCAGATTCAGTTAATAGGGAAAAGTGTGGTAATTAGAAAAGGGGGCCGATAAGCAGCTGAACTTTATAGCAAAAAGGGAGTTAACTGAGAGCAGGGACCAATCAGCAGACTCAGTTAACAGCAAAAAGTGTGTCTTTAGAAAAGGGAAGACTGAGTGAAAAGCAAAAGGTTTGTAGGGCTGATAAATAACCTTGGTAAAGAATGGGATCAAGAGAGACAGCTCTTTCAATAACGAATAGTTTATTCATGATCAGCTTGGTCAAATGTTTAAAAGAACGACAAGAAAGTAGCAATAGCGAAAGTGTGTTCAATGCGTGACTAGTAAGTGTAGGGATTTGAATACAGGATAAAGAGAAGGAGGGCAAAGAGGTCTTGAATACAGTTATGAAACAAACGGGTTAATGAATTAAATGAAAAAATGTTAGACAATATAAGATTGCTCAGAAGAGAAGATATGGTCAAAGTGATAAATTGTGTTACAGAAAGCTAGGAAAAATAGAGGATTAGAGTATTATTGAAAAGTTTTTTTTAAAAAGGGGCAACAAAATGCGTAATAAGATAATAATGGGTAAGGTTAAAGTGATCAAAAGCAACACAATAAGCTGAAATTCAAAATGCACTGAGAGGAATTTGAGCAAATATACATAAGGGTGCAAGCTGCATAATTAGAATTTATTTCAAAAGGGAGCTGAAGTAATGAATGGCTTGAAAAATGGCCGTACAATAGGGGCAGAATGTACAAAACATTTTCACTTTTACAAACTACGTTTGATTCACCAAGCGGGAAGAGTAGATAATGGATTTGGACAAGTCATTTTTTATTGCATTAAAACCTGAAAAAAAATGAATATTCTTTTAACACACATATGCTTAGATATGCATCATAGTGATAGCAGTATCGGTTTCTATGTATTCATTTGAAAATAAATTATCAAATAATTGTGTAAAGAACTACTTGAAAAATGGGGATTTCTCGGATCTCGGAAGGTCAGTTATCACGAGTGAACACAGTGTGCTGTAGAGTTTGATTAATGCCATACACTCCTTGAAACACTCGTATATATATATATCACAGAGTGACACCAGTCCCTAAACACTGACTTTACTTACATATATTTAAATAAATAAATCTATATTTTAGTTAATTGTTAGACTTTGTGAGAATATCACAAAAAAGTTGTCAGTAGTGATTGATTACGAGCTAGCAATGCGGCCCATCCGCTCAACGTTACAGCCTTGAAGAGACATGGGATACGTTCAAGTTAGGCGCTTCAACCGTCACCAGATCGTAGCCTTACATACTGGGATATGAAGTTATGTTATAGTTAGGCCTTAACTGACGTTAGACGTTTACCGTTCTTAACGTAGTTATTCGGGTATTGTAAAAGTATTGAAGAAACACATTGTGGACTCGGATCGTCTAAACCCAAAAATTAAGAATCACGCAATTCAGCTGTTTGGAGAAAAGGATTGATATAATATCAACTCAAGTAAAACTAAATTTAGTAAAAATATAGTTTAATGGCAATCAGTTCAAAGTTTTAATGTGTTAGACATTCAAATTCAATCGAGTCTTGAAAACACTATAAGGTTTCGTTTCATTTTAGCTCATTTGAGTATGAATACACCGAACTGCATTTGGGGTGCGGTAAATTCGTATCCAAAACAAACTCGTATAAATACGACCACAACTAAATTAATAACATGAAGTGAATTTCAAAACAAAAATGTGATTAAATGACCGATTTTAGTCTGTAGTTTTCCACTGCCTGAATTATA
Organism: Phorcus lineatus; assembly: GCA_921293015.1. NCBI lineage: Eukaryota > Metazoa > Mollusca > Gastropoda > Trochida > Trochidae > Phorcus > Phorcus lineatus. The sequence continues at coordinate 9,280,108 of OV121094.1, read as the reverse complement.
TAGAACCTGTAGGCCTAAGAAAGAAAAGGAAGAGGGAAAACAATTTTGACACAGTTTTCCGACAACAAGATTTAAAAACAGAAGAATGTATATGGGTATTTTGCCTTCATGCATTATAAAGATTGATTGATTGTTATTTTTCTAGCTTCAAATCTTAAAAATTGGCTACTGCTGCGTCTTAAGTTATACACTTTTTAGTTCCCTATTGGTCAAGGAACATGTAAACATCTAATTTACCAGATACATTAAAATTGTTACCCTCCAGGCTCTGTATCGATTCAATCAGGCGTACTTTTATATACATACATGTATATGAATATACTTACAGGCGATATGAGATACCCGATATGCCGATATATTACTGTTCAAAGTCCGTTTATCTATATATAGCAAATACAAACTCAAATAGGCCTATTAATGAAAAACTGAGAAAAACAACACCTTAAATACTTATATAACACTACAATTATGTATGACAATAAAGTGTAACTTTTTCCCTTATATGAAAAATATTTTGTTGAATATAGCTACGAGTTCGATCAAGGTACGAAAATATTTTTGTGTACGAACTACGTTTCCTAGTGACAGCCGTAAATCTAGTTCTAGTTTAAAACAAACGTTTTTTAAAATGATTTATGAAGATCCAAATGGCTGCTGTTAGATCATCTATTCAACTTCACGTATTACTTGTGATCCAAAGATTAATTTGATCACAAGAATACACAGTGCATGCGCGATCGAGAGACATTATTTGAGTTGAAGTAGACGCAGGAACAGCCAGTCAGGTCAAGTACGTAGCATTTATAACTTTTTAAAAATTGTTTGATATGTCTGAGATAAATTTTCATTGTTTGAACAACCGTCTACAATATCCATTTTTAAATTGTGCTAATGCTTGTCTCTATTTTGTCACTGCCGGTCGATATGACACATTTCTAATCGACACGTGTTTCATCAGAGAGAAAGAGAGAATTCGTGCCAGTATTGTTATTATAAACAATTTTCAAATGAGGGCGGCTTCATTATTATAATGCGTAGTTATTCATTATCTAACATTCATTGTTTAACAGACAAGCAAGTAATATATCATATTTTGACTGTAATTATGGCCTTCGCTTTGTTTTGTTGCGGTATGCACTTTTATTGAAGTTGTCTACCCATAAGACGTAGAGTTACGTCCCTTTGGCGGCTTCTTCGGTATCCCTTCAGTCGGTCGATTCTATAATGCTATCCTATCGCCAACTACCGAGTGGTTTACTTATTTTACATTAATTTTTACATTTTTTATAAACTAGGAGCTGATGTTACCAAAAACGATGAAGTGTTACCCAGACAGAAACAAGACTAGCAGGTATAGATCAAGCAGTTCGGACTACTCGAGCTTGCCTTGATCAAAGTTACGCGCTGCTGAACTTTGCTGTATATCTGATTGTCACTGCGAGACGAGTGTTGCATCATATCTTGTGTAACAGTCTCCCTGTTCGTAAATATAAACTACTTAAAGAATATGGCACAAACAAATAATTATTGAATACAGATTTTATGATGTTCAATTTAAAGTCATTGACATGTCTCATTTTTGCAAGGCAAATTGTAATAAATGCCGGACAAATAGTTCACCACTCACAGAAATCTTTCCCCTGACGTTTGCAACAATTTTCAGAACTCTGCAGGCATTCTAGCCCTCAATAATGAATTTCAAACTACCCTACCCTACCCGAATATTATGTTTTTTGCGAGCGTTAGTCCTTACCACGTCATTTCACTAAGGCTGTGATGAAGAACACATAAAATTTCCCAGCTGAATATCGAATGAAAATAGCTAATAGCTTACGCTTTTTCAAATACAGAAATAACAAAAAGGTGGTAAACTCAGTGAAGAATGCGTCGGTCATAAGTATCGGCGCTGCGATGAATAGATTTCCGGTGTTTCGTACTCGCGATGGGATTGCACTTGATTGGGTACCTCATCGGTCTGAAACGGCATACGCCAATAAGATGCTTCATCCAAAACTGTAAAACGGGCATAAAAATGAAAAGCTATGCAAATGCGACAGGAAATATTTGTGTAAGTGATTAGATTTTGTTCGTGAAGAATAATTAGTTCAGTTTAGTTGCCTTACAAAAATGAGACTATGGCTTTAACTATACAATTTATTGTCCACATCTGACATTTGATTTTGAATACTCTCATAACTGTATCTGACTGTATTATTTTCCTCTTATTTCAGAGGAAATTGACAAAATGTCATACATTTGTAAAGAATAATATAATTTCCTCTTATTAATAAAAACGAATTGCTTCTTATTGGATGCTGGGCTATATCCTGTAAATAAATTTTACAATATAAAAAGTTTTGAAAGTAGAAAAATAATTTAAGATCTTTTATCTTTTCAGTGCTGCCAAAACGTGGATTAATAATGGGGTAATAATTTGTTTTTTTTGTTAGGTTGAAAATCATTAAAACTTTCTCTTTCTCTCACTGTCTACTAAACTAGCATGAAATGTCATTCATATATCATATGTAGACTTGGTAATTCCTTCACTGAATTGATTTATGGCTTTGCATATTAGTTACTCTGGTACAAGAGTAACAAGTTCAACAAGGGCCTTTCCTGAGTTCTGGAAAAATGAAAACAATGTAAACAAAATTAATTAAGGATAGCTTAGTTATATAGATTTGATTATTAAAATCCCAATATTATTACTTGTGAAGACATAAGTTAGGCAGTTCGGATCAAAAACAGAAAACCATAGAAACCTAATTCTTTCACTCTTTCCTTATCAAAAAACTACTCATCAGAAGACAGCTAACTGTTTTCCTCGAAATTCGTAGGGGAAACGGACTTTATTGGCCGAAAACGCCTTAACCGTTAGCTGTTGTTTTGATCTTCAGACAAGAGCTTAGCCCCACCTCTATATTAGTTGACCCTTATCTGCATATTCAAATATGTGTCGGACACGAAGGGACTTACCTCCCCTGAATATGAGAGGGACCAGTCATTTTAAAGTGTTAAACTGTTTTAACATTAAACAATTGTAACGCGAAGCATTCGTAAAATAACCACCTTTAACAAAATATTTACGAAATTTATCATGCATACGATTAAAAGCTGTTCTTTTGTTTGAAATAGAGTTCGTATGCAAATAACTCAAGCACAAGTATAAATTTCTTATATCTTTCTTCCATATGAAAAAAGTATCTTAGTCAACCATGCCCAATTACAATAGTGATATCAGCATATTACGTAGCTAAAACAACACAACTCTCCATTTTCGATTTATTTCTGCAAAAATCTGGACAAAGAAAAGGTCTATCTTTATGTGTTTATGCCATTACACATACACACACACACAGATATATATATATATATATAATAGACAAGCAAATTAATTTAGTTATCATTAACAATGTTACCATTAATGGCAAGTAAGATTGGAAAGACATCGCAGGAACCCACAGAACAACTTTTTAGCGCACAGTACTAAAGACTATTTAACATTCGATACCAATTTGGCCATCATACATAAACTTAAATAAATGAAATGAGATATTTTACGACGACTCCCGGAAGATCTAAGATTGATCAACTGACTCGCTGTGCATTGTTAAAAAAATTTTGGTCCCTATCCCATAATGTTTCTTCAAAGAAAAAACAAAACATTATTAATGCTGTCGCTAGTTTGTGTTGCTCTTAATAGGACACATCATTATCGTGTAATACAATTTTTTCTAAAATATATACCCCTAAAGTTACCCTGACCCTCAATCCAATGTGTCACGTAAAATTGTGTGATCGCTGTGTTCAGAACCAACAGATGTGGGATGGGTGGATTTCAACACTTTTGATATTCATTTAGATGATTTACATTATTCACCCTAAATGCATACGACAAATATTCGACCAGCGCACAAGAAAGCACATATGCATGTGTGGGAGAGTATTGCATATCATTAGATGACGTCATCAAGATCAAGTTTTCTCTGACAGTAGGATATGCGCTTTAGAACTCCGAACTACCTACATAAGTCAATTTAGTCTTAGTTTAAAAAGTCTTTTTTTCAATTTTCATTTTTTTTTATACATTTTTTTTTAGATGATTGAGGCATGCATGGTGAGGAAGTTTATCGCAAAGAACCTAATTGTAACTGCATATGCCAATTTGTTTTCTATTCCGTGATTATCTCAAACTGCTTTGGTAAAACATATATTCAATGAGCGTTTTCAATAGATGATTTTCTTTTGCCTTGAAGAAAAAAGTCATCTTATATACTAGTATATGATTCTAGCTGCTCATCCTATTCAACAAATTTTGATATTGTATCTGTATTGACTTTTTCCAAAAAATGTTTGATCATGTGAACCAGTTAATCTATGTCTTTTTAGCAACATAAAAATTTTCAATAGCTAATCAGACTCTTACAGGCACAGTTTTTGGTTTTGTTAATCATTGAAACATGCAATATGATATTTATTAGAATTAATTAACTTGACTTCACAAAAAAAATGTTCACTTCGTTGTTTTAGCTGGAGGAGAAAGCTACTGGAACAGAGAAGTGAACCAGTGACAACAGGGAAGAAACTCTATGCACAGTAGGTATAATGTAACTGTAAAATCAAGTTTGTCAACATGGTATATGACTAGAAATTTAATAAAAGTAATTTCACAAAGAAGCATTTAGCTCATCTGGCCTGAAAGGCTTGATGGACTAAGTATAGTATGGTATTGCATGGCGGATGACTTCCATTTGTTTGTCGGTAAATGTTAAACTATTTTTACTTATTCACCAGAGCCAAAAAGCCTGGAAACCTAAAACTGTGTGTAAAGAGTCATTTAGAAGATAAATAGCCGTTTTAGACTAAATTTGCTGGTGTAGAATAACAATGAATCACGGAAATTTTACAAACTCAACTAGTTTTAGATATTGTAATATGACTGTTTAATATTAAAGTTATAGAGCGAACTCTGGTTTTGCCTACTTATTTTTGTGTGTAAAGGACTTTGTGACTGTTTTATTTCTGTAAGAGGTGTGTTGAGGTCTCACCTAATGTGAATCCCTGGCATTATTTACATTACAAACATTGTACTGATAATACCAGACAGTTACATTTGTAACAGCGGGATCTTACAACATACTTGTTTAATTTGAGACCGAAATCAACAATAATAAAGCACATTAAGAAATATTTTAAAAGCCTCACAAAAGTATTAAACTAAACCAAGACCATAGTGACAGTGACTCAAACATTGTGACATCAAAACGGTTGGCCTTTGTGACTTCATACCATAGGAATGGCATTCAAAAGAAGGCGGCCGCATGAAACAAAGCAGAAAACTTGGACTTAATAAGCCAGTTGAAAATATTAACATTCTTGATGAAAAATAAATGATATTAACATTTATTTGTAATTTCTATCCGTAGACACAATCTAAAAAATGACAAAGACAACTGTCAAATTGGAGTACAGCACGAATTTTTAAGAAACTGGATAATTAAATCTTGAGATAGGCCAGATCTAGTTTACATGTTGTATCACTTAGCTGTGATTAACCTTAGCTAATTTGCAGGTATTCATTGTCATTCAACATCGAATAATTTTTCAAATCGACATATCAGAATAAAAAATTCAACAAAGTTATGTTGCTATAACTGATGAAGATAATGATTTTTTGTATTTGGTTACACTGTGACACACGCATGATGGCATAGCGTCCAGCTTCAGTCTGTCCATCTGTCCGTCTATAAACTTTTCACTATTTAGTCTTCTACTCCAGAATCATTGGCTCAGAAATCTGAAATTTTTGTACTCCTTGACTAATGAGCTTTCTAATACATAGATTTGATGACCCTGTGACCCCTAATTGGGGCCACAGGGACTATGCCCAAAAAACTTATTTTCATGCTAATATTGCTAAAACCTTGTGTAGAGACTCCTAACCTCTTGAGGATTATGGTTTGTAGATTTTGTTATTCTTTTGCCCCTCAATGGTGAGCCTGTAACCATTTGTAAAAATCATTTTAGATGGCCTGATGAGCTACAAAGCCAATGGGTCTATTTTTATGGCATAGTGTCCATCCTTATATCAGTTAACTTTTCACTTATCAACTTTTTAGACCTGAAAAATGTACACCCAATTTTAGGAAATTAATTACCTTTCTAAGTTCCAAACATGAGTATTAAATATCACTTATTTCTTATTTTTGAACGTCCATCTTTCATTGTAATCGTAAAGAGAATTGATGAGCTCGTTATAACTGCAAGTAGGCACACCGATCAGTGATCACAGAGTTTACCATTCAACTCTATTGTTCTGTAACTAAGTTGATGACTGTGTTTTGCTTGTGATCAGGTTGTAAGTTTAATGAATACAGGTGTTAATCTAACTTCCTCACCTCTAAACAAGTTATAAGTTTAAAATAGTTGTTTCTCATAGTGAAGCTGATTTGTAAAATATCTTGACTTTTGGACCAAGAGAATTTATAAATGTTTTTGTCGAAGCTGGGGATTGCAGTGGGATTTCCTCATGAATTATGGTGCAAACACTTCCATGAGAAATGCTGAAGATATCTCATCCACCTTAATTCTAAAATTGAAAATTGTTAAGCCCTGGCCATGTGCAACCATATTATCTTTAATAGCTTCAATGGGCTTCCTGACCTTTGGTTATCGTCCAAGGAGCTGCAATCCCCCTTAAACTCAGCTGACCATTTTGAAACAATACAATATTAAGGGGTTTCTTTCCAATACACATTGGTCATATTGTGAGAAGCTTGATAACCACATAATTTCAGTTTTAGAACTTTTCATGATTATAGTGAGGGGACCTGCGTTCAACAGACTCTAAGTAATCTCAAGTAAATGATTGGGAGGGGTTGTTTATGTCTGTAAACTGTCGACAGACGTCCTATTTTTTTATGACATCAAAGATGATGTCTTTAGGGGGTGTATCAATACTCACTTCTATAAAGTTACTGACTTTCCCTCGTAAGTTTTTTAATTTATGAGAAAACCTATTAGGTAAAAGATTCTATTTTCATATCAAAATTGTCCTTTGTAACATCAAAGCTATTTGAAGAGGAAAGTAAATTTTCCTCGATAAAAGCTTAGAACAGAATAATGTTATATAGACCAACCTGTCAAGATCAGTAATATCGCCTTAACTTACCTGTTCATTATCAGTTTGCAATTTTTCACTGTGACTTTCTTAATTTACTCTTTTTTGCCGTTAACAGAAGTATGACTTACGATTGAACTGCGATTAAAATGTCATCGCTCAATGATGTCATCTAACAAACTCACCACGAAGTAGGTTCTCTGCCATGGAGTAGATCCCTGTCAGAGATATGAGTGCTACATTTTAAAATGGGAATTTCTGGAAACAAGGTTGATCAAATATATCTCATTTAGAAATGGACACATTGTCATTGAATCCAACATACAAGTTTGACATTCTTCTCATTTCAACAGTTGTCAAAATATGTTAAGAATTTGAACATGAATAAGTTGCAGATATTTTTCACTTATACTAAAATCTATATTTTATTCTTCAGGTTGATGACCCAGCTAAGAGCAAGAAATAACTCCATGCTGCTTCGGATTCATCAGTGTTTGTAGAACTAATTTTTAATAAAGCTGAATAACAATGATTCGGATGTTTTATTTGAAGATCATCTTGACTGAAACGGTCTAGATGGGTTTGTGTGGTAACGTGTCAGATGTGTCTGTTCATTCAGTTGTGCCCTAACTTTTAATTATTGATGGATTCATTCTCAAATTAAAGATTTGTGTTCAGATGTCTTAAACGATAAAGATTTGAGTAATTCAATCAATGTGCCTAGCCTTCCAACACTTGTATCCTCCTTCATAGATTCCAAGAATAAAGGGAACTCATTATCTCATACTTTCATGTAAGTTAAAGTTAGCGCTACCTTTTACAAAATGTCTGCCTCAATGATGATATTTACCTTGTGTAAAAGTAAGAAAATTGAGGCTATCTAATTCTCCTGGGATACTATTTTCTAAATAGAGAATATCTGCACCTAGAATCTTCACTATGATACCAACCTCTATGATTGGGATATAAATTTTTGTAAGCATGATATCTTTTCAACCCTTGCACAATGAGTTTTCGAATTTAGTGTTATAAGACTTCAATGGAATATGGCCAGAATATGCATACATGCTTATATCCATTCTATGCACAAGTTCGTAGTATATATTGCAAAAATACAGCAGACTGTAATATGTGTAAGCTCCTGTCAGGAAATGGCCTAAAACTATGGATAGACACATATGATACATGTATAACTAAAAGAAATACAAAATTGGATAAAAAAATTTTTTATTCGCTATCCACTGGCGACTGCTAATAAGTGTAAACCTTTGGTAGGTATGTGAAAGATATGGATATCACACAAGATACATCATGCCCAACCAAAACATGATCCTCATCTTTTCTAACGAATTGCAAAGGTTTGTCTTGTTTATTCAAAGTAATAAGCAAATACTTGAGGATAAGTTAATGGTCCAATTACACAAGTGTTTCTATTCATGATAAATCAACGCAAGATTTAAAAATCTGCACACTGCACTGAATGATGAGCTCAAATGAAATTTGATCCTGTGATTCAACTTGAAAGTAAAACTTGGTTTGGCATTTTCCTTATTTCTAAGTCTTATGATATCGGTTTTGTGCCACAATCTTTGAGATTTTGGAAGCAAGTGTATACTTTTAATAGAACCAATATCATAGAAAAGCAAAACGATTTTGATAACATGCTTTTGATATCACAAACGCAAAGTCATGTCATTGAACCTCGTATAGAGTTTGGCAAGAATGAGAAAAAGAATGAGTCGACACGAACTTACGAAATGGATTGACACCACAAAGGATAGGCTTGTTATTGTTTTTACGGCACCAAAGCGAGATACATTCTATGACTGCCGGTTATTTCCATGAAAGCCTTCATAAATATGATTTTTACTCAGCAGCTGCCGACAAATCGGGGTTTAAGGAAAAGACTATGATTTTTGACAGTCGCTATTGGTAAATGCCATGAAATTTGGTTTTCGGAACTATATAGCAATTGGTAATTTTCATGGAAGTGAGGTTTGGGATTAAAGATATGATTTTTAAACAGTATCTATTGGTAAATTTCCATGAAAGAGGGGTTAAGGAACAAAGATACGAATTTTCGAATACGAATACGAATATGCACGAGAGTAAGGATTAGTATGTGATTTTTACATAGTAACTATCGGTAATATGCATGAGAGAAAGGTTTAGTATCGAATATGTGAGTTTTACACAGTAACTGTCGGTAATATGCATGAATGTAAAGTTTAGTGTCGAATATGTGATTTTTACACAGTAACTATCGGTAATTTGCATGACAGAAAGGTTTAGTATCGAATATGTGAGTTTTACACAGTAACTGTCGGTAATATGCATGAATGTAAAGTTTAGTGTCGAATATGTGATTTTTACAGTAACTGTAGGTAAAATGCATGAATGTAAAGTTTAGTTTAGAATATATGATTTTTACACAGTAAATGTCGGTAATATGCATTAGAGTAAGGTTAAGTATCAAATATATGATTTTTACACAGTAACTGTCGGTAATATGCATGAGAGAAAGGTTTAGTATCAAATATATGATTTTTACACAGTAATTGTAGGTAATATGCATGAGAGAAAGGTTTAGTATCAAATATATGATTTTTACACAGTAACTGTCGGTAATATGCATGAATGTAAAGTTTAGTTTAGAATATATGATTTTTACACAGTAACTGTCGGTAATATGCATGAGAGAAAGGTTTAGTATCAAATATATGATTTTTACACAGTAACTATCGGTAATATATCGGTAGAATAAAGAAGTTGTCATCCATAAATCATTTGTACTTAGTTGCCTCCAACTTCTAAAATGCCACTCAAAGAAGTTATCGGTAATATGCATGAGAGTAAGGTTAAGTATCAAATATGTGATTTTATACAGTAACTGTCGGTAATATGCATGAATGTAAAGTTTAGTTTAGAATATATGATTTTTACACAGTCACTGTCGGTAATATGCATGAGATTAAGGTTTAGTTTTTAATATGTGATTTTTACACAGTAACTATCGGTAATATGTATGGGAGTAAGGTTTAATATCACATATGTGAGTTTTACACAGTAAATGTCCGCAATATGCGTTAGAGAAAGGTTAAGTATCAGCTATATATGTGATTGTTACACAGTAACTGTCGGTAATATGCACTAGAGAAAATTTTAGTATCAAATATGTGGTTTTTACACAGTAACTGTCGGTAATATGCATGAGAGCAGGGTTAAGTATCAAATATGTGATTTTTACACAGTAACTGTCGTAATATGCATGAGAGCAGGGCTAGGTGGTACCTATGAAGTTAAAGAGCCACTCCGTGATTTTCATAACATATTATTAACCTTTGATACGAACCTAAATGTCATATGTGGTGATATAAACTCAAAACATCTTAACTTTTCATGTACAAAAGACATATATGTGACAAATACTAGTTTTCCATGAAATTTTAAAAACAGCCTTATAAATGCACAGATGTGTAGATGTCACGTCCAATATACATGGATACTAGTTATAAAACCTAACAAACACTATCAACTCCCAACTGCCCTCCTTCAGTCTTCAAAATTACGTTTGACTATTTGAGGCGCGCCACTGTCCGGTTTTCGATCATGATTGCGACGTTCTACCTTCATATTGTCACTGTAAAAAAAACAATAAGCTTTTAAATGCGTCTTTTTGGCAACAGTCGATACTTTGCGATCGAATGACACCATTGATTAAGTTTGACATATTTGACTCCAACAACTCGCTGAGTGGCTCTTTAAGGATTAGGATCAAATATATGATTTTTACACAGTTGCTCTCTGTAATATACATGAGAGAAAGGTTTAGTATCAAATATATGATTTTTACACAGTTACTGTCGGTTAATTCTATGAAAGTAAGGTTTAAGATCAAAGATACGATTGTACACTGGAACTGTCTTAAAGTGACACAGACTATGTTTTTGGATTTTTCATGTTCCTTAAATAAGAGCAAAAATACCATATTGTCCTCAATTAAGTTCCAATCGCCTACCTAACTCGCAACTTTATCTCTAAATTTCCCAAATTGTGCTGTTTTTATGTTTTCAATGAAATGAAAAATGGCCATATTAATGTCAGGAGGTCGAAATTCGGCGTACATTTTACATGTATATTAGTTAAAAGTCATAATTAATACTACCAATCCATGTTTACATTTGTGACTGCTGTAAATAAGTTTCCAAAATTACGTTTGAGTCATTGACGCGCGTCATTGTCCGGTTTTCGATCACAAATCGAGACTTGAACCTGTTTTTTGTCACTATAGTGAACTAAAAAGCACTGAGGTGCTGATTTATTGAAACAACCACCACTTCTTGTTAAAATAACACCATTTACGAAGTTTGGCATATTTCACTCCAACAACATACTCTAAAGAAAAGGATTAGCAACAAATGAAGGAAAAATAATGTACGCAGTAACTATCTGTAATTATTAAGGAAAATATATGTAGGTTGTGCCTTAACAAAGTAATGATCGATAATTTCTGTGAAATTGAAAATCAACTGTTCGTCGTTGAAGTCTGCAAAGTTTTCACTATTTCGTCTTCTTTTCCAGAACCATTGACTCAGGTAGAATGAGAATCAGGTAGATTTGTAGATAAGGGCCTGTTGTCAACTTTGATTTCACATTTTGTAATCAAAGTGTTTCAAGTCAATACAGCCATTTTGGGGTGAGGTCAATATACTATAAAGTTGACTTTCATGTGACTGGCTCTCACCTTTACGTTAGAATATGGTTCTATATTAAAAACAGTATGAAGATGGTTCTTACCTGGCACAAGATATATTGTTATTTTGTATTAGAAACTGACAATTCTGATTTCAAGAGCCCATTAGGATTAATGCAATACATAAACGAAAATGTGTGCCTTTAGGATTAATAGTGAATTTGAAACTGACCATTCTGATTTCAAGAGCCCAATATGATTAATTAATGCAATACTTAAAGAAAAATGGGTGCCTTTTGGATTACTACTGAATTCATGATCATATTTCTGAGCGTTTCAGAAATAGAAGTTCAAAATGAGACTTCTTATTCATGTGATGTTACCATTTCACTCGAACTTAAGATTTATGGCATAACTTGTAATGTCAGTTGCAATAATAACCATTTAACATCTGAAAAGTTACAAGAAATAGCATCTTGAAAAAACTTACAGTCAATGTATGATGTAGTGTTAAAGTTTATTACAATTTAGTATCTAGTCGAAAGAAAGATAGTAATTGCTGTATATATAGGAAACTGAAATCTATTTTTTAGGAGTGAGCAAAAAAACTAAATAGTTTTATACTTTATTTTTAAAAATATTTGTTACATAGGTCACATGCATCATTTCATTAAGCTCGTGGTTAAAGATCCCGTAGCTGCAGTCCGAACATCAATTTCCAAGCACAAGAATTTCATCACTAGGAAATGGGTAATCATCCATTCATTGGAGAATCTTGTTTTTCTCAACATCTGTCATATTTTTCGGTCCATGGTCCAAGTCCAATGCCAGTTGCCCTGGAATGCATAATCATTAAATATGAAATATGAAACAATTTGCATCTGTAGTTCATGGGGCTAAAAAGTAATTTGAAATGTTATATAGAAAATAGTATTGTTGGCTCTGAAGCTCGTCAGGCATTTGATGACTAACGTTTCTGACGATAAAGCATTGTCTTGGCAGTTGCTATTTTGCTTCTACAGTTCTACTTTATAATTCATAACTGTTAGATACATCAAAACTTAAACACTTATATCATTACAGCAAGGTTTTTAGAGCGACTATAAATCAAATATGTGAAGATAAATGTCAATCAATCACTCCAAAAGAGGTCATTCTTACTTCGCAAAATAAAGGATTCACTAAGTAACATGATGAAATTTTGTTAGGTTCTTATAAATGTATTTTCTCTTAAATGGTGCACATTTAGGGGAGGGGGTGGAGATGAGATAATGTCAGAATGGGCTCGTGTAATTTCAGATTGGTGGTCCCAAAGGGGGGGGGGGGGGGGGGGGGGGTTGGGTCAGAACATGGAATAAGGATGTTCATAAATGATATCTTGCTGATTTTAAGCATGTTTTAAATGCTTTTATTACTTACAAAAAGTATTTTCACAAGCCATAAGAGAGCAAATATTTAAGAGTGTGGCAATTAGTCAAAATTTAGTTACAGCACTAATGTTTATAAAATTGAGATTCCAAAGTAAATTTTTTAATCGCAATGAAAAGCAGAAACGTACTCATTAATAGATGAACCTGTATAAAAAAGAGCAATATGCTACAAAATTGCATCAAGTGATGATAAGTACTATAAAAACTCAACACCGCAAAATGAAACACTGAATACACAATCCTGTTACTGTGCATGCGGAATAATCAAAGTACAGTAAAAATTCGTTTAACATGGAACTCAGCCGCATGTTAAAATGTAATTTTGAGTAAAAGAATTAAAAATTCAATATGAGCAGGTAAAATAAAAAACTGATTATGAATTTGACAAGAAATCACCCTCCGTGAGGACATTTGCAAAATATCTTGTATAGCTTCCATTTTTTTAATGAGCATGCCTAGTAACAGTGTTATCAAGCATATCAAGTGTTTCATTTTACGTTATCATTTGTTTAAAAGTGCTTATCATTGCTTGATTGATGCTATTTTGTAGCTTTTCATTGGTTAAACTGTGATGCGGTATTGTCTGATGATGTATTTTTTTCTTTGGTAGTCCTGGGAAATATCCATCATGTTGCTGCTTTAAAGTCATTTTTAAAAATCTTTTGCTTGTTATCATTTGAAATAAATTGCACTCTGCTTTGTACCTGCCTGAAAATCATCGATTTGTTTCTTCATAGTGTCGTGTGGAGCTGAGACCAGCTGGCATAGACTCTGCATCATGTTCTTGTCACCCCCACACATCATGTCACCTGGCGACCATAAAGATTATACATTCTCTTAGGCAATATTTTCCAACATCAAATATAAATGATTAAACAATTCAAGAATTTGTTACAGAGAATGTTTTTGGAGTGAAATATGTCAAACATTGTAAATAGTTATTGTGTGAAGAACTTATCATTGTTGAAAAGTATCATTTCAATGCTTATTAGAGACATAGAGACACTATAAAGGAATAAAGTTGCATTTTGTAAAGAATAGTGGCATTTGGTCTGTAGCTCATTTGGCTATCTATTATATATTTTATGAATGGTCACAAGGTCACCATTTGAGCTGCCAAAGGATAAACAAATCCATTTTTTATAATCCTCATCAGCTTAGGTGTCTATACATTATATTTTAGCTTTCTAGGCCTTATTCCTGAAATGGAGACAAACAAAGTTTTAATGGTGTGGCCTCTGGGACCCTCATTAGGGCTCACAGGGTCAACAAATCTATACATTAGAATATCCATCAGCTAGTCAGTTTTAGACCCATTGCTTCTGGAGAAGAATATTTAAATAGGTTTTAAGGTCCATTAAGGGTCACAGGGTAACCAAATCAAACATAAACCTCCCCGTCAGCTAAGGAGTCTTTTCACAAGGTAATATTTTTCTAGGTCTCATGCTCCACAAAAAGAACATGAAAATAGGTTTTTAGGCTGTGGCCCCAACAGTTCTTTACTGCTGATAAAGTTGCCAAGCCTCTGGCGAGATTCGAAACAACAGACCTATGATCCAAAGCAGACCACTCTGCAAGTGACTGTTATCCAGCCCCCTATTTGTCAAGGAGTCTCTATACAAGGTTTAAGTTCTCATGAGTCAATGGTTCTCGAGATTAGATGACATAATGAAAAGTTAACAGATGGACGTTGGATGACATGCAATGCCATAAGTCAATCGGACCTTGCCAGGGCCTGTATTTTTTAAGCTCTCTTAGTGCTAAGACAGTCGTAAGTACCATACATTAACATTGGCCTACGACGATTTTAACGCTTAGAGACTTCGATAATCTAGAACCAGATGAATTAAATAAAGGATATTGAACCATGACTGGTGAGCACCAATGAGTAACACATTATTTCAAAAACTCATCTATAGCAAAAAAAAAAGGTCAGATGTTGATTGGTTACCCTGTGACCAACCCTTTTAGACTTGTGGTTAACCCGAAACAACTACTCCGTTTTATTTCATTGCTCTTGACACATGAGGTCAGCGTGAGATTACATTTTGTGAGACAGAGATTAACAAATAAAATAATTCAATGAGAAGTGTTGTATCTATCTTATGATTGGTGCTACAGTCCACAGAAATTGCTATTCGATAACAGTCAGCATGTGATCATAGCCCTAAACAGGATTAACAGTCCTAAACAGGGTTAACAGTCCTAAAGTTTCACTCCACTCCTGCCATGCTTTAAAGAATGATGAACTAAATCTACTAATCTTGGTCTTCATTCAACAAAGATATTGATAATATCATAACGTTTTTAGCTTTCTAGCCTGATGAGAAAAGATGATGAAGATGTAAGGACAGACACCCTATCACATTTCAGGTTTGAGGTGAAGCAGTTCTGGAGGAGAGGTTAAAAATGAGAAAAGTTTATGGTTGCTGGTTAGTCCCATAAGCCCATCTGGCCTTTCAGGTCTGATGAGCCAATACAGATGCAATTTCAATATATATATATAAGTTATATAAATATAATATAAATATATATTTATGTTTCATTGAGAACCTTTTTGGAAAAACATACAGATTTTAGTTATATGAAAGATTACTCTGTAATTTATTCCCTAGTAATCTCTGTGAAAAGAAGAGCAATTTATTGGTTAGAAACACCAAATCCAACCTTTTGTAAACAAAGTTTGTTGTGCAATCTGCACTGTTAGTTTGATTTTTAGTGTCTAAATTGTACTTCAAACATTGTTTTGACAGCGCAATTTCTTCTGAGATGTCAGAGGTGAGTCGGAGATGTAACAGTATTTGATTTGACATGAATAAGGAAAGCACATATCTAGCAAATTTTCACCACTTTTGGAGTTTGAAAGAGTTGCAAGGTTAATGTGGAAAGAAATGACTTGAGTGCCTAAGCCTATGAGGGGAGAGAATGAAGCAGTACTTGTTACCGAAAAAGAAAGTTTGATGATGGACACCCTGCCGCATCAGTAGATGGGAATCAAGATCTACTGTACAAGCTTTTCTCTCTAAAAAAACCAATAGGTTAATCTACAATTTGGACTTCCCATGCAATCTGGTTTTTGAGTAGTTTGAACCACTATAAATTGAACCCCCTGCCGTGCCAAAATATTTGAAGGACATGGAAATTTGCAAATCTTAATCTCCATCCTATAAAGATGATAATCTTACTATTTTAGATTCTAATCATTACTGGTTTCTGTAAACAAGTCAAGAGAAGGTTTAAAGGAAAATTGTCTGGTCTTTTTGACTTGAGCTAAAGTTATATTTAATTGGTAAATTTTAACACACAAAAAATTTCACAAACCATATTTTGAAGGCATCCAGGCTAACAGAAGGCAATTTGCAACAGCTATCTTTTTTCTGAAAAAGATAATTAAAATATGAAGAGATAGTACAATTTCAGGAAGCATTTATTCCCTTCAAAATCTAAATGCACAGCATTAAACTATATAGGAAAGCATTAATTGGTTCACTGACTTTGCTAATTTGTGACAGTTAATGATATATTCCTGCAACATGAACAGTAAGTATCATCTTCTAATATATGCATATAAATATTTGTGACAAACTTTTAGATACAGGAAAGAAGCATACGAATTACAAGCAAACTGTGAGAAATAATTGTTCACTTGTCAAAGTTTATCAATTTAAAAAAAATTTATTTTTAATTGAGATAGTCTTTGATCAAATATGTTACTCGGAAAGTACCACCTCATCTCAAAGGTCTGGTGACAATAAAGGAAACACACTTCAAGTATCAAGTGTCACTTATATGCATATGAATGAGAAAATGTAGTCCTGCTTCATGACTGTTTATTAAATAGGAGTTCTCAGTCAGCAAGTCTAGATTTGACTACATACATATATTAAGAGCCCAAAGAAAAAAATCAAATGGATGAAGGAACAGTGACTTATTAAAATATTTCGAAGACTAAATTTTAGTCCAGAGAAAATGCATCAAGGTAAGTAATTTGATAATTTGAATAAGTCATATCATCAGCATACAGCCTACCTTTTGTTATGTGAATGTTTAGACATATTGTAATATTTATACATATTTTGCATATAGGATGTGTATTTTGTTATTTTTATGTATAAACAAACAATGAAGGTAGTATTTTACGGTTAGATTCATGTTCTGGTTGGATATTTCTAAACCTTTTCTCACTTTGTTACCTAAGAATATACAGTTCACATTGAACGTTGTAACACTTTAGTACTCTGATACTCAAAACATATTGCTTGAAGTAAAGATTTTTTTTCAGAATAGATGTACAATTTCCAACATTGGTGTACAATTATATTTTAAGACTGTTAAGTGTACAAAATCGACAAAAGAGTACCAGTAGGCAGTAGACCTGTGTATCCTGGCCTTGGTGGCGAGACGATATATCCCAATTCTAGTTTTATTAGGCGAGATGATATATCATGGAATTCTTGCCAAGGAACCTGTGAGACGATTATCATCACGATACAGTAGTCGCGATACAATACGTATCCCGATTCTCTACAGTTTATGAAAGAACTATAGATAGGACATAGGACAGTAATGTTAATCCTTTGATACTAAATTGTCATAGATATTACATGAAGGGAAGTCACAAAATTAGAGTGACTGTAAAATTACATATCTAATAATTAGTAATATCAGAAATATCATGTAATTTCTCTTTCTGTTTCTGTTCTAATCACTGTTATCTCTGAAATAGAAGAAAAACCTTTCTAGCTTTTATAGTCATTTGTTTGAAAAAAATTATGTTAACAGTATCAGGATATATTGTCTCTTATGGCGATACATCGATGTATTGTGGACCCTCACGATATAAATATTCTGATATATTGCCTAAACATGTTTTGAATCGATGAACTCGTATCGCGTAGTAGACGATGCAAACATCGATACTATCGATGAATCGTTACACCACTAGTAGGCAGCACTGCATCGGGTTGGATAAATCCATTGAACAGGATAATTCAACGTGATTGGCCTATTAATGCATCCTATCCCAATTGAGATAATGTCTAAATATTTCAAAACTATAAATTTCTGCCAAAGTGTTCCGTATAAACTTTTAGAGAGAGATTTGGCTTACAAAATAAACTTTTATGATGAAACTCAAAATCATAAAAACTTCTAGGATTTAATCCTTTTTAGAATTTAGAGTATTTGAAACAATCTCCTTCTAATTATTGGAAACTAATAGTAAAGCAAAGCATTTTCAAAAAATATCAATGACTTTTATCTTACTGACATTTTGCAGCTAACAGACTAAATTTAAGAATACCGTAAATAAATCTTATTGAATATCAACACTCTTTTCCAATTATCCTTCTGAAATGAACCATACCTAATTAAAATCAGAAAATACATGACTACATACAGATTGGGATATGAAAAATAATCGAAAATTTAATATAATAGGCCACTCAGGATATAATGTCACGTTCAGTGGGTTTCCACAACCTGATTAAATTAAAATATCTATTGACATACGTACACCAAATTCTGTACTGAAGTTAGTACCAGCTGCAATTATGAACCATTCCCTCAGTTCCTGAAAAATTTAATTATCAATACAGAATATCATGACATCTGGTAGCAGCAATAGTGTCTTTTTAGATGAAGATCTAGACTACTGTAAATTATTCAACAATATCCTACCTTTTTTTTAAACCATCTTCTTCGAGCGTATAAAACATCTTGATTATAAGTAATTGTAAGCAATGTTTAACAGTGAGGCATGGTGTTTTTGTGTACATTTTATTAATGGCTGTTATAAAAAAAAATGTAACAAAATATTAGTGTCCACCTTGAATAATCAGCTGTCTAAATAATTGCGAAGTCAATTAATCACAAATTATGGTAATAAAACCATGCATAATTTGCAATACAATTTTACCCTTTAATAGACCTGTTTCCATGGGTCACCTGTTTTCGTGGTATTTACAAATGATGTCATTTCTCTCTAATCATGTACTGGTCGTGGCCAGTTAGAAGTTATTATTTTATTGATCAGTTGTCCTTCATGAATCCAAGCAGGAAATGGTCAGTATTTCATCAATCTAGAATCTACTCAACAATTCACTTCAGTGATGAAAATCAAATGAAATTTTATGCTTTTCACCTAATACTTTTTTTGGACAACATTTTATTTGATTTATAAAAATATAATAATAATCGCTATAAATTTTTTTCAAACAGTGTCTTCCTTTAATCCTATACATTAATTAATGTTATCCTGAATCACCTGACAAAAGGGTTTAATCCCAGTCAAATTGAGAAATATGTGAAATTATAGAACGCTTATTTCTTATGTAATTTTGGCTGTTAAGGATTTTCCTACTTTGGAGCGGCAAACCTAATGGCGCCAAGCAAAGGTATACCTGTTCTTTGGGTTTTGTGACTTAAGATAAGGTAAGATTGTCTCAAGTCAGTGAATCACATACTTTCATTGCAGTTTCTAATCTACGGCATATGTCACATAAGTAAAGGGGTAGCACGTTATTTTCGGTGATAAACAAAGTGATCTCACAAAAACGAAAATAAACGTTTCAAATTGCAATTCAATAGAAGCAGTTTCAAAATGAACTTACCATGATCGGTTAAGCTATGCGAATCCATTTCGCTTCTTTAAATGAGTGTAAGGTGTTCACACAAAAATTGCCGCTTGTTGTTTTGCTTCCTCTCCTACAAGGTATGTTTTAACTCACTGCAGATAATTCATTTGGCATAAACGGATGTTATAAGAGAAAGTTTGAAGAAATAAAAACGTGTCTCTGACTCTTCAAAGTCATCATGAGAGAGATTTCCACGCGGTTTAATAGAACATACCCAAGAATATGCGACATTCGCAAGGGACGCAACTCTTACCAAAAATAAAAGCGCTAATAAAATCTAACAAGGGCCATAACTCTTTTGACCTTATTGAACCACCAGCAAATTATTAATGAGGTACCCTGTGGCTATATCATGATGGTGTCGAACATGTGTTGTTATATAACACCACTTGTCAGGGTAGGTGGTCTAACGGTTTATTATCTTAGTAAACACTCGACCCTTTTACTAGTTAATTGAAGGGCCATTCTTTCTTAATTTTGAGAATATATCTTTCATGGGTTAACTACTGTTAAACCTCGTCTAGAAATATATTTCAGTCAAGTTGATAGTTTTTCATAAACAGTAAAAAGCGATTAAAGTTGAAAATTCGAAATTCTAACAAGACATGCGAGAAAAAATAACAAAAACATGTTTCAGAAGTTTCATGAAGTTATTTTATCAACAGTCATCACTTTAAATAGGGTTCCTTTCTCTTGGTATTTTTAAAATAATTATAACAAACGCCTTTGAAAGACGTTTGACATTTATCATGAACATGGATTTTGCCAATCGTAGTGAAACTTAAAGGCACTAGCGCACGCAAATGTTTCATGAATACAACGAAAGCGTACCTCTCGTCATTAAAAACGATCTGCGTGCAGGTAATCCACGTTGTAAGTTATTTAGAGAATACGTACATATGCAGGTTAACTAAAAAGATTAATCTAAAATCTAAGTTTTGAATAAACTATCTAGTAAAACAATCATCAAAAAATGCATTTTATTCTTACCAACTTTGATATATATTATTTGACAGCCGAAATCTGATTTTTTTAATTTAACAAAGTACGTCGTAAATAGACTGTTGTCTGTCTGTCACATACTTTCCATAGTAAGGTGTCTTAACAAAGCAATTATTGAAATGGATATCGTTCTAATTCATATACCCGGTTTCTTGTTTGATATGTTTCTTATTTGTAGATATAAGATTTCGCCTGTATAACTCCAATAAATAATATTTTGCCCTGTCGTTTCATATCTGTAGTGGTCAAGTGTAGACTTGCTGAATGACGACCTAGACTGTATCAAAGGCTCCTATTGTGTACACTCATGATGAGAGTTGTGTTATCGAATTTGCAAATTTGTCGAGTTATACCATCTTAGTGTTTGTTACTGTCTTAGTTTCTATATAGTTGCTTAAAAACTAACAAGAAGAAATTGTTTAAAAGTGACCTATATTGACTTATGCAAATACATCCTTCAAATAAATTGCCTTCGGAATAATTGAGAATGCATGAGTGATGATTATGTGATTATCCTAATGAAATATCTTGTTTACTTAATCCGATAATAAGCAAATATGTTTAAAGTTTAACCAAATAAAATGCGATTTGAATCAATTTGTTAATAAATTGAAAAACACCCAGTTCATGTGAATTTTGCAACTGTCATTACAAGTTGTTGAACAGGATTTGATGAAAGAAATGTGAGGTTGTTTGAAAGACTGATTGTTTTTGAAAACACCGGTCATTTAAGGACCGTACAATCACATAATTAATTAATTCAACTACTATGTACCTCCTTTGTCTTCAGTTAAATCTAAATGAGTAACACGTGTTTCTCTTCGCTGGAGGCCTTTGTTTGAGAATATTATTGAGGTCAGGCGGTGACAATTCTCGCTCCCTTTATTATATAATATCCAATGCGCAATTGAATAAGGATCATTATTCTGTATACGCATGCGACAAATGAACGTCGCAATAGTATTAAAGACTAACTATTCATTACCAAAGAACATTGTCATCGCCAATGATACACAATGATACAAATACTTTAAATTTATACGCTTTCAAAAACAACAACTTATAACTGATAAAATGATGTGAACGGCCTGTTTATAAAATCAGATGATATAGATAATTCCGATTTCCATGTTGACCCTTTAAAATGATACGACACTCAAACCAACCAACATCAGCAACTAACGTAAATCTATCACCTCAGTGCACATAGCAAACCAGCACGAGACCTGCTAGCATACTGAGATCTGTAACTCATTAGTCCACCATCTGCTCATAATGACCTAAGTGACCATTTCTTAGGGTCAGTGATTGAAGGGAAGCAACTCCGTAAGGGCGATTTCTTACGTATTGTTTCAAAATATACCATTTTTGTTTCGTCTCGCGCAACTTCAGTTTTCAAAACACACTGTAGCTGATTATATAATTGTATAGACAAGTATATCTAGTTTGGGAATTGATGTTGGATGGGTTTGTAGAACATATAGTTTTTCAAGAAATCTGCACTGAAAACGGGAAAATCGTCAAAAATGACCGGTTACATGATAAAATGCACTGGGCAGTACATGTGTATTTGTTATAGCGATGGCAACGTCAAAAATAAAGGCAAAATTATGAAAAAAATACCACCATGTAGCCAAGAATTTGGATTTAGAGATTTGATGTTGGATGATATCATAGCTGTAAACACTGAGATGATACAGACACTCAAAAAAAGTTCCTTCAGTAATTATCATCATTTTACGCTTCACTGATTTCTTAGCCAGCGCAAGGCTATGTCCAAGATTCTTGGACATGAGCAGATGTAAAGACCAATTTTTGAAATATTTCGTGAAGAAACCCATAAACTGAAAACATTTTTTTTCAGGATTTCAGGAAAGCTAATCTGATTTCAATGCTAAATTAGTCTGATTAAAATCGACCGTGTTCCGAGGAATAAAAGTGTCAAAATATATTATCTCTATCGAGATTCGAACTCTTTCTGTCTAGGCTATCCTCTCCACATCGGTCTGAAGGCAGCCTCACTGCTCGCACGTGCCGACACCAGTTTAGCGCAGACAAAACCTAGTCAATAGCGAACCAATCACACCATCGCGTTTAAAATAAAGATAGCGGCGATCAAGGTTAACGAATGGTAAATGGGAGTTACTTGCCCCTAGCTACTGATACCGAATGCTTTTGCCTCACGCATTGTGATTGGTTAGCTTAGTTTACGTAAGAACGTGCGCTACAGTAGGGTGCGGTCAGACCTAGTGGAGAGGATAGCCTAGACAGAAAGAGTTCGAATCTCGATAGAGTCAATATTTTGAAACTTTTATTTCTCGGAACACGGCCGATTTTAATCAGACTGAAATGTATGTATTCAATATGTCATGTCTTCAAGGACTGGAGTAGCAACTATTGCAGAAATTTCAAGATGCGCAGTTTTCAGTAATCAAAAGTTATTATTTTTTTGGTAATTCGTTCGTTACAAAGAAATAAACAATCTCCTTATATAAATGAAAATAATCAACGGTTGTCAATAATATCACATTATAATGAAATTAACAGCGTATATAAACACATTTTTCTTGTTTATGTGATGTTGTACTAACAAATGGTCTAACTGTTACTTTTTGTTACATCTACTGTACTATATATTTAAAGGCACTATGGCACGCATTTGCGCGGTCAAATTGTTTTTTTGAAATTCTTATAAGGACTTTGTTTAGCTTCCTATCGATGCAATAAAAGACTTATTATTCTTTATAATGGACCTGAAAAAATAAAGTCGGCCGAAGTCAGCCTAGAAATATAAAATATCTACGGTCAGCTGTGCACAAAAAGGAATATGACTGTTAAAAACGGCTGAATTAGTAAAAGGTGCAATTTTTAAAAAACCTTAATGTCTGAATTAAGAACAAAGGGTGATATAATATTTATTAGGGCAATCCTGAAACTCATAGCGGCTGTCGTTTTTGATTTTCCGTTATCATAATTCATTGCAACTTTGCTAAATTGGCTTTACAACATTAAAACGTACATATTTGCCAAATAACTTTAGTTGTATATTATCTTAATGCCGGTCGATAGTAATATCAAGAGATAATCAGTATTATTGGTGTGCGTTTAACGTTTGGGTGAACATTCAAATTTCCCGAATATCCCCTATTGCTCATATGAATACTCAACTTTTCCGTTTGAAAGTAATTTATTGTTAACCTTCCTTTTAACCTTTTTTCTTCTTCAATCAGGCACAGAAATACTCTGAAAGAATTAATTATACATTCATTTCCAATATTTTAACATTTTCATAACCTTTCAGATATGAAATAGGTTTGTATTTTTCAGAATAAATGTCAAGGCAACAGCATTTGCAGCTTCTCTGCATGTATAAATATGTTACAAGATAGGACTCATGTTATCCATGTTATTTTTTGCTCCAATCTCTCTTATATTTTCGTTTTATTCTAATGTAATTAAAGTATGATCTTGAATTGGCCAATTTATTGATATATATCCCAAGATGGGTCCTATATGGTACATGTTATTTTTTTCTTCAATCTCTTCTACATTTTCGTTTTATTCTAATCTCATTAAAATCAGATCTAAAATTCGTCCATTTTATTGATATATACCCCAAGATTGGTTTTATGTGATCCATGATATTTTTTCTTCAATCCCATTTGATTGATATATACCGTTAGATCACTCTTCTAAGTTCTCAAGCATTCAGATTGAAGCCGACGTCCTGTGGACTGTAGCCAGGAACTGACCCCAAATTATTCCACATCGCGTTGAATCATCCGACACACCAGCGGCGATGTTCAGATATTTGAAAGTGCACTCGAGTTCACGTAGGGAACTATCCGCTTCGTAATATGTCTCTTCCGCCGGGTAAACAAACTTGGTAAGGTTTATTTGGAAAAAAAGAAAGAAATGTGAGTGAATGGCTAGACATTATTTCAATGATAGTATTTTCATTCCCTAATCTTCAGGCTGAACCGTGGGTCAACTTCAAAGGTAATAATATAAGAAATAACATCCCGTCAATTGTGACATAGATATACCTTGGTCCCCTGTTCAATCAATCAATTTTATTTCGTAAAAGGCCTTAGGCCCACGTACAATACAGAGTAAACAAATATGTGTATTTATACCGTTGTGGCAATTTACACTCACGTGTACTGGGAACGCAGTAAAAATGCTTCCTTAATGTAATTTGAACAGTTTATGGTCGTGGAAAGATTGTTACATTTTAAAGTATTTACAAAACATTGCTGGTCAATGTGATATGGTAAAGATTTAAAATATTTACAGCGCAGATCATTATAAATTCTACATTCAAACAAGAAATGGAACTCGTTTTCTATAAAGTTATCATTACAAATATAGCAAAGTCTTTGGTGCCTTGGAATTCCATCAAATCTACCAATATTCTTATATAATGGAAGTGAACCTATTCGCAACATTGTTATTCTACGCCTTGCATCTTTGGATTTCAAAAAGGTTAAATATGGTTCGATGCAAAATACATTTTTGATTTTTGAATAAACATCAAGAGAAGAACATTTATGCATTTCAGAAAATATAAGCTGCTTATGGCAGTCACTTACTCTTAAATGAAATTCTTTTAAAAATCGTTCCTCGTCTCCAACACCTTGTGCCTCCCAAACAAAACCAAAACCATAATTAAACAAAATATTTTTTACAAAGAATACCCATGTTTTTCTTTCAACTTTGTCAAGTTTATATAACATAAAATAGCATTGCTTGGGGTATCTATCTCTATGATAGTGTAAAAGTTTGAACCAATACTTCACAGTACGTAAGAGAGTATCAACAAAGATATAATTTCTACCACATTCAGCTAAAACAGCAGCGTTAGAGCATTTATAACTGACACCTAACACAAACTTACAAAACCTTATGTGAAACTGTTCAATAACATGCCATTTCTGAAAACCCCATATTTCTGAAGCATACAAAATGATAGGCTTTATCTGAACATCAAAGATTTTAAACAAAATAGTTGGAGAAACATTTTTCAATCTTCTACTAAAAACCTTAACTGAAGACAAAGCGTTATTCGCTTTATTTACCAGATTTTGTACTGATTTGGACCATGAAAGTCTACTTGAAAATAATAAACCCAAATAATTATAGTATGAAGCAATGTTTAACTTATGATTACCGAAGTACCAAGATTCATACCGCCTCAATGTACCACCATTTCTGAAAACTAAAACCTCTGTTTTCTGAAAATTTAATGTCAAACCCCACTTTTTACAAAAGGCAAATAATACATTGATCTTTCTCTGAAGACTAGCTACCGAATCTCCAAACAAACACAAATCGTCTGCATACAGTAATAAATACAAATCCATAAACTCAGAATCAGTAAATACGCCTCTTTCTCCAGAAGTAGATAATTCGGTATGTAACTGATTGACAAATAACGCAAATAATAAAGGACTTAGGATGCAGCCTTGTCTAACTCCACTCATAGAATCAAAATACTCCGAGACGTTTAAATTATTTAACTTAACACCAGCCTTTGTCTTTGAATACATATCTCTAATGATATTGAACATAGAACCATGAATATTATTTGATAACAAAACAAACCAAAGAAGGTCTCTATTTACTGAATCAAAAGCCTTACGGAAATCAACAAACAAACAATAAAATCTACCACCCTTTTTAGACAAATATTTCTGTACGACACTCTGGAGCGTAAAAATATTATCGATGGTACAATATCCTTTGCGAAAGCCGCCTTGGCATTCAGGGTACAAATCAAGCACGTCCACAACCTCTTTTAAACGTTGGTTCAAAATTGAAGTAAAAATCTTGCCACAGATGTCCATAAGAGATATACCACGATAGTTATCTACTTGGTGAATGTTTCCCTTCTTATGCAACGGAACTATAATACTAAGTGACCATTGATCTGGAAACACCCCTGAACTAAAAATGCCATTAAATAACGTGCATAAATATGACTGTAAAACTATTCTATTTGCCTTAAACATCTGAGGAGGAATACCATCTGGTCCTGGACTTTTATTACACCGTAAACTAGAAATTGCAAAATTAACCTCGTCAATACTTATTTCCCTGTTCACAATGTTATTAATATCGTCATCCATACAGGTTCCACAACTGGACTCTTGCATATCGTGATTAACAACATAATCCTCAGTAAAAGAGAGAAATTCTTCATCGATATAAACATCTTGGATATTCAAAACATCTTTAAAATATTCAACCCATGTCAAACAGTCAATTGATGGTACAGGTTTACAAGAAGCGCTACTAAAATGTCTCACATGAGACCAAAATGATTTAACCCTGTTACCGCTAGAAAAATCTGACAATATTGCATTGGTTATAGATAATGTATATTCTTCCTTCTTGTGACGACACAGTTCTCGGAACTTATTTCTTACTTTATGAAAATCTTGTAGGTGGGAAAACTCTCCAGACAAACGAAATTTATCTAAAAGTGCATATTTATCACTTTTTAAATTTTCACAGTCCTGATCAAACCATTGGTGTTTATGACTATCAAGTCTCTTCCCAGAGGTAGAAATCATCCCACAAGAAGATGCAGTTTCTTGCATAATGTCAGTCAACATTTTCGCACCTAGAGATGGATTGTCTGTAGCTATGTCGTGAAAGTCAACTAAAGGCATTGTGGTTAGATTTTCCTGTAAAATGGAGTCAAACTTGTCTGAATGCGGAGGTTTCCACTTGTACGTCTTAATAGCAATTGTCTTACAATCCCCTGTTAAAACTTATCAACAGACTAAGGTATCCCTATGACAACCTCGACGGAATTTAATAACAAGTTTATCTCCCCAAAATTTTTAATTGAACTTATCAAATAAAGAATCTCAAATGTACTAAAACCTCATGTACAAAGAAATTGATTCAACTTTCGAACAGATGGATTCACTGCTTAGTGACGCTCACTATTCACGCTTTTTCAATGGCACGCTTTTATAATGCAGGGGTATAAACATTTATCACTCCGCTCAGAGGGTGATATCAGTAGTTATCCAGGGTCACGTGGACCAATCGATGATCGAGATATTTCATGAGGTAGGATAAAGTTTTCTCAAACAGGAATACCATTTAGTTGAAAACATAATTCGAATAAAGATTTGGTACGTTGTAGACTTGCTGAACGACGACCTAAAAGGTAAGGATGGCTTCTAATTATTATTAACAGACAGTGATGTAGTTTACAATAAGGAACAAAAGAGGATTCAGGCATTTTGAGACAGGTTGAATATTAACTGTTTCTCCTGTCTTCGTTCTTTACATGCAGTGTTAATTCACGTTTGATTATTTCTAGAACACAGTAGAGCATTGTTCTGTTTATAGCACATTTAACATGTATATTATTATACATGCGTTTTGTAATACTTCCCTCGGATGGCATAAACTTAATTTATCGAACACATAATACACTTCTTTTATGTACATTGTTATACGTGTATATAATGTTAAAGGGACAGTAGTAAAACTTTATTTCATAAAATTTTCCCAATTAATTTTTTTTTTATCAAATGTATTATCTTCACTGGGTCAAACATCTAATGTTATTATGTATGTATGTATGTAGGTATGTATGTAGGTATGTAGTCTTGTATGAGATTATAGGTATGAATGTATGTATGCATGTCGGTATGTCTGCAGTTTGTATGTCTTTAGGTTGATTGATAGGTGTTTACAGGTTGAGGTATGTATGTAAGTAGGTATGATGTATGTAGGCGTGTGTATTGGTTTGCTTGTACGTATGCATGTTTGTGTGTGTGTATGTATGGGTGCATGCGTGCATGTGTATGTGTGTATGTGCATACACATGTTTGTGTCTTAGTATATATGTATGTAATAATGTGCTTACGTGTGGATGCGTGCGGACATGTGTGTAGTGTATACATGTATGTACATACTAATGCACTAATGTACTAACTTATGGGTATGTGTATGTATGTAGTGTAGGCATGTACTAATGCACTAATGCACTAATGTAGTGGCATGTGCGCATATGTATGTAATGTATACATCTATTTACTAATGTACCAACGTATGGGTGTGATTATGTATGTACTGTACGCATGTGCTAACGTACTAATGTTTGGGTGTGTGTATGTATGTACTCTATGGGTGTATTAATGTATGTATGAATGCTTGTAGGCTCGTATGTTTGTATATATGTACTGTTATGGTTTACTGTATGGTATTTTATTTATTTTAAGGAATTTTTCATCACTGCTTACTAGGGTCTCATAGGCGTGTGTAGGCCGGGCCCTGTTTCAGGGTGTGACACTTTTTGTAATAAACTATTCTTCTTCTTCTTCTTCTTCTTCTTCTTCTCTAATTACTCAGCCCGATCATCCGTAGTTATTGTCAGCAATTTATCAAGTATCAAGAAAAAACACTGGCGGCCATTTTTGTGTTGACACCTTTTAATCATTTGAGGTAAGGAAATTGATTCGCATAACTGAACGTGATATGTTTTAGAATTGCTCCTTTTCGTTAAAAATAATTGTCCTGTCATTTATTTTCGTTTTTGTGAAATTCTTCTTTTATCTAAAAAACGTGCTATTGCCCCTTAGATATGTATAACATTTTCATATATCTGCTTTATAATCGATAAAAAAACACTCTATGGTTGATCAACAAATATCCTATCATTGTGTTCATGAAATCGGTTAAGTTTCGGGATTGCTTTAATTAACAATATTCGATCCTTTATTTCAAGTTAAAAAATAGTTTCAATTATAAAAGTGCACACATTACAAGTTCATCCGTTTTTCAACAGTCCGTACTTCATCTTTTTGTGCCCAGCAGACGTATATTCTTTCTGTCTCTTAGCCGACTTACATTCGCCCCCTAAACTTTTTCATTTTCGGTTGCAGGTTATATACAAAGAGTAACATATATCTAATTGATTAGAGTCAAAGTGAGTGCATATGTCCCAAGATGCCTTGTTAATGTTATGTTAATTTCACTGCGTGAACGCCTCATGTATAAAGTCAGGTGACTGCTATAAAACTAAATTAAAATACTCTTTTTAAATAAGCATGACCATCAAAAGCAGTCCTGAATCTTCCGACTGCTGAGGTCGGCTCGGAATTATAAAGAATTATTTTTTGTGCGTTTGTTGCAATCATAAGTTTTCGAAAAGGGTCCACTGATTAGCTGTTACCACGATGCATCGATGTTAAGTTAAGAAAACACGAAGGAGTTTGGAGAACCTGTGATGCGGGGTAATTTTACTGTTACATAGGTAAGGGTAAGTTTAACTCTAAAAACAGCTTTTGAACAGATTTGAAGATATACATGTAATGCGTTTTTGTTACTTTCTTTTATGTTATTTTATCATTATTTCATACCAAAACCTCCGATCATGCCCTCTGTCATTTTCTAATGATAATCAGATTATGTAGGCTATTTTCAAACGATCGTTTGCTTCAGTTTGTAACATAATTGCTTTCGAGATTTATATTTGTAATAAGTTCTTTGTAATTTCATGAATATTTTGTATTTTTTATCATTACATCAATCAGCCTTTCACTGTCATATAGAAGAGGGTAAGAATATATCAAGCATTGACACGGTTTTCAACCGAGTTGAATCTATTATGCGTTTAGGTTATTTTCTTTTATGTTATTTTATCATTATTTCGTAACAAAAACTCCAATCATGCCCTCTTTCATTTCCTCCTGATAATCAGATTACGTATGCCATTTTCAAACGATCGTTTGCTTCAGTTTGTAACATATTTGCTTTCGAGATTTATATTTGTAATAAGTTCTTCGTATTTTCATGAATATTTTGTATGGTCACATCTAACAACCTCAGGGTAATAATTAAATTCTGATAACTATCTTATACATGAACGTTATTTCTTTCAAACAAAAATCTTAGTCCATGCTTACAAACTGTTCAAATTGGAAGGTGCAAACGGAAAACGTACACTACCGTTCGTTAGGATGATTAAAAGTTTTCTTCAAATTCCTAGTTATAAACATATTCGTATTACCATGTACAGATTTTTATATTAATTTCGTGACAACAATCCTAATTTCGTTCTGCTAGAGCTGAAGCGGGTCTGATTATTATTGACTGCTACGGAACCATGCATTGTTAGCAAATGCAAAAACATGATTATGACTATTTTTCTTTTATTTACAGTTATAGACTGTTTGACTTCGAATGAGGGCCACCACATCAAAAATCAACTTTATCCATTTCTGCCAAGGTCACCAATACAAGTAGAGTAATAATTACTTTGATGACAATCATTGAAAATGACAACCAAGGAAACCGCACCTCTGCTGAATGGAAGAGATAAACCGGAAGTTGTAACAAAACAAGTACCATTTCTTCGTTGCGCTATCACCAGTAGCGTGATAACGTTTCTCGTCTTTTTAACCAATATAGCAGCGTCCCCAATTGTTAGTCAGTACGTACACGAAAAGCTTCTCAACTACACCGACAATACGACGCATGAGGGTTCTTCTGCCTGCGTAGCTAACAGCACTACCACAAAAGACGACTCGTTGACGCATGCGCAGAAACAAACATCCGACTTCCTCTTACTTCTAGCCATTATCACCAACGTCCCGGCGGTTTTTGTTAACATTTTGCTTGGATCGCTCTCGGACTACTTTGGCCGGCAAATGCTCTTCTTACTTCCGGCATTGGGGTTTCTAATAAAAAATGCAATGTGTGTAGTCATTATGTACAGCAAACTTGACATAAACTATTTCTACATTGCTTACGCAATCGAAGGATTTGGTGGATCGGCGTGTGCGTTTCTTGCGGCTAGTTATTCATACACTGCAGACATTACGTCAAGTGGGCGTGGCAGGATCGTCGCAGCAACGGCTGTACACGTGCTTCTTGCTATATCCGCCGGTGCAGCTATGCTACTAACCGGCTTCCTCATCCCAACATTTGGATACCTTTATCTACAAGTCTCGATGACTGGTCTTCTAGTCGCTGCAGTTTTTCTTGTCATTGCTTTACCCGAAACGAGACAACGGTTTAAAAGGAAGCCTTGGTCACATATCAGTAATTTTAAAAACGTTTTTGGATTCTATATACATAAAGGGAAAGATCACGACAAACGAACACTGTACATATTAACAATGTTAATATTTCTGTTCGGGGTTCTCTCTGTACTGGGGAGAATTCCCATAGAAACGCTCTATGGGCTCGGGCAGCCATTTTGCTTTGATTCCATTCAGATCGGATATTTCGGCGCTCTGAGAATCGGTTTGTCAAATATCGGTTCACTTATAGCAGTTAAGTTCTTTCAGCGCAGTATTCGAGACGAGACTTTAGCCTTGATTGGAGCGATAGATTCTTTAATCTCCTGCGTATTCGAAGGCCTTGCGTCAAGCGGTCTCATGCTATTCCTGGTACCAGTGGTTGGAATAGTGAGCACAACTACAGTTCCAATAATTCGAGGCGCCATGTCCCGTATGACGTCACCAGACGAACAGGGCGCCATGTTTGCGGGCATTGGGTTTGTGGAGACAGTGATGAACCTCCTGTGTCAAGTAATGTACACGTCAGTTTATTCCGCCACCGTTGGGGTTCAGAAAGGAGCAGTTTTTTTCTTAATGGCGGGATTTAGTGGAGTGACGGCGCTTCTAGTCATAATCTGGATGAAGATGTCACCAAGATTTAAACACGTCTACACGATTCACATATCTAAGGAAGAGGATGTCGTGATAACATGAAACAGTCATACTCACAATCGTTATCACGTTTCTGCATTACGTCAGTATGGAACCCATTACCAATCATCAAGCAATTGATTGTTCAGAAATGATGTGTTATCGCTTGTGCTAACGAGACCCCGCTTGACTCTAATGTCTACAGGCTTAGTTGAACACTTTTCGAAATGAGACCAGATATATAAACTAGTTTAAATACCTAGAGATGTAATAATTGATTTATTATTTGTAATAATTATTTGCAGTCCACTGACTTTAAACAATTTAAAAAGTGCTGTGCAATATTGCCACTGAGAATGTTCGCGCTTGTGACTGTGCATGTTGGATCTCGTTACAACTGGTGCCCCTAAAATGGTGTTTGTGTTACGACATTTATGTGATAGAGGATGGAAAACGTATAACCAAGATATAGCGAACAACGGTACATGCATTTGTCATTGTGGGGTTGTATTTATCCTTGACAGCAGAATAATCATGTTCTTACTTATCAACTTGTCCACTTTATCGTTTTCACTCTCTGATTAAAATCGACCGTCTTCCGAGGAATACAAATTGAAAAGATGGTTATACCATGCTTCGAACTCGTTCTACTAGGGACTTTCCTTCCTGCAGCGGTCTTAAAGCAGCCAAATTACTCGCATGGTTTGAAATTTAATAACAATGTTTTCACATAAATATTATACATTATCAATTGCGACACATGCTATACATTATCAAATACAACATAAGAAAGTCTAGACATCCCTTCTGTCCTATTTTCGATGTTCCAATGTTACGAAACCAAATCAATAGCCTTTCCTGCACATTTTGTATATCTCTCGCTGAGGTAATAAAACAAATCACACTCGTTTTGCCTCGGGTAATAATCTCTATTCATTTAAAATTTCATGTCTATTTTTGGGTTGAATTCTGCAGGTCTAAACGACAACAAATATCGTAAAACTTGGCTTTAAAACCTTTCTAAACGATAGGGTGATATTTAATGTTTTAGCACCTAATTTCAATATGATCTAAATTGCCATGATATGCGTTATGTCGATTTCAAAATCCACCTTATGGTGGAAATAATTCATTATTAAAAAGTATAGAACATGTCCATTTTTTTCTTTCATTCTTGTCAGTTTTGTGTTTCTATATCTTTTTGTGTAGATTTGGCAATTTGAAATTTTTTTAATCCGAAAGCATTTTGTGTTTGTGTAATTTGTAGCTATAATTTGTATGATACAAATAAAAATAGTATTGTTTGGCAAATTTACTTAGTGGTTTTCAAAGAATTAAAGGGACTGTAGCCAGTCTTCGATATTTTTTTCTTCAAATTTCCTCAAACAATCATTTGTTTCCATATGCATTCTTTTCAGAGCGTCAAGTACCACATAACTCATTCCGATTATCCGCAGTCATAGAAGAAAGTATCAAGCATCAAGCGAATACTGCTGGCGGCCCTTTTAGTGTGAACACATTTTAATCATTTAAGATAGAGAAATAGATTCCCAAAGCTTATCCGAACATGTTACTTTTGTTTAAAAACTAATTCTGCCGATTAAACAAGATTGCCTTGCAATTGGTAACATTGATTTTCGTTTTCGTGAGATCACTTTGTTTACTTAAAAACGTTCCAATGCCCTTAAATTGTTTACCATATTTATCATACCCTGAAAAGGAGTAATATTTGTATCCTTTCTCTTTTAAAGGCGCGAAAACCAATCTCGTTAAAATATGATCTATTAACTAAACACTACATTGCACCAAAAAGATTCTGACTTCCGTTTGACCTCTTAACCATTCGTTACTCAAAGAAGTTTGTTTGACAACCGTAATTATTGACAGATAGCTGTTACAGTAATTTTCGTAATCAGAATACATTAAATCAGACACGTCGAAGCAAAGGATATAGATCAAACGATGAAGCTTGACAACAATGCCCCCGCAAGTGAAGGCAGGGCTAATACCGTAGAGGTACTCGAAGGGAAGTTGCCCTGACTTGGAGGTTGTGATAATAGTTAACCAACACAATTAACAACCAACTATATGTGATGGAAAATGCATGAAGAGGATTGGACTAACAAGCCATGTTTGACTCCTAAGAGTTCGCAATTGTGATCACATTGCAAATGCCTCTTACATTGACCTGAAAATATATTTTATCCATAGTTCGGTGCTAACATATCGGGTAATGGACAGTGAGTTGCACCACTAATGAAATGTATTTGTCCCGACACGTTTAAAATAAAACTATTACGCAAACCAATGGACAAGGCTCCCAATACCTTGGATAACACATGCCCTGATCGTGCTACCCATATTCGTCATGTGTGGTTCATGCTCTACTCGTCCATTGAAGAACGCAGCCTTCAGACAAATGTTCCCTTCGTAGTCTAGTTGATAAGGGCGGAAAAATGGAAATGGCAGGGTTTCAGGTTCGAAATCAGGCTCATACACCACCATCAGTATTCCGAAAATTTCCAGATTAAAAAAAATTGTATTCCTATTCAGATGCGCTAGCATGTAAATCATTATCCTTGAAAGATGCACTCAGACTTGAATTATTCAAAATAACAATACCTAACATCTGGCCCTAACAAGGATTAAAAATACAACCCACTGTTGAAGCAATAGAGTGATGTAATTATCATGTTTTGAATATAATAAAAACATTGTAAATTATTGAAATCTAATAATTTGATTAATTTAAACATTTTCGAAAGCTTGTGTGTATAAATGAACAATATAGTATTTCGTTTTCGTTTCTTTCACAACGAGAAGAGATTACTTTAACTGTTTCAATGATTGATCAGGGGAGATAACCAGAGAAATTGTATCAATCATCAATAATCAAGAGTATATGAAATATAGATAATAATATCCCCTCCCCTGTATCAATAGACCATATGACTGACGTACGCAATATTGATATAAAATGCTAAGAGAAAACGCAGAGTAAGAACGTATAATTTGGACTCTACCACCCCTCAAAAGTCTTCACGTGGTCATTATGTCCCTCACATTCAACAAAAATATGAAGAATATATTCTGAATTATTGAGACAATAAAAAGGATCAATCTTTGTCAGATACTCGTACATATATGCCTGTAAGTGCTAAAACCAAAAGGGCAAATTCGTAGACGAGTGGGAATGACATTTTCTCGATTTTGTCGGTGAATATAAAAGAGAATTTATGAACTGCGTCCAAAAACAATCTACCTTAATCAAAATTAGTGTCAATTGCGCTGTAGTATGTTTTTAATAAAACCCTGTTTTCCTATTATTCATAAACTTTTTACCTAGCCTTTCTTTAAGATTTGACTGCAGAGTCAAAGCATATTGTCTCAATACATAACAAATTGAATTATATTTACACTGGGATACGCAGATATGTGAACAAACTTTCGGTTTGCAGCTGTTGATCAACTCTCGAGTGATATGATAACACGAGTAACCTCCCCTGTTCTGTTCAACATTATTCTTGCTTGGATAAAATGAGTACTTAAATCAACAATGGTGTTGCTATGACCATGACAGTGACGGACACAAAATCGTTGATTATAAGTGTGATGTTAAAGATGATGGTGTTGAAGATAATCATGATGATGTGTTATATAATTGTTATACTAGCAAAAGTAATTGTACAATTTCATATCAAAAGTGTCATCAGCTTGATGTATCTATGCTGTTAAATATTTCGCTCATTAATAACCCGGAATAAGATAAAAACCTAAGCTTGTATATAACAAGACACCAAAGCTTGATTGTAAAATGAAGAAAAGTCACCTTTTATTTAATTATTACCTTAATTTTTACTCTACAGGAATGTGTATGTGTGTTTTCTACCTATATAGTCATTACGTCAGTCTATTTGGCTGTTTCGACATGCTTAACCAAGAGCTATTCTTATCAATTTAAGACACCCTATATTTAATTTCAGAGTATGATTGTTACTCTACAAGATATTTCGTGTGTATTTTACCTGTGAAGTCATTACGTCAAGTCTAATGGGTTGCGTCAACATGCTTAACTGCGGATTGTCTATTGATAACAGGTAATCTTAGAAGAACGTCACCGAACATACAATCGTTTGTTTGACTACATTACATTAATGTATATCTTACACTGCACAGTGTTTGCGAGGGACCATTAGACAGTAAACACATAGCGTATTTCCATGAAATAGGGATCAGGTAACTATGTAAAAGCAACATAAAGTTGATGACTGTTCGATGTCTTAAAACCATGAATCTTATTCTTTATAATATTTTGTTACCTTTATTATGCAATGTGAAACAATCTATTGTACATTCTGGACAAAATGTCATTTCAGAAGATTCCTCCACAAAAAACACCATATACTAGTGTCATCTGTAACAACCATTTATCACATCGAACATTTTAGTAACTGAAATAATTTTTAAATATTTTTTGTTCTCTCATAATAAAATAAAAGTCTCAAATAAGACTCAGACCTCCTCCTTTGAGTGTCTTCGTGAGGAATTTAATGTTTTAAACGTCTCGGTGGTCTAACAGTTTAATCACGTTTCACAATTTGAGTTGAACAATTGCATTGATCAATTGGTGAAAATTTAATCTTTTACAACGTCAACTTGAACATATATTCGTGCAGGATTTTCATAATTGATGGCGTGCATTTTACTGCACATAACATGTACACCAGGGTGTTTATAAAATGTAGACACACTTGATAGCTCTTTGGAGGTAGAGTGAATAAAGAAAAGGTTATCAGATACACATATATATTATAGGCAAGTAGGAGGCCACTTCAAGACGTCAGCATTCACGAGACAACTGAACCAATTCAGGTTACAAATAACGTAGTATACATTTACAAGCAATCCAGGTCCTGGCAGGCAGCGTTAAATGCAATGGATCAATGGCTTGCTCCGAAGGTAAGCGTTAGTGAAATAATTTGTAACTCATTAATTGTTGAAATTCAACAAAAATATAGCGTTATCAAAAAAGTAAAAGAAGATAACTTGAACATGATTAATTTAATGCTTTGTACGTACGTTTGATTAGTGCTTCCAAAAGTGACATTTCAGAAATATAGCTTTTAGAATCATTTCATTCTATTTCAATTAAACTGAAATACAAATAGTAAACGTATTGATGAGTGGCTTGTGACCTACTTCTTTTAAACAATTTCATAATATTCATCCTCTGTCAAATGACTGAGCACAATAAACATTAAAGTTGCCGTAGAAGTAATAGTGAATGTGTTTATTTCTGTATGGAGGCCTCCGGCCCATTATTCATTCCATATTATAGAAAGAAAATATTGACATGGAGCGCCACATGTATTGAAGAATATTCAACATACAATGGTGGGATAACAAATTTTATCACATCTTAATCTAGTGAGGTCTTTAGAAATTTTTTCCGTTTCTTCATTCCTAAAAATACATATTTGGCTAAACATTTAACAACATCCTCATTATTGGACATTAACAGCTGTATGGATTTTACATATGAAGGGTATTCAATATAATATGCTGGTAGAATAGATTTCCTCAAACTGTGATAAAAAGGACAAGTAATACAAAAGTGATATTCAGATTCTACACAAGTAGTAATGCAAAATGGACATAACCGCTTGTGCCGTGGTACATTATACTTACGACCTTGTTCAAGTAAAAGACAATGGTTCGAACAACGGAATCTACATAAGGCGATACGATACGCTGGCACTGTTACAACTGACAAATAAGTTGCAAATGAGAAAGAATCTTTAAGGTGAGTATAAAGTACGAATGTTTTTTTACCACTCCTGGTGATAAATGGAAATACATCTTTCTTTGAACAACGAAATAAATGATTTAATACAACCAACATCCTGATTAATCCACGTGTAACAAAAACCATATTTGAATAGTAAATTTGTAACCTTAAGAGCCCAACAATTACGTACACCTTCAGCAAGAGAGTGTTAGTAATGGTAACATTTCTGTAGAATTGCGTTATCTCTTTGGTAGAACAACCTTGTCCAGAATTTCATGATCTTAACAAACTGATTGACCCGTAGTGAATGGGGTCCAAGCTCACCTCTAGCGACTATATTAGGAGTCGATCGACCAAGATGTAGGATAAGCAAAAATTATCGTGGACCCGTGGAAGTAATAGTAGAAGCAGTATATGAAGCATTGTAAACTTAGAATCTTTTAGAAGTAATGATATCATCATTAAGTAAAAGTAGTAGTGGTTTAATAAGTAGAAATCATTTGTAAGATGTAAGTATCCTTATATCTCCCTTCTAATAAATATGAAACTCTGTAATGTTGAAAAATTCTTTACTTTAAGATTAGGACAGGATACGTATCGGAGAAGTTCAAAACAGTTTACTCTTTACTAACTATGTGTAGCATTTTATTAGTC
This sequence comes from Phorcus lineatus, assembly GCA_921293015.1. NCBI lineage: Eukaryota > Metazoa > Mollusca > Gastropoda > Trochida > Trochidae > Phorcus > Phorcus lineatus. The sequence goes on along the minus strand of OV121094.1, from coordinate 9,241,105 downwards.
CCGTTTCTAAGACGGTAAAGATGTGAATAAGAAAAAGTAGGGCGGATGAAAGCAGACATTGAACAAGGCATACATTTCAACAAATAAATATGTATTTACCGACCATCTGTAAAATTCTAAAAGATAACCTATTGCTTGGGGGCCAACAGACACATAACTAACACTTAACAAAAAAATTAGAACCCGGTAGGTTAAGAATACCTAAAGGACATCGTAGTTAAATATATACACCTGTACAAGTGTGAGAACGAAGAAAGAAGATTAACAAGCTACGGTTTGGTTCTTATCATTACAGTAAGGTATCTAAAAGCATTACAAAAATATGAATAAAATGCTGAGTTCTTACAAGTCCAATTTTAAAGATTAAGCCATAAGTCCTTTTATAAAAGGGAGAAGTAAAAACTCTCGCTAAAATAAATTCCGATTTAAAAATATGACAAGCAAATTTGGTCTGGATAGCATTTTCTTAACGCTAGATGGTCGTTATTAAAGGTAAAATATCATTTTATTGTCTTAAGAAGTAAAGTCAGATAACAACTAAAGTACCTCTTGCAGCCACATACAATCTCATTATTTTACCCCTATGATGCTGAGCTAGTTGCTAGTAGCAACTTGTTGTCTTGTATGACGAGGCCCAGGGTTCGAATCACAATTATTACAGGAGTGGACGTTCACCAATGAACTATATATCCCCAGAGAATGAACCTTGTTGAAAAGTGTATTTCTTGTGTGTTACAGGTGACTGCTTGGACTGTAAACGAGTAGAGGAGAAGTACCGTGATCTTACAACTGAACCGGACTCATTTGTTGTACACATCGATTTCAACATCTTCAAAAGGTCACAGGACTCGGAAAAGAAGCAAAAAACTAAATCCCAATCTCAAGGTTACAAGGGAAAGGACGGTCATCAGAAAATTGAGAGACAAAAAGAAAAAAGACACGCCCGTGATAAGCTGTCCAAAGTTGTATCTGCATTAAGGAACAGCCAAGGAGGTTCTATATTAGTGCATCTATGTGGACACGACAAGACAGACACGTACCTTGGTTATTTTGACGAGTTTGTGGGCAATGCCTTCACCTACTTAATAGAGAACGGGCAGTTATATGTTGACGTGTTCAGGAGATCTTGGCTAAGTGATCAGGAACAATTCAAGGACGAGAAAGATTTCATTTGCATATTTGTTAGCAAAACGAATGGTATTTCTACAGTCGACTTCAACACGAAGATAAGAAACGACTTTGAGAACGTGAAACCAACGCCATTGAACGTTCTTGCTGCTCTTGTATCCTTGAAACCTAACATCAATCCTCAGCTTCCGGTTCTGCGCGGGATAGAGCTGAACGTGCTTCAAGAAAACAGAAACATCGAGTTGAAATCCGTCTCAAAGTGTAACATTGACACGAGCGACATTCAAACTTTCGCTAACTTCATTTGGTTGGATCTTAAACTGCGGGAAAATGTGACGTCAATGCCAAAAAATTTGGATGGGGGGTCATTCTATGTAGGAATTGCCGAGAACATCATCCACGATCGAAACCTATACCCGACAAAATCTACAGAAATTGAAGGATTTGAGCTACAGGACGAGGGCCGTGGTCTGAAAGCTGAAATACGAACAAAGATAACTACTGATATTTCAGTTCTAAATTACAACGGAACGTTTGGCGATGCCCCAAATGACCTCGTAGACATCTGTTTCCATCCTGTACCGGAATCGCTTCAAAAACAATTTGTTCTTGAGGTTTCCATCAGACAATTTGACGGAATAGTCTTCTACGAAAAGGACGGACCAAGGGCATACATTATAGACAAGGTGGGGACGATTAGACGCTTGGGACGCGACGAGTGGCTTGCAAAGATTCCTTTTGAGTTTCTTGTCTGTCCCTTATTGGTTGTTTAGGGGGAATAATGTCTTCAAGTGAGCAATCAGATGACGGCATCTACCTGTCCGATGAGGAAATAACCTCCTTTCTGCACGTGCGCAATAGCTCAAGTGATGAAGACCTTAACAAACAAGGTGAGCGTAAAAGTATAAGCTTATATTGAAAATAAATTGTTCATACAAATATTGATACTTTTGTTGTTTTTGTAAACTAAAGATTTTAAATTGTTTATTGTTTTTATCTAAGATTTAAATATTATTGCCATGATCATGCTGTGACTTAAATGTGTCCTCGTTGTATCATAAACAAAACTTTATGAATTTCAGAGGAACGTAAATGCATTGATAGAGGACTTGGCTCTTTGGACTCGCAAGGAGACTTCATCAAGATCCTTTCAACCAAACCACAATGCCTCCGTTCAATTCCTTCTGAACCAGCGGAAAATCTCGGTCGTAAAACTCGTTTCCATGAATCTGATGAATCTCTATTTTCCAGACCAATCTCAGAACCTATTTTAGGAAAATCATCGCTCGTCACATTATCCAAAGAAGGAGAAACCGGAGATACGGCATACCAAATTTCGGTTCGAAGTCAAATCTTCGAATTTGACAATGACCTGCCACAAGTCCCGTTCACTTCACATGTAAAGTTGCGATTAAAGCACTTTATGAAGCAAACCGGAGCCGCGGCATATCTATCGACCTCTTTTATGAGAGATTGGAACATTTCTTTAGAAGTTCCACCGAAAGTAATCTGTGATGCATGCATATTTTCAAAGACACAGCCAGTTTGTCTTATTACTTTTCACCAGGGTGGGGAGGCTGATGAAATCCTTCGCTACAATGCAAAGATTACGAGGTATTTTGTCTTTAAAGTTCGGAAAGTCTCCCACTCTAACTTCACAGCTCTAAATGGTGTTTTTGATGAAGCAGATTGCAACACTGAAGAAAGTTTCATGTCCAAGATGCAAAAGCTCCAGTATGAAGCAAGAAAGAAGTTCGTTCCGAATTGGTTACAAATGGACGTAGCACGATGTTCACAGATTGTTGAAATATTCCTAAAAATGGGTAAACATTGTCGGAAACAATGGCATGATGTTTCAGATTCTTTAAATGAACTGAGCAAAAGTGCGACGTCGACATCAAAGGAAACATATACCTCTGACAAAAAATCAGTTGAAAATGGATGTGCAAGACACAAGGTTAACGGTAATGAAGAAACTGCCACATCAACTACAAAGAATTTTGACAAAAATGGATATGGAATGTTGATAGTACCGTGTTAGATGTGGGACCACTAACAGTCTTGAAATATGGAAACAGACGGGAGTCTTCTTACACTAGAATACAGAAAACATTAAATCCCAAAATAGCTGACAATCTTACAAGCACGGTAAAGATATTGGCTTCGAGTAATTTGAAAGAAACATCAACCAAACTTTGTCGGATGCCTCCGATAACACACGTGTGAATTGAGACGTGACAAATCAATGCCATAGTTGATTGATTGGTACCAGATGTCAACGATTTCAAGGACAAGTCCGAGAGACGTTTTACTTATTATAGATTTGCATTAACAGTTACAGTTGATGATGATGATGATGATGATGATGATAATAATAATAATAATAATCATAAATGTTTTAAAAAAGCATCTGATGTCAAACTGAACGTTGCTCAACGGTGCTTTACGATGACAAAGTTTTGAGTTCAACTTAAAAGTTAAAGTGCTGCATGAATAGATGTTTTTTCAGCATCTAGGGGAAAGAGATTGCGTTTCAGAGTTCAAGAGGGATACAGTTCCATAGTACTTGAACTATGACAGAAAATGCATGACTAGTAAACGAGTTCTTGTAAATTGAACAGTGAACTGTGACGGATCTGAGGACCCGAGGTTTGATGTTCGAGACGTTCCATCAAATAGATTGATGCTTTCTCTGAGTAAAGAGCTGTACATGAGGGTCAGGTTTTAGAAGACATGCTTTAATTTAATATATAACAATATAAACAAGTAATCTTAGTTTCTGCTGAGATGAAATATGAGATGAAGAATATTGCATTACAATTTTTAGAATACACAGAGCCAGATATGGCAAGGGAAATCAATTACTTAGTCCTCTGTTTATAACTATGATTATTTACATAGTCATTGCATGAGACCAGTTGATAAAAAATTTACGGCGTGGAATATCAAGATAAATGTACTGCTAAATCAATTAAAGTTGTCTTTACCACTGGGCTTGGTAGAGTAACTGAATCATTTATTTTCCTAAAATATCATTTTACAAATGACTTTTTGAAGGAGTTCCAAATCATCTTTGCAGCTAACGTGTGCGTATATATAATTTTTTGGATGAAATTAAGAAATTATCGCATAAATAAATGCAATCCAGTAACTAATATGGCGACGAAAGTTTATGTCAGACTGATACGAGTAGGTTTAGGTCATTACCTCTGACCCAATCTGAGAACAGCCGAGAACGACGCACTTCACGACTGAAGAGAAGAATTGTATCTGGTAGTGAAGAAATGACAATTACACTTACAAAGGGCCTCTGCATATTATTTTTTTCAAATGAATAGTAATATTTGGCGATTAGTTAGAGTTGGGATGTTCATTTCAGATCGCATGTTATCAATTATAATTGCTGTAAAAGTAAGGCCTGAAGCCTTGATGTAATTGATACTCTTTCATAATTCATATAAACATACAATGACGTCAAACAATGTTTTTCTAAACATTAATAGTGTTTGAGTTTTGAACTAGTGGTAGAATGGGGAAGGTTATGGTGGCATTCCTTGATTAACCGTGAGTAAACAGTATTTTCATGTTATTGAAAAAGAAAGAAAAGGAATTTTTTTTGCGTTATGGATAATGAAATTTACAACACAAAAGACAGGAAATTGTTAAGAAAGGCTTTGGTTACTATTTCTGAGCATTCGCCCATCCATTATTGGGAGTGGGTTGTAAAGTGAATAACTTGCGATTGTCTGAGTCATCTCGTTTTGTTCGCCTGAATTCAACAGCCAAATCACATGCTTTGTTTAGAATCTTGATTTGAAATATGAGATGAAGAATATTGCATTACAATTTTTAGAATACACAGAGCCAGATATGGCAAGGGAAATCAATTACTTAGTCCTCTGTTTATAACTATGATTATTTACATAGTCATTGCATGAGACCAGTTGATAAAAAATTTACGGCGTGGAATATCAAGATAAATGTACTGCTAAATCAATTAAAGTTGTCTTTACCACTGGGCTTGGTAGAGTAACTGAATCATTTATTTTCCTAAAATATCATTTTACAAATGACTTTTTGAAGGAGTTCCAAATCATCTTTGCAGCTAACGTGTGCGTATATATAATTTTTTGGATGAAATTAAGAAATTATCGCATAAATAAATGCAATCCAGTAACTAATATGGCGACGAAAGTTTATGTCAGACTGATACGAGTAGGTTTAGGTCATTACCTCTGACCCAATCTGAGAACAGCCGAGAACGACGCACTTCACGACTGAAGAGAAGAATTGTATCTGGTAGTGAAGAAATGACAATTACACTTACAAAGGGCCTCTGCATATTATTTTTTTCAAATGAATAGTAATATTTGGCGATTAGTTAGAGTTGGGATGTTCATTTCAGATCGCATGTTATCAATTATAATTGCTGTAAAAGTAAGGCCTGAAGCCTTGATGTAATTGATACTCTTTCATAATTCATATAAACATACAATGACGTCAAACAATGTTTTTCTAAACATTAATAGTGTTTGAGTTTTGAACTAGTGGTAGAATGGGGAAGGTTGTGGTGGCATTCCTTGATTAACCGTGAGTAAACAGTATTTTCATGTTATTGAAAAAGAAAGAAAAGGAATTTTTTTTGCGTTATGGATAATGAAATTTACAACACAAAAGACAGGAAATTGTTAAGAAAGGCTTTGGTTACTATTTCTGAGCATTCGCCCATCCATTATTGGGAGTGGGTTGTAAAGTGAATAACTTGCGATTGTCTGAGTCATCTCGTTTTGTTCGCCTGAATTCAACAGCCAAATCACATGCTTTGTTTAGAATCTTGATTTCATCAAAATATTGTATTCAATATATATGAATTTAATGAATATGTCAAGTTAGATTTCATACTTTCTAGAATGTTTTGTATTTGTTGTTTATCACCTTTAAAGAAATAAATTGAAGTTCTAATTTGACATCATTGTTTTCTGGTTGTCAATCAACACTGTAACTGGTCAACTTGAAACAGTGAAAATTGAACTATCAGAAAGTGCGGAAAATCTAAAAAGATATGAAACTGACAATAAAGAGCATCCTGTCCGAGGCTCGGACACCACCTGAAGTCAGAATATGTAGGAAGCGCCAAAATTCTTATACCAAAATCATGAACAAAGAAATGCAATCACACAGTAATTCTATTTCTAAATATTAGCAAATATAAAGTGAATATATAATGGGTGAATATGCAGATCTTGATGATATGCAAAAATGACCTTTGTTCGAACAATTTTGACCATGGTTCAGACACTTCATAAGTGTCATTTTAAGGACCTGTAAAGTTTTGATTTAACAGACAAAAGTTCAGGGTTTTGTCGTCACTTATCTGTAACAAGGCAGGCGGCAGTGTACGAGAATTTGACATCGGAAATCTTCAGCATGCTCCGTCCAATGACAAATGAACTTATGTTTCCGTAAAAATCATAATGTTATGCAGGGGCGTAGCTAGGGTTTTAAAAAATGTACTCAATTGAGCTATTCTTTAAAACAAGAATAGGTAATTTCAGTCAAGAGTCAAGGAAGGGTGCTTCTTGCTCTATGGTCGTTCAATCATTGCTGGTGTTTTGAAGCGATTAAAATTAAAATAAGTATTAGATATACCCACACTCCCCTCGGTGCATCACTCAATACACCTCCTGTTTGAATCGTGGGTCTCCGAGGCGTAGCGTAGCGAAGCCGAGGAACCACGATTCAAACAGGAGGTGTATTGAGTGATGCACCGAGGGGAGTGTGGGTATATCTGACTTATACCCCAGTCCAGTCAAGTAATATTTGACGAAACAATGCTTTCCATCCTTCTCTGTGTATATACGTCTTGACCTAACTAGATCAATAGAATAGAAACAATACTCTTCTAATTACGGTTTAAAAACATAAACTAACTTCATTTTATTAAAAATTGGTACATACTAGTACCCATACATAGGCTTAAGAAGGGAGAAATAACAACATATACATAAAACAACAGAAAGTATAATAGATTGTATCGATCCTCAATAGCTCAGTCGGCAGAGCGTTGCTCTGCATTATAACGTTCCCAGGTTCGATTCCCTAAGTACTACTCTCAAAAATTTATAATTGCAATTTTACAAGTCCCTTTGTTTGCCAAAGATGAAGATCTCTTCTCCTGACCAAGTTTAGATGTACAAAAAAGAGTAGGTGTATTAGAAAAGTAGAGGTGTATCGTTAATACACCTACAGAGTTGAGATGTATCGGTCAATACACCTACAGATAGAACAAAGGAAACCATAGCAACGAGACCGGAAGTGGGGTATAACATCTCTTATCTATACATGTGAAGGTAATTTAAGATTTTGTCTATCTATGTACCTGTACTTGCAGCTTTGATGTATGGCGTAAAGAAATACGATAAATGGCAACGTTTGTTCTCCTATCTCTCTTCAGGAGATTCGACACTGATTTTTAAAATGAGATTTGAAATGACGTCTTTTGTATGAGGGCAATGTATATGAGTTTGCTTCTAAAGACATGGTGTAACTATGTTTCAGTCATATTTATCTTCCATTAATTGAAATACATCTTGTTTTCATTACCTATTACAATTTACATGGAAAGGGAATTGTCAGATCGATATTTTGAAATAATTTGAGGAAATTTTTTTAACCATTTTTAATAAGATATTATTAAACAATAGTAAATTATAAAAATCATTTGATGTTATATCTGTTTGAAATATGCACGTATCATAAATTCTTTATCTCTGTGTTCTTTTGCACGTTCAAGCAAAAGCAAATAGCAAACTATTGATATCTTGATTTATTGTAACGCTTGTTTTCCGTTCTACTTTATCTTAAAATCGGTTTATAAATCAAAGGTAGATTCATTATCTCTCACATTTATGTACAAGGTCCACAGTGAATTACTCGTCTATTCCGTTTATTTGTTTTAATTCTCTTACAGAGCATATGAGTACGGATCGTTCTAATTCTATGCCTTACGCCCTAACTTTGAGACATATCTAAACACCATGTTTGGTGATAAAAATTCGAAATATTCATCCCAAAATATGTTAATCACTAATTTTCAATTAGAATGAAAAAGCCTTGTGTTTGTGCAGATGCAAAAAAGCACGTCTGTTTTACATTATTAGTTACATGCATTATTTACTAGTTATTTAACCAATAAAAATTAAAATTCGACCTTGAGTTTTTTTCCGGGCTGCTTCAGAAAAGTTTCCAAAATTACGTTTGAGTATTGGCATGGGGGGGGGTGTACATGTATTTTGCATTTCATTATCGTCTTTCCTCGGGAAAATAAACTAATCTTTCAGAAGACATATGCATATGCTTACCGCCAAGAAATTAGGATATTTCGTGATTCTTCAACATTCAGCTAAAATGCTAAGCACGTTCGGGCTGCCCTGTTATAGTAATTACGATGATGTCGTTTTTTCTCTCCATGTTCAGCTTCTATTATTCAATCATACAGAAGAAGATTTAAATAGGGTTGTTTTTTTCCCCTCATTAAATTTAAAGAAAAAAGTGTACTCAATTTGATATCATTTGGATAAATATTTTAAGCAAGGGATGCATGCGAGTAAATTAGGTGCAACTGTCCGAACCCGTACTCATTGATATACGCAAAATAAACCAATATTTTCGTTCAACGCAGAACAAATATGCATATTGCGATATAGATAACATAGAATAATTAACTTTTTATACTTTGGTTATTATTGATAATTACTTCAGATTGTTATTCACTATACAATGTTTCAAAATATGTGAATCATTACTCTGTCCGAACCAAGGTCAGTTTGTGCTATGATATAGTGTAACATTTACTTATTGAAGGGCATTAAGATAGATATTAAGTATTAAGAAAAACAAATGTTCCATTGACTATGTTTTTACGAATTTTCTAGGATGTTTTCGATGTTGAAAATCATACTTTGCCATCTCTCCATGATAATATGGGTCGCAGAACGTGACCAATGTGTGTATTTTATGAATGCTTCACTGAGTTCTGTAAGCCATTGAAAACTGACACGTGACTCTGTATGCTATGAAGTGTACACCTTCAAAGATGAAACGTGTGTAAAGATTTTGAATAAACGATCAAAAATCTTTAAGACACTTTAAATGTTTTTATTGCCCTGACAAACGTGTTTATCATTCAACATGTATGCTTAATCACGTCCCCAGAGTAAAATTTTACAACAAGCCGGTGTTCCGACACAAGCTCTTCTTTCAAACTGTTCAGTTTTCTTATCGAGGGCTGTCATCGTAAAACCAGTTTGAAAGTGCATTCCACCAAGGTTGTTAACAACAATCCTGTTTCCGATATTCTTTCACACTGTCCAATTAAAAATTATTTTTTCAATAGTTGAAAAGTTTCTGTACATTTTTTTTTCAAAAAATATAACAACGATTAACACCTGTGATGATTCTATCTAACTGTTTTTATGACCGATATGGCGACCGGCTAAACAACAAGCTTGACCTCTTTTGTAAGAGACAAAATCATCTTAGTTTTGTAAATAAAAACATTTCACTTTTGTTTATATTGTTTGATATCCAGCACTGATATAAAAAAAAGGTATTTTAATTAGTTTGACAGATATCCAAATATAGTAGGTACTTTCCTTACATCCATCAACATAATTTGTGTTTGAACAATTTGCAATCAATTCAAAGTTTACTTTCTTTCCATTTGTCCATTTACCTTTGGAATTTTGTGTCGAAAATGCTTGAATACATGTTTATCTTATTCAATATCAAAGTATTCACTCCCAGCAATCAACAGATTACAGTCACAAAGTCAAATATTGACTGGTAGTGGTTAGTAGGTGCTTTAACTTATATCCATGAAAAATTGACGTAGAATTTCCATTTATATCGCTGTTTTTCTTTTATCATTGAAAACAAGGAAATCTCATTATCTTGAAATTTTAGAGATAAAGATGAAATTTAGAGGATCGATTTGATCTTAACTCATATGGTATTTTGACTCTTACTTAAGCACAATTTTGAAATCATGAAACATACTCTGAGTTACTAAATCATGTAATAAATATCCAAATATTTGTAATGAAACATGAATTTTGTGTTTGTATATCACTGTATTAATTACAAAATCACTGTAAACGTATTTACCCTAATGTAAACTTGATTAGATGGGACAGTCATTGTAAAGGTACATGTAACAGTATCCCTAATCTAAATAACTTAGGGAAAGGTGAATTCCTTACAGATAATACCTGTCGAGGCAAAGATGGGAGTGTTGACCTACATGACGCTTGAGTAAAATTATAAATAGAGATGAACCCACAAAACTTCGGCTGGAAAATAACTTGAACAAGTCTTTGTTAAAGAATACACCTCGGTTAGTTGATGAAGTAAATTTTTTAATCACATCATGATATTTTTTAAATGTATTTAGATACTGGTGAAAAAAGTAAAAAATTGTTTCTCATGTAAATCTACCGAAACGTAAACAAGCATATTCCACCTAAAACACTAAAATTTTCCTTTATATTTATATATCGAAGATGTAGTTTTTTTCAATTTATTTGTATAAATAGATGTGACAATTTGAAGTCACTGAGGAACATTTTCAGTTCTCTATTCTTGTTCTTTCATATTTCCAAATGCCCTTCTTATATTTTTCATTAGTACAAGGCTTTCGGAAAAAACAAACATAACGGAAAATTTGTCAGTACCTCTAATTGTTTGCTATCTGCTACTTATCTCATTTTCTCCCAAAAGTAGTAGCTCCGTCATTAATTCCTATACAACCTGGATCGTAATATCAGCTATTATCAGGCTTACGACAGGTACCCAAAGAGCCACAATATTGCAGCTTAAAACTAATTGCATTAATTCAGTAGAGAAAACAACAATAATGAAGACTACATTTGTTGTCACAAAGGTCTATGCAATGCAGTCGCTAAATATAAGGATTGTGGTCTGTAAAGAAGACTCATTGTGCAAAATAATTTTGCTTTCAGTAGGCTAAGGCGATTTGGAATAATGACTTTAATATGATGACGCTTCTATATCCTGCATTGCTTAAGTAAACATATCGTTAAAAAGTCTGTTAATTTGAATTACCAAGATAGTGGCATCGGGGTGTTATCAGTTAGCTCAAAATATATTTTTTTTTGGGGGGGGGGGGGGTTAAGGAATTAGGGCTGGGAGATTATAGTCTGATGCTGAAAAGTGTTCACCTAATTAGACCTCTGGTCAGCTGTTAGTTGAATTGTGTTTAATGAGTGTCATGGATGTTAGAGTTTGAGTGTACACTGTTCAGTAGTGATTTTACTCACTTTTTATAAAATAATTAATAAAATTGATCTAATCAGGCAGACTATAAAAAAGAGTTATGTCTTCAGTTGGCATATCAAAATGGCAAATGTCAATGTACAGATTAGGTTCTTCCAAACACCAAATGGTGGACGTATGTTAGTCCATGCTGGTTTCGAATACACCAAAAAGAACGGCTACAAAGATACGATTTATTGGCGATGCAAGAAGCACACACAATACTAAAATAATTAAATACCAAGATACAGACATTAAAAGATCAGTTTCGAAATGGTCAGAGAGACATCATGCTTTATGTAGATGCAGTGTCCCACCTTGTACATTTAGATTAAGAATTGTGTATTGAAGTTGTAATAAAGTGTGCAATAGTGGTCATGATTGTGCTATACTTCCTATGTTTTATGTGACAGTGCTATTCTATCTTTCTATTCTATGTAATTGAAATATTTTCAAAAATGTATTTTTGTATATCAATTTTTAGAAAAAACTATATTGATTAAAATATTGTGCACGATTAGTGCTATGTTTATGTGCTATCTATTGTTGAATTCTGTCCATTGAAAATGTAATATATATCAGTAAAATCAATATATTGAAATTTGAATTGAATGTATGGTTTATTGAAATAAATGTTGATAAAATATCATGAAGTGATTTACATCTCGTTTTGTTGCTGGACTGACTAGCAAATGTACTATATAACTGTATGTAATGACCCGTATAGTCTTGAAACAGACTATAGCTAATCCCTCTATAGAAATTCCAATTAACACTTTGGTTATGCTTGCATTCATATTTCACTTTTGAGCTGGCTGAGACTAAACCGTGGCATCCCTAACAACTGGCTTATTCAATACCTTGCTCATACCATTTGAAAATACGAACATGAGAAACCATAATGACTTTACTATATTCGTCTTGTACCTAATGCATTTCATACAAATGTATTCGAACAAGCGAAATACTCATTTTAAACATTCTAATCTATAATTCAAAATTGTAAACTGTGTTAATACGCGGGTTGTCCCAAAAGTTTCCGGCCTGAATATGAAAACATGCATGAAACGCAATCATACTGTGCGTGCATGAATAACATTCATTGACGTGTAAATGGCATGAAAAGTACGAGATGCATACTCTTCAATTTCATATAGAAACCTGTCATTCAAAGGTACCCTCACATCTTTTACCGAAATAGTAAAAAGTGAATTTAGGGCTGTTGTTAGATATCTGAGTTTTAACAAATACACTCCAAATGAAATTCATGGGGCATATGTTACAAACTTTAGGTGACTATGCTCTTTCATATAACACCATTAAACATTGGCATGCTGAATTTAAACGGGGTAGAGTAAGCACTAAAGACGAGCCCCGTTCTGATCGTCCATCTGATGTCACCACAGGTGAAAACATTGAGGCTGTTCTTGACACAATAAGGCAAGACAGGCGAGTGACTATCAGATACCTAGCCGATAATCACCACATCAGTAAAACATCAGTTGAACGAATCATACATGAACATTTACATATGAAAAAGGTATCAGCACAGTGGGTCCCCAAAATGTTATCTGAGGACCAAAAGCGAAAATGTGTCATGGTCAGTCAGCAACTTCTTGACGAGTTTCGCGGAGGCCCAGAATTATTTCTCCCTCATGTCGCTACTCAAAATGATTGCAAATGATTGTTAGTGTAGTATTTTGAAATTGACTAACTAAGTTCTTTTTTGTTCACTATGATGTATTCGAAAGGTTGATTTATTCTATTTTGCGGTATGCCTCTCCTAAGGGAGATAACTCTGTAATGTTTTGCTTATGATTTCGACTTCTCGATGCTTCACCCTCGACTCGACACTCGCGCATATAAACGGTATGCTAAATAATGTACTACTTCATATTCAATATGCCAAGTTATATGATGTTTTAAGAATTATAATTTTGAAGCAATAATTTTGAATGGCTACACGGCCGCTCGCTGATGACCCTCTACAGTTCAACCCAGTTGTTACGGCCCTGTTGACATTATGACTGAGGACGAGAACTTCGACTTGGATTTGAGACCAAATGGCGATGAATCGACAAGGAAAAGAACTTTGACACCAAAAGGTTTACATTACTATTTAGAAATTAAGAAAACAAACTTGAAACATCTCCGTGATAAGTTAGGGAAGGTAGAAAGTGCTATCCTGCCACTGTTAGACACTGAAAGTGAATGGTCAGACTATGAACATGTTAGGTCTATTTATACGGAATGGTTGAATGTTTTTGAGAAAATTCTGCAGGAAAGAAGTGATTTCTCTAGAACAATTAGGACACCTGAAACAGATATTTCAGAAGATTTTTATTCAAAACTTTCTTTGTTGGAAACATTTTTTGACAATGGACAGTGTTTCAAAATGAAAATAGACAAGTGGTTACAAGATAAGGAATCAGAACGGCAAAAACAGCCCAAAGATAATGACAGGTTAAGCATGGACCGTTCTTCTCGAAAATCAAGATCTGTTACATCACAAGTTTCCTCAGCGCGATTGAAGGAAGAACAAAGAATGGCAGAGCTGAAAGCAAAGGAAGCAGCACTTGAAGAGAAACAGAAAATAGAACTGGAAAAACAGAAACTGGAACTCGAGAAAATTAAACTAACAATGGAGGAGGAAAAGTTAAACATTAAAACAGAAATGGCAATGTCAAATGCGAGACGCAAAGTAATTGATGAGTTTGAAAGTGATACTCTCTCTCAGGATTCTCCCCCATTCTGCCTATTCTCCAGACCTAGCCCCCCCTCAGACTTCTTCCTCAGAAAACAGAGCTCCGTGGCCAAAGGTTTTAGACTGACGACGACGACATTGCTGCAGTACAGGAGTTTTTGGGGTATTGTGATAAGAACTGGTTTTGAGATGGGTTGCAGATGTTACAAAAACGCTGGAGCAAATGCATTGAGGTCAAGGATGATTATCTCGAAAAATATGTCATAAGAAATTGAATGTTTCTTTGACTTTGATGGTCAGGCCGGACTGATGAATTGATTGCGTCATTGTTTTCCTGCGTCCTGCTGCATCAATGTGTTAGGCAGAAAGAAACGAATTTATAAAGTTATTGATAATTCGTTGTACCTTTCGCGCTAGACGGAATGTATTCCCGTCGTTTTAAACCACGAAATGAGGATTAAATTATGATATCAAACCAAATTCATTCAGGCACAATCCGAAACCTTGATCAGCACAATCCATGTCCCTTAAGAGAAATTACGTGTGTTTCATACTATGAATTCATTACTTCGAGTCTATTTCCTTGCTTCGACATGCTTAACGAACAGTCATTCTCATCGACTTAACCACACCCTACATTTCATATGAGAATATAATCTTGGTGTCTTGTTCCTGTGCAGTCATGACCACGGTTGCGTCGACCGCATGCTGATTTATGGTTCCCTTATGAAAGACGTCTTCCTCATAGAGCATACTACCACTTGTTTGACTTAATTGCAGGTAGCTCGGTCGATGTTATTGGCTAAACGCACTCATTGCATCGATCAGTGGATGGATTTCCGATACGTCAACTTGAAAAATATTTATTCGTGCAGAACAACTCATTATCGATGATTTACTACGTGCAATAAAGAGTCGCCAATCCTGAAGAGCATGCACACATTAACATTTTCCATCCGGGTATACGGAGTTCCATAGCGAGGTAGACGTTAAAGTTCTTTTGAAGTTAATTGAATAAAGAAGGAGTTTTCAGAAGTCACTTCAACACGACAAGGCAGTCTTCTGTTGAATACACCAGACAGTATTAAGACAATTGAAAAAAGAGACAATTCCAGTCACAGGTAACGGCGTTAAATTTAGAAGCGATCCGGGAACAGAAAGACAGCGTAGATATGCAATGGCTCAATGGCTTGCTCCGAAGGTAAGCGTTAGTGAAATGATTTGTTGCTCATCAATGGATTAACATTCAACACCAATGAAGCATAATTAAAAATGTAAAATAAGACCACGTACGTCTTTTTTAAATGTTTTTTTTGCATACCTTTGAAAAGTGCTTCTAAAATTGACACTTTAAAAAGATTAAAGTATGGAAACTTAAAAGAAATATAACTTTTCAAATAATTTCACTCAATTATAATTAAATTGTCATAAAAATGGTCAACGCATTGATGAGTGGCTTGTGAGCTCTTTCTTTTCAATAATAATTTCAAGACATTCATCCTCTTTCAAATGTTTGTTTACAACAAACAGTATAGTTGTTATATCAGTAGTATTAGTAGAAGTGGTAGTAGAAGCATTTAAGAATTTCTAAGAACAATATAAGTATTACCATAATTATTTATAGTAGCACTAGTAGTGGTATAATATCATTTTAACATTTTTATATTTCTATGCATATGGTAGACATGTTTTAAGACTTACAATCATCATGTAACGAGATTGTGGCAAGATGACCAGAATGTGAAGAACTTAACATAATTACAGTTTGAAAAGGCAGTGAATTTGTCAATATCATATGGGGTATATCGATTTTTTTTCAATCCAATAAAGTTAGGAATTGTCTCTAAATATCTCTTACCGTATATATAGTTTTTGTTGCAATGATAATCAGATTGGTTTTTCTGGAAATACAAAAATGATATGTTTTCAGTCAGATTTAGTTTAGTATCTGTTTTGTACTCAACCAAGTCTACTAGTTGCCACAATGTTTTCACATGTACACATTCATAGAATGAATTAATATATAATTGATTCAGTTTCAACATTACAGAATGTACATGATGCAGATTCTAACATATTATAGTTATACAGATTTCTGTTCGTTGTAATACATCTGTGTATTATTTTATATTGTAACCATCTCAGATGTGGGGTAACTGTTGCTCTGAAAGGTATATAGTTATAAGTTTTCCAGAGTTCATCTGTTCTGTCAACTTCTATATCCCTTTCCCATTTCGCTTGGCTATTGAGTTTTGTTTTTAAAGTGTGTTTCTCTAGCAAGGTTGAGTAGAATATCTTGCAGCCTTTATGTTCTTTGAAGAGGATACGTTAATTATAAGACATGAAAGGTACACGATTTGGTGAAGATGATACTACTGAGGCGTGGCTGAGGGACCAGTCAAAAGACAGTCTCAAAGACAAATGGGCAAAGTGCATCGCGGTCCAAGGAGATTAACATTGAAAAATAAAAATATATCACCTCCATTGGCTTCTATTTTGTATTCACTTCTATTATTTTATTAACTTCCCCTCGTTATACCATCCAAATACTGGCAATATAATTCAAATGTCGTACCTGAACTTAAAGTATCTGCCAGGGTCATCCATATCAGATTCGAGTAGTATATGGTCACATATAATAAAGTTACGACTTCAACCCGTTCTCTTTAACCGATTCAACGACGTCAGATGCAAGATGCACGATGCCAAAACGTTCCTGATCTTTTCCCCACGATTGCATTGAGATCTGTTTTAGGACTATCCATTAGTACTCTCCCGACAACATCACCGCTGTTATATATCGATTTGATTACACTATTTGTAAATTGTGCCAACAGACTTGATGGCATTTTTGATCAGTAAGACGTCATAATGTTTGCGGCGCGACCACATTTTCTTGCATTGTTTGACGATATTTTTCAGCGGAAAAATTATACAAAAACCGTGTAGTAACATTTTTATGAAACTGCTAAATGGATTTTTATCTATCTCGGTTTCGCTCGTCATATACAACTGTATATTTTAATATGTATGTACACATGTAACAACTCACCCTTTTATCAAACGTTTATTTACCGGTACGTAGTTTAGCATTTACATTTTAATACTCGCCTGTTGATGTCGCTGCATTACTACACTAAGTATTAAGGTGATGGCTAGTCACTAAGGAAACCTTAATGCTGTGGTAAAGAATTAAGGATGTGGTAAACCTGAGTAAATGGTGCTTTGTGAAAGGCTTCAAGTATCTTCAAATTTGATGACATATTTTAAAAGAGACTATACATCTGGCAATACTTTTAAACATTTTTTTCGTGTGCAATATTGAAATCCTTTAGTTTCAAATTTTGCGTTACAACGAGTCCACGGTCGCTTCCAACTTCCCTCATTATCTATAAAAACTATCAGGGGAGCCAGGGAAATTTTGAGAAGATTGTGGGTAGATCGGATGAAATTGAGTAAATACGCGTTATTTGCAATTCCGGGTTTGTTTACATCAATCAGATGAATCTGTATAGCTAACGCTACCTGGCAGCCTTGACGTCTTTCTCATCCCTGAGGTGCCTTCCACGTAAGTCGGATTTCAGGTTTCTGAACAGGAAGTAGTCGCTGGGGGCTAGGTCTTAGCTGTAGATTTGGTACTTCAGCTGTTCTAATCAATATTCACGTATAGCGGCCTGTGGAACTCTGTACTTGTGAACTGGAGCATTGCCATGCAAAAGCAGAACACAGCGTGACCGCTTTCCATGGCTGGCATGTAATCAATTGATAATATGCCTTCCGAAATGATCGTGGCCATAACCTTGCCAGCTGATGGTTGAGTGCTAAACTTCAGTGCAGTGCAGGAAGAAAACTTTGGCGCTTCCACTGCTTGGATTGTGGTTGATTCAAGTTTCGTACGTCACCAAAGGAGACAAAACCCGAATCAGCATGATAAAGATCCAGGAGCTCCACACAACTTTCAGTTCATTGTAGACGATCTTGTGCTCTGAGGTTTCTGGGTACCCATCTTGCAGCTAGCTTTGCATTCCTCCTTGGTAAGGATCTTGATCACAGCGCCATGATCATGTTTGAGAGAATCCATGATTAAGTTGATCACTGGGTCAGTGCAGCTATCATATCTAAATACCTGTTGTGTCTAGATATTGTTTTGACATGTGTCACTGTCATATGTTCACTTAAGTAACACCTGCTATAAGCTGACACTTTTTGTTTAAACATAAATGACCAGCTTGCAAAACTTTTTAAACACCCTCGTATGATTGGTTAGAAGTGTGGACGGTACCCAATTCATAAATCGCGTTTGTAAATATTGTTTCTCATAAATGAAGACCGCAAATCCTGGTTTTGTTTCAGTGTAAACCAAAAGGAAAGAGGAGGATTTACTCTGCCCTTTTTCATATAAATTCGTTTCTAGATTTTTTTAATGTCAGTAGCACATTGATAGAGTGTCAGCCTAATTACCTATCAGTTGCTGGTTCGAAAGAACACTCAGAGTGTAGACAATTGATTCGGATAATTCCATAGTTCCTGTGAATTGATGTAACTTGTACAGCACCACTCTCAATCTTACATCATTTGAAATTTAAGCTCTAATGCAGGAATTCTTTTGATGATGTAAATGTATTAAACCTTCGTAATAAGTTTAGGTAAACCATATGTATTTTGACATGAAGTAGCCAATAACAGATGGGTCATTGCATCCTTGTATCATATATTTATCCTTTAAAGAAGCATTGCTTTACATGTTTGTCATGTTATGTCATGGTTACGAATATTTTGAGCTCTTTTATCTTTTTGGTAATCAAAATTTATTTTCTTTCAATTACTTTATTTTATCACGAGCTGTTTCCAGGCAAACACCTGGAGAAAAGTATTGCAATATCTTCTTTTTTGATGTTTCTCGAGATAAAAGCTTTCGATATTTGATTAAAAGTGACTTATTCGATTAAAAGTGACTTATTCGAAATAAACCATTGGTTTAAGGTTACACCATGTGTTAGTCATAAAAAACAACAAACACTTCAGTAATTACCAATGTATCATATTCGATGTAACCATTGCAAAAAAGCAGAATGTCAAAGTCGAAAACGTTTTGGTCTAACAGTTAAAATCAGTAAAGGTTTAAACGTTATATTGAAAATTGACAACAGCGCCGGAAAGAAAGTCAGAATTTGGTGTAACAGCAATGAGCGATCGGTTGAGGTTGATTTGGACATTTAGTGACTAATATTGATGATTGACAACACAGGAGAAGATCATCAGTTTTTGGTTAAACCCGTATGAACACAAGCGGTTTCACTGGACAAGGTGCTGAACTGTCCTTGGGGCGCTTGGTAACGCATTTGCTAGGTGAGCTCTAAATATAACTGCGGAACAGTCACGATATTGATTAGTTACATTACATAGAAAGAAATCAAGAAAAAGTAGTTGTGCAATACTTTGGTCAAGGTGTATGTATCTTTATATCTTGATGACCGAGTACCATGATATAAGAGTTTTTGAATTGAGAACATTTCGACCATTTGTTTCAGAACAATGTGATGACTGTAAGCGAGTTGTGAAAAACATCAGAGTATCCTCGAAACAACCAAATGCCTTTATTGTGCACGTGGACACGTCCTTGTTTGAGACAGTCGGAGGGAAGAAAAGGAAGACCAGGGCGGAAGAGGAGAAATCCAAAAGAAAAAGAAAAGAAAAGAAGACTGTAGAGGAAAAATTGTCAGCAATTGCATGTGCTCTTCGTAACACGAAAGGTGGGTCGATACTGGTACATCTCTTTGGGCAGAAGAAGGAAACTCGATACCTAGGATTCTTTGACGAGTTCGTGAGTGGTGCCTTCACATACCTCATAGAAGACGGACAACTTTATGTGGAGACCTACAGGCGGTTTTGGCTTGATACATTAAGTGACTTCAAGAATGAAGAGGGATTTGTATGCATCAATGTCAATAAAAGCAGTGGTATTTCAATTGTAGATTTTTACTCCAAGATAAGGAACGACTTTGAAATAACTAAACCATCACCATTAAACATTCTGACTTTTCTCAAATCCTTTGCCTTGTCAGCGGAAGAGAGGATAACTGGAGACAAACGTTCAGCAGCTGAGAAAACAACAGACGAAAGGAAGACGTCAGAAACAAGAAGCAATAGACCAGAAGAGGGTGAGAGAAATAGGACTGAAGAAAGAAAGCCCATCGTTCGTGGTATAAGGACGTCAGTTCTTCAAGAATGTAGAACTGTTGAATTAAAATCTGTTTTTCACTGTGAACAAATAACCAAAGACACCGAAGTTTCAGATTTTGTAGAATTTGTATGGAACGATCTGAAACTCAAACACAACATTGTTTCCATGTCCAAGATAGATGATGGTGGGTCCTATTATGTTGGAATCGCAGAGAAAAAATCTGATAGAAAACGTTTGGATTTGAAACCAGAGCTTGAAGGGTTTGATGTTTGTAAACCTATTGTAGAGTACAGGAATGAACTACTGTGCAAGTTTCGTTCAGCGATATTAGTTCTGAATCCTGATCTCACCTTCGCTGATGCACCGGAGGATCTTATAACAGTCACTTTTCATCCATTCAAAACCAAGTTTATTCTTGAAGTTTCAATAAGAAAATTTGACGGTCTCGTGTTCTGTGACAAAGAAGGGCCACTTGCCTACGTGATCATAAATGACGATATTCAGCGTATGCCAAAAGAGGAAGTATTAGACCGAGCATTGCGACATTACAAGATAACAAAGTAAAGGGTGGCAAGTTCTGTGTAATAACCATACCTTATTTACAAAGAACAGGGGCAATTCATGTAAACTGTGAGAAGAATTTTCAAAGGAAAAGGAAGAAAAGTCTGTGATACTTGCAGAAGGCAATTGCTCAAAATATTACAGTGATAAAACTTCACTTTATTAAAGAAGTTGTCAATACAAAAAAGATAATTAATGTGACATTAAAGTATAAAATCAGTCCATATACGGAAATAGGGCAATCACAGGAATCATGCTGACAGTTTGAACATGTTAGGGTCTCGTCTAGGACATTGCGTTCTAAATACAGCAGTGGCAGTTAGTTATTATGTTGTTATGAAAATATTTCCCTCAAATTATATCTATGTCAAATTATGTTTTAGACAGTTTCCCTGAATATCATCCTATCCTTCGCTCTTGCTCGGAAAATGCAAATATTTAGGCACTCGTTTCATAACATTATATTATAAGGAACTTTAATATATCATTATTTATTATACCCTTCTTTAAAGGACTTTTACAAGACATGTTCTTGCCAAAAACATTTTTGTCTTATGAAGATCAGTTTGCAAGTTTCCATACAACATTATTCATTATTATTACATGTTATAGCAATGGCGAGCAGTGATTCGTCAGATGACAGCATCAACCCTCTCGATGAAAAGATATCATGTATTCTGCGAAGATCCTCATCAAGTTCAGAGGAATCAGGTATGTTTGTTTTGTGAGGCCGAAGTATTTAATTTTTTACTTATCCAGAATGGAAGATGTACGTGTCAAATGTTAAAAGTTACAAATCTTTAGTATACATCCAACTTCTTACGTGCCAAAACCACTTAAAGGTACATGGTTATAGTAATGATTTTTCTTTTCTTTACACAGATGGTAATACACAAGGGACGAATGTCAGCCCTGGAGACATTATGAGAGAATTAGAATCAAAATACCCTGAAGTGTTGGAGCGAGTCAAGACTCTGTACATTGAAGATGTAGACAAGGCATATTTCTCAACTTCACTGATGAAGGACTGGGGTATCAGACGTAGAGGTTCAACCAGGGTTCTATGTGACGTGTGCATTGTGTCCCGCAAACGACCAGTTACATTGCTGTCGTTTGTCAAGGACATTGAAGTTGAAGATAAACACATCAAGTATAACAGTAAAGTCGCAAGGTTCTTGGTGTCTGAAGTCCGGGAACATTTATACGGGAGCTTCAGTGTGGTATCCGGTGTTATAAACCTGAAGTCATGCCAGAGTAAGGAACTATTTACAGAAGAAATACAATGTTTGGTTGAAGAAGCGAAACTTTGCTCTGTATCCGGATGGTTGCACATGAGCAATGACAGATATGAATGCTTGGTAAAGTTCATTGACAGTCTTAAATCCAAAGAATTCGATGAAGAAAAACAGACAAATCAGGCATCAACTTCTTCTTATAGTGAAGGAACAATTAAAAATATTCAACGTTTAGACGTGGCTTTGGTACTGTCAAAGGATTCTGTATTCAAGACAGATGGTTTAAAAGAACCATTACCGAGAAAAAGTTGTAAAAGAAGAAAAAATCAAATTCCCTCAGAAACGAAGTTGGAATCTGCAAAGGTACGACGCACTACTGGTTATCCCCTAAACAGTCAATTGATCGAAACTCAGCTTTGAGGGGCGGAACTTTTCACAAAGTTTATGGAGTGAAACTTACAAGACTCACTAGATCACTTTTGAAATGATGATACTGTAATATCTGTTCAGGATGAATTATTGGTTTGAGCTCGGTATAGATGAGTCATACTTAGATTATTGTTTGTATTTTCGGTAATCATGTTGGCCTTACAAGATTACTCAGATCTAGATCGTGCTAATTTCTATGAAACATCAACAAAATACCCAAATCTGTATCATTTCATTACTCCCTCCTCATAAAGGTAGTTTCCTCATAATTTCCTTTACGAACCTCTGTTCTAACGCATGTATTTCTCCGGTTTACGACACGTCCCCCTAGCGGCAAAACGCTGCTGGAACTTCCTTGCTATATACGAGCACAACAAACGTTTATGACCAAATTGCTGTTCCCAAGGCAAATGCATTAAGTCAGTCTTAGAAGTTTCTGCAAATAAAAACAACTAACTTTGATTGTTTCCAATCAGGTTTCTGCATTTCTACACCGGGAAACGCTCGTATAGGAATTTAGGACGGAGCTACCTCTGAGGGTAGGGAATGCATTTCAAGGACGAAGAGTTACATACGAATTCATATATTACGGCAGTATAGAAACCCATTCTCAAACAACCTCCTGACTAATAAATTACTATTAATACTTGACGACATGATGACTTATTGCTGACAGATGGTCGTAGTGATTACCGATTTATACCAATGAAAATATGTATCATAGCCTGAAATTTACGCAGTCACAAAAGGCTCCAAATCTTAGGAAATGTGGTCGATTAGGACAGCTGATTTCTCATATAGTGTCTTTATTAGTTTCTGTCATTACAGTTAAATTTTGGATGTGTCGACTTGAAACGCCATTTCTGTTTGTCTAATGTGAGATATTCGATTCTGATTGGCTACTTTTGAAAAGAACACCATTAGAATGGCTTTTGACACCGTAATATGACGCGCCGCAAGTGCCGGTTTGGTTTGCTTATGATGCAAGAGCACAAAGTCAAACCACTGCATATTGCAAAAATAGTAATTGATGATAAAATGATTTTATCCATAACTTAATTGATAAGAGAGTGGAAATGTTTTTTTGAGAAAAACTCTTTTTGGGGAAATGATGAAATAGTTAGCCATTGCACGAGCCTCACATTGAATTATTTATCATATTTTTGCTGTCAACTGTTATAAACTCGTGAGAAACTTTTGGATAGAGTAACATTATTTTTCTTTTGATATAGCAGGCATGTTT
Organism: Phorcus lineatus; assembly: GCA_921293015.1. Lineage (NCBI taxonomy): Eukaryota > Metazoa > Mollusca > Gastropoda > Trochida > Trochidae > Phorcus > Phorcus lineatus. Next base: position 9,217,289 of record OV121094.1, on the reverse strand, counting down.
ACTTCAAGTTATTATCCATGATGATATATCTTGTCTGGGTCATAGAAACTTACCTTTTTTAATACACATAGCCTTTATCGTCCACATACCCCTTACCATTTGTATATCACGTTATATTTCCCCTATCATTTTGTATGTCACATCAATATTCCCCTTTTCATTTGTATATAACGTCAGTATTTCCCATATCGTTTGTATTTCAAGTCAATTTTTGCATTGTCGTTTTTATATGCCATAACTATGACTTGGTGGTATATGTCACTACCAGATACAATTTGACAATTTGTCATCTTTTAAATTTTTTTACAAGGTTTTGATGCACATTTTTAATTATGTGATACAAAGAAAGAATGTATCATTATATAACACTTCTTTGAATAAACATTAACTTCATTTGTGGACCTTGATGTGTTAAATTAAGGAGCCTTTTTATAAACATAATTTTCTCAGTATTCTGCAATATGTATAGAAAATCAGAAGTTAGTACAATAAAAAGCTTATCAACAGTTAAGAACATAACGATGAAGTCCTAATTATAACCACATTAAGGATTATTTTGCCTTAATAATTGTCGAATGTGTAACATTTCATTGTAAAAGCAATATTTTACCAATTCATGGATTGAATATAGTAATGTTAATAAAATAATACGTTTCTCCCTTTACCTTGGTTGTTGGTTTTGAAGTTTTACTGGACTTAAAAAGTTGTTTAATTTTGCGTTTCAAAATTGGCAAATTTATTTTCTCAGTCTTCTCTAGAAGACGGAACTTTATGATTAATATATGCGAGGGAGGTCCAGTAGATTGAAAATAATGACTATTTTATTTGAGAGAAAGGCCACGAATAAGGCGAGGTCGTGATTTAGAGTAATTCTCATAGGATAGCGTGATGCTGGCCTTATTGTATACGGAAGGGGGTATTAACATTCTCTAGATTTCACTTCTCTGAAAAAAATGTTCTCCTATTCTTCACTCAGTACTTCAAACAACACAAGAATATTTGGAGTATCATGTGCGGTGCACTCCGTTTATTCTGTACAACACATTACCGTCATCATCATCAATACATAATCATCTTCATCACATCCCATCCAATCACAACATCGTTAAACGTCAGCATTCACAGTTAATTGCACTGTCATAGGATTCCCTTTGGTATTAATATGGCTTGTCAGAGCTGTCACACAAATACTCACTCGTATTAACGTAACTAGCCAGCACACATACTATACACATACTCACACGTATTAACGTAGCAAATACTCGCAAATACTCACACGTATTAATGTAGCTCGCCAGGACACGTACTATACAAATACTCACTCGTATTAGCGTAGCTAGCCAGCACACATACTATACACATACTCACACGTATTAACGTAGCAAATACTCGCAAATACTCACACGTATTAATGTAGCTCGCCAGGACACGCACTATACAAATACTCACATGTATTAACGTAGCTAGCCAGCACGCATACTATACACATACTCACACGTATTAACGTAGCTCGCCAGCACACGTACTATACACATACTCACTCGTATTAACGTAGCTCGCCAGCACACGGACTATACACATACTCACTCGTATTAACGTAGCTCGCCAGCACACATACTATACAAATACTCACATGTATTAACGTAGCAAATACTCACCAATACTCACACGTATTAATGTAGCTCGCCAGGACACGTACTATACAAATACTCACATGTATTAATGTAGCTCGCCAGCACGCATACTATACAAATACTCACATTTATTAACGTAGCTCGCCAGCACACATACTATACAAATACTCACTCGTATTAACGTAGCAAATACTAGCAAATACTCACACGTATTAATGTAGCTCGCCAGGACACGTACTATACAAATAATCACACGTATTATCGTAGCTCGCTTACTCAGATATTTTACAAATACTCACATGTATTAACGTAGCTCGCCAGCACACATACTATACAAATACTCACTCGTATTAACGTAGCAAATACTAGCAAATACTCACACGTATTAATGTAGCTCGCCAGCACGCATACTATACAAATACTCACATTTATTAACGTAGCTCGCCAGCACACATACTATACAAATACTCACTCGTATTAACGTAGCAAATACTAGCAAATACTCACACGTATTAATGTAGCTCGCCAGGACACGTACTATACAAATACTCACTCGTATTAACGTAGCTCGCCAGCACACGTACTATACACATACTCACTCGTATTAACGTAGCTCGCCAGCACACATACTATACAAATACTCACATGTATTAACGTAGCAAATACTCGCAAATACTCACACGTATTAATGTAGCTCGTATACGTATTATCATGGCTCGTCAAGCCAAGTAACATACAAATACCACACGTATTATCATGCCTCGTCTGAGCAGACTTTACCAATCTTCATATTTTTCAGAACCCACAGTATACTGGCACAAATTATTCACTGAATTAAACAGATAAAATATATATCAACACCGGTAAAAACCTGACTCGAGTGCCATTATACAGTATGAACTTGCAATATGGAGAAACAGAATCTCCACGGATCTAGGATTATCAAGGTACATAACTGTACACACCGATCTCTCTGCACTACTACTGGCGCCTAGCGTTAATGTTTCCTTACCAGAGGATGAAATTAAAGCTGTGTTTAAGTTGGCTCAAAATTATCTACAGAATGTCCCATGTGTGATCAACATGCATTTGACATAGAAAAGCACATTATCCTCCACTGTGAAGAACTTCTCCTCCCTACTCTCTATCATTATCTTTAGTTTGTGGAACAACAACATCATTATCATTAGTGTCTTCATGGTCGTAATCATCTCCGGTCCACAACAACCACTGCCCTTTTACCGTTATTCCTAGCCTCTTTCATCAGGGGGAACAACACATTCTTTCTTTTTTTTGTTTTGAGGCAACTAACGTGGCAATTGTTTGTAAGTAACAAACAAAACAAAGTGCCGCATGGGATTAACTTTTGATCTGTCGATTGCGTGAGGGCAGTATTCGAGGATCCGTTTATTGCCCGAGGAAGTAACAATACAGTAGCGTTATTTATTGGAAACAACTTTTATTATATTAAAAATACTTATTGCTTCAAGATAATTCAGAAAATATATTCCCAAAATAAGGAGATATGTCGAATAAAAGAATTGAAAAAAAGTTGGTTCCGTTTCATCTTGTCGCTGGATCCGTTTTCGCCATCAACGGTTCCGTTTTCGCCAATTAGGCTCCGTTTTCACCAAAGCTGTTTGGTGCCGTTTTTTCAAAGTTCCATTTTAGCCATAACCCCAACTGAGAATGCACTTACAATTCGCGCCTATACATATATACTCATAACAACGCCCTCTAGTGGACATCGTTACCTGACCATATAGTACTTTCCTACTGCAGGAGAAAATAATTTCATTCTAATTCGTACCTCAAACGAAAGAAATTATATTTGATTTTATGAGTGTGTTTCATCAATGTCATCTCACAATGTCTTCATTCATGCATCAATTTTCATCATGTCAAATGACTACAAACCTGAGAATATTAAAGATATTTTGAAAAATTTCATCAACATAATCAAATATGGATTTATGAAAATGAATAACAGACTGTCAAGAAACTTTCCTACATGTTCAGTTAATCTAAGAGAATTTTGATTAAGAAAGTTTGCAGAAGCATAAATTGCAAGACTTTTGAGGATAAATTGAATTAAGTGTCAACTTAATGTTCTGACTAGGTTATCATTATTGTAGTTCTGGCAATGCAAACCAAATTATAACTCAAAGCGTAAAAAGCGTGCTCCCACATGATATGAAGCCAGACAATAATAAACTAAATTACAAAAGAAAGAACAAACCCAAGGAACTTAGTTATTGAAGAAAACAGGACAAATTTTCGAGCATTTAAAGTGTTTGACATTAATAGTTAACATTTTTAGAGAATTACAAGAAATTGGAGTGTTTTGTTTAACACATCACTTCTCTGTATCTTTTAAGTCCACTGGGGGTATATCTTGAAATTAACATGGACAAATCAGACGACATTACAATGTCAGATTTTCATATAGAGGAGTAACATTCGGATGTGGCATCCATAACAGTCGATACAAGCATATACACGCCTTCTCATGGAAAAGGTAAGACGTCGGATGGCTTCTTTGCAACTCGTGTAGTGCGTGTTCCATATGTTGTATGGTGACTAGTTGATATGGTCCCATAGATGCTCCATCGGCAAGTCAGGGGAACGTGTTGGCCAAAGCAAAACCTGGATGTTTTGTCAGTTAAGGAAGTCCATGGTGATCCTGGTTGCATGTGTTCTTGCCTTGTACTCTTGAAACACCACCACATTCATGTATCTCTGTGCTGTAAGGGTTTGATGAATTGTCACCAGATTCCGTCCAAGATGACGCTGCCCAAGATGACGCTGCCACCGCCATAGGGTACAACTTCTTGGGACACATGCTGCAGCCTGTCTCTCGCCTCTCCCTTTGTATACTCTCACTCTGCTTGGAACAGGTTGAATCGACTTTCGTTGCTGAAGTTTATTCTTGCCCAATCACGAAGCGACTCACTCTTCCTACTCACCATAGATGGTTGAGGTGATGTTTGCAGGTCAAAGTCCTCAACACCATTTGTTATTAACTGCTATTCCCATCCCTAAGTAATCCCAAAGAAATAATCTATAAGCTGTTGTCAAGTGAGATTGTGTTGACAACTGAGTCTCTTTAGTATTTAAGACCAAGGTTTGACTTTAGCAAGGAATTCTTTTTTCTCAGCCTGGAGAAAGAGTTGAGTCTCAGCCAGGACTCAGCCATGGGCTAGTGACAGCCACAGCCAGACATGTGAGAAAAGACGCGCTGGGCGTCGTGAGTGTGCCCAGTGAAAGCGGGCGAGAAAGATCGACAACCAGATTAGACAAGAGAAATAAAAGCCAAGAAAATCCACATGCATCTTGTCTTCTTGTTGAATCTTACGAAGTGTGCCAGCTGATTGTACTACATTGCGCAGATGTAGTGTGCTCAGTGGTCATTCTTCTGTGGGAGTTGTCACCCTCTGTCTTCCACACATAGGACGGTCAGATGTTTGGCCAGTCTGGTTAAGGCGAAGAAGGAGTAGAATGACTGTTTGTCTGGTGCAATCAGAGGCCTTATAAGTTTATAATTGGCAAATACAAAATTGAGTTTCACTTATTCACTTAGACCGTGTTTTAATATCGATTTAGAGGAAAAGAAAAGCTATTTTATTTGTAAATTCCCCTAAAAAAGCAGACACTTTAATTTATGTAAACTAACCTAACATGATGCACTCACCTGTTACCAATTTTGCACTTGCATCTTCGATATTAATCAAATTGGCTTTCATGAAAGAGAGGACCAGTTTTTCCAATAGAAAAGCAGTGACAGTTACACTTGACATTACTTATTCGTTAATCGACCACAACCATTCCTTCAAACAAACAGACCACCATGTTTGTTTTTTTGTTTTTTTATTACTTTTTTTCAGGTATACGTACAGGATACATTGTCACATAGAAGAACAAAAATTCGTTACACATTATACATGCGGAATAAGAGATAAATACATACATACGTTTTTCATACAGAAAATTTGTAATTAATCGTTTGTTCTAAATAAAATATGTAAAATGGACCACAACTTCAGAAAATATGCCTCCTGGCTTTGGTTAATGTAGATATATTTTGTGATATTGTAGTATTGCCTTATCTGTTTTTTTATAAATGTGATATTTGGGGAATACCCTTTCTTACTACAGTTGTATATGATACTCTTGACTAATATAATAATAGCATTTAAAGAATAGTTATTTTTTCCTTTCACTCCAAATAAAACCTGCGAAATCGTAAAACTAAGTTGTACATCAACAATTTTGACCCACAATTTAAGTTCACACCAAATATTTTGCACCTTGCTACACTCCCAGAACAAATGATAAATGGTTTCATCAGATTCGTTACAAAATGTACATAATGACGTGTCAACGTATTTCAATTTATAAAGAAAGTCCTTCGTTGGTAGTATTCTGTGAATGATTCTAAATTGTAGCCATCTGAGATCGGTACTAGGAGTACATTTATTTGCAATCGAGCTAAAACATTCCCAATCTAAATCAGTATAGTGCGAACCCGTGACCTGTTCCCATTTATCATAGCAAGGGAGTTTCACAAAACGTGAGTCAAGTAACATATCATATATTTTCTGATGACCCAAGAGAGTATTAAAACATTTGATGGTGAAAGGGTAGACAGGGTTGCATAACTTACTGTCGAATATAGCTATACCTATTGAGTTAGCATAAAACTGAACTGCACGTTTAACACCCTCATAATGAAGGAAGTTGGTATTAAGAGAATATACAATACACAATTCTTCTTTGGAATAAAATCTTCCATTTTCATCTAACAAATCATTAACAAATACAATACCTTTTTCAACCCAAGTCTGAAATAATATACTCTTATTTCCAACCTTTATACAGTCATTATTCCATAAACTTTGAGCAAGTAGATCATTCTTACTTTTAACATTTCGTTTATATCTCTTAACAATACTTGACCAAGCTTTAAAGACCTCTATTCAAAATGGATTTGAAATTGAAGATATCACTATATTTTCAATATATGTTTTATCTGAAATCCACAAAAGGTTTTCATAACGTATTCTATGCATTAGTAAATTTTTCCAATTCGATGATGTTCCTAGTAATCTCTGTACCCATTTTAACTTTTGCGAAGATATAATATTTTTGATAACTGGAACTTTAAGGCCCCCATGTTCCGGATTAAGAATAACGGTATCTCTTCTAACTTTGTCTGGTTTATTTCTCCATATAAATTTGAAACACTCTTTCTGGAATTTATCAATAACAGGGTCAGGTGGGCTGGGTAAGGCAGAGAAAAGGTGGTTCAATTTGGGGAGAAGAAGGGATTTTAAGACTGTATTTCTTCCGTAGGGTGTAAGATTTCTTGCTAACCAAATATTCATTAAAAGTTTTATTTGGATGAACTTTTCTTCATAATTTATTTGGCTCATGCGGTCAATATCCATGCCGAAATTTATTCCTAATAGTTTGAAATCATTTTGTGACCAATCAAAGTTCCAATCTTTACAAAGTTTTAGACGAGATCGATTTTTTGAACCTATCCATAGTAACCTAGTTTTTTCTACATTAACTTTTAAACCAGAAAATCGTGCAAAGAATTGTAAAGTCCGTAATACGGCATATAAACATTTCTCTGACCCGTCAAGTGTAAGTGACGTATCATCAGCAAACTGTGACAATAGATATTCAATATTTCCAATGTTTATCCCTTTTATGTTTGCGTTATTTCTAATGAAAATGCCTAGGATTTCAACAGAGAGGATAAATATATATGGCGCTACCGGATCGCCTTGGCGACAACCTCTTTCAATTTTAAAGACCACCATGTTGCCTGTAGATGTCTGAGGAGGCGATCTAGGGTCAGTATGTCATAAAAATGGTGCGCCGATTGATAAAAAACCTGAAGGAGTGATAAATGGATCGGTCAATTCTTTAGACGACAGTTCACCTACTGAACATTTACAATAAGCAGGTTGATACCACAACAACTGATTGAAAAGGATTTTTCAACACCAAAAGATTTTGACTGGGGAACAATGTTTCAATTTCTAATTTCATGTATTTAGCAACCCCTCGTTTTTATCATCAAAAGTCGTCTGATGAGAAAAAGAACTATGTTTCAGAAAAAATATGTTATGATAGATTCATTATCTAACAGTTTGAAAACGAAATTTCCATTGGAAAACCTTTCTTCTACTTTTGAACATTTGCATTTATGAATTTCTTGTATATAGACGTGTAAAAACAAGAAATGAAAGTCAATATTCATTGTTGTAATGGTGAAAATCCATTCTACAAAATGATCTGACCATACTCCAAGAGACCATTTTGATTTAAGGAAAATTAAAAAAGCCACTGCACTTCATTATTTCTATGTTACGGAGTATGTGCTCTCATTTATCTTGTCAAATCTAAATCAACCAAACTAAAACACTCGATTACTTGTCTCAACTGGTATATGGTATAAAAAAATTACAACTGACACTCATGTATATAAACTGAAATGTCCCCTTCCACAAAAATATCTCGATATGATTGTCCTTTTAAAGTTATTTCCCTTTAACAAATGTCAGCAGTTAGAAAGAAATTGGTAAAATTATGGATAAACACAATTCAGTAGAAGTTTTCGAATGGCCCAATCTGTTTATATCAAATGTAGTGATCCAATAGGTAAAACAAAATCTTTTATTATTGAATTGGAAAAGAAAATCCTATCGATATTCCTAAGTCTTTTGAACCTTTTCGTCAAAATTGGTTGAATATCAACAACCGATGGGTTCCTTATTAGATGTTTTGACATGTGAATGTCAACTTTGTAACAACAATGTATTTTAAAAAACCCAAACTTTATGGCGTAATTTCAGCAAAACTGAATGTTTTTGGGGCGGATAAAAATCGGAACAAGTGGACCTTTCGTCGTTTCTTCTTATATGATCCTGAAATTTCATTATTTGACAGAGTGTGCCGCAAAATGTACGTTGGACATCAACAATGATAAATTCAGTCAAACTGCCAAACCATTCGGTGCAAGGAAAAATATTCATGTATATTAGTCTATTAGCAATGTCACTCAAACTCACTGTATCATACTTGAACATTCTTGCCTTTACATTCGTTCAATTAATCTTCTTCACCTTTTATACCGTTCTGGTAATCCCATTCCTAAGACGGTAAAGTGTTTAATAAGAAAATCTGGATGGACGAAAGGAGACATTATAAAAGATATACATTAATTACGCTTCAGCAAAATAGAGTGTATTTACCGACCGTCTGTATAGGTTGATGTGTCCAGGAGGTCTTGGCTAAGTGATCATTTTATTGACATTTTATATAGAAATTGCCGAGAACGTCTACATCCGCGACAAAATCTGCAGCATTTGAGCATCAGGACGAGGGCTGAAATACAAACGAAGATAACTATTGATATTTCAGTTCTAAATGACCTTGTAGATATCTGATTCCATCCTGTACCAGAATCGCTTCATAAATTTGATCTTGAGGTTTCTATTAGACATTTTGATAGAACAGTAATCTATGAAAAAAGTCGGACCAAGGGCATACACAATAGACAAGGTGGGGTCGATAGGACATTTGGAACCCGACGAGTGGCTTGCAAAGATTCCTTTCGAGTTTCTTGTCTGTCCCTTACTGCTTGTTTAAGGGGATAATGTCTTCAAGTCACCAATCAGATGAGAGCACCTACAAGTCCGATGAGGAAATAACGTCCTTTCTGCACACGCGCAATAGTCCAAGTGATGAGGCCCTTGGCATTGAAGGTGAGTGCATAGTGTATAAGCTCTTATTCTAAAATAATAATCATTAAAACTATTTTGATATCATCACATTTGAATTCATAACAACATTGATGTTGTAGTAGTTTTTGAAAACTTAAGATTTTGCACTCCTCATTGATATCTATCTGAAATTAATTGTTTTTGCTAATATTTAAATGCCTGACTACGGTCATAGTTAAATGTGTCCTCCTTTAATTATAAACGAAGCCTATTTGAATTTCAGAGGAACATAAATGCATTGATAGTGCACGTGGCCTTATTGACTTAAAAAGGGGTTTGAACCGTTAAACAACACTCTTCCCTTCAACTGCTTCTGTACCTCAAGCAGCACTAATCTGTGAAGAAAAAATTCGAATTCGGCAATTATTAAGTCCTGTTCACTTCACACATAATGTTGATATTAATGGATTTGGAACAGAACTGCGGCATATCTATCTAGAAGTTCCAACGAGAGTAATCTGTGACGCATGCATAGTGACACTAGGACAGTTTGTCTGCTTACTTTTCACCAAGGTGGAGATGCGAATTGGACAAAGTTTGTTAGTCAGAAAAGAGCGAAGTGGAGTTCTAATGACAGGTCCGTCACCTGCTCCTATCATATCACAGAGGACTGTTATGATCTTTCCTACGATTTAGAAACGGACTTTGGACTTGCCCCACAAAGGAAAATAAACTGATGAAGATGAAAACAGGCCCGCAACCCGTCTGTCCAGCGAGATATGACAGTCAACCATATCGGAAGAGAAAACGGACGGAATACTTTGAGAAGAGCGAACGAAAGAGGGTAAGGAATTTGAAAGATAGGCTGATTCAAAATTCTATTCAGGGGGAGGTGGGATAAATAATCATGAAACTTTTGGGGAGTTGACTATAATTGATGATTTTGCAGACGAATGTTGACTTTTTATCTGCAGTATGAATTTATGTCTCTTTAGATAAGTCGCAGAAATAATTAAATCAAACCCCAACAACTGTTTGAATTTTTAGTATTTGATTGCATATGGGGTTGAAAAATTCATCAGGTTGAACTGAATAGTTATTTCAACATGTTGGAGACTATAATGAAATAAGGTGCATATATAGATAGATCTGTAAATGATACACAGTGACAGTTTTGTAGTTTGTTACATTACTAGTTTTGGGGTATATATTATTTTTTTGGTGCTGATTACTCCAAGGATACATACAAAAATGTTAGCACGTCACTTATGTTTGTACAGTTTTGGTTATAACATTTATGAAAAGTTAAAATTTCTTGCTACAGCGTCATTCTAGAAGCAACAAAAAGTAAAATTAAAGTCATAAAGCTGTCCCGGGGAAACATTTACCATTTTATGTAGCCTTAAAGTGGATAATTTATAACCTATTTGATATTGTTAAACATTGCAGTGTGAAATAAGATATTTAGTAATACAGATTTGCTAATATATTGTCATGTGTCACGCGTATTGACAAACCTAATTACCTTCATCAAGTTTCAATAAAGGCTGTTGATCATGTGTGAGGATAAAGTTAGATAACTACTCAGTGCCTTGTGTATTACTTATAGGAAATGTGCCAGATGCTGAGGCATAAGTTTATTGCTTAATTGCCATAATGTACAGGTGTGTGGCATTTCATGTAGACTGTTAGGTAAGAACTTTATGACTATATTGTCTGGTGTGAAAAAGTAGAAGGGGCGAATCCAGGATATTTGAAAGGGGGGGGGGGGGGGGGGGGTTCGTCTTCAGAAAGGGGGGGGGTTGGCCGGTTAATGTTACGTCATGTATGATTTACTATGTTTGGGGTTTTATTGACTTCAATCTATCTTCATTTTTCAAGGGGGGGGGGGGGGGGGGGGGGTCCGGACCCCTTTAACCACCCCCCCCCCCTTTGATCCGCCACTGAGTAGTGTTAGGGTAATCTCCCATCTGACAGACGGACACTGCAGCCAAGTACTGAAGATGAGTCTTCTCTCCACGGGAAAGCATGTCCTTCAATCTTTGAAATCTGTTTTTCTTGAGTTCAGTCAAATACCAAGTGAGGAAACAGGATTAAAGCATTCAAAAGTGCAGTCACACACAGGATAGAAATTTATCAAACATACAATTTCAAAGTACCAAGATGAATACATCACTAGTGAACATCAATACAAAGTGAGAAGACGCTCTGTAAAATCCTTTAACAGCAACAATATTTTATTAAAACACAATATAACTTCAATTTGAAAATTAAATAGCCTGTGAAAACAATTTTGAGAGCAGACGACAGATTATTAGTTGATCCTGTAATTACAAGAAAAACCTATGTTGTTTTCACTGTAGTTAACGAAGCTTACTCTAACTTGCCTTAATCTGATGAGAGGTCGCCCTCTGCTGTGGACTGTTCCATAATCTCTGTAGGGGATTACCCAATTAATCTTCAACTGAGTGTCTGCGAGATGGGCCGTCTGTCAGCCGCCTGTCTGTGAGGTGGGAGATAACCAGTGTTAGGTTACTAAAAACCTCTCTCTGGTAAAATACCGGTACTAAATTACTGAAGGAAATGGAAATAAGAGCTTTTCAGCGTTAATATTCTTATTTGGTTGAAATAGTTAAAACTGAAAAAGAATGTCATATTTACAATACATTTCAAAGCAGGCTTTAAGTTACATCACAATCAACAATAAATGGTGTGTTATTATTGACAATATTGGCCTACGTCACTCCAGATTAGTACCACATTCTTTATCTCAAACATAAACTCACACAAAACAACAATAATCTGTATCCTTGCAAAATACATTAGTACGTAACTCTAAGTTTTTGTGAAGGTGGCAAATCGCGAATCAAGAGGTACATTTACTAAACACATCAAAGATTTGATCTTCATTATCACTTATAACTGGTTAATAAGGCCAAAAACAGCTAGCTGCTCGGAACCGTCGTATCCCAATGACGAGATTCGGAAGTTGCCGAGAGGCAGTCCATCAAAAGCGAGATCTCATTGCTCCAGTCATGCAAAGCAGAAACACAGAGTTACAATGTTGATTTGACACTTTAAAATGGCACAAAGTAGTAACAAATATTCTATATATACAATGGTCTATCAACTACACAGGGGGGTACTCGATTTGTCTAGGTGTTCAAATAAAAAACAGTCACAATGGTGGCAGATATCAGTTTGGGTTCACTCGATCGGCATTATCGGAGATAAACAACCCACACGAATAACAAGTTAAATATAATTAATGTCAAACAGAATATGTCGATGTATTGATATTAATAGCTTTGGTGACTTAGGGGATTTTTTATAAGTACAATCAGTGAAAATATATACGTTCACGACCGCTGGAATCTATAATGTAAACAATGACACAGATCAGCCAGTCGTTAATGAGTCCTGTCCATGTCGTTACAACCCCCTAGCACCTGATTGGCAAATAAAACCCTTTTTTTCTGCTATTTTCAGGTGTTTGTGAACCTAAATATTAGTTGATATTAATTTTAACTGTGTTATAAAGTATTTCCGCTAATCGTACCCGCTATGTGGATATATTATCTTTAAAGCTTGTTTATAAGTCATGTGGACGATATTTCTGTCCAAACATACAAAGTTATCGTAAATGACAAATAACTGTTGTTGGTTACAATGGCGGAATATAAATGATAGAATATATGAAGGTTAAACATTAGGATGAAAAGGTGATGACAGTGCCAATGAGAGTGGCAACAATTATACTGTTCCTGACGATGATCACATCGACGATGATAATGAAGCTAACAGTGGTGGTGCTGAAGATGTTGGTCCTTAAGAAAACAATGGTGTTGCTTTGACCGTGATAGTGACCCACACAAATACGTAAATGACAATAGTTGTGGTGATGGTAAGGATTTTGAAGATAATCATGATATTGTACAATCTTATTGTTATTTTATCAAATATAAGTAAACAATTCTTTATCAAAAAGTCATCGATAAAAACCTAAGCATGTCTATAACAAGACAACAACGCTTGATTTAAAAATGAAGAAAAGTCACCTTTTTATTTAATTATTACAAAATTTTCATTTAAGAGTGAAATGTTTACACTACAGGAATGTATGTCTGTTTTCTATCTATGTAGTCATTAAGTCGAGTCTATTTGGCTGCTTCGATATGCTTAACCAGTATAATGCACTCTAAAATTCGTTTTATTGTTATTCTACGAGACATAAGGTGTGTTTTCTACCTTTGTAGTCATTACGTCAAGTCTAATGGGTTGTGTCAACATGCTTTACTGCGGATCGTCTATTGATATATGGTAATCTTAGAAGATCGTCTTTCTCATCGGGCATACAATCGTTTTTACATTGCAGATAGCGGTATAAAATTTCAATGATCAAACACACTCAAAGAGATAATGTATACTACACTGCGCCGTGTTCGCAAGGGACCATTAGACAGTAAACACTTAGCGTATTTCCACGAAATAGGGATCAGGTAACTATGAAAAAGCAACATAAAGTTGATGACTGTTCGATGTCTTAAAACTATCAATCTTATTCTTCGTGATATTTTGTTACCTTTATTATACAATATTGAGCCAAAACTTAATAATGCCCTATTGAGCATTCTGGACAAGATGCCATTTCAGAAGATTTCACCACAAAATACATCTTAGTTGATCCATATTCTAGTGTCATCTATAATAACCATTTATCGCTTCGAACATTTGAGTAACTGAAATAATTTTTAATAAATTTTATCTTATTATGAAATAAAAGTCTCAAATAAGACTCAGACCTCCTCCTTTGGGTGTCTTCGTGAGGATTTTATGTTTTAAATGTCTCGGTCGCCTAAAAGTAGAAACACGATACACATCTTGAGTTGATCAATAGCATCGATCAATTGGTGAAGTTTCACGACGGGAATGAAACATAGTTAATCGTGCAGAAGAAATTCATAAGTGATTGCCTGCGTCGTGAAATAAAGAGTCGTCAATCCTGAAATAACATGTACTGTGCATTAACATTCTCCCCCCCCCCCCCCTCCCGGGTTAATTGAGACACTTAGCGAGGGAGACGTAATTGCTCTTTGGAGGTAGCGTGAATAGAGAATGAGTTATCAGGTACCCCGAATAGGCCAGCAGGAGGTCATTTCAACACGACAAGGCAATTATTGTCGGTGGAGTACAGAAGAACATTAATATTGACGTCAGTATTTGCGAGGCAATTAAAAACAAACTTTTTGAGTTCAATTTACGACGTATACATTAAGAAGCAATCAAGGTTCATACAGGCAGCGTAGATATGCAATGGCTCAATGGCTTGCGCCGAAGGTAAGCGTTAGAGAAATAATTTGTAACTTTTCAACTGATTTAAATTCAAAACCGACGAAGCTAAGTAAAATGTAAAGGAAAACCACATACATCATTACATAATGTTTTTTGAGTACGTTTGATAAGTGCTTCTAGAAGTGACTTTTCAGAATAAGGGATCGAATTTTAAAAGGAACATAGCTCAGAAATATAACTTATACGATAAAAGTGTAATAAAGATCATAAGTGTAATGGCGAGTCGCTTATGAGCTCCCTCTTTTAAACAATATCATATTATTCATCGTCTGTCAAATGTTTGAAGCACAATGAACATTTTAAATGTTGAAGTAGTAGTAAAAGAAGTGTTGGTAGTAGAAGCAATGTTAGAATTACTTGTACTAGACTAGATATTATCATTATCAATATTAGTATTAGTAGTAGTAGCGGTAGTGGTTGTTGTATTTGTAGACGTAGTAGTAGTTGTTGTAGAAGGAGAAGCATTGTAAATTTAGCACACCGGTAGTAGTAGTAGTAGTAGTAGTAGTAGCAGCAGCAGTAGTAGCAGTGGTAGTAGTGGTAGTAGTAGTTGTTGTATTTGAAGCAGTAGAAGAATAAGTATTATTAGTAGTTGTAAAAGAATTATTATTATTATTATTATTATTAGTAGTAGTAGTAGTAGTAGAACGTTGTAGTGGTAGTAGAAGTCGAAAAAAGTAGTAATTTTTTTTAATGATTTGTATGATGAAAGTATAGGTATACATTAAATACGCTTCAGCAAACAAATGTGTATTTATCGACTACCGGCAAAAAACATAACGGGTGACATAATGCTTGGATGCCGACTAACATATAACTAACGTTTTTAAAATCATTTCGAACCGAGTCCATATTTACATAAAAAAACAAAACAAAAGGTAGGTATAGGATACCTATAGCGATGTTACATATTTACACTTAAAGGTAGCCCTGTACATTCGTGAGAAGGCGGTCATGTAGATTTGGTTCTTATCATAACGCATTACGCATATGAATAAAATGTTGAGATCTTAAACACTGAAGTAAAAAAGTCTTATTCTAAATATTATCGTTACCCATTTGATTTTGGCCAGTCCAATCTAAAATGATATACCTTAAGCCTTATTGAAAAAAAGGAGAAGTGAAACTACCCACAGAGTAAAATCCTATTTAAAATCATGACACCCATTATTATCATTACATAGTAAATAATGACCCGGTGTCGAGCGGTTATGGCAAATAAACTCGCGAGGGCGTAGCAAGAGCCATATTGTCATAACGCAAGGAAATCGGGTCATTATTTAGCTTACACTCCCGCGGAACATTCATAAAATAATTTTAACTATATTAACTTATTTACAATGAATTTATAAACGTTATACTTTTACACTTTGAGGGTTGATGTTTTCAGACCGATCGAGTCCAATAGAATATTTACGACACACGCCTGCTTGAGATTCTAAAGATAAAAACTAGATCCTTTACATCAGAAATATATAAAACCTATAACATGATAAATGTCGTGTCAACAACCACTTTGAGATTTAAAATATCTGGATAGGTTTTCCGGAGCTAACTAGTTCAAAATAACGGTAGAATAACGTCGGTATCAATTAAAGTACAAATCGTAGCCACATTAACACCAGTTTAATTCCTTGTGTTACCGATATGATGCTGATTTCCAAGCAAGTAGCAACTTTTCGTTTAGTATGACAATGTCAGGAATCGAATTCCAACTATTACATAAGCGGACGCTCACCAATAAACTATATATCCCCGGAGAATGGGCATTGTTGAATTCTTGTCTGTTACAGGTGACTGCGTAGACTGTAAACGAGTAGAAGAGAAGTACCGTGATCTGACTACTGAACCGGACTCATTTGTTGTACATATCGACATCAACATCTTCAAAACGTCACAGGACTCAGAAAAGAAGAAAGATCAAAGGAATAGAAGACACGACGCCCGTGAAAAGCTGTCCAAAGTTGTATCTGCATTAAGGAACAGCCAAGGAGGTTCTATATTGGTGCACCTATGTGGGCACGACAAGACAGACAGGTACCTTGGTTATTTTGACGAGTTTGTGGGCAATGCCTTCACCTACTTAATAGAGAACGGGCAGTTATACGTTGATGTGTTCAGGAGGACTTGGCTAAGTGATCAGGAACAATTCAAAGACGAGAAAGATTTCATTTGCATATTTGTTAGCAAAACGAATGGTATTTCTACCGTTGACTTCAACACGAGGATAAGAAACGACTTTGAGAACGTCAAACCCACGCCATTGAACGTTCTGGCTGCTCTTGTATCCTTGAAACCTGACGTCAATCTTCAGCTTCCGGTCCTACGCGGGATAGAGCTGAACGTGCTTCAAGAAAACAGAAACATCGAGTTGAAATCCGTATCAAAGTGTAACATTGACACGAACAACATTCAAACTTTCACTAACTTCATTTGGTTGGATCTTAAACTGCGAGAAAATGTGACGTCAATGTCAAAAACTTCAGATGGGGGATCATTCTATGTAGGAATTGCCGAGAACATCCACACTCTGAACCCATACCCGACAAAATCTGCAGAAATTGAAGGATTTGAGCTGCAGGACCAGGGTCGTGGTCTGAAAGCTGAAATACAAACAAAGATAACTACTGATATTTCAGTTCTAAATTACGACGGAACGTTTGGCGATGCCCCAACTGACCTTGTAGACATATGTTTCCATCCTGTACCGGGTACACTTCCAAAGAAATTTGTTCTTGAGGTATCCATCAGACAATTTGACGGAATTGTGTTTTACGAAAAAGGTGGACCAAGGGCATACACAATAGACAAGGTGGGAACAATAAGACGTTTGGAACGCGACGAGTGGCTTGCAAAGATTCCTTTTGAGTTTCTTGTCTGTCCCTTATTGGTTGTTTAGGGGGAATAATGTCTTCAAGTCACCAATCAGATGACGGCATCTACATGTCCGATGAGGAAATAACCTCCTTTCTGCACGTGCGCAATAGCTCAAGTGATGAGGCCCTTAACAAACAAGGTGAGTGTATAGAGTATAAGCTTATATTGAAAATAAATTGGTCATAAAAATATTTTGACCTCATCACATTTGAATTGACACTTTTGTTGTTTCTGTAAACTAAAGATTTTAAATTGTTTATTGTTTTTTCTAAGTTTTAAATGTTGTTGCCATGATCATGCTGTGACTTAAATGTGTCCTCGTTTTATTATAAACAAAACTTTTGTGATTTTCAGAGGAACGTAAACGCACTGGTAGAGGACCACACTGCCTCCCTACAATTCCTTCTGAACCAGCGGAACAGCTCGGTCTTAAAATTCATTTCGATGACTCTGTTGAACATCTATTTTCTAGACCATTGTCAATATGTCTTTCAGGACCATTAACGCTCGTCACATTATCCAAAGAAGGAGACACCGGAGATGCGGCATCCAAAAATTTGTTTAAATGTCAAATGTTCGAATTTGGCAATGACCTGCCGCAAGTCCCGTTCACTTCACATATAAAGTTGCGATTAATGGACTTGATGAAGCGAACCGGAGCCGCGGCATATCTATCGACCTCTTTTATGAGAGATTGGAACATTTCTTTAGAAGTTCCACCGGAAGTAATCTGTGATGCATGCATATTTTCAGACACCAAGCCGGTTTCTCTGCTTACTTTTCACCAAGGTGGGGAGACTGATGTAATCCTTCGCTATAATGCAAAGATTACGAGGTATTTTGTCTTAAAAGTTCGGAAAGTCTCCCATTCTAACTTCACAGCTCTAATTGGTGTTTTTGATGAAGCAGATTGCAACACTGAAGAAACTTTCATGACGAAGATGCAAAAACTCGAGTCTGAAGCAAGAAAGAAGTTCGTCCCGAATTGGTTACACATGGACGGAGCGCGATGTTCACAAATTGTTGAAATATTCCTTAAAATGGGTCAGAAATGTGGGAAACAATGGCTTGATGTTTCAGATTCTTTAAATGAACTAAGAAAAAGTGTCACGTCGACATCAAAGGAAACATATACTTCTGACAAAAAACCAGTTGAAAATTGATTTACAGGACACTAGGTTAACGGTAATGAAGAAACTGTCAAATCGACTACAAAGAATTTTGACAAAAATACCGTAGAGACTGAATTTGCAGGATACAATTTTGATTGTACTGCTTAGATGTGGAGTCTTCTAACAAAAGAATAAATATGTCATCCAATCCCGAAATAAAGGACAATCTCACAATCGCGTTGGAGATAATAGAAACGAGAAAGTTGAAGGAATCTCGTAAAAAAGATTTGGAAACATCAACCAAAATATGTCCGATGTCACCGATGACACGTGTGAATCAAGACGTGACAAAACGAATCAATAGTTGATTGGTACTAGTTGTTAACGATTTCAAGGACAAGTCCTAGAGAAGTTTCACCTGTAATAGATTTGCATCGACAGTTACTTCTAAGGTCACAATGAGCCGGTACAAGAACTTTGATTCAATGAATATGATGATAATAAAATAACAAAAACAATAATAATAATGTGTTTCCCTTGGTCCATGAATGCCATTATGACGTTCCCAATGAGCTGTATAATACGCCTATTAGCATACCGAATGAAGCGTACGCAGAAAACATATCCTCACAAAAGACAGGAAATCAGAGTCAACGCGTAGCTATGTCTCTTCGACAAAATATGTTTACAACAGCTGTTAAGAAAGGTTTTGATTACAATTAATGAGAATTCGCCCCTCCCCTATCATGAGTATTAAGTTGGGTTTGTTTGACATGGTACCCTGTATGGAGCGTGATATGAATAACTTGCTACTGTCCAAATCATCTTGTTTCGTTCTCTTCAATTCTACATCCAAATCAATGCTTTGTTGAGAATCTTGAATTATGCAAATGACTGTATTCATTTTATAAAAAGTAAACGAATATGTTAAGTTTAATTTGATACAGCTTTAGGTTGGCGTCGCTAGAAGTTTTTGTATTTGTTGTTTGAATAAATAAATTGAGGTTTCATTTTTATATCAATGTTTTCTTGTTGTCAATCAACACTGTAACTGTCATTCATTGGTCAACTTAAAATTAGTGAACTATCTGAAAGTGCAGAATATCAAAACAAATATAACAACTAACAATAAAGGGCATACTGTCTGAAGCTCGGACACCGCCTGAGGTCAGAAAATGTAAGAAGCGCCAAAATGTGTTATACCGATTTCGTGAACAAAGAAAGCAACCACATGGTCATTTATCTCTGAATATTGGTAAAGTGAATATATTGAAGGTAAATATTGAGATCTTGATGACCTTTGTTCGGGAAGTTTTGACCATGGTTCAGACACTTCATTAGTTTCATTTTAAGGACCTGTAATGTTTTGACTTAACCGACGAAAGTTCAGGGTTGTGACGTCACTTATCTGTAACAACGCATGCGTCAGTGTTTGAGAATTTGACATCAGAAAGCATGCTCTGTACCAATGACAAATGAACGTATGTTTCCGAAAAATCAAATTTTATTGTACATCGATTACTCACTGCGTGTTTGAGGATGTCTGAACTCATTTTGCTAAATATTTTAAAGAGCCACTCCGTGAGTTGTTGAAGTCATATATGCCAAACTTAATCAATGGTGTCATTTGATCGCGAAGTATCGGCTTTTACCTAAAAGACACATTTTAAAGAGCCAATCCGTGAGTTGTTGGAGTCATATATGCCAAACTTAATCAATGGTTTCATTTGATCGCGAAGTATCGACTGCCAAAAGGACACAATTTAAAGCTGATTGTTTTTTTTACAGTGACAATATGAAGGTAGAACGTCGCAATTATGATCGAAAACCAGACTTTGACGCGCGTCAAATAGTCAAATGTAATTTTGGTAATTTATCTAGACTTATACCTGTGCGGGCACAAATATGCAGGGTATTAAAGTTTTCATGATAATCATGGGAATTACAGTTTTTCTAGAAGTAACTCGAGATCTGCATGATTGATTAACAAAACTTCTTTCTATCCACTCCATCAGTGCGTCCGGCATACACGTGTCAACCCGACTTAAAAACAAATTTAAACATTGTTTTTCATTTCGTATGGGTAAAATGAAACGTTAACTGTTTAGTAGTTTGTTTTACTATTTCGTTCACATATAATTTCCTACACGTTAGGAATTGCTTGGACTACATTTGGTTACCGAATTATGACCATAACATAACCGTTGTTCGTCTCGCATGAATATAATGACCGAGTTAGCTTCATCTCGCCTCCACGATGGTAGTTTCCAAAAGTAAAGTTTAATATTCTTTAATATGACTTGGGTAAGAAAAAGAATAACCAACTCGGAGATTATCACTAAAGCTCGAAATGTATCACAATAATCCACTCAGGACAGATATACCGTAATTTCGCGCATGTTGATTATTCTTATAATAATAAGTTTTTGATAATTTGGTTATTATTGATTATTTCTTTCTTCAGATTATTATACATTATACAATGTTTAAAAATAATTGAATCATTACACTGTCCGAACCTCGATCAGTTTGTCCTATCATATAACAATAAAATGTGCTTATGGATGGGTATTAAGTATCAAGAAAAAGAAACGATCCATTGTTTCTAAGAATTTTCTTTCTTCAATGTTGAAGAAATCATTCCATGTAAAAACAAAACCATCTTTCCGTGGTAATGGAGAGCGTAAAATGCCACAATGTGTGGATTTTATGAATGCTTCACTGAGTTCTGTAAGCCTTTGAATACTGACACGTGACTCTCTATGCTATGAAATGTACACCTTAAAGATGAAACGTGCGTAATGATTTAAAAGTAAACAATCAAAAACCTTTTCAAACACTTAAGCCTGTTTTCGATATTCTTTCACACTGTCCAAATTTAAAAATTATTTTTTGAGAGTTGACATAGTTTCTGTATATTTATTTTTCAAAAGTAATAACAACGCTGAACACCTGTCCGGAATTGTATCTATCTGGTTTTTTTTATGACCGATAAGGCGACCGGCTAAACAACAACCTTGACCTCTTTTATATGAGGCAAAATCATCCATAATTGACCATAAAAACATTTCACTTTTGTATATATTGTTAGATATTGTTAGATATATTTATATCCAGCATTGAGATAAAAAAAGAAGGTTTTTTCATTAGTTTGACAGATATCCAAATATAGTAGGTACTTTCCTTATATTCATCAATATAATTTGTGTTTGAACAATTTGCAATCAATTCAAAGTTTGTTTAATTTCTTTCCATTTGTCCATTTACCTTTGGAAATTTGTGTCGAAATGCTTAAATACATCTATATCGTAATCAATATCAAAGTATTCACTCCCAGCAAGAAGAACTTTGTTACAATGTGCTGTTACGGCTTACAATAGATTTTTTCTGTTAAGGTCACATAGAAAAGAAGGATGCCTCAGCTAAATTATCAATCTAACTTAAATCAGGTCGAAACTTGTCACGACAATTTTCGACCTGATTTCAATAACTTTGCTACATAATGTGAGAATTACAGCTTAGGGGGCTTTAAAAAATGTTTCTTAAAGTTGCGCTTGGTAAGAAAACATCCAAAAGTTGACATACACCATTTTTTTATTAACAAATTCATAATCATGAATTAAAATGGTCTAATTATCCCACTGAGTACAGTTTTAAAGAACAGATTCATATTTTAATTGTGCTTCTGAAACAAAGTTACCACGTACATAGTCCAATTTAACTTGTTTCCATGAAAATGTGATGTTTTTCAGAAATCGTAAAAAGAAAGGTAAAGGCAACACGTCAGTAGTCGCATGCGATGCATTGAGCTTGAGGTCTGCTTCAGAAATGAGATTTCCTCTGTAGTCGAATTCAACGTGCTTCAATGAAAACGGTAGAAATTAAAAAAAATCCCACTTTCAAATGTTCAGTAGGATTTGCAGAGCCCTCAACATAAAGAGTTATCAAAGAGTTATCTCCCTTTAATTGTGATGGGTATCAACGGTCTATTTTTTGCTGAATCTAAAAAATTGTTTTGAGATTAATCTTAAAAAACAGCTTCCAGCTTTCAGTTGAGATATTACATGTTGCTTTGTGTACCTCAGAAAGAATAACACTGAAAAAATAAAGGGAGGATAGTCGTGCTATCGCTAAAGATTTCAGCCTAACTTACACGAGAAGATCAATCTAGTTAATACTAGCTGTAATATAATAAATAGATATAAAATAATAGTTATTGACGAGAAGATATCCTTATGAGTGTCGTACAGTTTCAAACTTTCTTACTATTTTGTTAAAGGAATAAGTACTTCTTTTTTATTTAGAAATTGATTGTGATCAATAAGGGCACTTTTCATGGATAAGCAACATCTCTATTCTCAAAAAGCACATTTTCGCATAGATTAAAGTGACTGTGGCTGAAATAAGAGGATGGAGGGTAAACCGGTAGTACTGCACTAACTAGCATTTCCTTTTCTAAATCACTAACCAAAGGTGAATCATGCACTTGTTATTCCTAAAGATATGTATAGCCCTTCAAGAAACATATCAAGTATATTTTATCCATAAATGTCTTGCGACAAGCAGCTTTAATTGACGTTCGTTACATTGTTAGTTAATTCTAAGATTCACTTGCTTCACAACGATATTTCAATATATATGTCGGAACGTCACTTTCTTAGAATAGGAAGTTGCTTATCACCAAAAGTTGTCCTTAATATTCAAATAATACATATCCAAAAAATTGTAATAAAACAAAATGGTTATGTTGGTTATGACCAAATCACTGCCAACATATTCCGAAAACATAAACTTGATTAGGTAGGACATGTACAGTTATTGCAAAAGGCTACAGTATATATACCTAATCTATATAACTTAGAGAAAGATGCATTCCTTAAAGATCATACCTGTTGAGGCAAAGATGGGATTGTTAACTATGGCCCTAAAATTAGAACTATAAAAAGAGATCTTGTTCTTTCATATTTTCAAATGCCCTTCTTATATTTTTCGTTATCACAAGGCTTTTGGAAAAAAAATAACATAATGAAAATTTGCTCGTACCTCAATTGAGTACTAATACTTATTTCCTTTTCTCCCCTCAGAGGTTTCCCCGTCATTAATTCCTATATGGAACCTCTTTTGTAACACGAACTATTCTGGGGCTTACGGCACGTACCGCGGCAAAATATTGCAGCAAAAACTAATTTCATTATTCCACCTAGAGACAACGCATTGTGTTCTTAAAAAGAAGAGTTAAAGTGCAAAGAATTTAGCTTTCCGAAGGCTAACGGAATTATATGACGCGATTTGGAATAATGTGTTTGATATGATGACGATTTTATATTTTGATTCCATGGTTGCATAATTATACATATCAATCGAAAATCTGTTAAATGCAGATACAAAATAGTGGCATCACTATAACAGCTTGCATAATCCATACATTATAATTCTGTCAATTTCGAGATAAAGATGCACGTTTTAGGAGAATATTCAAACTTAATTCAGGGCAGATGGTATTTTGGCTCTTATTTAAGCAACATAATTTTTTTTATGAAACTTTCTCTCTGTCACTTTAATTCATTTATATCAAACCGATTCTTTTACAGTTTTCTATTATTAATTTGAATAACTTACCACATTAGTATCATTTCAGGATACCAATTATCAGGAAAGACATTAAATTCCAAAATTGTGATGATTCGATATGGTTTAAAAATAACTAGACAATGTCACCAATTCCGGTGGTACGCCATTCTCACCTTGAGCTGTGCCAGGTTTCAAATCTCTCATTATTAATTGAAGGTTATGCATTTCCTTGCATGGATAGTGAGTGCATATTTAATTAAGTACGTGTTCCTTAAATAGGAACTATAGTGACTCAAACCTGATATCAGGGAACAACTGATTCATTGTGTAGGTTTATGCATTTCTTCATTCATGTTTAAGATACTAGTATATAGTTTCAGACTAGACAAGTAATGAATGAGATAGTATTTACTTATACAACTATGATGTGTTTCTTTTCGTTCCGTTCTGTTGCGTTTAGTATAGGTGGGAATCGAACACAAACATTTATTCTGCTCCATGTTGACACCCAGTCTGAATCACATTTACGCATGTGACCTTTTCCTCAATAAAGTAGTCTGCCAACCTATGTTCTCTTTGTTCAATGTTTGAAAATTTTCATATCTTTTAAAGAACTTATTAGCGAAGTCACAGCACGTGTTTTCACTCATCTGGTTTATTTTCAATCGGGTAGGGAAGAAATCCTGTAACGTTGGGTTATAATATATGTAAAATTTAGCTGAAACTTTTCTCTTTAGAACCTGCATATAATGTCATGCTCTGCAGTTATGTCGGTTAAACACATTCATAGAAGTAGGGTGTGATTTAAAGTCAGAAGCTATGATCAAACATTTGAAATCCTTGATTTGGATTTTGATGGGGTTTTTTTTCATAAAGGACACAGACAATTTAGTATTACGAATTACATTCATACTTATGAAACATTGATAACTTAAAGCTGCTAGACCATTTAGTATTGAGGGAGAACCTCTGACTTATGGTGCAGTCGTCTTAACATGGTAAATTTTAAATATAAAGGAATGAGTTAATTATCTAATGTGGTTTTAAACCGCGTTTTAGTGAGCATCAACGTCAACATTCTACCCATTTCATACACTTTGACAATTACTTGAATATCTAATTTAGTTTCCTGAATATTTTATACAGCTATTGCTAGTTGGAACCTTTGGATAGTACCAACATAAGAGGCCAAAGAAAATAAAATGAAAAATGAAATATAAGATAATATGTTCTCGATGGTTATAACATGCCAAGAGTAAATTTAACAATAAAACGGTTGCATTTACATCGTTATCTGCTCAAGTTCAGCTGATATTGGCAAATATGATCTAAATGATGATGTAAATGATTCAAGGGAGAAAAAATATAATGAAATCGTGACACATCGTGTTGACATTAATTATGAATATGATAATATATAATATATATAAAATTAAGCTATCGTTGTTGATGATCATAACGTACATTATAACAATATTGACGACAATTGTGTTGAAATGGCGGTGATGGTGACAAAAACAATGATATTAATGATGTAAAACTATGATGACAAGACAAAGACGATATTGTTAACGACAAAATTATCTTATCGATAAGACTAGGAAAATTAGATATTATGATAATCTAAGCATATCAATTATAAATTTGTGAAGAAATATGCCTGTAATGAAATTCTGCAGTCGATGATGAATTACACATCGTGATTAACGAAAAGATATTGTGTTAGATAGATATTGATAAAAAGCCTAACAACCTTAATTTATACAAGATAAATTTTAAACAAAAACCCAATGTACAAATTAAAGTTATCAGTTGCCACATGTTAAAATACTCCGCTGTGTGAAATACCATGTAACGCTCCAGGCTATGCAAATTGAAAATGAAGACCTGAATAGGCCTGTGTAGGTAAATTTAACAAACAAGGGCATCAAATAACCGGGTAGGCCAGCTAGAAGCTACTTCAACACGTCAAAGCAGTCATCCGTTGCTATCAGGTATAGAAAAGTTAAACGTATGAAAGTTTCACGAGAGATTTAAAACGCACAGTCGAAAACAACCTGGCGAGGCCACCCGGATTTTAAGAAGCGATCATAAATTTAGAATCTATCGGGTTGAAAACAGGCGGTGTAGAAATGGCTAAATGGCTTGCTCCGAAGGTGAGTGTGAGGAAATAGTTGGTTTCTGATATGATATAATATGTATGGTTTCAACATTAAGTACATAAAGTAAAGTACATGTGTAAATGTACGTATCTTTTAAAGCGTTTGTGAAAGAGATAAATGCTCTTATGGCATTTCAAAAATATTTAATCTCTTCTATTGATGTTATTATTTCTTATTATAATTTTACTATTACGATTCAAGTGTAATGAGCAATAAGTTTTACTCAGAGTGGACGTGTTAAGGAGTGGATTGAGTTAATTAACATTTGGGGACGTAATAGTAGGATAGGGAGAAGAAGTAGAAGAAGAATCAGAAGCAGTTGTGTTAGAAATAGTCGTCGTGGTATCAATATTGAAAGTAGTAGTAGTAGTAGTAGTAGTAGTAGCAACAGCAGCAGCAGCAGTAGTAGTAGTAGTAGTAGTAGTAGAAGAAGAAGAAGAAGTAGTAGTAGTAGAAGAAGTAGTAGTAGTAGTAGTAGTAGAAGAAGAAGACGAAGTAGTAGTAGTAGTAGTAGTAGTAGTAGTAGTAGTAGCAACAGCAGCAGCAGCAGTAGTAGTAGTAGTAGTAGTAGTAGTAGAAGAAGAAGAAGAAGAAGTAGTAGTAGAAGAAGTAGTAGTAGTAGTAGTAGTAGTAGAAGAAGAAGACGAAGTAGTAGTAGTAGTAGTAGTAGAAGAAGAAGAAGAAGAAGACGAAGTAGTAGTAGTAGAAGAAGTAGTAGTAGTAGTAGTAGTAGAAGAAGAAGACGAAGTAGTAGTAGTAGTAGTAGTAGTAGTAGTAGTAGTAGTAGTAGTTGAAAGTTTTATAGCAGATGTAATAGTGATATAGGTGAGGTGACTTGATTGACATCATGATCCGAAGCCGAACGACCTAACAACTGCGCTACCCCGCCCCAATTGTGATATAAAAGTTACAGTAACCGTTTCTCATCCCGATTAGTCTCTAGTGTCTCTATTTGATAACAACGATACTCATTGATATGGCAAATGTTCTACCCAATTATATAAACAGAAGTATTTCTTAAATTGTGAAAATCATAGTTTTTACTTCTTTCCCATGCATAAAAAGAGAACAACTCACTATTTTCCAAGTTCATGTTATATTTCACGCAGAATAAACCGTTCATGAATTCGACGTAGACCACTGGTAACTCAATTTATCTAAACCTTCTTGCATCCGATCTTGAAATAGAAACTAAGTAAAAGTTTCATCTTCTAAAATAGCAATGGCGGTTCTCTCCTCTTCATCTAGCGTTTCTAAACTCTTTACGCTCTGGTTATCCTTCTGTAAAGGCAAAGTGGTGAACAAAAAGCAATACAGAAGCAAGGAGACGCTTTATATAAACTACACATCACGCTTAGGCAAACATGTGCATATTTGCCGACCGTCTAAAATTTCAACAGGTGAAATAATGTTTGGCCCAACTGACAAAAAACTAACAATTTAAAATTCACTCGGAACCGGTTTTAAATTTACAGGAAAAGCTAAACGAAAAGCTAGGATAGGTTCATAATACCTTATGCAGCTATCAGTTTTCTTTGCTACAGGTATAAATTTACAGGTAGTCGAGTTTGGGAGAAGGATATCAAGGTAGATTCGAAAGCCACAGTTTGGGTCTGATCATTACATTAAGGTCACAAATCGTTCATACAACTCATGAGTAAAATTCCTTATTTCAGTATTATCTATTTCGTTATCGATTTTATTTTTCCAGTCCGTTTTGAAGAACAAACATATAATAAATTGAGTCTCATAGGTCTCATATGTGAAAGGCAGAAAGAAAAAAACCTCGCTAAAGTGAACTCCTTAGTAAAATAAGGAAACTGAAATTATTCATCCTTGTGTTCAAATTTCTACCATTTTAAAAATGTAATGTTTATCGATTAAAATATCAATAAATTATTCATAACAAGGATATAAAATTTAGAGTTTTTCCGGCACGGCGGAAAAATAAATCATATTAAAATTTTTCTTTGTCGTCAGTAGTTAAGACACCTCAGTTTAAATATATAAACCTGATTTTCGATAAAAGACACACAAGACATAAGTTACTTTGAAGTTTTCAAACTAGGCATTGCAGATTTATGAAGGTTTATGTAGACTCATATATGACAATTAAATCAATGTAACCCTAACCGTTTACCCTCTCCTCATTAAACCACTTAATTCGTTATCATATCCCTGTGTTGTTGAGCTACAAGAGGGGAACTAGCAACAACTATCTTTTAATGTTGTTTAGAAGGCCGATCACGGGATTCGACCCCCGACCACTACAGGGGTAGGACACTCAACCATGAACAATGCAGAGAATAAACATTGTTGTACAGAGTATTTCTTGTGTGTTACAGGTGACTGCTTAGACTGCAAAAGAGTAGAGGAGAAATACCGTGATCTAACTACTGAACCGGACTCATTTATTGTTCATATTGACATCAACATCTTCAAAAAGTCTCAGGACTCGGAAAAGAAGAAAAAAAGTAAATCTCAAAGTGATCAGGCAAAGAACGATGATCAAAGGAAGAAAAGACTAAAAGCAAAAAACAACACCCTTGACAAGCTGTCCAAAGTAGTATCTGCATTAAGGAACTGCCAGGGGGGTTCTATATTAGTTCACCTATGTGGACACGACAAGATAGACAGGTACCTCGGTTATTTTGACGAGTTTGTTGGCAATGCCTTCACCTACTTAATAGAGAACGGGCAGTTATACGTTGATGTGTTCAGGAGATCTTGGCTAAGTGATCAGGAACAATTTAAGGACGAGAAAGACTTCATCTGCATATTCGTTAGCAAAACTAATGGTCTTTCTACAGTTGACTTCAACACGAAAATAAGGAACGACTTTGAAAACGTGAAACCAACGCCGTTGAACGTTCTTTCTGCTCTTGTATCCTTGAAAGCTAATGTCAATCTTCAGCTTCCGGTTTTGCGCGGCATAGAGCTGCAGGTACTTCAAGAAAACAGAAACATCGAGTTCAAATCCATCTCGAAGTGTGGCATTGACACCAACGACGTTCAAACTTTAACCAACTTCATTTGGGTGAATCTTAAACTGAGGGAAAATGTGACGTCATTGTCAAAAATATCAGAAGGGGGGTCATTCTATGTAGGAATTGCCGAGAACAACCAGAATCTAAACCCGTACCCGACAAAATCTGCAGAAATTGAAGGTTTTGAGCTCCCAGACGAGGGCCGTGGTCTTAAAGCTGAAATACAAACGAAGATAAGTACTGAAATTTCAGTTCTAAACTACGACGGAACATTTGGCGATGCCCCAAATAACCTTGTAGACATATCTATCCATCCTGTACCGGAAACACTTCCAAAGAAATTTGTTCTTGAGGTGTCCATCAGACAATTTGACGGAATAGTCTTCTACGAAAAAGGCGGACCAAGGGCTTATACTATAGACAAGGTGGGGACCATAAGACGTTTGGAACGCGACGAGTGGCTTTCAAAAATTCCTTTCGAGTTTCTCGTATGTCCCTTATTGGTTGTTTAGGTGGAATAATGTCTTCAAGTGACCAATCAGATGACGGCACCTACCTGTCCGATGAGGAAATAACTTCCTTTCTGCACATGCTCAATAGTTCAAGCGATGAGACCCTTGACAAAAAAGGTGATTATAATTATCATTAATTCGCTGTCTTTATTTGTTTCTTAAACTATTATCTTTTTAGATTTTAAGATTTTAAATTTGTAATCAAATTTATCTGAAAAAGTTTTAGAATTTTGCTTTGAATGTAATGCAATTGAATTGTGAACTATTTTCCTGTTTTATAATATACAATACCTTTATTAATTTCAGTGGATCAGATAATATACAGTCGACGTGATAGTGGGCGTGGCTCAATGGACTTCCAAAGAGACTTAAGCCAACTCTGGCCAACAAAAGCAAAAATCCGCTCTTCAACCCCAACACCGCCCTCTACACCCGAAGCAACGGGACAGGCTAAGCCTAGAATTTGCCTCAAAGATCATGTGCTTTCGTTACCAAAGCCAATAGCATTTTCAGGAGAACGAACGTCTAAAGAAAGTGAAACCGGATATACGACATTTCAAAAGTCGTTTCAATGTCAAATGTTCGAATTTGGAAATGACTTGCCACAAGACCCATTAACTTCAACTATAAAGTTACGATTATTGGAGTTGATGAAGCAAAATAATGCCGTGGTATATCTTTCGCCATCCTTTTTGAGAGATTGGACCATTTCTCCAGATGATCCACCCAAAATGATTTGTGACGCATTTGTATTTTCAGACACTCATCCTGTTTGTCTTTTTACCTTTTACCAAGGTGGAGAGACCAATGACATTCTTCGCTACAATGCAAAGATCACGAGGCATTTCATTTTAAAAGTTCGTAAAGTCTCCCACTCTAACTTCACAGCTCTTGGAGGTGTGTTCGATGAAGCAGACTGCAACACTGAAGAAAGTTTCATATCTACGAAGCAAAAACTCGAGTCTGAAGCAAGAAAGAAGTTTGTTCCGAATTGGTTACACATGGACGGAGCACGACGTTCACAGATTGTTGAGTTATTCCTTAAAATGGGTCAGAAATGTGGGAAACAATGGTTTGATGTGTCGGACTCATTAAATGAACTAAAGAAACAGTCTCGTTGACAAAAAAAGGCCTTTGACACAAAGGCTGAGGGACGCACAACGTAAACATATTCATTTGGAGACACTGAGCAAACTTTGTCAGATGTCTCTGATGAGAAAAGAGAAAACGTCTGTATCCACTATGATGACGGAGAAATTGAAGTTGTCTAGAACGAAGAAGAGATAGGTGACAATGATTGATCAAGGACGATTAGCTGTAACAAACGACTTTGAGAACGTGAAACCAACGCCATTGAACGTTCTGGCTGCTCTTGTATCCTTTAAACCTAACATCAATCCTCAGCTTCCGGTTCTGCGCGGGATAGAGCTGAACGTGCTTCAGGAAAACAGAAACATCGACTCAAGACTTAATTTTCAAACTGATAGACTAGATCAATTTGAAAAACTTCTGAAATTTCAGTTCTGAATTATGATGGACCTTTTGGCGATGTTACAACTGTTCAGTCAGTATACTTCATTGTAATATAACACGTATGTGCTTAAATATTACAATGGCAATAACTTCCCTTTGTGAGCTAATAGTTCACCAATGGACAAAACTTGTTGATAAAAAGGTAGTTTTTTTCAAGAGTGATGGTTATATTTTCTGACTTTGCATAAATCTAATTCCCACTGTGTTTACTTATCTTCAGATGGCGGAGTTTTGGGTAATAAATTTGTTGTTTATGTACCCGAAGTCGTGCTTGTAGGTTACTCGTTTGTCCTATGTAAGGGATTTCATTTAAATTTTCATTAGGAAGTGTTTACAATTGTAATGTATTGGCACATACGTGTTTAACTACACGTCCCTGTCAATCAGTGATTAAAGTGACAATGATCAATCCTCAACAACTCCTTGTGTCGATTATACTTGATGAGACCGATACGGTGGTCGAAATGAATTCATTTTATTGTATTAAAGAACATTGATACAGTCAGAACCGACTGATGTTTACTAAAATTTTATACCAAGAAACTATGAATTTCTGCTTTATTACATTTAAAAATTTAACATCGTAAACATCACCGTAACTTGAAAACTGGAAATATATCAACAAGTAGCCTTTGAATTGGAAGGTTGGATGAACAATGGCAATGATAAAACTTTTATTCGCGAAGAAGAACGAATTCATTAAAAATATCATGCAGCGAATCAACAGAAAATTACTAAGCAATGGATGTACTGAGGCATTGTCTAAAGAGATAAAGTGATCTGACAATTATCAGTTCAGTATACCGAGGATAGACAACTTCAAGTCGTGGTTAGTGATCGAAAACCGGACAGTGGCGCGTGCCAATGACTCAAACCAAAACGAAATGAGACTTGGAATTGTTAGATATATATCATAACTTGCATACAAGCAAACGTAACTTAGTCATTCATCCTTATAATATATGGCCGGTTTTCGATTATTATTGAAAACATATAAAGATGTTATTTTTGGCATCAAAGTAATGAAAATACAAGTTTTATGACTTGACTTGCAGGACATATGTTATTCCGGCAATTATCTAAGCAAAATAAAAATGCTGAAAAATACTCTCTGTCACTATAAATGCAAAGAGATGCGACGTTTCGGTGAAGATACTAACACTGTTATAAAGCAAGTGATAATGAGCGTTACAACATTTTGATTATATAATAAGATAAAGCATGTTTACACAAGTGAATAAGTTGATGTACATTTTTAGGAATATATAGTAAGACAGATGGACAATGAGGTAGCTGCTGACTAAGAGGGATTAGGGTAATTTTTTATTCATGTCTGCGAGCCATGTTTTATCACATTTTTATGAAACGAGTGAATGGTTTTGTACTTAACGAGCGACAGCGAGTAAGATACAGATATCATTCACGTGTTTCACAATGTGTAATAACATTGTAGATTTATTAAACGGCGATATATTCAACGGGAGAGTAATAAAGGCTCGTATCACGTGAACGCTCTGTCCCTATAAAGAGGCACAACTGATATGTGCGAGTCACATGTCGTGTACTGTGACAGTATTATATTTATACCTTATCAGTGATGTTGTTTTATAAAGAAAAGTACTGACTGTTGATGTAAAGATGTTATGGTACCACATTGTAGTCAGTTGATTATTGAGACGGTAAAAAGATTGCGATTTTGATCGAAAACGAGACTATTTATCATAGATGGTGCGCATCCATATGTTAAACGTTCTGTTTGACACTTGTCTTTGAGAACTGGTTTAAATTGAAAAGGCACAAGTTATCCAAATTAAAATATCCTGTCCTTAGATTCTACAAAGTTGATTTACACAAATACAAAGCAAAATAACAGATAGTTAACAAGAGCGGTGTAAGAAAAAATAAGAAAAGAAAACAACCTAAATTTTCTTATCAAAGGACATTAAGAAGTGATGTACAGAAGCAAAACAAGATTTTCTGGATAACAATTAACCACGTTTCGGAGTACATAGTCACTCCATTACCAGGTGGGTTGTAAATAGTCACTCCATTACCAGGTGGGTTGTAAATAGTCACTCCATTACCAGGTGGGTTGTAAATAGTCACTCCATTACCAGGTGGGTTGTAAATAGTCACTCCATTACCAGGTGGGTTGTAAATAGAAAGTCCATTACCAGGTGGGTTGTAAATAGAAAGTCCATTACCAGGTGGGTTGTAAATAGTCACTCCATTACCAGGTGGGATGTAAATAGTCACTCCATTACCAGGTGGGTTGTAAATAGTCACTGCATTACCAGGTGGGATGCAAATAGTCACTGCATTACCAGGTGGGATGCAAATAGTCACTCCATTACCAGGTGGGTTGTAAATAGTCACTGCATTACTAGGTGGGATGCAAATAGTCCCTGCATTACCAGGTGGGTTGTAAATAGTCACTCCATTACCAGGTGGGATGTAAATAGTCACTCCATTACCAGGTGGGTTGTAAATAGTCACTGCATTACCAGGTGGGATGCAAATAGTCACTGCATTACCAGGTGGGATGCAAATAGTCACTCCATTACCAGGTGGGATGTAAATAGTCACTGCATTACCAGGTGGGATGTAAATAGTCACTGCATTACCTTGGGGGATGTAAGTAGTCACTCAAACGCATTAGTATACCTTGGTATACGGTTAACCGTAATAATCTTTGGCAGGTCACCGAAATGACCAGGTGTCAACATTTCAAAACATTCTAAACAGTCATTTTCATTTTTCTCCACAAAATCCTCCATATTTCAAAGACTCCTGATTTCATGGAAAACCAAGCCTCCACCTCTCGAATGATGTCATTGGTGATCTCAAAATGACGTCCACGGAGTGGAGTTTTCATCTCGGGGAACAAGAAGAAGTCTTGGTGCAAGATCGGGTGAATATGGGGGATGCGGTATGATTTCAAACCACATCGCCGTGCCTCCACAGCAGCTGCGTGACAAGTGTGAGCTGGGGCATTGTAAGCTAACAGGCGTACACCTGTGGTGATCATATCGCGGCGCTTCTGTTTAATGGCATCTCGTAATTGCAGTAATAAGCTCCAGTAATGGTCTGACCACTAGCTAGATAATCCGTCAGATTGCAGTAATAAGCTCCAGTAATGGTCTGACCACTAGCTAGATAATCCGTCAAAATGACTCCACGACAATCCCAAAAAAACAAACACCATGACCTTTCCTGCATATTTTTGCACCTTGGTTTATAGCAGGTGGTGACGTAAAATGCTTCCACTCTTTGCTCATCTCTTTTGTCTCCGGATCACATTGATAGGCCGAGCATGCATCCATGGTAACAAGACGTTTGAAGAAATCCTCTTCGTCTTGTTCCAGAAGCTCCAAAGCCTGCCGTGACATGTTCTTACGCTTCTGTTTTTGCAATGGAGTCGGTAAGCGAGGAACCCAGCGTGCTGACAGTTTGGACATATGCAACTGGTTATGGAGTACGTTCTATGCACTGTAATAACTCAGACCTGTTTCAAGCATTATCATTTGTAGAGTTACGCGACGATCTTCTTGAACCAGCGTCTCAACCATCTTGACAATATCCATATCATCAGTAAGTGAGGGGCGTCCACTTCTTGGCTTATCTGCGAGGGACATGGAACCTGTTTGGAAATTCCTTTTCTTTTTCCTCACAATAGTGTCATATATTGGATGGTCTGTCATAAGCAGATTTCATCTCATCATGAATTTGACGTGCAGAATAACCCTTCAAAACTTAATTACACTGCGCGCCTCAATTTTCTCTATAATAGGGGGTACCGTGCTATTTGGTCAACAGACGCGAAACTGGCTGTCGCAAGGATCAATCATACTACAGTGACCATTTGGTCCGTATTCACCAGTACATTCTTTGTGATAATTGAAACCTTTTGATATCCCCTCGTATGCCTTATCGGTTCTGCTGAAGTTATTTTATTGACGATAATTTCACTTAGATACAGTAGCATGTGAACAAACTTCTGATATGTTTTAAACATATATTTATTTCACAATATACATATACATATATACATTGTGAAAGGGATTGGTCAATAAGCTCAAGTTGTATTGCTAACGCAGTACATATACTAACTTCTGATATGCAGCTTTATGACTTCTGTAAACGAATACAAGTATCGCATTAGGTGTGAGGCGTTATTTTCTACTTTATCTCGCAAGAACAACACTTTGCATCTAACTACGCAAAGCTTAACCATAGCCAGTCTCGAACTGTCCAAGTTAAGTTTTAAAACTTAAAATGCATTAATCGCCACAAATTCTACCCACGTCTGTAATTATTTAAGGCAATTTTGACCGTAATTTTTTCAAAAAGATTAAAGTTTAAACACCAACTTTTTAAGCTTGGTGTCTTGTCTACGTTACCATCATTTTGATTAAGGTTAAGTAAACTTTGTAATACATATTTGTGATAATGTAAACGTGTCTCTTGCATAAAGAATAGAAAAGTACAGTTTGTTTATTTACATTAAAAAAACTCTCAATATAAGGACTGCTAACATTTCCTGTAGCTTACTAAGTTCCTTGTTTTCTTGAAGGTTTGCGAACGATTAGAAACCTATCTGGGATTTTTACCACCACTCTAGTATTTTGAAGCGTTATTTTTTCCGGTAATAATCACGCGACATTTTATCAATTAGACCATAACAAAGACGTAGCTGGGAATGAACTTTGCCGAGTTATAAGGACGTATCAAGATAATCCCCCATTCCCCGTCACGAGTTTGTTACACTCCTTTTTACCCGCATTTTGATTTAATGTCAAACTTTATCAAACACAAGTTACCCTGAGAATCCGACAGAATCTCGGACAAGGTTTCGTTCACTTTTCCTGTCGCTGTTTGTTATTTCAAAATGTACAACATGAAATTGTAAATTTGATTTGTGTCAAGAGTTTATTTAGCGACGCCCGCATGAGGAATCCGTTTCCGTCCGTGGCTTTAGGACTCTCATATAACGTCATTGTGGCTTTAGGACTCTCATATAGGTATATAAAGGTGACAGAAATCACGGCACAGTAGTAAATCTGTTATCAAACAATCAGCGTTCAGGAAATGGTATTAACTTGCGTCATCCCGTTTGGTCCATAATATAAGTGTTAAGCTGTTTTCAGAGCTTCAGTGTTTGATTAAGCAAAAAAGGACAATTAAGTGAACGACGAGCGATAGCAGTTGAAAAAAACTGTCGACTTCTGAAAATAGTGATGCACTATAAACAGAGTTATCGTTATAAATCGGATGAAATTTGTTCTTTTGAACCGAATTTTAAAAACTTCTACACGAACACAAACATCGAAACCTACGTCGAGCTACAACCGCAACTCTCTTGACATCATGAATGATGCCCGAACGTTCATGGTTCTTACCAAAGTCCTTCCCTTCATAGCGCCTGACGAAATATTGTATTGACTGTCACAGTATTAGCGGACTAATCTGATTCGTCATTTCACTTTATTGTTTGACGATGTAATTCATGCAAAAACACATGTAAACACTCACTCTTTAATAAAACTATAAAACACGTAATTTTGTAATCTCATTACATTACTCGCCTATCAAAATGTCGCTGGACCAACTTTCGAGCCAGCATGCTGATAAGTTGGTCATTTAAAAACTTGAAGACAAAGGATTCAACTTTTCATGATATATCCATGGCACGTTCTTATAGTGGGCAACGCGCCATTGTTATTGTATAGGGCCCCAATATAGACAGTTTGCTTATTAACATGATCCCAGCTGTACCGTTGCTCCAAGTAACTTCAAATTTGATGACAGGTTAAGGAAGAGAATACAAATGACAATACTTTTAAACCTCTTGTTTCAAAGTGTGTGATACAAGACTATTTTAATTCTTATTCGAAATAAAAACTTGAAATATTAAGGATACCATAACATTTAACAGTGAAAACTACATGTTCTGTGCTTTTATTGTAACTTGTACAACAAAACTCTCAATCTTACATCGTGTCAATTTCAGCTCTCCTCTAAAAATTCTTTTGCTAATTTAAATGAATGAGATAAAGTATTTTACATCAAGGGTGAGAATGTATTTAACTTTTGTAATAATTTTATGTAAACATTCTGTATTTGGACAAGAAGTAGACAATTCAGTGATTACCTTAATTCATCATTTTAAAAACAGTCATCGATGTCACCCTTATAAAAAAAGCAAATGGCCTCACTGCAAAGAGCTTTCAGTAGATGTGTATGTGGACATTTAGTAACTTATTTCGATGATTGACAACAACACAGGAAAGAAAGTGTAACCCCTATGAACAAGGCGCTCAACTGTCTTTGAGGCGGTTGGTTCCAATCGTTTTGGTAATGAATTCCTAGGAGAGCGCTAATAAAAACTTGGAAACTGATAGCTTAAAGTACATAGAAAGAAATCAAGATAAACGTAGTCCTGCAATACTTTGAACAAGGTATATTCGTATCTTTAAATCTTTATAACCTGGTACCATGATCTATGAGTTTTTGAATTGAGAACATTTCGACCTTTTGTTTCAGAACAATGTGATGACTGTAATCGAATTGTCAAAAACTTCAGAATTTCCATGAATCAACCAAATGCCTTTATTGTCCACGTGGACTCTTCCTTGTTTGAGGCAGTGAAGACAGAGGACGGAGGGAAGGAAAAGAAGACCAGCGTGGAAAAAGAGAAATCCAAAAGGAAAGAAGAAACGAAGGGTATTCTAGAGAAATTGTCAGCAATTGCATGTGCTCTTCGTAACACGAAAGGTGGGTCGATACTGGTGCATCAGAAGAAAGAAAACCGATACCTTGGATTCTTCGACGAGTTCGTGAGTGATGCCTTCACATACCTCATAGAGGACGGAAAGCTTTGTGTGGAGACCTACAGGCGGTTTTGGCTTGATACATTAAGTGACTTCAAGAATGAAGAGGGATTTGTATGCATCAATGTCATTAAAAGCAACGGTATTTCAATTGCTCAGGAATAAGGAACGACTTTGAAATAACTAAGCCATCACCATTAAACATTCTGACTTATATAAAATCATTTGCCTTGTCAGCGGAAGAGAGGAACACTGAAGACAAACGTTCAGCAGCTGAGAAAGCAGCAGACGAAATGAAGACATCAGAAACAAGAAGCAAGCGACCAGAAGAGGGTGAGGGAAATAAGATTGAAGAAAGAAAGCCCATTGTTCGTAGTATAAAGACGTCAGATCTTCCAGAATGTAGAACTGTTGAATTAAAAACTGTTTTTCACTGTAAACAAATAACCAAAGACACCGAAGTTTCAGATTTTGTAGAATTTGTATGGAATGATCTGAAACTGAAAAACAACATTTCCATGTCAAAGGTAGATGACGGTGGGTCCTATTATGTTGGAATCGCAGAGAAAAGTTTTGATGGAAAACGTTACCTTAAACTGAAGGCTTTTTATTACTGCCAACAAGGACGAATACATCACAGAAATAAAGCAGAAAGTACGTTCAGAGTTATTAGTTCTGAATCCTGATCTCACCTTTGCCAATGCACCGGAAGATCTCATCACAATCGCAATTGATCCATTCTATTTATCAAAGTTCATTCTCGAAATTTCTAAATTGCTTCCACGTCAATCAACAAAAGTCACGTGATCCGGTCTAGATGTTGCTCATTTCTGTTTGTCTTTATGAAAATATTTTGAATCTGCAAAGGTGCAACGCACTAATCGTCATCCCTCAAAAAAGCGATGGAAACCCTGCTTTGAGGGGCAAAGCTACTAAGAAAGATTATGGAGTGACAACCTGTAGGAAAATTGTAAGAATCACTAGAGCAGTTTAATAATGATGACGCTGCAATATTGTTCTGTTCCGGATGTTTGAGCGCTAGAGAGATGCGGCAATGGGTGTTATTTGTTATATTTTCGGTAGCCATGTTACCACTTGCAAGATCTTGTCAATTATTACTTCTATTTAGACTAAATACAAAATACCAAAATTTTAATCATTTCACCATTCTCTCCTCAGAGGTAGAACCGTCATAAATTGCTATACGAACCTATTTTCTAATTCATGTGTTTCTTCGGCTTACGGCCGGTCTCCCCAAGTGGCAAAACACTGCAACACGGATTACTTTTTAAATATTCAGCCAAAATAAGCACCGCCTGCATAGATTACCTATTTGTTGTCACCGAGGCCTATGCAATGAGTCAGTCGCTTCAGACGGCGACTGTGTCCTGTAAAGAAAAAACAACTAACTTGCTTCCAAGCAGTTTTCTAAAGTTCAATACCGGGAATTGATGGTTTTAGATCAAAGGTTCGTAAAGGAATTTATGACTAACGACCTCTGTGGGGAGAGAGGATGCATTTCTAGGATGAAGACTTACATTTTGAATGCCGGTATCAGTGCAGTTTAAAACCCCTTTCTGAAATGATGACTTATTTATGATAGAAGGTCGTACTTGAATGAATCAACCGATGATTACCGATTTGTAATGAGAAAAATATGTATCATGGCCTGAAATTTAAAAGTAAATCACAAAAGGGTTCCAAATCTTGGGAAAAATAGACG
This sequence comes from Phorcus lineatus, assembly GCA_921293015.1. Taxonomy (NCBI): domain Eukaryota; kingdom Metazoa; phylum Mollusca; class Gastropoda; order Trochida; family Trochidae; genus Phorcus; species Phorcus lineatus. The sequence goes on along the minus strand of OV121094.1, from coordinate 9,177,260 downwards.
GTTGGGAGTTATTATTCTCATTATGATGTCTTTTGTTACCATCTTTCTTCTGGTTCTAAAAACTGTTAAATCTGAACATATTTCTGGCACCACAGGTAAAGTTTGGTTTTTCTACAAGAAATTCCTTTTCTGTTTGTTTAATTTGAGTCGGGCTAATCAGAAAATAGTCGATTTTGGTTGGCTGCTTTTGATCCATATAAATTGGATTGGCCTCAGATATTTGAACCACATCATATCGCAATATTACGAACCGCAAGGGTAAGATTGGTTTGCTAATAATGCTTGAGAAGAAGACAATGGTAGACCTCTGCAAAATGCAAAACAAGTTATATACTGATGATCAAATGATTAGATCAATAACGTAATTGATAACAAAGGGAATTTTTTTCTGACAAGTGAACTTTTTTGAAAAGATGAAAGAGGAGACGGGCGTCAGTTTGTAAAAATCATCATATTTTTGTTAACTGTTCTAAACTCTCGGGTAGAGTAACATTATTTTTCTTTTGACAGAGACAATCTATTTCAAGTTATTGTTCATTATATGTCTTGTCTTGGCCATAGTAATTACATACTAGAATAACCTTTTTATGTCAACATGTCCATTATTATTTGTATATCACGTCAATATTTCACTTCTCATTTGTATATATCGTCAATATTTCCCTTATCATTTGTATATCACGTCAATAATTTCCATATCGTTTGTATAGCACGTCAATCTTACCCTCCTCATTTGTATATCACGTCAATAATTTCCATATCGTTTGTATAGCACGTCAATATTACCCTCCTCATTTGTATATCACGTCAATACATGTAGTTCCCCTTATCGTATGTATATCCCGACAATATCACCCTAAAACTAGATGTAATAACGGACTTCGGGACATATTATATTACAGTTAGTTTTAACTAGATTGATATTTTTATTAAATACTTTTTTTTTTATCAATAATTGTTTCTTTATTCTTTGCTAAGAACATGCACCTTTTAGGAGCCTTTTTGTTATTATAAAAATTCCCAAATCAAAATACCGAAAAATGTGGAGAAAACCAAAAGTTACAACAAAACTGGCATTATCAATAGTTGATAACAGAATGATGAAACCCAAATTATAACCAACTTTAAGAAGACACGTAACTCTATCAGATATTCTGGGCCTGTTTCGTCTAAAGTAATATTCCAAAGACTGCTTAGGTCTATTACTTTCTCACTTTTGTTAAAGCCATAAATTTAAAAACTAGACCTTAATGGGACACAGAGTATGTTTTTGGAGTCAAAGATGGCAAACTTCATTAATGGTATTTTTTCATCGACAAGCAGCGGTTGTTCCTGAAACTCAATGCTTATAAGTTAGTGTAGTTACAAACAGAAAGCAAAGTCAAAAATCATTATCGAAAATCGTACATTGGCGCTCACCAATGACTCAAACGTAATTTTAAATCTTATGTGTAGCAGACAAAACGAGAAATACAGGTTGGTATTGCCTAGTTGGTTAATTAATTGAAATACATTTAAATCGAATGCTGAACTTTTTAACATTTATATGGCTATTCTGATTTACTGACGATACAATAAAATGTCATATTTTTTTTTAGTTTAAGAGATAAAAATGCGACTTTAGATAGCCGTTTCGAACTTTACTCAGGTCATATGTAATTTTTGCTCTATATAAGTCACATACAAAATTCATGATACATACTCTGTGTCACATTAAAATCTGCTAGAGTATCATTAACTCTTTTAAAATCACAAACAAAAGTCTTTGAAAGTGTTTTGAAAATTTACACTGCCATAATGAGATTGAAAATAATGACTACTTGGAGGCATGAAGTACAACATTCCGTTATCAAATAAGATATCAGTCAGAGGAGCGCCGTGCTAAGAGAGTAACTCTCAAGGAAAACGTATTTTTCCTAAATATATCAAGTTCCTGTGAATTCACCACCTCGCCCGAATTCGTGGCCTTTATCTTCAATCCTACACAATGTCATCTTGAATTACTTCCGTTTGTTTTGTTAAGTTTCATGATTGTTTCATGATTGTACACATTTTTGCCTACATCCTCGACAAACATTGTCTCCACATGAACGTTTGATTGTTATCATCGTTACCTTTGACGTTAGCAGTATTTGAAATCGTATATCAGTAACGTGCAGATTATATTCTTTAAACACGAAATACACAACGACAAAACTGATTAAAGAATATCTTTTGATACCTACAGTAACGTTACTTCGGTTTTGATATGTCATACATGTCAATTTTCTGTTTACAGTATGGACTAGTCTGTCCTCAGGTCTCTCAATATTGGAAAGGGTATATTATCATTTGTACTTGATATGAATTCAGATAATGACTATTTTCAATCTCGTGTAATTTGAGGTTAATGACCGAATCAGTCGCAAGTTATTCCCTTGTAAGTTGTTTTTAACTTGCTCTGAAAACACAGAGCATCTTCACGTCTTCATCAGCTTTTGGCTTCTTCGAATCTAAAAACTTAATTATAAAAATATAGCAACACAACTATACCAAAATCGTTTTATTACTTGTGAAAGAAGTATAAAGGAATCATTTGAATATGTTACAAATTAAAATTATTGATAGAATAGGCTCACCTATCCTCGTATCCAGTCCGCAAAGTTGTTTTGAGGAAATGACATTAGATTTCTAACTATGTGTATTGTTCAATTATATATATTTAATAATACTTAACAGTGCCTTGTAATGTTGTAGCAGGGCTTTTCACATCTATTTTCTCATTTCTCATTTTTGTTTTTATTATACCGAGTGTGCCCTCTCATTGATTTAGTTGTCAAATCAAAATAAACCAAAATGTTACTCATGTACTAAAAGCAGTCATGTATAAATTGAATGTCCCTTTAAATTGCGTTTCACAAAGAATAGCACTAGCCTTTTATCTATATGACCTATGAATTATATCACACAAAATTGAATAAAAAAACAACATATTTTATGAACATCTTTCCTTACAATTTACGGAATCAGCTGTTCATTCTCTGAAGATTTGTACGTGACATTTTGTCTCGAAGGTTGGTGCCACATCCTTTATTGTACAGCAAATAACCATAAGTAATTTTTATTCACGGTTAAATTTGTTTTTCATCTTAAAAACAAAATTTGGCTTCAATAACGATTTCTTACTCAGTTTTTGATTTATCATTTCAACCTTCGTGATGTACCATGAGACGTGATTTATCTTTTGCTTACAACTACACTATGGTATATTTCATGATGTACACGTCCTTTTTCATCTGATTTTGATCTACACTATATAATACACATGCACAATAACAGCATTTTCAGAATTAAATAAAAATATTATCTTCACAATATATTTGTAACTCAATACAAGACAACACAATCACATATTCAGTTCAATACATGACAAGATTACTTAACACAATGTTTGATTTACAAGCAATTCTTGTTGGAAATATAGGTGAATACAAAACAGAAGTGTACAAATGAACATAAAAAAGGTCATGACATACCGACCATAATTTTATGAAGCTTTCATATTTTCAGTTTGAATACGCATTGAAGCGGACAACAATATACATTGACCGAATGTCTTCTTTTACGTGTCTCAAGTTTCAAACATAAAACAGGTAAAAGAAGACATGATAAAAACATATATGGTATTTGTCAACAACAGCTCTCTAACAGGTGATGACGTTGATGACCAATTTTACATATGGAAAATGAAATATTCTTTATTTATAACAAACGTGCTCATAAGTCATATAAGGTAAAAGTTTGACATTGACCATAATAAATATGTTAATACACAAATCATATCTTTTATCGATATGAAAAATCGATTCGTTGTCTGACATACCTGAATAACATCAACTCATATGAAACCCCCGGGTGCGGGGTAGGCGAAGGGATCCTATTTACCCAATTACATTTCTTTTGTGAGGTGAAAATATAATTGATTCCTTGACTTAGAAACATGAATAGCATCTGTTTGTCAGTGGTGTGGGCACAGGGAGGTTGTGAAGTGGAAAGGAATACTCGATACAATTTTCGGATTGGATCTCCTTTTCAAACTTAAACTTACAACTGAATATAAAGAGAGCAGAAAAAATGGATAATAGAGTAATTAAACATAAAAAGGACAACATGTTGTAACATTGATGTATTCAAGTATAGCTGACGCCAATTAAAGATTAAAATAAAGGATTGTAGGTCAATTAGCGTGGCTGACGCAATCGTTGCCAAAGTCGTAATTACATTTAGTTGAAAACAATGATTATACGATGACATCTGATATATAGGAATTTAGGTAAATTGTTCACATATTGGTAAAAATGATAAGCTATGACAATGTCCAAAGCATGTGTAAAGTTTCAGAAAGAATGATAAAAAAGCTGCGTTACTTTATTTCACAAGACAGACACTGTCAACCTGAAATAGAAAAGTCGACTGTTAAAAGTCAAGGGTCATAACTCCAAAAATATCAAATGCATCATGTCGAATTCGGGAATTGTCCATTTTTTTACATATACCCAAAGCATTTGTAAAGTTTCAGAAAGGTTGATAGAAAAATATGGGAGAAATTGAAATCACAAGCTAAGACAGTCACTGTCAATCTAATTCACGTGTAATAACTCGAAAACTATTGAATTCATCATGATGCCAGACATCTAAGACATGATTAAGATGTAAGATTTTCATGTGTCTCACAGGCCTTATGGCCAGGTGGTAAAATCTTTTAAAGTTCTTACTATGTGATGTGAGAAACTATATACCACGTGAAACATAAATAAAATATATTTCTCCCTCTCTGTAAATGTTCAGAGACTTGTCGAGACTGTGGGAGGAGTTTATTTCGACCTTTGCGAACCACTTCTCGACAAAAACCCACCCTAAGAACCCAAGTGTTCTAACAACTAACTTGAATATTTAAGATAAAATGCATAAGGAATTTGCATGGTAATAATTAGAATTTGAAGCCACAGAATCAACTCATGGCACGATATATGGTTAATATTGGAATGTTGTTATCATGTTTTTGAAATATATATTTACTAAATTACTATTTTAAACTTTCCTTAGAATATGATATCAGATTATCATCTTTAATGGTGACACTTGATTTCGATCAATGTACAAAGATATACAAAATATCAACGTCAAGAGTATACAATATTAAACAATTATTGACTTCAAGTGAGGTTGATCCAATGATTTATCGACCTTGGACATGTGATATTCACAGGTTGACATCGCTTGACGTCATTGCTGTCATGTGACCAAGTAGGCCAAAAGGAGAGACAGAAATAAAACATTCATATAATATTATAATGTCCGAAAACATTGAACGTGTCTAAAGGCTGTAGAATGTTTGTCACTCTTCCAAGCAAATAACCGTAAATTTTCACTTTGTCATTCACTTTTATAGGTTGCATACGTAGCCATGTTTGTTACAATCTATACTGTACAACTACTAAGCAGACGATGTATATATTAATTAATGAATGTGTATAAAATATGTTTTAAAACGTGTAAGGGATCTTAGTTTAAAAACGTAACAAGACATTTTATTTCTCTTGTTATTTCGTTCGAATTAAAAAAAGAAGTCAAGAATGATAGACTCACTAAATGAATAAATGAAAACTAGTTCCGTTAGCCAATGAGAGCTCGAGTTATTTTTAGAAAAACTGTAATTCCCATGACCATTATGAAAACTTTAATACCCGGCATATTCATGGAAACTTGGGTAAGAATAAGCCACTGTACGTAGTTGCTGCCAGGAACGAGTCCCCCGCACGCCACATGCAGAGTCAAACCTCGACCAATGCAGTCTTAAATGATCCTGAACACGCCTTCCTCCGTCAGACTGGGAGTGAATCCAAAACAAATAGGAACATATCCTGTACGTTCAAGATACATACATATTCGCGCTGTCACAATAGCTCTGAACAATGTGGGGAGAATGCGTCGTACGAACGCAACCAGTGGTTTCTAAAGTGCATGTGAGGCATGACAGGGTCGTAAACTGAAAGTAAAAAAGGGTTAAGAAAATGTAACCGAGTGTCAGACGAATGAAGGAGTGACCAAGGTTACAAGGGCTGTTATGAGCCTGGAGAACGTGGGACGAGGTAGTCAAGGAAGTGCATGGCTGACACGTATATATCGACGGTAACCTGAGACTGCCCGTGACGCCCCTGTTCTGTGATGACGTAATCGGAGCATATTATGACGTCATCGTGTATCCACGGTGTGTGGAGATGAACGATGGGCTGATGAATTCGGTAATCCTGGTAACTGGATGTTGCAACGTGGATAGGATGAACTACTGAACATCGGGTCGTAGTTAGTGGTGTTGGTGCGCTGGCACTTACATGTAATCATTCAAGTGTATGACTTGAACGTTCCTCCTTCGTACCTGACGAAGCGGTGTTGAACACTCCTTTGACGAGGTGAACTGTCGGACTCATTTCGGAGTCAAATATATAGTATCATGTGTCGTAGGGTCATGAACTTTCACACAAGTGTCTGACTTGTACCCATTGCCATGTATGATGGACCGGTTTCATTTGTGTACACTGTGTATTGTTTAAGTGAAATCATGTGTTAAATGTGTTGTAAACGATTTATGTAATGATGGCTAGAATGTGGACGGGTGCATACGATGATGCAAGTAAGAATATGGGTCGGTAGTTTAACTGTGAAAAGCGTTGCACATAGGTGAATGTTCTGTGAAACCGGGGTGTGTATTTGAACTGAGTTTTTGAGCATGTGTGTGTTGGGGAGGAATGCTTGCAGGTGGTTGATGTGGTAAGCGAGGTTTAAGGTGAATGAAATGTGTGTTCTGTGGGTGAATGAAATGTGTGCAATATCATTTGTGTGTTAATGTTTTTATGTAATAAATGTATTCATGGGATTCAAAATCTTGCTTGTCCTCTGAGCTAAGCTAGTTTCGTGACACGCGCCTCTTCCAACATTTGTTCCAACATGTCCTTTCTGTGGGATTCCTTGAGAACCACCTCTTCACTTATCCTCTCGGGTAGATGAGAATCCCCATAAGCACGAACCCGTACCCTCCTAGCCCTAGAACCTTCTCGGTCACTCCATTTTTGAGGTTCACACCTCCACATACTCGTTCGGGATGACAGGTGGAAATAGAAGATTATAGTCCGTCCAAATCTGCTTGTACTTGTCTCCGTTGATTTGCTTCAGCAAAGTCTCACAGGCGAACCCTCCCCCAATGTCCCTTCTGGACTCCCGACCTTCATCTCCACCTCTCTCCGAGTTGGAACTTCCATCTGACCCAAGCCAACACAATCCGCGACCCATTCCTCCCCTTGGTTTACCAGGAATTTTTCCAGGGAAGTCACCATTTCCAAGGTTAGAGCGATTCCTCGGAGACTCAAGAGTTTCCATATTTGTAAAGATAAAGATTGTGAAGAAGACCAAAGCTACATCAACAATGGAGTGACGTCATAGACATAACCATGGCGTCAGTCACGAAGGAGTTTTTAGTTTTGGGATTTTAAGTAATATTGGATTTTTCAGACATATTTTTGATAAGTTGCTCTTAGATAAATAAATCTTATTAATATACTATCAAAACACATTTTGGGTTAGAACATGTTGTAGAAAGTGTTTTAATTTAAAACATGTTGTGAAAAGGTTTTTTGGTTTTAAACATGTTGTGAAAATCCAAGTGTTTAAGAAACAGGACAAGATATGTGTTTAGGTTGGTGAGAAATGCTACACTAACTGTTCTACTGAATTTAAGTGAAGAGAACTTCAAATAAGGAATCTCATATAAGTGTCTTCTGCTATCAAATATGATTATGGCAGCACATGCATCCGATAAATAAATACACAAGAACTGGACACAACATATGACAATATAAAGCCCAACTCACACTACGTACGATCGACTACGATCGCTGTACGAAAGTGTCGTGTAGTCATCGTGTGGTTATTGTGCTGTTATTGTATGCGTATCGTACAGTGATTGTGCTGATCGTGTTTAGCACTGTAAGGGTTAATTTACCTTGCGTACGATAATAGTACGATTGCAGAGGGACACTTTATCGATCGTGTTGTGGTTGTGTTGTGGTTGTGCTGTTATCCTGTCCTAAGCCTGAAGCAGTTGGGCTTTATATTGTCATATGTTGTGTCCAGTTCTTGTGTATTTATTATCGGATGTATGTGCTGTTGAGGCATTCATATAAGCAGAGTTTTGCTTGTTTGCCAAACCAGATCCTACGTGAATAAAAATATGTTTAAACAAAAAGATTATTAAATTCTTAAAGAGTTGTCTAACTTTAAATGCAATGGATAACAAATACTAGTACTGTGCTTTCAACGGTTTAGTTTTTTGTTGAATCTAAAACAATAGTTTTGAGATAAATCTTAAACCACACTTTTTCAGCTTTTAGTTGAGTTACTGCATGATACTTTGTGTAGAAAGAATAACACTGATCAGATAAAGGGAGGTTGTTCGTGCGACCGTCGAAAGTTTACAGCCTGAACTTACACATGAAGATATCTACATGAGCGTTCAAAAACTATCTTACAAGTTTGTATTAGGAAGAAATACTTCTTTCATAGGCATTCCATAAATTGTGATCAATAAGGACACATTTTATGGATAAGCAACTTCTTTATTCTGTAGAAGCAACGTCTCGACATGGATTCTTAGATTAACTTTTTGACAACGACATTTTAATCTATGTACAAATATTGCTTACTATGAGTAAAAGCATTCTTATCAACAAAAGTTTTTCCTATGGGTGAAGTTATAAATTTTCAAAAACGTATCACTGATAAAAAAATCTTATCTTGGTATTCAACGGCAATAATTGACCAAATCACTGCAAACGTATTTCCGCTAAGATAAACTTGAAAAGGTTATTATTTATTGAAGTACAATCTTTAATCACATCATGATTTTTTTTAAAAGTACAGTCAACTCTGGTTAGGCCGGCCACCGATAATCAGATTCTCCATATAAACTCATTAAATGTTGATTCATTAATCCGTTGATTCACTCTCCGAATCCGAACGCTAATTAGCTGTAACGGATTAGTTTATTTCAGCTATTTTTGCTTCATTAATCCGACGGTCAAACAAAGCGTTCGGTAATCCCCAGACAAGCGACCACCACACTGATTGAATCGATAAACATCAATGACAGTGAATTGACACGGGAGTTGAGCGTGTCAGCACTTTGTGTATCAGGAGTTTGTGATTGTAATAAATTGAAATTTCTCATTTTGTGTGATAGTTCGATAGAACGATTCGAAATTACTGCCGCACAAAAAAGAGCAATTTGTAGATTTAGCCAGTTCACAAGTGAGTGCACAATCTGTAATCGGCAAAATCTTCAAACCTGTGAGTGAGTTGGTTGAATGTTTTGATATGTTTAGTACACCAGTGTATATGTCGAATTTAGAGCTCTTTGGAGGTAGAGTCAATAAAGAAGGAGTTATCAGATACACATATAGGCCAGTAGGAGGCAACTTTGATAACACGACAAGGCAATCATTGGTTGATTACATAAGAACCTTGACGTCAACAGTATTCATGAGGCCTTTTGGGAGATGATTCAGGGTACAAATAACAACCATCTAGCATTCCAGGCACAGTAAGGCAGCGAAGATTTGCAATGGATCAATGGCTTGCTCCGAAGGTAAGCGTTAGTGAAATAATCAGACTCAGACTCTTTATTTCGTAAATGATGGCCTGTGAGGCCTATAGTACATTTGCATAAATACATACTGATCATTGGTTTGTTACGAGAGCGCGAGATGTTCACATCGCATATTAAACATTTTTGAAATATAAAGTGCTAAATTATTTATGGTAGTAGGATTTTGACTGGACAGCAATTGAATAAACTTTTGGTTTGATGGGTACTTGTGAAAATACATTGGTATATATTTACTTCGTAAGGTAATGTATAATGGGCAAACTAATAGAGTATGGTATTCATCTTCAAGGTCATCCCTACAACACTGGCACATAGCGTCAGTAATAATTGTCGAAATGGAGCGTCTATAAGATACAATCTTTAGTTCAGAAGCTGAGCAGCGAAATTTGGAAAGAGTGCGACGCAATTTAATTGATTTAATTTCCGTTAAATATGGCTCGTATCGAAGGGTGGTCTTAAAGGTGCAATAAACTTGTAAAGTGGAAGATTCACTCACACGGGCAAACCAATCTTGCATACATACATCTTTCGTTCTTAATTTAAATATTCTAATAAATTGTTTTACATCGCCGACGTCCTGGGCTTGCCAATTATATGCAAAGCCATACGAGAATAATATTGATCTAACACAAGCTGCCCAATTATAATAGCCTTGACAATCAAAAGTTTTAAGCATATAGTAACAATGTTTTGTTAAACGATTTTCTGGCATTCTTACAATTCATAGCCAGAATTTTATTACACGAAAATAAATGTTAACAAGAAGAGGCGTGCGCCCACATTCACCTAATACTGCGGCATTGGAAGATCTATAACCTAATCTTAAAACATATTTACAAAATTTTGTATGAACCCTTTCAATTTGTTTATTTACAAAAACACCCCATAATTCTGACCCATATAGAAGGATAGGCTGTATTTTGGAATCAAATATCTTAAAATAAGTGTTAAATGGAAGATCCTGGAATCGATTAGATAATTTCCGAACGGGCCCTAAAGCTTTATCTGCTTGTTTTGCCAAAGTGCTACATGCATTTGAAAAGTTATTTCTGCAAGAAAAGACTACCCCCAGGTATTTGAAATGGGAAACTACTTCTATAGGCTTGCCGTTTAATGACCATTTTTCATATTTTGATAATTTGCCACCATTTTTAAAAACAACTATTTTACTCTTATCTATATTTACCGTTAACCCCCATTGTATACAATAACGAGAGAGAATATCAATCTTACGTTGTAAGTTAACTACAGTGTCTGCGAATAATGTAACATCATCGGCAAATAACAGAAGATATATTTCCTCGATATCACAGTTAATAAATATTCCGTGGGTATCTTCCGCCAGCATCGTATGAACTAACTCGTCAATGTACATAAGGAACAAAATTGGTGATAACAAACACCCTTGTCTCACACCTGCATTTGAGGAAAACATGTCTGTAAAATTTTGGTGGCCACTCCGAACTGCTGCTTTAACACTTGAATAAATATTGTCAATAACAGTGAATATTTTACCATGGATTTGCTTCTTGAGTAATATGTACATCAATTTGGCCCTGTCTACTAAATCAAAGGCCTTTTTAAAGTCCACGAACATACAATAAAACTTTCCTCCTTTTCTTCTTAGATATTTATGCGCTATACTGTATAAAATGAATTGATTGTCAGTAGTTGAGTAATTTTCCCGAAAGCCAGACTGTGATTCAGATATAAGGTGTTGGAGTTCCAACCACAGTTTCAGCCTCGAGTCAATAACTGCAGTAAAAAGTTTACCCATAATGTCCAAAAGACTGATTCCTCGATAGTTTCCTGGGTCCGCTGTGTCACCCTTCTTGTGGATTGGAACTATGAGGCTAGTTTTCCAAGAATCAGGATATATACCAGTATATGGTATCGAGTTGAATAATAACACAAGATATGGTATTAATTCGTGTGTTGCAGTCTTGATGGCTTCCGGTGGTATTCCATCAAGACCAGGAGATTTATTTGATTTTAGCTGTTTAATCACTTTATTTATTTCCTCTTGGGTTATAACCCCTCCAAGAATATCATCACAGTCACCACATTTCTCACAAGTAAACGTGTTATGGTCCGACAGAAAAGACTTTACATCCTTATCGAATTCCGGTGATGTACCGATTTCCGGATTTAGGAGAGCTTTAAAATAATTGAACCAATCGTCTGGTGGTATATTGTTCGTCTTGGATTTCCCACCACTGTGTTTTTTCACTAATTTCCAAAAACTTTTACAATCCCAATCCCTTGCTGCTGAAGTTATGTCATCCATAATCTTCTGTTCATATGATTTCTTCTTTTTATAACATAATTCTTTAAATAACTTCTTATTGATAACATATTGTCTGTGATATATATTTCTATTTGTCTTTCTGAACAAATTTAGATATTTATACTTTTGTTTTTTCCTAAAACTACAGTCCTTATCAAACCATGGGGGCTGTGTGTTCACTTTGAAAGTCGACTTGTTAGTTGAAACAATTTCGAAGGATGATTGGAAAAGTTCTTGTAGATATCTAACACTGTCGTTTATGTTTGAGTTTAACAATTCTTTAAACTCATCAAATTTGTCTCTCAGTAGGTTTTTAATGGTTGAGGTAAATGAATCCCTGTTGTTAAAACGATATCTAGTTAAGGTGTGTACTCCCGTCTGTGACGCACGTGATCCACCGTGTGAGCGAGACGGCATGTCAATTTCAGATTGACGCGAGAAGTAGGTCACGATAGGCAAGTGATCCGACAACGATTCGGCTGAAACCTCAAAATCAGTCACTTTATCGAAGACATCGGAGGACACAATACAATAATCCACAACACTTTTTCCGTTTGTGCCTATAAATGTGAACTCTCCAAGTTGATCACTTGGAAAGCGACCATTAGTAAAATGGATATTAAAGTTACAACAAAGGCTAATCAATTCTTGACCAAAGTTATTGAGTGTCCCGTCTTTGGACATCCTATTACAATTGAATGAATCACTGATATATGCAGAATCGTCGATTGGTATATAGTTATTGTTATCCTCTAAAATAAAGTCCTGAACAGTACTGGTCCTGGCGTTAAAGTCCCCTTGAAGTACTATGTTGTAGTCGGGATACATTGAAGTTAGTTTTAGTAGATGCTCTTCCAATTGCTCTAATCCAATGTTAATAGTATTGGTGTTAGGTGATATATATATGAAGCCTAAAATCGTTTGTGACTTTTGATTTGGGAAATCATACACTAAGAAAAACACACAGTCCTCCCATTCAGGATACACTCTGTGGAAGTGATGAATTATGTTGGACCTGATGTTCACTAATATGCCACCGCTGTGTCTTCCTCTTACCTGGGACGTTTTTCTTACACACTGATAGGACGAGTAGTTTTCAAATAGGTTTTCAAAATCGTGTTCATTTTTCGCCCACGTTTCTATGAAGGCACAGACGTGTGATTTTGATACAAATTTTTTAACATCATTAAAAGCATTAGATAATTTTGAATAAAGTCCATTTATATTCCAGCAAGAAATAATTGGGTCTGTGAAATTGTCATAACATATTCTCGGTTGTTGTTCATGTTCCTGTTTGTCGAGGCCTCGGCCGCACTCCTAGGTGTCGTTGTGTATGTCGTCTGCTTCAATGTGTCGTCTGCTAGGGCTGCTGGTGTTGTTCTGTTCTCTATGTTGAGTAAGGCTGTCATAATTCTTACGTGTTCCAACTCTGATCAGCTTCTCCTTGCCCCAGTCGTAAGTGTAAATCTTGTCTGCAACAATCAGCTTATCAAAAGAGATGTAGCTCTGCTCCCCATTTTCTCTAAACTCAATCTGGCACTCTCGCAACTTTGCTCTTTTTTCTCTCACTGCTTTTGTGTAACCTTCTGTAAATCTGTATTTTCTGTTTGTTTTCAACTTATCTCTTGCAATGGACTTAATTTTTTCTTTATCTTTGAACGATGAGAATTGCATGATTATTGGTCTGGGGGAGGTTTTTGTATTTAGTCTATGTACTCTTTCAAAATTGATAGATTCTGGATGTTCAATATCAAGTTCGGCCTTTATGAAATCTCTTACTTTCTGTTCACTGGATTCCCATGTTTCAGCCCCTTTTTCTTCCAAACCAAAGAGAATCAGGTTCTTCCTTCTCATTTGACTCTCATTTCTATCAATTTTGACGTTCAGATATTCTATTTCTTTGCGCATTTTCTCATTTTCATTCCAAAGAATTTCTTGATCATTTCTTAATTCATTTACTGTTGATGTGAGTGATTTTATGTCGTCTCTCATTTCCGCCATAACATTTTGATTTGCAGTCACTTTACGCTGAATATCTCTCAGTATAGAGTTTATGTCAACTTCTGGGTTACCTGCATATTCGTCTTCTTCGGTCTGGACTTGCACCAGTCCTGTATGGTTTCGGGTTGAGAGTCGAGTCTGTCGTCCACGGCCACTATCACTTGTCCCGGCTCGTCCTCTACCGGGTGGTCCCGGGTTGGGCTCCACGGACCCGCTCACTAACAGCAGAACACAGACGACGAGTGCTGTTTGCAGTTGGCGTCTTATGAAACCACCACAGATACATATAGTCTTTGAAGTCTTTTTATGTGACTTACTGCAGATACAAAAAGTACCAATTTTAGCTCGCCATTGCTCATTTGAAACACCCATGTTCAATTTTCTTCACAGCTCACTTCAAAACAACCGCATGTCCGCCATTGTAGGTGGCGCTCAGGGTACAAATAACAACCATCTAGAATTCCAGGCACAGTAAGGCAGCGAAGATTTGCAATGGATCAATGGCTTGCTCCGAAGGTAAGCGTTAGTGAAATAATTTGTTACTCATGAATTGTTTTAAATTCAACAAAACTAAAGTGTTATTAAAAATCTAAAAGAATACCAAGTACATCATTAATTCAATGTTTTGTGCGTCAGTTTGGTAGGTGCTTCTAAAATAACTTTTCAGAAGGATTTAGTACTCCAAGTTTAAAGGAATATAGCTTTTTGAAAGATTTCCTTCTTTTTCAATTAACTTGTAATACAAATGGAACACGTATTGATGAGTGACTTATGACAATCTTTTAAAAAATTTCATAATATAAATTTTCTGTCAAATTTTTAAGCACAGTAACATAATTCTGATAGTAGCAGAATTGGTAGTAGTTGTATTTTGCCCGGAATCGAATCCAAACAAGTACAGGAGTGGACATTCACTTTCGAACTATATTGTGTTGTATGTCTTGTCTGTTACAGGTGACTGCTTAGACTGTAAACGAGTGGAGGAAAAGTACCGTGATCTAACTACTGAACCGGACTCATTTGTTGTACATATTGACTTCAACATCTTCTTAAGGTCACACGACTCAGACAAGAAGAAAAAACCTAAATCCAAAACTCAAGGTGATCAGGCAAAGGACGGAGATCAAGGAAAGAGAAAACAAAAAACGAAAACCGACGCCCGTGATAAGCTGTCCAAAGTTGTCTCTGCATTAAGGAACAGCGAAGGAGGAGCTTTATTAGTGCATCTCTGTGGACACGACAAGACAGACAGGTACCTTGGTTATTTTGACGAGTTTGTGGGCAATACCTTCACCTACTTAATAGAAAACGGGCAGTTATACGTTGATGTGTTCAGGAGATCTTGGCTAAGCGATCAGGAACATTTCAAGGACGAGAAAGACTTCATATGCATCATCGTTAGCAAAACTAATGTTCTTTCTACAGTTGACTTCAACACAAAGATAAGGAACGACTATGAGAACATCAAACCAACGCCATTAAACGTTCTGGCTGCTCTTGCATCCTTGAAACCTAACGTCAATCCTCAGCTTCCGGTTCTGCGCGGGATAGAGCTGCGCGTGCTCCAGGAAAACAGAAACATCGAGTTCAAATCCATCTCGAAGTGTGACATAGACACAGACGACGTTAAAAAATTTACCAACTTCATTTGGGTGAATCTCAAATTGAGGGAAAATGTGACGTCTATGTCAAAAATACCAGAAGGGGGGTCATTCTATATTGGAATTGCCGAAAACATCCAAAATCAAAAACCATACCCAACAAAAACAGCTGAAATTGAAGGATTTGAGCTTCAGGACGTGGGCCGTGGTCTTAAAGCTGAAATACAAACGAAGATAGCTACTGAAATTTCAGTTCTAAATTACGACGGAACGTTTGGCGATGCCCCCACTGACCTTGTAGACATCTTTTTCCATCCTGTACCTGAATCGCTTCCAAAGAAATTTGTTCTTGAGATTTCGATCAGACAATTTGAGGGACTAGTGTTTTGCGAAAAGGACGGACCAAGGGCATACACAATAAACGAGTCTGGGACGATAACATGTTTGGATCCCGACGAGTGGCGTGCAAAAATTTCTTTTGAGTTTCTTGACTGTCCCTTATTTGTTGTTTAAGGGGAATAATGTCTTCAAGTGACCAATCAGATGACGACCTCTATCGGTCCGATGAGGAAATAACCTCCTTTCTGCACGTGCGCAATAGTTCAAGTGATGAGGCCCTTTGCGATAAAGGTGATTATAAGCTAAGTGTTAAAGTGGAACAATTTCACACAGACAATACATGATTATCGCGCTTTCCAAAAATATTTTTACCACATGTTATTAGAATCTGTTGTAAGATAAATGCCTCTTTTGTTTCTTTAGCTATTATCTTAGTTTATAAGTTTGTTTTGATATTTGTCTGAAAAAGTTAGCTTATTGAATTATATTATGAATAGATATTGTCCTGATTTCATGATAAACGATACCTTTATGAATTTCAGGGCAAGATATAATATACAGTCGCCGTTATCAAATGTTCGTATTTGAAAATGACTTGCCACAAGACCAGGTCACTTCAACTATAAAGTTACGTTTATCGGACTTGATGAAACAAACTGAAGCCACGGTATATATTTCCTTATCCTTTTTGAGAGATTGGGCCATTTCTCAAGATGTTCCACTAGAAGTGATTTGTGACGCATGTATATTTTCGGACACTCTGCCTGTTTGTCTTTTTACCTTTCACCAGGGTGGGGATGCTGATGAAATTCTTCGCTATAATGCAAAGATCACGAGGCATTTCGTTTCAAAAGTTCGAAAAGTCTCCCACTCTAACTTCACAGCTCTGAATGGTGTTTTCGATGAAGCAGAATGGCATACTGAAGACAGATTCATGTCGAAGAAGCACAAACTCGAGTCTGAAGCAAGAAAGAAGTTCGTTCCGAATTGGTTACACATGGACGGAGCACGACGTTCACAGATTGTTGGAATATTCCTTAGAATTGGTCAGAAATGTGGGAAACAATGGCTTGATGTGTCAGATTCTTCAAATGAACTAGAAGAAACAGTCACGTTGACTACAAAGCGAAAATATCATTCTGACACGAAAACATTGAAGAATGGATTTGCAGGACACAATGTTGATTGTACTGAAATAGATGTGGAACCTAACAAACAAATGAAGATGTCATCCAATCGCGAAATAGAGGAATTAGAAACGAGAAGTTCGAATGAGGCATCTCGTAGAATAGAAACATCAACCAAAGAATGTCCGATGTCACCGATGACACATGGGTGAAACGAGACGTGGCAATTCGATTCAATAATTGATTATTGCGAGAAAGGACGAATCGGCGAAACGTTTAACATATGTTAAGATTTGCATCAACAGTTACCTCTCAAGTGACAATATGAGTCGGTACAAGATTTTTGTATTTGGAGAGGAATGCTTTTCCATTACAGGAGATATCACAGAGAATGTGTGACTACGAGTTCTTGTAAATGGAACAGTCAACAGTAACTGATCCGAAGACCAGAGGTTCCAATATCGAGCATCTTATCGAGTTCTTATCATCATAAATTCCGTTTGATCAATGTTCGGTTAAACGAATTTCATGACATATATTTTTAACTTTGTTGCGAGAGGGTTCACATGGCAGTGTTTATGTAGCTTTGACGACGATTTCCGACTCTTCCCGCTTCGCCCTTGACATCACCGCCCACATTTTCTGTTCTAAGAGTTTATAACACCAGAAAGAGAGAAAAACGATGTTATTTACTCAAATTCTGAACACCGAAAGATGAGATGTGTTTAAACTTGATGACGACTAGGCTATTTTCGAAAATATCAACACGGCAGTAAATGCATCGTTCAGTTATTTATATATTGACTACTGCAGGTACAAAACAGGGAATGTTTTTCATTTCAATGAACATCAAATGTGACAAGCTCTCAGTCTTTGAAGGAATTTTATCAGCGCACTACAAGTTTTCTCTGGTAAAGAATATGCTCCTTATGACGTAAAATATATGCTTAAAACAGGATTATTTATGGAAGGAGAAAAAAGCATTAATTAGGCTACTTGAAGAATACGGCCCGACATGTAATTGTTAAAATTTTATTCTTGGTGTTGTTAGTGAGAACAAGCGATTTCATTGGCTGCATGTTAGCAGCTAGCAAGGGGGTAACTCGTGATGACGATAGGTGTCAATACCGATGAGGGCAAGGTAGAAAATGGATAGAGTCTATCTGGATACATTTTCACCTTGCCGGGGAAGATGGATATATTAACATAAATATCCTTTTAAATCAATGAAGGGTTTGTTGATATCATTCAAAATTCTATCATAATGTGGGCATGATTTAGGTACTAAAATAATTCGGCACCATTATACCTATATCTCTGCAAAAACTCTTTGATCACAGAATTTGAATTTTCTCAAAATACCAAACTATAATCATTCCAGTTGTGGACAGAAATTGTAGTGTCTAAAGCTCAGGCAAAATAACACCAACTCCTTTTTCCCTCCAGCTTTTATTCCGAGTTCTTGAAGGAGTAAGAAGCTGTAACAAATTAATGATACATTCTTTACAAAACAGAAATTCCTGATTGCACACATGCAGGTTTACAGACAATCCTCAAAAATATAAGAAATATCAGAATGCAGGTAATTACAATGTTCATCAGCAGAAAACAGGTAGTAATGCTTTAAGGTTAATTATTCTCACTTTTAAATCCTTATCAGAACATGAAGGGTCCTATTTATAACAAACATGAACTTTCAAGTACAGACCATGTGCTTTCCCAATGAAACTATTCTCAGCTTATTTTACATAAAAATAAAGATTGTCATGACACAAAATCATATCAAAAGGTTACAGTAATGAATTATGAGATATATAAAACAAGAATTCTTACATTATGGTTTCTCTTGGTTTAAAAGAACAGCAAATATCATCAGAGCAGACGACAGAGCTTAACACCGGAACAGCCATTGGTGTAAACAAGAGTAACATATGCAAATCAGCAATGTGCAAAAAGAGTTTCCAAATTGAACAAAACCATGTAACAGCACAGAAATCATTCAGTAATACTGCTCCTCGACTTTTGAATCAACTTCCTCACGTCATCAAGATATCGCCTTCTTTGACTGTTTTTAAATCACAACTGAAAACATATCTTTTTTCAAGCTATTATTCATAGACATTATTTCATGATATTTTCCAACTGACTGACTTATCTGACTTTGTGTATTATATTTAATCATATGCTATAATTCATACTCTTCTCTTAGATTTTATTCATGCCAATACCTAACACCATAGCCTTTTATTCTAACATGTATATGCGCTTTGAGCATGCACCTTGTGTATGGAAATAGCGCTTTATAAATACTCATTATTATTATTATTATTATTATTATTATTGAATCATTTTATATTCCTAAAATATAAACTGTACAACTGACTTATTGAAGGAGTTCAAAATCAACTTTACAGCCAACGTATGCACAAACATAATTTTTTGGATCCAATTAAGAATATACCCCATACAACGCGCAATCCAGTTACATTTATTGTGAAGAAATATTTATGTCATACTGATAAGAATATGAGTAAGTCATTACCTAATAGATACGCCCTCTGATTCGATTGGCGATAAGTTAAGGCAGGGATCGTATAGACAGGGATATGAAACTAATAGCTGATCGTACTAGATTACTGCTACAAGCTCGTTGCTATCAATGCACACACAATGGCTGATGTACTCGCTATTTTGATAGAAAAGTACGAGCGGTACGCATGCTGAATGTTTTTCATCAAAATAACTATTTACATCTTTTCGAAAAGGATATTATTCATCTATCTATATAAATTTCTTTTTGTAAAGTTATCCCATTCGTAAAATAGCTAATTGAATTCGTGTGTCAGGCCCGCGAACAGAAGGATACGAAGACCCACAATGCATTGTTGTTTTCATTGCGCAACTGGTTACACAACACCGCGCATTGACGTTTGCGCAAAAATAGAACCCATTCTCCATGTGCGGTGGAGCGTCACCTACCTGGGCCAGCTAATGAGCGCGACGAGTTGTGTAACCCCCGTGTAGCAGTAATTTAGTACAATCAGCTATTAGTTTCATATCCCTGTCTATACGATCCCTGGTTAAGGTAACTTTATAAGTTAAAGTTCGGATGTTCATTTCAGATAATATCTTAACAATTATAAATGCTGTCAAAGTAAAGCCTGAAGCCATGATGTAATTGATACTCTTTCATAATTTATATAAAACATACAATGACGTCAAACAATTAAAAAAAAATATCAATGATGTTTGAGTTTTGAACTAGTGGTAGAATGGGGAAGGTATAATGGTATTCCTTGATCAACCGTGAGTAAACAGTATTTTGATGTTATTGACAAAGAAAGAAAAAAGAAATTTTTTTGGCGTTATGGATAATGAAATTTACCCCTTGGTTTCCGTCCGTCCAGTAATGCCCGTTCCCCGTGAGCTGTATAATACGCCTAAATTAAACAGGGCTAAGACGTGCGGAATGAAGCTTACGCAGGGGTAAAAAAAACAAAACAAAAGACAGTTAAGAAAGGTTTTGGTTACTATTTCTGAGCATTCGGTCATCCATTATTGGGAGTGTTAAGTTTGGTTTTGTTAGACATGGTCCCGTACATGGATCGTAAAGTGAATAACTTGCGATTGTCTAAATCATCTCGTTTCGTTCGCCTCAATTCAACAGCCAAAGCAGATGCTTGATCAAAATACTGTATTCAATTTATATAAATTTAATGAATATGTCAAATTAGATTTCATACTTTCATAGAATGTTTTGTATTTGTTGTTTAAAGAAATAAATTGAAGTTCTAATTTGATATCATTGTTTTCTGGTTGTCAATCAACACTGTAACTGGTCAACTTAAAACAGTAAAAATTGAACCATCCGAGAGTGCGGAAAATCTAAAAATATATGACAACTGACAATAAAGAGCATCCTGTCCGAAGCTCGGACACCACCTGAGGTCAGAATATGTAGGAAGCGCCAAATTTCTTATACCGAAATCATGAACAAAGAAATGCAATCACATAGTATTTTTTTTGTAAATATTGGCAAATATAACGTGAATATATTACGGTGGATATGCAGATCTTGATGATATGCCAAAGTGACCTTTGTTCGGACAGTTTTGACCATGGTTCGGACACTTCGTAAATTTCATTTTAAGGACATGTAAAGGTTTGATTTAACAGACAAAAGTTCAGGGTTTTGACGTCACTAATCTGTAACAAGGCAGGCGGCAGTGTTCGAGAATCTTCAGCATGCTTTGTCCAATGACAATTAAACTTATGTTTCCGTAAAAATCATAATGTTATGCAGGGGCGTAGCTAGGGTTTTGAAAAATGTACTCAATCGAGCTATTTTTTAAAAACAAGAATAGGTAATTTCAGTCATGAGCCAAGGAATGATGCTTCTTAATTGCTCTATGGTCGTTCAATCAGTTCTGGTGTATTGAAGCCATTAAAATAAAAATATTATCTCTTATCTTTACATGTAAAGGTTATTTAACATTTTGTCTATCAAATGTACCTGGACTTAAATGCATCTATGCATCTTTGATATATGGCGTCAAGAAATACGATAAATGTCCAAGTTTGTTCTCCTATCTCACTTCAAAGAATTTGACACTGACTTTTAAAATGAGCTTTGAAATGTCGTCTTTTTTAGAGGGCAATGTGTATGAGTTTGCTTCTAAAGAAATGGTGTGACTATGTTTCAGTCATATTTATCTTCAATTAATTGAAATACATCTTGTTTTAATTACCTATTAAAATTTACATGAAAAGGGAACTGTCAGACTGATATTTTGAAATAATTTGAGGAAATAAAATTTTAACCATTTTTTAATAACAGATTATTAAACAATAGTAAATTATTATTATCATTTGAAGTTATATTAGTTTGAAATATGCTTGTTTCATGAATTCTTTTATCTCTGTGTTCTTTTGCACGTTTAAGCAAAATCATATAGCAAACTAATAATATCTTGGTTTATTGTAACGCTTGTCTTCCGTTCTAGTTTATCTTCAAATCAACTTGTAAATCAAAGGTAGATTTATTATCGTCTCACATTTATGTACAAGGTCCACAGTGAATTATTCATCTATTCCGTTTCTTTGTTTTGACTGTCTTAAAGTCATAGTCTCATTTTTGCAAGGCAAATTGTAATGCATGCCGGACAAATAGTTCACCACTCACAGAAATCTCTCCCCTGACGTGTGCAACAATTTTCAGAACTCTGCAGGCATTCTGGCCCTCAATAATGAAGTTCAAACTACCCTACCCTACCCTAACATTATGTCTTTGGCGAGCGTTAGTCCTTACCACGTCATTTCGCTAAGGCCATGACGTAGAACACATGAAATTTCCCAGCTGAGTATCCGATGAAAATAGCTAATAGCTAACTCTTTTTGAAATACAGAAATAACAAAAAGGTGGTAAACTCAATGAAGAATGTGTCTGTCATAAGTATCGACGCTGCAATTACTAGATTTCCGGTGTTTCGCACTCGCGATGGGATTGCACTTGATCCGGTACCTCATCGGTCTGAAACGGCATACGCCAATAAGCTGCTTCATCCAAAACTGTAAAACGGGCATAAAAATGAAAATCTTTGCAAACGCGACAGGAAATATTTGTGTTAGTGATCAGATTTTGTTCGTGAAGAATAATTAGTTCAGTTTAGTTGCCTTATAAAAATGAGACTATGACTTTAAACGCACTAGTGCACGCCAATATTTCTTTAACACAACGAACGCACAGATACTGCATATCTCTCGATATTATTCAAAATCCTCACTCAAGTAATCTACCTCGTAAGTTATTTTACAAATATTTACGTATTAAGGTAGTAAAGTTGATTTTTAAAGACCGGAAGTATTTAATGTTACGTTACAATAAATCCGCATGAACTACGATATCAGAAATATTAAGATTTTGCTTATAACCAGAAAAGCGGAAACGGCAGCCGCTTTGGCCAATCTAATAGCAATGCTAATGCTGTGTTATTAAATCGGTTTATTTACAACATTGCTTTCATAAAACATAATTCATTATTTGTTCTCAGTTCAGAGTTTAGGTAAATTCAACAGCTGCACATAATAATAGTTCAGCCGCTCTCAACTGTCTATAATTTATTCGTTTTGTGCACAAAACTAACCTTCATTGTTGATTGCAGGTCAATAGACCTTATTCACGCGGCGGCCATGTTGAAATGAAAACGAGGCTAGGAACGCAAGCTGTCTCAGGAGAGCCCATGTCCGCTATGGCGTGGACGAAAAGCCTTCGCGGTCTCCCTAACCTTACTCAAGGTTATGTTGACAAGTGGTCCGAAACCGACTGCAAATACCCAAACGAAAGAGGGTAAAAGGTTATTCGTTGTAATTGGAGGGGTACATACACGATGTTGAAGGTAAGTTTGCTGGAACCCTCTTCAATGTTGTGGATCAGTTTTCGCGCACTGTCCTAACGTCAAACTGATGTAATATCCATACTCACAAAATGATTTCATGTCATAAATTATGGTCATGAATAGAACTTATGTTTCAGTAATGTAATCTTTGATAGTTTAATTAAAAACGTTTCAGCAAATTTTCCTATTATATATTTAAAGTCAGGAAGTGATAAGACCACTAGGACTTCACTAGGGCCACTATTATGTTGTAATAACTCTACAGATACCCTCGATTTTGGTTCTTTTTGCATGCATGAGATGAGAATGTCTTTAGGGGATCAATCTAGCAGATTATGATTATTTATGCTACAGTAAATTAACAAATAGGTCTTTAGAAATAAGATGAAGTAACAGATAAAACATTTCCCATATAGTATTTTCTATTATATCCTGATCAATGTATGTCTAAACGAAGGTAATATAAATTTTAATGTCTTTCAATTTTTTTGAATCACAGTAAAGATAAGTGGAAGTTATTCATTCGTCAGAGCCAAAAGTTTTCCGGCATTAAGAAAAAACGACTGTCCCTACAGACTGACGGTTTGTATAGATCTACATAATATTTCTATTGTCATATTTATGAATTGAATTTCAAGTTAAGTTTTGAAACTGTTAATAAGTTACAACAGTTTTGTGTTAATAGTGTTTCTAATGCATGAAAATTGTGTGTTGAATCAAATGAAAGTTTTTAAATTTATTTTTGTTGACTTTTTCTTTGCTTCTTTAACTTTTGTCTTTGTTTTACTTTTCTTTATTTCCATTTTACTTTAAGTATATACATCTGAACAATACTGGAAGACACATGAGGCTCCCATGCTTGATGGGTTATCTTCATCTGTCTCTGGATTTATTCTCTTCAACATTATACAAAGAGTTTATTCACTTGATGTTCCAATTATGCAGTTTAAATGAAGAAATATAAACAAAAACACATCCTCATTACAAGTTGTGTGTATTGACAGAGACTCTTGCTATTCCTAAATAACTCATCACTAGATTAAGCAGCTGAACAGTGTAAATACCAGTGAACAATTGATATTGAAAGGAAAGTATTCACATAAAGATGATTTTGGTTATAAAGTATCCTAATTCATATGAAAGTATAATTTGTTAATATAATCAAGTTTGAATTAACTTGCATATTTCATGCAAACTGTTGAAAATTTTATCTACAGAGAATATATCACTTAAATGGGAGAAATATTTTAACTTGGATCTTTAGCATGAACATTTTAAATCTATTATTGCGAGAGTAACTTGTTGATCAAAAAGCATTTCTTTTCAAGTATAATTTATTCAGAGATTTGAATGGCATTTAGATATAAATTAACAAGTTATGGACTTGCAAAGTCAGAGCTCTCATAAACCATTAAAAGATTTTCATTATCAAATTCTATATGGGGACATCTGAATACTATTATGTAACCCATTGTATAAGCTCCGTCTACATTACATTTTTATATATTTTACCAAGAATTATTATGTAACATTTATGACTCATTTCACAGCAAATATTATTAAAATTAGAAAGTAATCAATCATGTCCTGCGTTGAGTATTATTTTCAATATTTTAGTAGCATGCCATTTAAAGTGACACAGAGTATGTTTAATGATTTATTATTTGCCTGAAATAAAAGCCAATAATTCATTGGCAGGCCCCTATATAATTTTAACCTGTTTACTGTCTCCATACTGAACTGATCAGCAATGATTATCTCTCAATAAGATAACACAATTTATAAAGCTTAACATATTTTACAACATACTCTGTGTCCCTTTAGAATAGAGGACCACTGAAGTTGGTGAGAATAGCACACACAGTCCAAATTTGGTTGATTGAAGATGCAAGATTTAGAGGGATTAGACCATCGAAGACATGAAATTCTTTAATGCGTCTGATGGCCCTCTCAACATGAATTCTTAAACGTGCAATGTCATGGGTCATTTTCACCTCATCCTCACTAAACTGTCCTTTCATTTCCAAAAAAGGTGGAATGACAAGACTAGCATCTTTTGAAGATAACATGTCTTGAATGAGAAATCCCTTATCTGCCATAACCTCATCTCCTGGTTCTAGCAAATCAAGCAAACCACACTTGGACGTGATTACTTTATCTGAAATAGATCCAGTGTACAAGGAACTGACAAAGGAGATATAACCACATGGAGTTATGCCTATAAGTCCCATGAACGTTGTGTGGCTCTTATAGTGAGAATACATATTTGAGTTGAGAACTCGTGAACTTGGTGTTTGGACTTTCAATTCCGTGCAGTCAATGATAACTCTTGTCTTTGGATAGTTCTTTTTGAATTCCTGTGGCATGTTGTCGTCAATTTGTGTCCGTGATGGCCATATCTGTAAGCTACCCAGCATGACATATAAATAGTTTGCCCATGTTATCAAAATTCGGCTCACAGATGCTTGAGACACATTGAATTTTATGGCCAAATCCAATTCTGGCAGTCCTTGATGTACTCTGCATAAAAACAAGAAGAACTGGTCAACAAGGGACAAGGATTCTTCTCTGAAAGCGTTTACCTTGATGTTTGTAGTGTTTGAGGCCAAATGGCGTTGCATTTGATTCCATCTGACCATGGACTCGGCAGTGGGTTGCAAAGCCAAAAAGACACACTTCAGGGTATTATAGTCCTTAAACCCAGTATAGAAGCTTATCGTCTGGGGGTCATTCGAAAAGCGATCTAGGAAAAACAATTTATGTGTTGTTGTTACCAGCTGTCGACGGAGATTGTCCAGTTCTTGTCTTGCTGCTGCGAGCTGATCCTCGATGGAATCGGGTGCGATATGGTAGTCGTGATCATGGGTAGCAAGTGGAACAGGTTCTGTTATGGTATCATCCTTATCCGAAACACATCCTATGCTATCATTGACTATCTCAATGGGCACACTGGTTGTCTCTCTGAAATACAAGATATATCTTTCAATATAATCATATTCTTTAAAAGTTGTTTAAAAAACTTAACTGAATTTCACAATAAAATCAGAAACAAACCATCAAAATTGCTTTCAGTACGGTCTATTACTGTAAAGTATCATTTTAATCTGATCAGTTAAAAAAAGTTACAAATTTTTGCTCATCAGGCTTTGTAATATTTCTACTTAGCTTTTTGATTTCTTTGACTTGAGAAGAATATGAACATGTTTTTTGGGGGGGGGGGGGGGGGGGGGGGGCTGCCACAGAATCAAAACTATTTATAATCCCTATTACATAAGCCAGTAAGGTACCTCTACACAAGATTTCAACTTCTTTGATTGATACCATTGCAATACCATCATCCAATAGGATCTTTCAGGGACAATGATTATGATCACATTTTTCACAGACAATGAGACACAATGATTAATTAAAAGTTATTTTAAATACTAAACTTATTTATTTAACAGAAATAGTATTCAAACAATTAGAATACCCATGAGCTAAGGAGTCAGTACAAAAGGTCAAAGGTTCAGGAAAAGAATAAAATCATTTTAGTTTATGTTAACTCAGGATCTGTTGTCAGGAAAGGGTGGAGTCAGAGGGTAGAAATAGGTCAAAATCCAGTTATTTCCTAACAGCCTTTTTTTTAGAAGGGTGTTTTCCATTTGGTATCATTTTCATTAAAAGTCATCTTGACTCATGACATTGATCATTTGGTGATTTTGTCTTTTGTCTAGTGTTAAAGTCTTCAAAATCAAACAATACAGAGAAAATTCAGCTACAGAGCCTTTGGCTCACTCATCAAGTTTTTTCCCCTCCTAGTTTTATACGATTTTCTCAATAACTGTAACCATGTAAGAAAAGTGATTGTGATTTTAACATGATTTAGATTATATCAAGTACATCTATATATTTAAAATTACATATTTAAAAATTTACTCACCTCGAAGTTCTCTTCTGACGCTTAGATGGTGTAGGTGTCCATGGAAAAAGTGTTGGTACACTTCCAGGCTTAAGCATGTTTTTCCCATTCAAAGTCTTTTTGAGAAGGCTGGATTCAAAGTGAGCTGAGCAAACTCTAGTTGCATCACTAAGCTGAAAACACAAAATATTTGGTTAGACTGAATTTCACCAATTCAGGCCAGTTATTCCCTTATTTCATTGAGCAGTTGTTCTGCATGGATCCAAACTGGAGATGATTAATTTTTTATCCATCTACACAAGTATTTATTTCACTGATGTTTTTTTGGATTTTCCAGTGCAACGAAAGCAACAGTAGATCTCTTACTGGTTTGCAAGTAGTTTATCTGATACCAAATATACCTAAAGAGTCAAATGATTTCCGTACCTAATCAGAAATATTAATTTTTATGCTAAATAATTGTGACAATGAAATAACTGAGTGGCCATGAAATTGTAAGCATGTTTCAACATTACTCAAAATGTTTTTATATAACATCATGGACATGGTGCATTAGGCATTGGGAGAAACAGAAAATTGAGAGTTAATATTGTTACAAATTTATTCACACACTTTCAATAGAATTTTGGCGTGTCAAAAATAATAATTACAAAATGTAGTGTTATATAAATCCATCATCAGTTTCCGATGATTTACAGACTTAACTGTCTAAATTCATAACAAGACATGACGTTACTTTCAATACTGAAAAAAATCTATTTTGTCAAGCTGAACTGTAACTAAAGCGCTTATTTAGCCGATTTTTGAAGAATTTATACTGTGAACATATAGGCCTATTGACTGGAGGTTGATAGTTCATTACTACTTACCCTAAAGTTTGGGCCTAAATCCCGTTTGATCTTTATGATCCAGCGCTTCTGTAGCTTGATAAGCCGCCATATTGGTCGATTTGTTTGCGTTCCTAGCCTCGTTCTCGTTCTCAAAATGGCGTCGCGTGAATAAGGTCTATTGTAAAGAATTTTAAGTATTTCATTGCATCGATAGAAAACTTAAGTGAATGCATAAGTCCTCTTAAATCTTAAAATAGCCAATTTAAACCGTAAAAGCGTGCACTAGTGCCTTTAAGGAGCATATGAGTACGACTCGTTCAAATTCGGTGCCTTACGCCCTAACTTTGATACGTATCTAAATACCATGTATGGTGATAAAAATTCGAAAATGTCAAATATTCATCCCCAAATATGTTAATCACCAATTTTCAATTAGAATGAAAAAGCCTTGTGTTTGTGCAGATGCAAAAAAGCACGTCTGTTTTACATTATTGGTTACATACATTATTTACGAGTTATTCAACCAATAAAAAATAATATTTTGACCTAAGTTTTCTTCTGTCTCCTTCAGATAAGTTTCCAAAATTACGTTTGACTATTTGGCATTGGCGCACGCACTTGTCCATTTAAAAACAATCCCGACTATTTCTTTATTTTGTTAAGATGATACATTCAACAACACTCGGTAATTCACTTTAAAATTACTCCATTACTGAAAGTTTGACATATGTGACATCAACCACATAGACGACAGAAGTTATTAGGGTCACTTGCAAAAGGGCGAAATCCAATACGTTAGTGATGTTAGTACACTGTTAAGATTGTGTGTACATGTATTTTGCAGTTCATTATCGTCTTCCCTCGGGGAAATAAACTAAACTTTCAGAAAACATATGCTTACCGCGAAGAAACCGCCAAATAAGGATATTTCGTGATTCTACAGCGATGAATTGCTAAAATGCTAAGCACGTTAGGGTTGCCCTGTGGTAATAATTACAATGATGTCGCTTTTTCTCTCCATGTTCAGCTTCTATTCTCAATCAAACATACAGAAGAAGATTTAAATAGGGTTGGGTTTTTTCCTTCATTAAATTTGGAGAAAAAAAGTGTGCTCAATTTGATATCATTTGGATAAATATTTTAAGCCAGGGATGCATGCGAGAAAATTAGGTGCTACTGTCCGAACCCGCATTCATTGATATACGCAAAATAAACCGTTATTTTCGTTCAATACATAACAAATATGCATATTGCGATACAGATAACATAGAATAATTAACTTTTGATACTTTGTTTATTATTGATAATTACTTTGTTCAGATTGTTATACATTATACAATTTTTCAAAATATGTGAATCATTACTCTGTCCGAACCAAGGTCAGTTTGTGATATGATATAGAATAACATTTACTTATTGAAGGGCATTAAGATAGATATTAAGTATTAAGAAAAACAAATGATCCATTGACTATGTTTATACGAATTTTCTAGGATGTTTTCGATGTTGAAAATCATTCCGTGTAAAACAATACTTTGTCATCTTTACATGATAATATGGAGCGCTAATTGTGACCAATGTGTGTATTTTATGAATGCTTCACTGAGTTCTGTAAGTCTTTGAAAACTGACACGTGACTCTGTATGCTATGAAATGTACACCTTCAAAGATGAAACGTGTGTAAAGATTTTGAATAAACGATCAAAAACCTTTTAAACACTTGATATGTTTTAATTGCCCTGACAAACGTGTTTATCATTCAACATGTATGCTTAATCAACGTCCCCAGAGTAAAATTTTACAACAATCCGGTGTTCTGACACAAGCTGTTCTTTCAAACTGTTCAGTTTTCTTATCGAGGGCTGTCATCGTAAAATCGGTTCTAAAGTGCATTCCACCAAGGAAAACCAGTTGTTTACAACAAGCCTGTTTCCGATTTTCTTTCACACTGTCCAATTAAAAAATATTTTTTTGAGAGTTGACATAGTTTCTGTAGGCCTATATTTATTTTTGAAAAAATTAACAACGCTGGACACCTGTCGGGGATTGTATCTAACTTTTTTTTTAATGACCGATAAGGCGACGGGCTAAACAACAAGCTAAACCTCTTTTGCATGAGACAAAATCGTCTTAGTTTTGTCCATAAAAACATTTCACTTTTGTTTATATATAGAGGTTATCATGAGAGTGTGTTTTGGGATGGTAAATATCCTGCATTAGGAATAAACATTGTATTTTGCGAGCCTTGGCGAGCTAAATACATAGTGTTTATTCCTAATGCAGGATATTTACCATCCCAAAACACACGAGCATGATAACCTCTTTATCATATAATGTCACAATAAGACAATATCTAAAATTAAGCAACATTCGTGATTCTCCACGCTTCAAACTTTTCCTTAAATACGCGTAATGTTATATGACGTCACAGCGATGGTGATCCGGTTATGCAAAGTACGTCAATCAGGGAGAACCGTACATAGAATAGTTCAAAGTTTAAAACTTTTATCTTTATATGAAAATCGTAATTTTCAACTGTTTTTATTGAAAAAATAACATGCAAACGATTTTCAAACAAAACGTTATATTTCAAGTAACTGGTAACAACAATTCAATATTACTTTGACGACACTTTTACAACGCGCGGATTTGAATGTCGTTAAGCGTCAAGCGTTGTGTCCGCTATCAAGGCCGAGTTTAGTCGACTGATTCCTGGCTACTGTCCGACTCAATAACGGCGAGTCGTCGTCGTTTTGGTGCAGGAGGAGATTTCTTCTCGGGAACAATGTTTACAGTAATGTTACCACCTGTAACTGGGCCTCCAAATAGAGTGTTGACCCCGCCTGAAACATTCACTATCATCTGGTTATCAGAACGGGTGGCAGTGCACGAAACGGCACGAGGCAATGCCAATGGCTGCATCGACTGGCAAGATGACATGCCGACTTCCTGGCGAGGAAGGCACATGACAGGATTGACTGAAGCAGTAGTGTCAGACAACACACGTGAAATGTCACGATGTTGCTGCTCATTTAACTTGCTGTAATTGTTAATAGACTGTATATTTTTATGGCCTGAAAGTTGCATAATTTGATTTGGTGGCACATAACGATCTGATAATTTTTGAATCAAGTATTTTCTTGCACTGTGATTAGTGAGACGTTTGGAGGTTTCAAAAACTACTGATGTCATTGTTTTCATGAGAGTGGACAGTTTTCTGTCCCCAATCGGCTGACGACGGAACCAAGTGATTGTGTCAGTGTATTGTGTATTTGGACCCAATGTGTTTGTTGTTACGTAGAAGGGGTCACTCGGTGCACTGTAATCAGCTGGACGTTTGGACGCGTAGATCTTGTAGATCTTAACAACACATCTAGCAGGGTCATCTACGTTTTGCCACATTTTAGGAATTACATCACGGATATCCCTCGGGTTAGTACCTGGACGTGTTTTGCTTTGCTTTTCATTGAAGGAAAGGAATTCAAGACCATTTGCATCGGTTTTTAATGACACGTCCCCCCAACACATAGACCTGTGCTCATCAGCGCCCCTGAGCCCGAAGTGAACAGTGTTATAAAACCACAAAGTGTTTATTATGGCATGTGGAGAATGATATCCAAACTGTCCGCTTTCCCAAAGCTTACTTACTTCGTCGTCGGATAACGGATCGGATCTTCGAGGTAGGTTTCCTTTCCCCTTTTTCTTTAGGTCAATTTGTCGTGATTTTAAAACGTCCCTTACCTTTCCAAATTCGGGAGAATGAGCAATAGTGGCAGGATAATCTTTTCTCTTAAGATATCGGTCAATGCTTGATACATATGATCTGAGGGTAAGGGGTTCTGGATCGGTACCATCTTTTTTGTTTACTCCGATCAGGAATTTACAGATCAGGGTGCCGAGCTCACTGGGGGGGATCGTCTCAATAGCCCGAAATTCACTTTGAGATTTTAGGAAACATGTCACAAGATTCATCGTGTACACAGTTTTTTTGGCAGTGTTCTTATTTTCATTCATAACGATTATTTCGTCAATTTCCTCATTTTCTACTGACCGAAATCTTGAATTCGTCTGCTTATTCAAGTTTTGTTGGGGCCGAGGAACCGGTGTCGGTATCTTCGTAACCCGTTGCGGATCTAGCTTGGCTTCATAATCAGCACCATCGATCATTACATAAAATGACTTCTTGTTTGAACTTTCAGTTAAAATTCCGGTAACTGTACCGTACCCCCGATTGTCAATTCTTATGCGATCTCCGACAGAAATGGGCGTCGCCATGTTTGTTTACATGAAAGTAGTTCCGACAATGACCTATCTAATTAGCATCTAATTTGCATCTCTATCCGCATATGAACCCGACGGATATCGTTTCTATCCGTTGGCTTTATCCTGCCGAGAACAATACCCATTATATGATAATGTTAGATATCCAGCATTGATATAAAAAAGGTTTTTTCATATGTTTGACAGATATCCAAATATAGTAAGAACTTTCCTTATATCCATCATTATAATTTGTGTTTGAACAATTTGCAATCAATTCAAAGTTTGTTAACTTTCTTTCCATTTGTCCATTTACCTTTGGAGTTTTGTGTCGAAATGCTTGAATACATCTATATCTTAATCAATATCATAGTATTCACTCCCAGCATGAAGAACTTTGTCACAATGTGCTGTTACGGACTACTACCGATTTTTTCGGTTAAGATCACATAGAAAAAGCTAAATTATCAATCTAACTGAAATCAGGTCGATACTTGTCACGACAATTTTCGACCTGATTTCAATAACTTTGCTACATTATATGAGAATTACAGCTCAGGGGGCTTTAAAAAATGTTTCTTAAATTGGTTGCATTTGGAAAGAAAACATCCAAAAGTTGACATACACCACTGCTACCCCATTTTTTAAATAACAAATTCATAATCATGAAATAAAAACGTCTAATTATCCCACTGAGTACAGTTTAAGAACAGATTCAGATTTTAATTGTGCTTCTGAAACAAAGTTACCACGTACATAGTCCAATTTAACTTGTTTCCATGAAAATGTGATGTTTTTCAGAAATTGCAAAAGAAAATGTAAAGGCAACACTTCAGTAGTCGCATGTGATGCATTGAGCTTGAGGTCTGTTTCAGAAATGAGATTTTCTCTGTAGTCGAATTCATCGTGTTTCAATGAAAACGGTAACATTAAAAAAAATTCCCACTTTTAAATGTTCAGTAGGATTTGCAGAGCTATTAACGTAGAACACGATGCAAGATACAGATACCATATCATATGATCCTCAAAGAGTTATCTCCCTTTAATTGTGATGGGTAACAACGGTTTATTTTTTGCTGAATCTAAAAAATTGTTTTGAGATTAATCTTAAAAAACAGCTTCCAGCTTTCAGTTGAGCTATTGCATGTTACTTTGTGTAACTCAGAAAGAATAACACTGAACAAATAAAGGGAGGATATTCGTGCTATCCTACAGATATCAGCCTGACACGAGAAGATCGATCTAGTTAAAACTAGCTGTAATACAATACGCCCCGAAGTTATTGACGAGAAGATATCCTTATGAGTGTCTTACAGCTTTAAACTATCTTACTATTTTGTTAAAGGAATAACTACTTCTTTTTTTAATTTTTTTATAGAAATTGATTGTGATCAATAAGGACACTTTTCATGGATAAGCAACATCTCTATTCTCAAAAAGCACATTTTCGCATAGATTAAAGTGACACTGAGTATCTTTTTGTGGCTAAAATAAGAGGTTTGAGGGTAAACCGTTAGTACTGCACTAACTAGCATTTCCTTTTCTAAATCACTATCCAAAGGTGAATCATGCACTTGTTATTCCTACAGATATGTATAGCCCTTCAAGAAACATATCAAGTAGATTTTATCCATAGATGTCTTGCGACAAGCAGCTTTAATAGACGTTCGTTACATTGTTAGTTAATTCTAAGATTTACTTGCTTCACAACGCTATTTCAATATATGTCGGAACGTCACTTTCTTAGATTAGGAAGTTGCTTATCACCAAAAGTTGTCCTTATTAATCAAATAATACATATCCAAAACAACTTGTAATAAAACAAAATGTTTATGTTGGTTATGACTAAATCACTGCCAACGTATTCCGAAAACATAAACTTGATTAGGTAGGACATGTACAGTAATTGTAAAAGGCTACAGTATATATACCTAATCTAAATAACTTAGAGAAAGATGCATTCCATAAAGATAATACCTAGCCTGTTGAGGCAAAGATGGGATTGTTGACTATGACCCTAAAATTAGAACTATAAAAAGAGATCTTGTTCTTTCATATTTTCAAATGCCCTTCTTATATTTTTCGTTATCACAAGGCTTTTGGAAAAAAACAAACATATTTGTTCGTACCTCAATTGAGTACAAATACTTATTTCCTTTTCTCCCCTCAGAGGTTTCCCCGTCATTAATTCCTATATGGAACCTCTTTTGTAACACGAACTATTCTCGGGCTTCCGGCACGTACCGCGGCAAAATATTGCAGTAAAACCTAATTTCATTATTCCACCTAGAGAAAACGCATTCTGAAAAAGAAGACTTAAAGTGCAAAGCATTTAGCTTTCCAAAGGCTAACGGATTTATATGACGCGATTTGGAATAATGTGTTTGATATGATGACGATTTTATATTTTGATTCCATGGTTGCATAATTATACATATCAATCGAAAATCTGTTAAATGCAGATACCAAAATAGTGGCATCACAATAACGGCAGGCATAATCCATGAATTCTAATTTTGTCAATTTCGAGATAAAGATGCACGTTTTAGGAGGATATTCAAACTTAATTCAGGGCAGATGATATTTTGGCTCTTATTAAAGCAACATAATCTTTTTTTAATGAAACTTACTCTTTGTCACTTTAATTTATTTATATCAAACCGATTCTTTTACAGTTTTCTATCATTAATTTGAATAACTTACCACATTAATATCATTTCAAGATACCAATTATCAGGAAAGACATTATTTTCCAAAATTGTGATGAATATTATTATTCGATATGGTTTTAAAAACTAGACAATGTCACATTCCGCTGGGACGTCATTATCACCTTGAGCTGTGCCAGGTTTCAAATCTCTCATTATTAATTGAAGGTTATGCATTTCGTTGCATAGATAGTGAGTGCATATTTCATTAAGTATGTGTTCCTTAAATGGGAACTATAGTGACTCAAACCTGTTATCAGGGTACAAATGATTCGATGTGTAGTTATATGCATTTCTTCATTCATGTTTAAGATATATAGTTTCAGCCTAGACAAGTAATGAATGAGAGCAGTATATCCTTACACAACTATGATGTTTATTCATGTTTAAGATATATAGTTTCAGAACAGACAAGTAATAGAAGAGAGCAGTATACCCTTACACAACTATGATGTTTATTCATGTTTAAGATATATAGTTTCAGACTTGACAAGTAATGAATGAGAGCAGTATATCCTTACACAACTATGATGTTCATTCATGTTTAAGATATATACTTTCAGACTTGACAAGTAATGAATGAGAGCAGTATATCCTTACACAACTATGATGTTCATTCATGTTTAAGATATATAGTTTCAGACTTGACAAGTAATGAATGAGAGCAGTATATCCTTACACAACTATGATGTTCATTCATGTTTAAGATATATACTTTCAGACTAGACAAGTTATGAAAGAGAGCAGTATATCCTTACACAACTATGATGTTCATTCATGTTTAAGATATATACTTTCAGCCTAGACAAGTAATGAATGAGAGCAGTATATCCTTACACAACTATGATGTTCATTCATGTTTAAGATATATACTTTCAGCCTAGACAAGTAATGAATGAGAGCAGTATATCCTTACACAACTATGATGTTTATTCATGTTTAAGATATATACTTTCAGCCTAGACAAGTAATGAATGAGAGCAGTATATCCTTACACAACTATGATGTTCATTCATGTTTAATATATATAGTTTCAGAACAGACAAGTAATGAATGAGAGCAGTATATCCTTACACAACTATGATGTGTTTCTTTTCGCTCCGTTCTGTTTCGTTTAGTATGGGTGGGAATCGAACAATAAGGACACCAAACCTTTATTCTGCTCCAGTGTGACACTCAATCTGAGTCACATTTATGCATCTGACCTTTTCCTAAATAAAATAGTTTGCCAACCTATGTTCTCTTTGTTCAATGTTTGAAAATTTTCATATTATTTTTCATATTAGCAAAGTCACGGCACGTGTTTTCACTCACCTGGTTTATTTGCACTCGGGTAGGAAAGAAATCCTGTAACGTTGGGTTGTAATGTATGAAAAATTTAACTGAAAACTTTTCTCTTTTGAACCTGCATATAATGTCATGCTTTGCAGTTATATGGGTTAAACATATTCATAGAAGTAGGGTGTGATTTAAAGTCAGAAGCTATAATCAAACATTCGAAATCCTTGATTTAGATCTTAATGGCCCGTTTCAGTATAACGAATTACATTCATACTTACATTGTTTATGACACGTTGATAACCGAAAGCTGCGAAACCATTTAGTATTATGCGAGAACCTTTGAAATGTTTGAGATATTTAAAACAGTACATTATGTGAAGTCCTTATGACGCAGGCGTCCTAACATGATAAATTGTATATGAAGGGATACATAATTTAATAATCTAATGTGGTTTTAAATCGTTTTAAGGGAGCATCAACGTCAACATTTTACCCATTTCATACACTATGATAAAACTTTTTATATATTTATTGCTTGCACTTACTTTTATGGTCTCAATATAAAAGGTCAAACAAAACTAGAATCACGCTTATGATGAGGTTATGAAATAATAAGAGTAAAATTTGAAAAATAAATCAGCGTCATTTGCATCGTTTTCTGCTCATTTTGGGACACCCTTCGTATACATGTATTTATTTTGGTCGCTGAGCTGGTTTTATTTGATGCTAAACAGGTCATATTACTTTGCGTATACATAAGTCGCTGTGACTTATGGTGATGACACTAACTATGATGACCATACAGTTGATGATGATAACAAAATCTTTGAAAACAAAGATATTTATTTTGCTATGACGGTGGTGGTGACGAAGACAAAGACGATGATGTTGATGATAAAGACAACGGTATTACCGTGACCGCGATGATGACAAGACAAAGACGATGTTGTTAACGACAAAATTATATTTACACGATAAGATTAGGATAATCAGATCTTATGATAAACTAAGGATATCCAATATATATTTGTGAGAGAATATGACAGTAATGTAATTCTGCAATTGATGATGAAGTACACTTGGTGATGAACGTATTTACATATTTGTCAGATAAATATTGATAACAACATCCAATGTACAACGTTATCAATTGCAACATGTTAAGATATCAGCTATCGTGAATAACCATATGATGCTATAACTCCAGGCCGTGCTAAAAACTCGAATGGGAGACCTGAATAGGCCTGTTGAGGTAGATTCAACAAACAATGAATCAAATAACCGGGTAGGCGAGCAAGAAGTTACTTCAACCCGTCAAGGCAGTCAGCCGTTGCTTTAGGTATAGAAAAGTCGTCAGAAGGTTTCATGACAGATTTGATGGCGATAACCCGGAATTTTAGAAGCGATCATAAATTTAGAAGCTCTCCGGTTGAAAACAGGCGGTGTAGAAATGGCTAAATGGCTTGCTCCGAAGGTGAGTGTGAGGAAATAGTTGGTTTCTGATAAGATATAACATGTATGGTTTCAACATATCTAAGTAAAGTAAAGTAAGCGTTTGTGAAAGATATAAATGTTCTTATGGAATTTCAAAAAGAAATAAATCTCTTCTATTGATTTTGTTATTTCTTATTATAATTTTACTATTACGATGCAAGTGGAATGGGCAATAAGAGTAATAGTATGAGAGTGAGAAGAAGTAGAAGTAGAATTAGAAGCAGTTGTGTTAGAAGTAGTCGTCGTGGTATTATTTTTGATAGTAGTAGTAGTAGTAGTAGTAGAAGTAGTAGTAGTAGTAGAAGTTAAAGTAGAAGTAGGAGGATGAGAGAATGAAAAAGAATAAATAATAGTAGTAGTAGTAGTAGTAGTAGTAGTAGTAGTAGTAGTAGTAGTAGTAGTAGTAGAAGTAAAAGTACAAGTAGGAGGAGAATAGTATGAAAACGAATAAGTAATAGTAGTTGTCGTCGTAGCAGTAGTCATTTTAGTAGTATTAGTACATGTAATAGCAGCACCAACAGTAGTATTAGTGGCAGCAGTAGTAGTAATAGTAGTATTTATGGGTGAGGTGACTTGGGCTTTAAAAAGATTTTCACTTCTATAGCGGCTGCTATCACTGTAGGGAGAAAGCCAGCAACACCATTGTGGTTATGCATTGCGGTGATACCTTCTTGCATCGGCTGGAACTAGCGAACCATGGGTTGTACTGCAATGAAATTCAGTGTAGCATTGCACCAATACCATACTGCGTGCAGAACAGTTCTCTACTACAGACAAAGTTGTCGAGCCCCTGGCGGGATTCGGACCATTGACATCATGATCCGAAGCCGAACGCCCTAACCACTGTGCTACCCCGCCCCAATTGTGATATAAAAGTAAAAGTAACCGTTTCTTATCCCGATTAGTCTCTCGTATCTCTTTTTGATAACAACGATACTCATTGATATGGCAAATGTTCTAACTTATTATATTAACAGAAGAATATCATAAATGGTGAAAATCATACTTTTTACATCTTTCCCATGCATAAAAAGAGAACAAGTCACTATTTTCCAAGTTTATGTAATATTTTACGCAGGATAAACCGTTCATGAATTCGACGTAGACCACTGGTAACTCTGTTTAAACCTTCTTGCCTCCGATCTTGAAAAAGAAACTAAGTAAAAGTTTCATCTTATGAAATAACAATGGCGGTTCTCTCCTCTTCATCTCGTGTTTCTAAAACTCTATACGCTCTGGTTAAATTCTAAAGGTAAAGAAAGCAAGCAAGGAGACGCTTTATTTAAACTACACATCATGCTTAGACAAACAAGTACATATTTACCGACCGTCTAAAAATTCAACAGGTGAAATAATGTTTGGCCCAACTAACAAATAACTAACACTTTTAAATTCTCTCGAAACCGGTTTTAAATTTATGGGAAAGCTAAACGAAAAGCTAGGATAGGTTTAGAATACTGAAAGCAATTATCAGCTTATATTACTTTGCTACAGGTATAAATGTACAGGTAGTTGAGTTTGCGAGAAGGATATCATGGTAGATTCGAAAGCCACAGTTTGGGTTTTATCATTACAATAAGGTCACAAATCGTTCATACAACATACAAAATTCCTTATTTTATTATTATCTATTTCGTTGTTTGATTTTTTCCCAGCCCGTTTTAAAGAATAAACATAAAACAAAGTGAGTCTCATAGGTCTTATATGTAAAAGGAAGAAACAAAACACTTGCTAAAGTCAACTCCTTAGTAAAATAAGGAACTTCCTTAAAATAAGGAAGCTGACATTTATCATTCGTGTTTACAAATGTCTACCATTTAAAAAAAAAGGTTATATTTATCATTTAAAAAATCATTAAAATATTTGTAACAAGGATAGGAAATTTAGGTTTTCAAGAATATGATAACATTTCTTTGTTGTCGGTACTAATAGAAACCCGATTTTCCTTAAGCGACCCTAGAGTACTTTTAAGTTTTCAAACTAGGCATTGCAGATTTATGAAGGTTTACGTAAACTCATGTGACAATTATATCAATGTAACCCTAACCGTTTACAAGGTACAGGTACCCTCTCAGCATTACACCACTTAATTCGTCTTTTAATGTTGTTTAGAAGGCCGATCACGGGATTCGACCCCCGACCACTACAGGGGTAGGGTACTCAACCATGAACAATATTCACAGAGAATGAACCTTGTTGAAAAGTGTATTTCTTGTCTGTTACAGGTGACTGCTTAGACTGTAAACGAGTAGAGGAGAAGTACCGTGATCTAACTACTGAACCGGACTCATTTATTGTACACGTCGACATCAACATCTTCAAAAAGTCACAGGACTCGGAAAATAAGAAAAAAAGTAAACCTCAAGGTGATCAGGCAAAGGACTGTGGTCAAAAGAAGAAAAGACTAAAAGCAAAAAACAACACCCTTGCCAAGCTTTCTAAAGTTGTCTCTGCATTAAGGAACTGCCAGGGAGGTTCTATATTAGTGCATCTATTTGGACACGACAAGACAGACAGGTACCTTGGTTATTTTGATGAGTTTGTTGGCAATGCCTTCACCTACTTAATAGAGAACGGGCAGTTATACGTTGATGTGTTCAGAAGATCTTGGCTTAGTGATCAAGAACAATTTAAGGACGAGAAAGACTTCATTTGCATATTCGTTAGCAAAACTAATGGTCTTTCTACAGTTGACTTCAACACGAAGATTAGGAACGACTTGGAGAACATCAAACCAACGCCATTGAACGTTCTGTCTGCTCTTGTATCCTTGAAACCTAACATCAATCCTCAGCTTCCGGTTCTGCGCGGAATAGAGCTGAACGTGCTTCAAGAAAACAGAAACATGGAGTTGAAATCCGTCTCAAAGTGTAACATTGACACCAACGACGTTCAAACTTTCACCAATTTCATTTGGGTGAATCTTAAACTGAGGGAAAATGTGACGTCAATGTCCAAAATATCAGAAGGGGGGTCATTCTACATAGGTATTGCCGAGAACCCATACAATCTAAACCCATACCCAACAAAATCTACAGAAATTGAAGGATTTGAACTTCAGGACGAGGGCCGTGGTCTTAAAGATGAAATACAAACGAAGATAAGTACTGAAATTTCAGTTCTAAACTACGACGGAACGTTTGGCGATGCCCCAAATAACCTTGTAGATATATCTATCCATCCTGTACCGGAAACACTTCCAAAGAAATTTGTTCTTGAGGTGTCCATCAGACATTTTGACGGAATTGTGTTCTACGAAAAAGGCGGACCAAGGGCATACACAATAGATAAGGTGGGGACGATAAGATGTTTGGAACGCGACGAGTGGCTTGCAAAAATTTCTTTTGAGTTTCTTGTTTGTCCCTTATTGGTTGTTTAGGTGGAATAATGTCTTCAAGTGACCAATCAGATGACGGCACCTTCCTGTCCGATGAGGAAATAACTTCCTTTCTGCACATGCGCAATAGTTCAAGCGATGAGACCCTTGACAAAAAAGGTGATTATAATTATCATTAATTCGCTGTCTTTATTTGTTTCTTAAACTATTATCTTTTTAGATTTTAAGATTTTGAATTTGTAATCAAATTTATCTGAAAAAGTTTTAGAATTTTGCTTTGAATGTAATGCAATTGAATTGTGAACTATTTTCCTGTTTTATAATATACAATACCTTTATTAATTTCAGTGGATCAGATAATATACAGTCGACGTGATAGTGGGCGTGGCTCAATGGACTTCCAAAGAGACTTAAGCCAACTCTGGCCAACAAAAGCAAAAATCCGCTCTTCAACCCCAACACCGCCCTCTGCACCCGAAGCAACAGGACAGGCTAAGCCTAGAATTTGGCTCAAAGATCATGTGCTTTCGTTACCAAAGCCAATAGCATTTTCAGGAGAACGAACGTCTAAAGAAAGTGAAACCGGATGTACGACATTTCAAAAGTCGTATCAATGTCAAATGTTCGAATTTGGAAATGACTTGCCACAAGACCCATTCACTTCAACTATAAAGTTACGATTATTGGAGTTGATGGAGCGAAATAATGCCGTGGTATATCTTTCGCCATCCATTTTGAGAGATTGGACCATTTCTCCAGATGATCCACCCAAAATGATCTGTGACGCATTTGTGTTTTCAGACACTCATCCTGTTTGTCTTTTTACCTTTTACCAAGGTGGAGAGACCAGTGACATTCTGCGCTACAATGCAAAGATCACGAGGCATTTCATTTTAAAAGTTCGTAAAGTCTCCCACTCTAACTTCACAGCTCTTGGAGGTGTGTTCGATGAAGCAGACTGCAACACTGAAGAAAGTTTCATATCTGCGAAGCAAAAACTCGAGTCTGAAGCAAGAAAGAAGTTTGTTCCGAATTGGTTACACATTGACGGAGCACGACGTTCACAGATTGTTGAGTTATTCCTTAAAATGGGTCAGAAATGTGGGAAACAATGGTTTGATGTGTCGGACTCATTAAATGAACTAAAAGTTACAGTCTCGTTGACAAAAAAGGCCTTAAACACAAATACCAAGCCGGAGGACGCACAACGTAAACATATTCATTTGGAGACACTGAGCAAACTTTGTCAGATGTCTCTGATGAGAAAAGAGAAAACGTCTGTATCCACTATGATGACGGAGAAATTGAAGTTGTCTAGAACGAAGAAGAGATAGGTGACAATGATTGATCAAGGACGATTAGCTGTAACAAACGACTTTGAGAACGTGAAACCAACGCCATTGAACGTTCTGGCTGATCTTGTATCCTTGAAACCTAATGTCAATCTTCAGCTTCCGGTTCTGCGCGGGATAGAGCTGAACGTGCTTCAGGAAAACAGAAACATCAACTCAAGACTTAATTTTCAAACTGATAGACTAGATCAATTTGAAAAACTTCTGAAATTTCAGTTCTGAATTATGATGGACCTATTGGCGATGTTACAACTGTTAAGTCAGTCTGATTAAAATCGACCCTGTTCCGAGGAATAAAAGTTTCAAAATATTGACTCTATCGAGATTCGAACTCTATCTGTCTAGGCAATCCTCTCCACTGGGTCTGACCGCACCCTACTGTAGCGCGCGTTCTTGCTTAAACTCATCTAACCAATCACAATGCGTGCGGCAAAACCATTCGGTATCAGTAGCTAGGGGCAAGTAACTCCCATTTACCATTCGTTAACCTTGATCGCCGCTATCTTTATTTTAAACGTGAGGATGTGATTGGTACGCTATTGACTAGGTTTTGTCTGCGCTAAACTGGTGTTGGCACGTGCATTACAGTAGGGTGCGGTCAGACCGATGTGGAGAGGATGGCCAAGACAGATAGAGTTCGAATCTCGATAGAGTCAATATTTTGAAACTTTTATTCCTCGGAACAGGGTCGATTTTAATCAGTCAGTATACTTCATTGTAATAAAACACGTATGTGCTTAAATATAACAATGGCAATAACTTCCCTTTGTGAGCTAATAGTTCACCGATGGACAAAACTTGTTGATAAAAAGGTAGTTTTTTTCAAGAGTGATGCTTATATTTTCTAACTTTGCATAAACCTAATTCCCACTGTGATTACTTATCTTCAGATGGCGGAGTTTTGGGTAATAAATTTGTTGTTTATGTACCCGGAGTCGTGCTTGTAGGTTACTCGTTTGTCCTATGTAAGGGATTTCATTTAAATTTTCATTAGGAAGTGTTTACAATTGTAATGTATTGGCACATACGTGTTTAACTACACGTCCCTGTCAATCAGTGATTAAAGTGACAATGATCAATCCTCAACAACTCCTTGTGTCGATTATACTTGATGAGACCGATACGGTGGTCGAAATGAATTCATTTTATTGTATTAAAGAACATTGATACAGTCAGAACCGACTGATGTTTACTAAAATTTTATACCAAGAAACTATGAATTTCTGCTTTATTACATTTAAAAATTTAACATCGTAAACATCACCGTAACTTGAAAACTGGAAATATATCAACAAGTAGCCTTTGAATTGGAAGGTTGGATGAACAATGGCAATGATAAAACTTTTATTCGCGAAGAAGAACGAATTCATTAAAAATATCATGCAGCGAATCAACAGAAAATTACTAAGCAATGGATGTACTGAGGCATTGTCTAAAGAGATAAAGTGATCTGACAATTATCAGTTCAGTATACCGAGGATAGACAACTTCAAGTCGTGGTTAGTGATCGAAAACCGGACAGTGGCGCGTGCCAATGACTCAAACCAAAACGAAATGAGACTTGGAATTGTTAGATATATATCATAACTTGCATACAAGCAAACGTAACTTAGTCATTCATCCTTATAATATATGGCCGGTTTTCGATTATTATTGAAAACATATAAAGATGTTATTTTTGGCATCAAAGTAATGAAAATACAAGTTTTATGACTTGACTTGCAGGACATATGTTATTCCGGCAATTATCTAAGCAAAATAAAAATGCTGAAAATACTCTCTGTCACTATAAATGCAAAGAGATGCGACGTTTCGGTGAAGATACTAACACTGTTATAAAGCAAGTGATAATGAGCGTTACAACATTTTGATTATATAATAAGATAAAGCATGTTTACACAAGTGAATAAGTTGATGTACATTTTTAGGAATATATAGTAAGACAGATGGACAATGAGGTAGCTGCTGACTAAGAGGGATTAGGGTAATTTTTTATTCATGTCTGCGAGCCATGTTTTATCACATTTTTATGAAACGAGTGAATGGTTTTGTACTTAACGAGCGACAGCGAGTAAGATACAGATATCATTCACGTGTTTCACAATGTGTAATAACATTGTAGATTTATTAAACGGCGATATATTCAACGAGAGAGTAATAAAGGCTCGTATCACGTGAACGCTCTGTCCCTATAAAGAGGCACAACTGATATGTGCGAGTCACATGTCGTGTACTGTGACAGTATTATATTTATACCTTATCAGTGATGTTGTTTTATAAAAAGTACTGACTGTT
This sequence comes from Phorcus lineatus, assembly GCA_921293015.1. Lineage (NCBI taxonomy): Eukaryota > Metazoa > Mollusca > Gastropoda > Trochida > Trochidae > Phorcus > Phorcus lineatus. Next base: position 9,132,352 of record OV121094.1, on the reverse strand, counting down.
GATGTAAAGATGTTATGGTGCCACATTGTAGTCAGTTGATTATTGAGACGGTAAAAAGATTGCGATTTTGATCGAAAACGAGACTATTTATCATAGATGGTGCGCATCTATATGTAAAACGTTCTGTTTGACACTTGTCTTTGAGAACTGGTTTAAATTGAAAAGGCACAAGTTATCCAAATTAAAATATCCTGTCCTTAGATTCTACAAAGTTGATTTACACAAATACAAAGCAAAATAACAGATAGTTAACAAGAGCGGTGTAAGAAAAAATAAGAAAAGAAAACAACCTAAATTTTCTTATCAAAGGACATTAAGAAGTGATGTACAGAAGCAAAACAAGATTTTCTGGATAACAATTAACCACGTTTCGGAGTACATAGTCACTCCATTACCAGGTGGGTTGTAAATAGTCACTCCATTACCAGGTGGGTTGTAAATAGTCACTCCATTACCAGGTGGGTTGTAAATAGTCACTCCATTACCAGGTGGGTTGTAAATAGTCACTCCATTACCAGGTGGGTTGTAAATGGTCACTCCATTACCAGGTGGGTTGTAAATAGAAACTCCATTACCAGGTGGGTTGTAAATAGTCACTCCATTACCAGGTGGGATGTAAATAGTCACTCCATTACCAGGTGGGTTGTAAATAGTCACTGCATTACCAGGTGGGATGCAAATAGTCACTGCATTACCAGGTGGGATGCAAATAGTCACTCCATTACCAGGTGGGTTGTAAATAGTCACTCCATTACCAGGTGGGTTGTAAATAGAAACTCCATTACCAGGTGGGTTGTAAATAGTCACTCCATTACCAGGTGGGATGTAAATAGTCACTCCATTACCAGGTGGGTTGTAAATAGTCACTGCATTACCAGGTGGGATGCAAATAGTCACTGCATTACCAGGTGGGATGCAAATAGTCACTCCATTACCAGGTGGGATGTAAATAGTCACTGCATTACCAGGTGGGATGTAAATAGTCACTGCATTACCTTGGGGGATGTAAGTAGTCACTCAAACGCATTAGTATACCTTGGTATACGGTTAACCGTAATAATCTTTGGCAGGTCACCGAAATGACCAGGTGTCAACATTTCAAAACATTCTAAACAGTCATTTTCATTTTTCTCCACAAAATCCTCCATATTTCAAAGACTCCTGATTTCATGGAAAACCAAGCCTCCACCTCTCGAATGATGTCATTGGTGATCTCAAAATGACGTCCACGGAGTGGAGTTTTCATCTCGGGGAACAAGAAGAAGTCTTGGTGCAAGATCGGGTGAATATGGGGGATGCGGTATGATTTCAAACCACATCGCCGTGCCTCCACAGCAGCTGCGTGACAAGTGTGAGCTGGGGCATTGTAAGCTAACAGGCGTACACCTGTGGTGATCATATCGCGGCGCTTCTGTTTAATGGCATCTCGTAACTTTCTCAGCAGATTGCAGTAATAAGCTCCAGTAATGGTCTGACCACTAGCTAGATAATCCGTCAAAATGACTCCACGACAATCCCAAAAAAACAAACACCATGACCTTTCCTGCATATTTTTGCACCTTGGTTTATAGCAGGTGGTGACGTAAAATGCTTCCACTCTTTGCTCATCTCTTTTGTCTCCGGATCACATTGATAGGCCGAGCATGCATCCATGGTAACAAGACGTTTGAAGAAATCCTCTTCGTCTTGTTCCAGAAGCTCCAAAGCCTGCCGTGACATGTTCTTACGCTTCTGTTTTTGCAATGGAGTCGGTAAGCGAGGAACCCAGCGTGCTGACAGTTTAGACATATGCAACTGGTTATGGAGTACGTTCTATGCACTGTAATAACTCAGACCTGTTTCAAGCATTATCATTTGTAGAGTTACGCGACGATCTTCTTGAACCAGCGTCTCAACCATCTTGACAATATCCATATCATCAGTAAGTGAGGGGCGTCCACTTCTTGGCTTATCTGCGAGGGACATGGAACCTGTTTGGAAATTCCTTTTCTTTTTCCTCACAATAGTGTCATATATTGGATGGTCTGTCATAAGCAGATTTCATCTCATCATGAATTTGACGTGCAGAATAACCCTTCAAAACTTAATTACACTGCGCGCCTCAATTTTCTCTATAATAGGGGGTACCGTGCTATTTGGTCAACAGACGCGAAACTGGCTGTCGCAAGGATCAATCATACTACAGTGACCATTTGGTCCGTATTCACCAGTACATTCTTTGTGATAATTGAAACCTTTTGATATCCCCTCGTATGCCTTATCGGTTCTGCTGAAGTTATTTTATTGACGATAATTTCACTTAGATACAGTAGCATGTGAACAAACTTCTGATATGTTTTAAACATATATTTATTTCACAATATACATATACATATATACATTGTGAAAGGGATTGGTCAATAAGCTCAAGTTGTATTGCTAACGCAGTACATATACTAACTTCTGATATGCAGCTTTATGACTTCTGTAAACGAATACAAGTATCGCATTAGGTGTGAGGTGTTATTTTCTACTTTATCTCGCAAGAACAACACTTTGCATCTAACTACGCAAAGCTTAACCATAGCCAGTCTCGAACTGTCCAAGTTAAGTTTTAAAACTTAAAATGCATTAATCGCCACAAATTCTACCCACGTCTGTAATTATTTAAGGCAATTTTGACCGTAATTTTTTCAAAAAGATTAAAGTTTAAACACCAACTTTTTAAGCTTGGTGTCTTGTCTACGTTACCATCATTTTGATTAAGGTTAAGTAAACTTTGTAAGACATATTTGTGATAATGTAAACGTGTCTCTTGCATAAAGAATAGAAAAGTACAGTTTGTTTATTTACATTAAAAAACTCTCAATATAAGGACTGCTAACATTTCCTGTAGCTTACTAAGTTCCTTGTTTTCTTGAAGGTTTGCGAACGATTAGAAACCTATCTGGGATTTTTACCACCACTCTAGTATTTTGAAGCGTTATTTTTTCCGGTAATAATCACGCGACATTTTATCAATTAGACCATAACAAAGACGTAGCTGGGAATGAACTTTGCCGAGTTATAAGGACGTATCAAGATAATCCCCCATTCCCCGTCACGAGTTTGTTACACTCCTTTTTACCCGCATTTTGATTTAATGTCAAACTTTATCAAACACAAGTTACCCTGAGAATCCGACAGAATCTCGGACAAGGTTTCGTTCACTTTTCCTGTCGCTGTTTGTTATTTCAAAATGTACAACATGAAATTGTAAATTTGATTTGTGTCAAGAGTTTATTTAGCGACGCCCGCATGAGGAATCCGTTTCCGTCCGTGGCTTTAGGACTCTCATATAACGTCATTGTGGCTTTAGGACTCTCATATAGGTATATAAAGGTGACAGAAATCACGGCACAGTAGTAAATCTGTTATCAAACAATCAGCGTTCAGGAAATGGTATTAACTTGCGTCATCCCGTTTGGTCCATGATATAAGTGTTAAGCTGTTTTCAGAGCTTCAGTGTTTTATTAAGCAAAAAAGGACAATTAAGTGAACGACGAGCGATAGCAGTTGAAAAAAACTGTCGACTTCTGAAAATAGTGATGCACTATAAACAGAGTTATCGTTATAAATCGGATGAAATTTGTTCTTTTGAACCGAATTTTAAAAACTTCTACACGAACACAAACATCGAAACCTACGTCGAGCTACAACCGCAACTCTCTTGACATCATGAATGATGCCCGAACGTTCATGGTTCTTACCAAAGTCCTTCCCTTCATAGCGCCTGACGAAATATTGTATTGACTGTCACAGTATTAGCGGACTAATCTGATTCGTCATTTCACTTTATTGTTTGACGATGTAATTCATGCAAAAACACATGTAAACACTCACTCTTTAATAAAACTATAAAACACGTAATTTTGTAATCTCATTACATTACTCGCCTATCAAAATGTCGCTGGACCAACTTTCGAGCCAGCATGCTGATAAGTTGGTCATTTAAAAACTTGAAGACAAAGGATTCAACTTTTCATGATATATCCATGGCACGTTCTTATAGTGGGCAACGCGCCATTGTTATTGTATAGGGCCCCAATATAGACAGTTTGCTTATTAACATGATCCCAGCTGTACCGTTGCTCCAAGTTACTTCAAATTTGATGACAGGTTAAGGAAGAGAATACAAATGACAATACTTTTAAACCTCTTGTTTCAAAGTGTGTGATACAAGACTATTTTAATTCTTATTCGAAATAAAAACTTGAAATATTAAGGATACCATAACATTTAACAGTGAAAACTACATGTTCTGTGCTTTTATTGTAACTTGTACAACAAAACTCTCAATCTTACATCGTGTCAATTTCAGCTCTCCTCTAAAAATTCTTTTGCTAATTTAAATGAATGAGATAAAGTATTTTACATCAAGGGTGAGAATGTATTTAACTTTTGTAATAATTTTATGTAAACATTCTGTATTTGGACAAGAAGTAGACAATTCAGTGATTACCTTAATTCATCATTTTAAAAACAGTCATCGATGTCACCCTTATAAAAAAAGCAAATGGCCTCACTGCAAAGAGCTTTCAGTAGATGTGTATGTGGACATTTAGTAACTTATTTCGATGATTGACAACAACACAGGAAAGAAAGTGTAACCCCTATGAACAAGGCGCTCAACTGTCTTTGAGGCGGTTGGTTCCAATCGTTTTGGTAATGAATTCCTAGTAGAGCGCTAATAAAAACTTGGAAACTGATAGCTTAAAGTACATAGAAAGAAATCAAGATAAACGTAGTCCTGCAATACTTTGAACAAGGTATATTCGTATCTTTAAATCTTTATAACCTGGTACCATGATCTATGAGTTTTTGAATTGAGAACATTTCGACCTTTTGTTTCAGAACAATGTGATGACTGTAATCGAATTGTCAAAAACTTCAGAATTTCCATGAATCAACCAAATGCCTTTATTGTCCACGTGGACTCTTCCTTGTTTGAGGCAGTGAAGACAGAGGACGGAGGGAAGGAAAAGAAGACCAGCGTGGAAAAAGAGAAATCCAAAAGGAAAGAAGAAACGAAGGGTATTCTAGAGAAATTGTCAGCAATTGCATGTGCTCTTCGTAACACGAAAGGTGGGTCGATACTGGTGCATCAGAAGAAAGAAAACCGATACCTTGGATTCTTCGACGAGTTCGTGAGTGATGCCTTCACATACCTCATAGAGGACGGAAAGCTTTGTGTGGAGACCTACAGGCGGTTTTGGCTTGATACATTAAGTGACTTCAAGAATGAAGAGGGATTTGTATGCATCAATGTCATTAAAAGCAACGGTATTTCAATTGCTCAGGAATAAGGAACGACTTTGAAATAACTAAGCCATCACCATTAAACATTCTGACTTATATAAAATCATTTGCCTTGTCAGCGGAAGAGAGGAACACTGAAGACAAACGTTCAGCAGCTGAGAAAGCAGCAGACGAAATGAAGACATCAGAAACAAGAAGCAAGCGACCAGAAGAGGGTGAGGGAAATAAGATTGAAGAAAGAAAGCCCATTGTTCGTAGTATAAAGACGTCAGATCTTCCAGAATGTAGAACTGTTGAATTAAAAACTGTTTTTCACTGTAAACAAATAACCAAAGACACCGAAGTTTCAGATTTTGTAGAATTTGTATGGAATGATCTGAAACTGAAAAACAACATTTCCATGTCAAAGGTAGATGACGGTGGGTCCTATTATGTTGGAATCGCAGAGAAAAGTTTTGATGGAAAACGTTACCTTAAACTGAAGGCTTTTTATTACTGCCAACAAGGACGAATACATCACAGAAATAAAGCAGAAAGTACGTTCAGAGTTATTAGTTCTGAATCCTGATCTCACCTTTGCCAATGCACCGGAAGATCTCATCACAATCGCAATTGATCCATTCTATTTATCAAAGTTCATTCTCGAAATTTCTAAATTGCTTCCACGTCAATCAACAAAAGTCACGTGATCCGGTCTAGATGTTGCTCATTTCTGTTTGTCTTTATGAAAATATTTTGAATCTGCAAAGGTGCAACGCACTAATCGTCATCCCTCAAAAAAGCGATGGAAACCCTGCTTTGAGGGGCAAAGCTACTAAGAAAGATTATGGAGTGACAACCTGTAGGAAAATTGTAAGAATCACTAGAGCAGTTTAATAATGATGACGCTGCAATATTGTTCTGTTCCGGATGTTTGAGCGCTAGAGAGATGCGGCAATGGGTGTTATTTGTTATATTTTCGGTAGCCATGTTACCACTTGCAAGATCTTGTCAATTATTACTTCTATTTAGACTAAATACAAAATACCAAAATTTTAATCATTTCACCATTCTCTCCTCAGAGGTAGAACCGTCATAAATTGCTATACGAACCTATTTTCTAATTCATGTGTTTCTTCGGCTTACGGCCGGTCTCCCCAAGTGGCAAAACACTGCAACACGGATTACTTTTTAAATATTCAGCCAAAATAAGCACCGCCTGCATAGATTACCTATTTGTTGTCACCGAGGCCTATGCAATGAGTCAGTCGCTTCAGACGGCGACTGTGTCCTGTAAAGAAAAAACAACTAACTTGCTTCCAAGCAGTTTTCTAAAGTTCAATACCGGGAATTGATGGTTTTAGATCAAAGGTTCGTAAAGGAATTTATGACTAACGACCTCTGTGGGGAGAGAGGATGCATTTCTAGGATGAAGACTTACATTTTGAATGCCGGTATCAGTGCAGTTTAAAACCCCTTTCTGAAATGATGACTTATTTATGATAGAAGGTCGTACTTGAATGAATCAACCGATGATTACCGATTTGTAATGAGAAAAATATGTATCATGGCCTGAAATTTAAAAGTAAATCACAAAAGGGTTCCAAATCTTGGGAAAAATAGACGGTTGGGAGTTATTATTCTCATTATGATGTCTTTTGTTACCATCTTTCTTCTGGTTCTAAAAACTGTTAAATCTGAACATATTTCTGGCACCACAGGTAAAGTTTGGTTTTTCTACAAGAAATTCCTTTTCTGTTTGTTTAATTTGAGTCGGGCTAATCAGAAAATAGTCGATTTTGGTTGGCTGCTTTTGATCCATATAAATTGGATTGGCCTCAGATATTTGAACCACATCATATCGCAATATTACGAACCGCAAGGGTAAGATTGGTTTGCTAATAATGCTTGAGAAGAAGACAATGGTAGACCTCTGCAAAATGCAAAACAAGTTATATACTGATGATCAAATGATTAGATCAATAACGTAATTGATAACAAAGGGAATTTTTTTCTGACAAGTGAACTTTTTTGAAAAGATGAAAGAGGAGACGGGCGTCAGTTTGTAAAAATCATCATATTTTTGTTAACTGTTCTAAACTCTCGGGTAGAGTAACATTATTTTTCTTTTGACAGAGACAATCTATTTCAAGTTATTGTTCATTATATGTCTTGTCTTGGCCATAGTAATTACATACTAGAATAACCTTTTTATGTCAACATGTCCATTATTATTTGTATATCACGTCAATATTTCACTTCTCATTTGTATATATCGTCAATATTTCCCTTATCATTTGTATATCACGTCAATAATTTCCATATCGTTTGTATAGCACGTCAATCTTACCCTCCTCATTTGTATATCACGTCAATAATTTCCATATCGTTTGTATAGCACGTCAATATTACCCTCCTCATTTGTATATCACGTCAATACATGTAGTTCCCCTTATCGTATGTATATCCCGACAATATCACCCTAAAACTAGATGTAATAACGGACTTCGGGACATATTATATTACAGTTAGTTTTAACTAGATTGATATTTTTATTAAATACTTTTTTTTTATCAATAATTGTTTCTTTATTCTTTGCTAAGAACATGCACCTTTTAGGAGCCTTTTTGTTATTATAAAAATTCCCAAATCAAAATACCGAAAAATGTGGAGAAAACCAAAAGTTACAACAAAACTGGCATTATCAATAGTTGATAACAGAATGATGAAACCCAAATTATAACCAACTTTAAGAAGACACGTAACTCTATCAGATATTCTGGGCCTGTTTCGTCTAAAGTAATATTCCAAAGACTGCTTAGGTCTATTACTTTCTCACTTTTGTTAAAGCCATAAATTTAAAAACTAGACCTTAATGGGACACAGAGTATGTTTTTGGAGTCAAAGATGGCAAACTTCATTAATGGTATTTTTTCATCGACAAGCAGCGGTTGTTCCTGAAACTCAATGCTTATAAGTTAGTGTAGTTACAAACAGAAAGCAAAGTCAAAAATCATTATCGAAAATCGTACATTGGCGCTCACCAATGACTCAAACGTAATTTTAAATCTTATGTGTAGCAGACAAAACGAGAAATACAGGTTGGTATTGCCTAGTTGGTTAATTAATTGAAATACATTTAAATCGAATGCTGAACTTTTTAACATTTATATGGCTATTCTGATTTACTGACGATACAATAAAATGTCATATTTTTTTTTAGTTTAAGAGATAAAAATGCGACTTTAGATAGCCGTTTCGAACTTTACTCAGGTCATATGTAATTTTTGCTCTATATAAGTCACATACAAAATTCATGATACATACTCTGTGTCACATTAAAATCTGCTAGAGTATCATTAACTCTTTTAAAATCACAAACAAAAGTCTTTGAAAGTGTTTTGAAAATTTACACTGCCATAATGAGATTGAAAATAATGACTACTTGGAGGCATGAAGTACAACATTCCGTTATCAAATAAGATATCAGTCAGAGGAGCGCCGTGCTATGAGAGTAACTCTCAAGGAAAACGTATTTTTCCTAAATATATCAAGTTCCTGTGAATTCACCACCTCGCCCGAATTCGTGGCCTTTATCTTCAATCCTACACAATGTCATCTTGAATTACTTCCGTTTGTTTTGTTAAGTTTCATGATTGTTTCATGATTGTACACATTTTTGCCTACATCCTCGACAAACATTGTCTCCACATGAACGTTTGATTGTTATCATCGTCACACAGGTACCCTACCTTTGACGTTAGCAGTATTTGAAATCGTATATCAGTAACGTGCAGATTATATTCTTTAAACACGAAATACACAACGACAAAACTGATTAAAGAATATCTTTTGATACCTACAGTAACGTTACTTCGGTTTTGATATGTCATACATGTCAATTTTCTGTTTACAGTATGGACTAGTCTGTCCTCAGGTCTCTCAATATTGGAAAGGGTATATTATCATTTGTACTTGATATGAATTCAGATAATGACTATTTTCAATCTCGTGTAATTTGAGGTTAATGACCGAATCAGTCGCAAGTTATTCCCTTGTAAGTTGTTTTTAACTTGCTCTGAAAACACAGAGCATCTTCACGTCTTCATCAGCTTTTGGCTTCTTCGAATCTAAAAACTTAATTATAAAAATATAGCAACACAACTATACCAAAATCGTTTTATTACTTGTGAAAGAAGTATAAAGGAATCATTTGAATATGTTACAAATTAAAATTATTGATAGAATAGGCTCACCTATCCTCGTATCCAGTCCGCAAAGTTGTTTTGAGGAAATGACATTAGATTTCTAACTATGTGTATTGTTCAATTATATATATTTAATAATACTTAACAGTGCCTTGTAATGTTGTAGCAGGGCTTTTCACATCTATTTTCTCATTTCTCATTTTTGTTTTTATTATACCGAGTGTGCCCTCTCATTGATTTAGTTGTCAAATCAAAATAAACCAAAATGTTACTCATGTACTAAAAGCAGTCATGTATAAATTGAATGTCCCTTTAAATTGCGTTTCACAAAGAATAATTCGATAGCACTACCCTTTTATCTATATGACCTATGAATTATATCACACAAAATTGAATAAAAAAACAACATATTTTATGAACATCTTTCCTTACAATTTACAGTATTTCTGAACGGAATCAGCTGTTCATTCTCTGAAGATTTGTACGTGACATTTTGTCTCGAAGGTTGGTGCCACATCCTTTATTGTACAGCAAATAACCATAAGTAATTTTTATTCACGGTTAAATTTGTTTTTCATCTTAAAAACAAAATTTGGCTTCAATAACGATTTCTTACTCAGGTTTTGATTTATCATTTCAACCTTCGTGATGTACCATGAGACGTGATTTATCTTTTGCTTACAACTACACTATGGTATATTTCATGATGTACACGTCCTTTTTCATCTGATTTTGATCTACACTATATAATACACATGCACAATAACAGCATTTTCAGAATTAAATAAAAATATTATCTTCACAATATATTTGTAACTCAATACAAGACAACACAATCACATATTCAGTTCAATACATGACAAGATTACTTAACACAATGTTTGATTTACAAGCAATTCTTGTTGGAAATATAGGTGAATACAAAACAGAAGTGTACAAATGAACATAAAAAAGGTCATGACATACCGACCATAATTTTATGAAGCTTTCATATTTTCAGTTTGAATACGCATTGAAGCGGACAACAATATACATTGACCGAATGTCTTCTTTTACGTGTCTCAAGTTTCAAACATAAAACAGGTAAAAGAAGACATGATAAAAACATATATGGTATTTGTCAACAACAGCTCTCTAACAGGTGATGACGTTGATGACCAATTTTACATATGGAAAATGAAATATTCTTTATTTATAACAAACGTGCTCATAAGTCATATAAGGTAAAAGTTTGACATTGACCATAATAAATATGTTAATACACAAATCATATCTTTATCGATTCGTTGTCTGACATACCTGAATAACATCAACTCATATGAAACCCCCGGGTGCGGGGTAGGCGAAGGGATCCTATTTACCCAATTACATTTCTTTTGTGAGGTGAAAATATAATTGATTCCTTGACTTAGAAACATGAATAGCATCTGTTTGTCAGTGGTGTGGGCACAGGGAGGTTGTGAAGTGGAAAGGAATACTCGATACAATTTTCGGATTGGATCTCCTTTTCAAACTTAAACTTACAACTGAATATAAAGAGAGCAGAAAAAATGGATAATAGAGTAATTAAACATAAAAAGGACAACATGTTGTAACATTGATGTATTCAAGTATAGCTGACGCCAATTAAAGATTAAAATAAAGGATTGTAGGTCAATTAGCGTGGCTGACGCAATCGTTGCCAAAGTCGTAATTACATTTAGTTGAAAACAATGATTATACGATGACATCTGATATATAGGAATTTAGGTAAATTGTTCACATATTGGTAAAAATGATAAGCTATGACAATGTCCAAAGCATGTGTAAAGTTTCAGAAAGAATGATAAAAAAGCTGCGTTACTTTATTTCACAAGACAGACACTGTCAACCTGAAATAGAAAAGTCGACTGTTAAAAGTCAAGGGTCATAACTCCAAAAATATCAAATGCATCATGTCGAATTCGGGAATTGTCCATTTTTTTACATATACCCAAAGCATTTGTAAAGTTTCAGAAAGGTTGATAGAAAAATATGGGAGAAATTGAAATCACAAGCTAAGACAGTCACTGTCAATCTAATTCACGTGTAATAACTCGAAAACTATTGAATTCATCATGATGCCAGACATCTAAGACATGATTAAGATGTAAGATTTTCATGTGTCTCACAGGCCTTATGGCCAGGTGGTAAAATCTTTTAAAGTTCTTACTATGTGATGTGAGAAACTATATACCACGTGAAACATAAATAAAATATATTTCTCCCTCTCTGTAAATGTTCAGAGACTTGTCGAGACTGTGGGAGGAGTTTATTTCGACCTTTGCGAACCACTTCTCGACAAAAACCCACCCTAAGAACCCAAGTGTTCTAACAACTAACTTGAATATTTAAGATAAAATGCATAAGGAATTTGCATGGTAATAATTAGAATTTGAAGCCACAGAATCAACTCATGGCACGATATATGGTTAATATTGGAATGTTGTTATCATGTTTTTGAAATATATATTTACTAAATTACTATTTTAAACTTTCCTTAGAATATGATATCAGATTATCATCTTTAATGGTGACACTTGATTTCGATCAATGTACAAAGATATACAAAATATCAACGTCAAGAGTATACAATATTAAACAATTATTGACTTCAAGTGAGGTTGATCCAATGATTTATCGACCTTGGACATGTGATATTCACAGGTTGACATCGCTTGACGTCATTGCTGTCATGTGACCAAGTAGGCCAAAAGGAGAGACAGAAATAAAACATTCATATAATATTATAATGTCCGAAAACATTGAACGTGTCTAAAGGCTGTAGAATGTTTGTCACTCTTCCAAGCAAATAACCGTAAATTTTCACTTTGTCATTCACTTTTATAGGTTGCATACGTAGCCATGTTTGTTACAATCTATACTGTACAACTACTAAGCAGACGATGTATATATTAATTAATGAATGTGTATAAAATATGTTTTAAAACGTGTAAGGGATCTTAGTTTAAAAACGTAACAAGACATTTTATTTCTCTTGTTATTTCGTTCGAATTAAAAAAAGAAGTCAAGAATGATAGACTCACTAAATGAATAAATGAAAACTAGTTCCGTTAGCCAATGAGAGCTCGAGTTATTTTTAGAAAAACTGTAATTCCCATGACCATTATGAAAACTTTAATACCCGGCATATTCATGGAAACTTGGGTAAGAATAAGCCACTGTACGTAGTTGCTGCCAGGAACGAGTCCCCCGCACGCCACATGCAGAGTCAAACCTCGACCAATGCAGTCTTAAATGATCCTGAACACGCCTTCCTCCGTCAGACTGGGAGTGAATCCAAAACAAATAGGAACATATCCTGTACGTTCAAGATACATACATATTCGCGCTGTCACAATAGCTCTGAACAATGTGGGGAGAATGCGTCGTACGAACGCAACCAGTGGTTTCTAAAGTGCATGTGAGGCATGACAGGGTCGTAAACTGAAAGTAAAAAAGGGTTAAGAAAATGTAACCGAGTGTCAGACGAATGAAGGAGTGACCAAGGTTACAAGGGCTGTTATGAGCCTGGAGAACGTGGGACGAGGTAGTCAAGGAAGTGCATGGCTGACACGTATATATCGACGGTAACCTGAGACTGCCCGTGACGCCCCTGTTCTGTGATGACGTAATCGGAGCATATTATGACGTCATCGTGTATCCACGGTGTGTGGAGATGAACGATGGGCTGATGAATTCGGTAATCCTGGTAACTGGATGTTGCAACGTGGATAGGATGAACTACTGAACATCGGGTCGTAGTTAGTGGTGTTGGTGCGCTGGCACTTACATGTAATCATTCAAGTGTATGACTTGAACGTTCCTCCTTCGTACCTGACGAAGCGGTGTTGAACACTCCTTTGACGAGGTGAACTGTCGGACTCATTTCGGAGTCAAATATATAGTATCATGTGTCGTAGGGTCATGAACTTTCACACAAGTGTCTGACTTGTACCCATTGCCATGTATGATGGACCGGTTTCATTTGTGTACACTGTGTATTGTTTAAGTGAAATCATGTGTTAAATGTGTTGTAAACGATTTATGTAATGATGGCTAGAATGTGGACGGGTGCATACGATGATGCAAGTAAGAATATGGGTCGGTAGTTTAACTGTGAAAAGCGTTGCACATAGGTGAATGTTCTGTGAAACCGGGGTGTGTATTTGAACTGAGTTTTTGAGCATGTGTGTGTTGGGGAGGAATGCTTGCAGGTGGTTGATGTGGTAAGCGAGGTTTAAGGTGAATGAAATGTGTGTTCTGTGGGTGAATGAAATGTGTGCAATATCATTTGTGTGTTAATGTTTTTATGTAATAAATGTATTCATGGGATTCAAAATCTTGCTTGTCCTCTGAGCTAAGCTAGTTTCGTGACACGCGCCTCTTCCAACATTTGTTCCAACATGTCCTTTCTGTGGGATTCCTTGAGAACCACCTCTTCACTTATCCTCTCGGGTAGATGAGAATCCCCATAAGCACGAACCCGTACCCTCCTAGCCCTAGAACCTTCTCGGTCACTCCATTTTTGAGGTTCACACCTCCACATACTCGTTCGGGATGACAGGTGGAAATAGAAGATTATAGTCCGTCCAAATCTGCTTGTACTTGTCTCCGTTGATTTGCTTCAGCAAAGTCTCACAGGCGAACCCTCCCCCAATGTCCCTTCTGGACTCCCGACCTTCATCTCCACCTCTCTCCGAGTTGGAACTTCCATCTGACCCAAGCCAACACAATCCGCGACCCATTCCTCCCCTTGGTTTACCAGGAATTGTTCCAGGGAAGTCACCATTTCCAAGGTTAGAGCGATTCCTCGGAGACTCAAGAGTTTCCATATTTGTAAAGATAAAGATTGTGAAGAAGACCAAAGCTACATCAACAATGGAGTGACGTCATAGACATAACCATGGCGTCAGTCACGAAGGAGTTTTTAGTTTTGGGATTTTAAGTAATATTGGATTTTTCAGACATATTTTTGATAAGTTGCTCTTAGATAAATAAATCTTATTAATATACTATCAAAACACATTTTGGGTTAGAACATGTTGTAGAAAGTGTTTTAATTTAAAACATGTTGTGAAAAGGTTTTTTGGTTTTAAACATGTTGTGAAAATCCAAGTGTTTAAGAAACAGGACAAGATATGTGTTTAGGTTGGTGAGAAATGCTACACTAACTGTTCTACTGAATTTAAGTGAAGAGAACTTCAAATAAGGAATCTCATATAAGTGTCTTCTGCTATCAAATATGATTATGGCAGCACATGCATCCGATAAATAAATACACAAGAACTGGACACAACATATGACAATATAAAGCCCAACTCACACTACGTACGATCGACTACGATCGCTGTACGAAAGTGTCGTGTAGTCATCGTGTGGTTATTGTGCTGTTATTGTATGCGTATCGTACAGTGATTGTGCTGATCGTGTTTAGCACTGTAAGGGTTAATTTACCTTGCGTACGATAATAGTACGATTGCAGAGGGACACTTTATCGATCGTGTTGTGGTTGTGTTGTGGTTGTGTTGTGGTTGTGCTGTTATCCTGTCCTAAGCCTGAAGCAGTTGGGCTTTATATTGTCATATGTTGTGTCCAGTTCTTGTGTATTTATTATCGGATGTATGTGCTGTTGAGGCATTCATATAAGCAGAGTTTTGCTTGTTTGCCAAACCAGATCCTACGTGAATAAAAATATGTTTAAACAAAAAGATTATTAAATTCTTAAAGAGTTGTCTAACTTTAAATGCAATGGATAACAAATACTAGTACTGTGCTTTCAACGGTTTAGTTTTTTGTTGAATCTAAAACAATAGTTTTGAGATAAATCTTAAACCACACTTTTTCAGCTTTTAGTTGAGTTACTGCATGATACTTTGTGTAGAAAGAATAACACTGATCAGATAAAGGGAGGTTGTTCGTGCGACCGTCGAAAGTTTACAGCCTGAACTTACACATGAAGATATCTACATGAGCGTTCAAAAACTATCTTACAAGTTTGTATTAGGAAGAAATACTTCTTTCATAGGCATTCCATAAATTGTGATCAATAAGGACACATTTTATGGATAAGCAACTTCTTTATTCTGTAGAAGCAACGTCTCGACATGGATTCTTAGATTAACATTTTGACAACGACATTTTAATCTATGTACAAATATTGCTTACTATGAGTAAAAGCATTCTTATCAACAAAAGTTTTTCCTATGGGTGAAGTTATAAATTTTCAAAAACGTATCACTGATAAAAAAATCTTATCTTGGTATTCAACGGCAATAATTGACCAAATCACTGCAAACGTATTTCCGCTAAGATAAACTTGAAAAGGTTATTATTTATTGAAGTACAATCTTTAATCACATCATGATTTTTTTTTAAAGTACAGTCAACTCTGGTTAGGCCGGCCACCGATAATCAGATTCTCCATATAAACTCATTAAATGTTGATTCATTAATCCGTTGATTCACTCTCCGAATCCGAACGCTAATTAGCTGTAACGGATTAGTTTATTTCAGCTATTTTTGCTTCATTAATCCGACGGTCAAACAAAGCGTTCGGTAATCCCCAGACAAGCGACCACCACACTGATTGAATCGATAAACATCAATGACAGTGAATTGACACGGGAGTTGAGCGTGTCAGCACTTTGTGTATCAGGAGTTTGTGATTGTAATAAATTGAAATTTCTCATTTTGTGTGATAGTTCGATAGAACGATTCGAAATTACTGCCGCACAAAAAAGAGCAATTTGTAGATTTAGCCAGTTCACAAGTGAGTGCACAATCTGTAATCGGCAAAATCTTCAAACCTGTGAGTGAGTTGGTTGAATGTTTTGATATGTTTAGTACACCAGTGTATATGTCGAATTTAGAGCTCTTTGGAGGTAGAGTCAATAAAGAAGGAGTTATCAGATACACATATAGGCCAGTAGGAGGCAACTTTGATAACACGACAAGGCAATCATTGGTTGATTACATAAGAACCTTGACGTCAACAGTATTCATGAGGCCTTTTGGGAGATGATTCAGGGTACAAATAACAACCATCTAGCATTCCAGGCACAGTAAGGCAGCGAAGATTTGCAATGGATCAATGGCTTGCTCCGAAGGTAAGCGTTAGTGAAATAATCAGACTCAGACTCTTTATTTCGTAAATGATGGCCTGTGAGGCCTATAGTACATTTGCATAAATACAGACTGATCATTGGTTTGTTACGAGAGCGCGAGATGTTCACATCGCATATTAAACATTTTTGAAATATAAAGTGCTAAATTATTTATGGTAGTAGGATTTTGACTGGACAGCAATTGAATAAACTTTTGGTTTGATGGGTACTTGTGAAAATACATTGGTATATATTTACTTCGTAAGGTAATGTATAATGGGCAAACTAATAGAGTATGGTATTCATCTTCAAGGTCATCCCCACAACACTGGCACATAGCGTCAGTAATAATTGTCGAAATGGAGCGTCTATAAGATACAATCTTTAGTTCAGAAGCTGAGCAGCGAAATTTGGAAAGAGTGCGACGCAATTTAATTGATTTAATTTCCGTTAAATATGGCTCGTATCGAAGGGTGGTCTTAAAGGTGCAATAAACTTGTAAAGTGGAAGATTCACTCACACGGGCAAACCAATCTTGCATACATACATCTTTCGTTCTTAATTTAAATATTCTAATAAATTGTTTTACATCGCCGACGTCCTGGGCTTGCCAATTATATGCAAAGTCATACGAGAATAATATTGATCTAACACAAGCTGCCCAATTATAATAGCCTTGACAATCAAAAGTTTTAAGCATATAGTAACAATGTTTTGTTAAACGATTTTCTGGCATTCTTACAATTCTTAGCCAGAATTTTATTACACGAAAATAAATGTTAACAAGAAGAGGCGTGCGCCCACATTCACCTAATACTGCGGCATTGGAAGATCTATAACCTAATCTTAAAACATATTTACAAAATTTTGTATGAACCCTTTCAATTTGTTTATTTACAAAAACACCCCATAATTCTGACCCATATAGAAGGATAGGCTGTATTTTGGAATCAAATATCTTAAAATAAGTGTTAAATGGAAGATCCTGGAATCGATTAGATAATTTCCGAACGGGCCCTAAAGCTTTATCTGCTTGTTTTGCCAAAGTGCTACATGAATTTGAAAAGTTATTTCTGCAAGAAAAGACTACCCCCAGGTATTTGAAATGGGAAACTACTTCTATAGGCTTGCCGTTTAATGACCATTTTTCATATTTTGATAATTTGCCACCATTTTTAAAAACAACTATTTTACTCTTATCTATATTTACCGTTAACCCCCATTGTATACAATAACGAGAGAGAATATCAATCTTACGTTGTAAGTTAACTACAGTGTCTGCGAATAATGTAACATCATCGGCAAATAACAGAAGATATATTTCCTCGATATCACAGTCAATAAATATTCCGTGGGTATCTTCCGCCAGCATCGTATGAACTAACTCGTCAATGTACATAAGGAACAAAATTGGTGATAACAAACACCCTTGTCTCACACCTGCATTTGAGGAAAACATGTCTGTAAAATTTTGGTGGCCACTCCGAACTGCTGCTTTAACACTTGAATAAATATTGTCAATAACAGTGAATATTTTACCATGGATTTGCTTCTTGAGTAATATGTACATCAATTTGGCCCTGTCTACTAAATCAAAGGCCTTTTTAAAGTCCACGAACATACAATAAAACTTTCCTCCTTTTCTTCTTAGATATTTATGCGCTATACTGTATAAAATGAATTGATTGTCAGTAGTTGAGTAATTTTCCCGAAAGCCAGACTGTGATTCAGATATAAGGTGTTGGAGTTCCAACCACAGTTTCAGCCTCGAGTCAATAACTGCAGTGAAAAGTTTACCCATAATGTCCAAAAGACTGATTCCTCGATAGTTTCCTGGGTCCGCTGTGTCACCCTTCTTGTGGATTGGAACTATGAGGCTAGTTTTCCAAGAATCAGGATATATACCAGTATATAGTATCGAGTTGAATAATAACACAAGATATGGTATTAATTCGTGTGTTGCAGTCTTGATGGCTTCCGGTGGTATTCCATCAAGACCAGGAGATTTATTTGATTTTAGCTGTTTAATCACTTTATTTATTTCCTCTTGGGTTATAACCCCTCCAAGAATATCATCACAGTCACCACATTTCTCACAAGTAAACGTGTTATGGTCCGACAGAAAAGACTTTACATCCTTATCGAATTCCGGTGATGTACCGATTTCCGGATTTAGGAGAGCTTTAAAATAATTGAACCAATCGTCTGGTGGTATATTGTTCGTCTTGGATTTCCCACCACTGTGTTTTTTCACTAATTTCCAAAAACTTTTACAATCCCAATCCCTTGCTGCTGAAGTTATGTCATCCATAATCTTCTGTTCATATGATTTCTTCTTTTTATAACATAATTCTTTAAATAACTTCTTATTGATAACATATTGTCTGTGATATATATTTCTATTTGTCTTTCTGAACAAATTTAGATATTTATACTTTTGTTTTTTCCTAAAACTACAGTCCTTATCAAACCATGGGGGCTGTGTGTTCACTTTGAAAGTCGACTTGTTAGTTGAAACAATTTCGAAGGATGATTGGAAAAGTTCTTGTAGATATCTAACACTGTCGTTTATGTTTGAGTTTAACAATTCTTTAAACTCATCAAATTTGTCTCTCAGTAGGTTTTTAATGGTTGAGGTAAATGAATCCCTGTTGTTAAAACGATATCTAGTTAAGGTGTGTACTCCCGTCTGTGACGCACGTGATCCACCGTGTGAGCGAGACGGCATGTCAATTTCAGATTGACGCGAGAAGTAGGTCACGATAGGCAAGTGATCCGACAACGATTCGGCTGAAACCTCAAAATCAGTCACTTTATCGAAGACATCGGAGGACACAATACAATAATCCACAACACTTTTTCCGTTTGTGCCTATAAATGTGAACTCTCCAAGTTGATCACTTGGAAAGCGACCATTAGTAAAATGGATATTAAAGTTACAACAAAGGCTAATCAATTCTTGACCAAAGTTATTGAGTGTCCCGTCTTTGGACATCCTATTACAATTGAATGAATCACTGATATATGCAGAATCGTCGATTGGTATATAGTTATTGTTATCCTCTAAAATAAAGTCCTGAACAGTACTGGTCCTGGCGTTAAAGTCCCCTTAAAGTACTATGTTGTAGTCGGGATACATTGAAGTTAGTTTTAGTAGATGCTCTTCCAATTGCTCTAATCCAATGTTAATAGTATTGGTGTTAGGTGATATATATATGAAGCCTAAAATCGTTTGTGACTTTTGATTTGGGAAATCATACACTAAGAAAAACACACAGTCCTCCCATTCAGGATACACTCTGTGGAAGTGATGAATTATGTTGGACCTGATGTTCACTAATATGCCACCGCTGTGTCTTCCTCTTACCTGGGACGTTTTTCTTACACACTGATAGGACGAGTAGTTTTAAAATAGGTTTTCAAAATCGTGTTCATTTTTCGCCCACGTTTCTATGAAGGCACAGACGTGTGATTTTGATACAAATTTTTTAACATCATTAAAAGCATTAGATAATTTTGAATAAAGTCCATTTATATTCCAGCAAGAAATAATTGGGTCTGTGAAATTGTCATAACATATTCTCGGTTGTTGTTCATGTTCCTGTTTGTCGAGGCCTCGGCCGCACTCCTAGGTGTCGTTGTGTATGTCGTCTGCTTCAATGTGTCGTCTGCTAGGGCTGCTGGTGTTGTTCTGTTCTCTATGTTGAGTAAGGCTGTCATAATTCTTACGTGTTCCAACTCTGATCAGCTTGTAAATCTTGTCTGCAACAATCAGCTTATCAAAAGAGATGTAGCTCTGCTCCCCATTTTCTCTAAACTCAATCTGGCACTCTCGCAACTTTGCTCTTTTTTCTCTCACTGCTTTTGTGTAACCTTCTGTAAATCTGTATTTTCTGTTTGTTTTCAACTTATCTCTTGCAATGGACTTAATTTTTTCTTTATCTTTGAACGATGAGAATTGCATGATTATTGGTCTGGGGGAGGTTTTTGTATTTAGTCTATGTACTCTTTCAAAATTGATAGATTCTGGATGTTCAATATCAAGTTCGGCCTTTATGAAATCTCTTACTTTCTGTTCACTGGATTCCCATGTTTCAGCCCCTTTTTCTTCCAAACCAAAGAGAATCAGGTTCTTCCTTCTCATTTGACTCTCATTTCTATCAATTTTGACGTTCAGATATTCTATTTCTTTGCGCATTTTCTCATTTTCATTCCAAAGAATTTCTTGATCATTTCTTAATTCATTTACTGTTGATGTGAGGGATTTTATGTCGTCTCTCATTTCCGCCATAACATTTTGATTTGCAGTCACTTTACGCTGAATATCTCTCAGTATAGAGTTTATGTCAACTTCTGGGTTACCTGCATATTCGTCTTCTTCGGTCTGGACTTGCACCAGTCCTGTATGGTTTCGGGTTGAGAGTCGAGTCTGTCGTCCACGGCCACTATCACTTGTCCCGGCTCGTCCTCTACCGGGTGGTCCCGGGTTGGGCTCCACGGACCCGCTCACTAACAGCAGAACACAGACGACGAGTGCTGTTTGCAGTTGGCGTCTTATGAAACCACCACAGATACATATAGTCTTTGAAGTCTTTTTATGTGACTTACTGCGGATACAAAAAGTACCAATTTTAGCTCGCCACTGCTCATTTGAAACACCCATGTTCAATTTTCTTCACAGCTCACTTCAAAACAACCGCCTGTCCGCCATTGTAGGTGGCGCTCAGGGTACAAATAACAACCATCTAGCATTCCAGGCACAGTAAGGCAGCGAAGATTTGCAATGGATCAATGGCTTGCTCCGAAGGTAAGCGTTAGTGAAATAATTTGTTACTCATTAATTGTTTTAAATTCAACAAAACTAAAGTGTTATTAAAAATCTAAAAGAATACCAAGTACATCATTAATTCAATGTTTTGTGCGTCAGTTTGGTAGGTGCTTCTAAAATAACTTTTCAGAAGGATTTAGTACTCCAAGTTTAAAGGAATATAGCTTTTTGAAAGATTTCCTTCTTTTTCAATTAACTTGTAATACAAATGGAACACGTATTGATGAGTGACTTATGACAATCTTTAAAAAAATTTCATAATATAAATTTTCTGTCAAATTTTTAAGCACAGTAACATAATTCTGATAGTAGCAGAATTGGTAGTAGTTGTATTTTGCCCGGAATCGAATCCAAACAAGTACAGGAGTGGACATTCACTTTCGAACTATATTGTGTTGTATGTCTTGTCTGTTACAGGTGACTGCTTAGACTGTAAACGAGTGGAGGAAAAGTACCGTGATCTAACTACTGAACCGGACTCATTTGTTGTACATATTGACTTCAACATCTTCTTAAGGTCACACGACTCAGACAAGAAGAAAAAACCTAAATCCAAAACTCAAGGTGATCAGGCAAAGGACGGCGATCAAGGAAAGAGAAAACAAAAAACGAAAACCGACGCCCGTGATAAGCTGTCCAAAGTTGTCTCTGCATTAAGGAACAGCGAAGGAGGAGCTTTATTAGTGCATCTCTGTGGACACGACAAGACAGACAGGTACCTTGGTTATTTTGACGAGTTTGTGGGCAATACCTTCACCTACTTAATAGAAAACGGGCAGTTATACGTTGATGTGTTCAGGAGATCTTGGCTAAGCGATCAGGAACAATTCAAGGACGAGAAAGACTTCATATGCATCATCGTTAGCAAAACTAATGTTCTTTCTACAGTTGACTTCAACACAAAGATAAGGAACGACTATGAGAACATCAAACCAACGCCATTAAACGTTCTGGCTGCTCTTGCATCCTTGAAACCTAACGTCAATCCTCAGCTTCCGGTTCTGCGCGGGATAGAGCTGCGCGTGCTCCAGGAAAACAGAAACATCGAGTTCAAATCCATCTCGAAGTGTGACATAGACACAGACGACGTTAAAAAATTTACCAACTTCATTTGGGTGAATCTCAAATTGAGGGAAAATGTGACGTCTATGTCAAAAATACCAGAAGGGGGGTCATTCTATATTGGAATTGCCGAAAACATCCAAAATCAAAAACCATACCCAACAAAAACAGCTGAAATTGAAGGATTTGAGCTTCAGGACGTGGGCCGTGGTCTTAAAGCTGAAATACAAACGAAGATAGCTACTGAAATTTCAGTTCTAAATTACGACGGAACGTTTGGCGATGCCCCCACTGACCTTGTAGACATCTTTTTCCATCCTGTACCTGAATCGCTTCCAAAGAAATTTGTTCTTGAGATTTCGATCAGACAATTTGAGGGACTAGTGTTTTGCGTAAAGGACGGACCAAGGGCATACACAATAAACGAGTCTGGGACGATAACACGTTTGGATCCCGACGAGTGGCGTGCAAAAATTTCTTTCGAGTTTCTTGACTGTCCCTTATTTGTTGTTTAAGGGGAATAATGTCTTCAAGTGACCAATCAGATGACGACCTCTATCGGTCCGATGAGGAAATAACCTCGTTTCTGCACGTGCGCAATAGTTCAAGTGATGAGGCCCTTTGCGATAAAGGTGATTATAAGCTAAGTGTTAAAGTGGAACAATTTCACACAGACAATACATGATTATCGCGCTTTCCAAAAATATTTTTACCACATGTTATTAGAATCTGTTGTAAGATAAATGCCTCTTTTGTTTCTTTAGCTATTATCTTAGTTTATAAGTTTGTTTTGATATTTGTCTGAAAAAGTTAGCTTATTGAATTATATTATGAATAGATATTGTCCTGATTTCATGATAAACGATACCTTTATGTATTTTAGGGCAAGATATAATATACAGTCGCCGTTATCAAATGTTCGTATTTGAAAATGACTTGCCACAAGACCAGGTCACTTCAACTATAAAGTTACGTTTATCGGACTTGATGAAACAAACTGAAGCCACGGTATATATTTCCTTATCCTTTTTGAGAGATTGGGCCATTTCTCAAGATGTTCCACTAGAAGTGATTTGTGACGCATGTATATTTTCGGACACTCTGCCTGTTTGTCTTTTTACCTTTCACCAGGGTGGGGATGCTGATGAAATTCTTCGCTATAATGCAAAGATCACGAGGCATTTCGTTTCAAAAGTTCGAAAAGTCTCCCACTCTAACTTCACAGCTCTGAATGGTGTTTTCGATGAAGCCGAATGGCATACTGAAGACAGATTCATGTCGAAGAAGCACAAACTCGAGTCTGAAGCAAGAAAGAAGTTCGTTCCGAATTGGTTACACATGGACGGAGCACGACGTTCACAGATTGTTGGAATATTCCTTAGAATTGGTCAGAAATGTGGGAAACAATGGCTTGATGTGTCAGATTCTTCAAATGAACTAGAAGAAACAGTCACGTTGACTACAAAGCGAAAATATCATTCTGACACGAAAACATTGAAGAATGGATTTGCAGGACACAATGTTGATTGTACTGAAATAGATGTGGAACCTAACAAACAAATGAAGATGTCATCCAATCGCGAAATAGAGGAATTAGAAACGAGAAGTTCGAATGAGGCATCTCGTAGAATAGAAACATCAACCAAAGAATGTCCGATGTCACCGATGACACATGGGTGAAACGAGACGTGGCAATTCGATTCAATAATTGATTATTGCGAGAAAGGACGAATCGGCGAAACGTTTAACATATGTTAAGATTTGCATCAACAGTTACCTCTCAAGTGACAATATGAGTCGGTACAAGATTTTTGTATTTGGAGAGGAATGCTTTTCCATTACAGGAGATATCACAGAGAATGTGTGACTACGAGTTCTTGTAAATGGAACAGTCAACAGTAACTGATCCGAAGACCAGAGGTTCCAATATCGAGCATCTTATCGAGTTCTTATCATCATAAATTCCGTTTGATCAATGTTCGGTTAAACGAATTTCATGACATATATTTTTAACTTTGTTGCGAGAGGGTTCACATGGCAGTGTTTATGTAGCTTTGACGACGATTTCCGACTCTTCCCGCTTCGCCCTTGACATCACAGCCCACATTTTCTGTTCTAAGAGTTTATAACACCAGAAAGAGAGAAAAACGATGTTATTTACTCAAATTCTGAACACCGAAAGATGAGATGTGTTTAAACTTGATGACGACTAGGCTATTTTCGAAAATATCAACACGGCAGTAAATGCATCGTTCAGTTATTTATATATTGACTACTGCAGGTACAAAACAGGGAATGTTTTTCATTTCAATGAACATCAATTGTGACAAGCTCTCAGTCTTTGAAGGAATTTTATCAGCGCACTACAAGTTTTCTCTGGTAAAGAATATGCTCCTTATGACGTAAAATATATGCTTAAAACAGGATTATTTATGGAAGGAGAAAAAAGCATTAATTAGGCTACTTGAAGAATACGGCCCGACATGTAATTGTTAAAATTTTATTCTTGGTGTTGTTAGTGAGAACAAGCGATTTCATTGGCTGCATGTTAGCAGCTAGCAAAGGGGTAACTCGTGATGACGATAGGTGTCAATACCGATGAGGGCAAGGTAGAAAATGGATAGAGTCTATCTGGATACATTTTCACCTTGCCGGGGAAGATGGATATATTAACATAAATATCCTTTTAAATCAATGAAGGGTTTGTTGATATCATTCAAAATTCTATCATAATGTGGGCATGATTTAGGTACTAAAATAATTCGGCACCATTATACCTATATCTCTGCAAAAACTCTTTGATCACAGAATTTGAATTTTCTCAAAATACCAAACTATAATCATTCCAGTTGTGGACAGAAATTGTAGTGTCTAAAGCTCAGGCAAAATAACACCAACTCCTTTTTCCCTCCAGCTTTTATTCCGAGTTCTTGAAGGAGTAAGAAGCTGTAACAAATTAATGATACATTCTTTACAAAACAGAAATTCCTGATTGCACACATGCAGGTTTACAGACAATCCTCAAAAATATAAGAAATATCAGAATGCAGGTAATTACAATGTTCATCAGCAGAAAACAGGTAGTAATGCTTTAAGGTTAATTATTCTCACTTTTAAATCCTTATCAGAACATGAAGGGTCCTATTTATAACAAACATGAACTTTCAAGTACAGACCATGTGCTTTCCCAATGAAACTATTCTCAGCTTATTTTACATAAAAATAAAGATTGTCATGACACAAAATCATATCAAAAGGTTACAGTAATGAATTATGAGATATATAAAACAAGAATTCTTACATTATGGTTTCTCTTGGTTTAAAAGAACAGCAAATATCATCAGAGCAGACGACAGAGCTTCACACCGGAACAGCCATTGGTGTAAACAAGAGTAACATATGCAAATCAGCAATGTGCAAAAAGAGTTTCCAAATTGAACAAAACCATGTAACAGCACAGAAATCATTCAGTAATACTGCTCCTCGACTTTTGAATCAACTTCCTCACGTCATCAAGATATCGCCTTCTTTGACTGTTTTTAAATCACAACTGAAAACATATCTTTTTTCAAGCTATTATTCATAGACATTATTTCATGATATTTTCCAACTGACTGACTTATCTGACTTTGTGTATTATATTTAATCATATGCTATAATTCATACTCTTCTCTTAGATTTTATTCATGCCAATACCTAACACCATAACCTTTTATTCTAACATGTATATGCGCTTTGAGCATGCACCTTGTGTATGGAAATAGCGCTTTATAAATACTCATTATTATTATTATTATTATTATTATTATTATTATTATTATTATTATTATTGAATCATTTTATATTCCTAAAATGTAAACTGTACAACTGACTTATTGAAGGAGTTCAAAATCAACTTTACAGCCAACGTATGCACAAACATAATTTTTTGGATCCAATTAAGAATATACCCCATACAACGCGCAATCCAGTTACATTTATTGTGAAGAAATATTTATGTCATACTGATAAGAATATGAGTAAGTCATTACCTAATAGATACGCCCTCTGATTCGATTGGCGATAAGTTAAGGCAGGGATCGTATAGACAGGGATATGAAACTAATAGCTGATCGTACTAGATTACTGCTACAAGCTCGTTGCTATCAATGCACACACAATGGCTGATGTGCTCGCTATTTTGATAGAAAAGTACGAGCGGTACGCATGCTGAATGTTTTTCATCAAAATAACTATTTACATCTTTTCGAAAAGGATATTATTCATCTATCTATATAAATTTCTTTTTGTAAAGTTATCCCATTCGTAAAATAGCTAATTGAATTCGTGTGTCAGGCCCGCGAACAGAAGGATACGAAGACCCACAATGCATTGTTGTTTTCATTGCGCAACTGGTTACACAACACCGCGCATTGACGTTTGCGCAAAAATAGAACCCATTCTCCATGTGCGGTGGAGCGTCACCTACCTGGGCCAGCTAATGAGCGCGACGAGTTGTGTAACCCCTGTGTAGCAGTAATTTAGTACAATCAGCTATTAGTTTCATATCCCTGTCTATACGATCCCTGGTTAAGGTAACTTTATAAGTTAAAGTTCGGATGTTCATTTCAGATAATATCTTAACAATTATAAATGCTGTCAAAGTAAAGCCTGAAGCCATGATGTAATTGATACTCTTTCATAATTTATATAAAACATACAATGACGTCAAACAATTTAAAAAAATATCAATGATGTTTGAGTTTTGAACTAGTGGTAGAATGGGGAAGGTATAATGGTATTCCTTGATCAACCGTGAGTAAACAGTATTTTGATGTTATTGACAAAGAAAGAAAAAAGAAATTTTTTTGGCGTTATGGATAATGAAATTTACCCCTTGGTTTCCGTCCGTCCAGTAATGCCCGTTCCCCGTGAGCTGTATAATACGCCTAAATTAAACAGGGCTAAAACGTGCGGAATGAAGCTTACGCAGGGGTAAAAAAAAAACAAAACAAAAGACAGTTAAGAAAGGTTTTGGTTACTATTTCTGAGCATTCGGTCATCCATTATTGGGAGTGTTAAGTTTGGTTTTGTTAGACATGGTCCCCTACATGGATCGTAAAGTGAATAACTTGCGATTGTCTAAATCATCTCGTTTCGTTCGCCTCAATTCAACAGCCAAAGCAGATGCTTGATCAAAATACTGTATTCAATTTATATAAATTTAATGAATATGTCAAATTAGATTTCATACTTTCATAGAATGTTTTGTATTTGTTGTTTAAAGAAATAAATTGAAGTTCTAATTTGATATCATTGTTTTCTGGTTGTCAATCAACACTGTAACTGGTCAACTTAAAACAGTAAAAATTGAACCATCCGAGAGTGCGGAAAATCTAAAAATATATGACAACTGACAATAAAGAGCATCCTGTCCGAAGCTCGGACACCACCTGAGGTCAGAATATGTAGGAAGCGCCAAATTTCTTATACCGAAATCATGAACAAAGAAATGCAATCACATAGTATTTTTTTTGTAAATATTGGCAAATATAACGTGAATATATTATAGGTGAATATGCAGATCTTGATGATATGCCAAAGTGACCTTTGTTCGGACAGTTTTGACCATGGTTCGGACACTTCGTCAATTTCATTTTAAGGACATGTAAAGGTTTGATTTAACAGACAAAAGTTCAGGGTTTTGACGTCACTAATCTGTAACAAGGCAGGCGGCAGTGTTCGAGAATCTTCAGCATGCTCTGTCCAATGACAATTAAACTTATGTTTCCGTAAAAATCATAATGTTATGCAGGGGCGTAGCTAGGGTTTTGAAAAATGTACTCAATCGAGCTATTTTTTAAAAACAAGAATAGGTAATTTCAGTCATGAGCCAAGGAATGATGCTTCTTAATTGCTCTATGGTCGTTCAATCAGTTCTGGTGTATTGAAGCCATTAAAATAAAAATATTATCTCTTATCTTTACATGTGAAGGTTATTTAACATTTTGTCTATCAAATGTACCTGGACTTAAATGCATCTATGCATCTTTGATATATGGCGTCAAGAAATACGATAAATGTCCAAGTTTGTTCTCCTATCTCACTTCAAAGAATTTGACACTGACTTTTAAAATGAGCTTTGAAATGTCGTCTTTTTTAGAGGGCAATGTGTATGAGTTTGCTTCTAAAGAAATGGTGTGACTATGTTTCAGTCATATTTATCTTCAATTAATTGAAATACATCTTGTTTTAATTACCTATTAAAATTTACATGAAAAGGGAACTGTCAGACTGATATTTTGAAATAATTTGAGGAAATAAATTTTTAACCATTTTTTAATAACAGATTATTAAACAATAGTAAATTATTAAAATCATTTGAAGTTATATCAGTTTGAAATATGCTTGTTTCATGAATTCTTTTATCTCTGTGTTCTTTTGCACGTTTAAGCAAGATCATATAGCAAACTAATAATATCTTGGTTTATTGTAACGCTTGTCTTCCGTTCTAGTTTATCTTCAAATCGGCTTGTAAATCAAAGGTAGATTTATTATCGTCTCACATTTATGTACAAGGTCCACAGTGAATTATTCATCTATTCCGTTTCTTTGTTTTGACTGTCTTAAAACGCACTAGTGCACGCCAATATTTCTTTAACACAACGAACGCACAGATACTGCATATCTCTCGATATTATTCAAAATCCTCACTCAAGTAATCTACCTCGTAAGTTATTTTACAAATATTTACGTATTAAGGTAGTAAAGTTGATTTTTAAAGACCGGAAGTATTTAATGTTACGTTACAATAAATCCGCATGAACTACGATATCAGAAATATTAAGATTTTGCTTATAACCAAAAAAGCGGAAACGGCAGCCGCTTTGGCCAATCTAATAGCAATGCTAATGCTGTGTTATTAAATCGGTTTATTTACAACATTGCTTTCATAAAACATAATTCATTATTTGTTCTCAGTTCAGAGTTTAGGTAAATTCAACAGCTGCACATAACAATAGTTCAGCCTGTCTATAATTTATTCGTTTTGTGCACAAAACTAACCTTCATTGTTGATTGCAGGTCAATAGACCTTATTCACGCGGCGGCCATGTTGAAATGAAAACGAGGCTAGGAACGCAAGCTGTCTCAGGAGAGCCCATGTCCGCTATGGCGTGGACGAAAAGCCTTCGCGGTCTCCCTAACCTTACTCAAGGTTATGTTGACAAGTGGTCCGAAACCGACTGCAAATACCCAAACGAAAGAGGGTAAAAGGTTATTCGTTGTAATTGGAGGGGTACATACACGATGTTGAAGGTAAGTTTGCTGGAACCCTCTTCAATGTTGTGGATCAGTTTTCGCGCACTGTCCTAACGTCATTCGCAAACTGATGTAATATCCATACTCACAAAATGATTTCATGTCATAAATTATGGTCATGAATAGAACTTATGTTTCAGTAATGTAATCTTTGATAGTTTAATTAAAAACGTTTCAGCAAATTTTCCTATTATATATTTAAAGTCAGGAAGTGATAAGACCACTAGGACTTCACTAGGGCCACTATTATGTTGTAATAACTCTACAGATACCCTCGATTTTGGTTCTTTTTGCATGCATGAGATGAGAATGTCTTTAGGGGATCAATCTAGCAGAATATGATTATTTATGCTACAGTAAATTAACAAATAGGTCTTTAGAAATAAGATGAAGTAACAGATAAAACATTTCCCATATAGTATTTTCTATTATATCCTGATCAATGTATGTCTAAACGAAGGTAATATAAATTTTAATATCTTTCAATTTTTTTGAATCACAGTAAAGATAAGTGGAAGTTATTCATTCGTCAGAGCCAAAAGTTTTCCGGCATTAAGAAAAAACGACTGTCCCTACAGACTGACGGTTTGTATAGATCTACATAATATTTCTATTGTCATATTTATGAATTTAATTTCAAGTTAAGTTTTGAAACTGTTAATAAGTTACAACAGTTTTGTATTAATAGTGTTTCTAATGCATGAAAATTGTGTGTTGAATCAAATGAAAGTTTTTAAATTTATTTTTGTTGACTTTTTCTTTGCTTCTTTAACTTTTGTCTTTGTTTTACTTTTCTTTATTTCCATTTTACTTTAAGTATATACATCTGAACAATACTGGAAGACACATGAGGCTCCCATGCTTGATGGGTTATCTTCATCTGTCTCTGGATTTATTCTCTTCAACATTATACAAAGAGTTTATTCACTTGATGTTCCAATTATGCAGTTTAAATGAAGAAATATAAACAAAAACACATCCTCATTACAAGTTGTGTGTATTGACAGAGACTCTTGCTATTCCTAAATAACTCATCACTAGATTAAGCAGCTGAACAGTGTAAATACCAGTGAACAATTGATATTGAAAGGAAAGTATTCACATAAAGATGATTTTGGTTATAAAGTATCCTAATTCATATGAAAGTATAATTTGTTAATATAATCAAGTTTGAATTAACTTGCATATTTCATGCAAACTGTTGAAAATTTTATCTACAGAGAATATATCACTTAAATGGGAGAAATATTTTATCTTGGATCTTTAGCATGAACATTTTAAATCTATTATTGCGAGAGTAACTTGTTGATCAAAAAGCATTTCTTTTCAAGTATAATTTATTCAGAGATTTGAATGGCATTTAGATATAAATTAACAAGTTATGGACTTGCAAACTCAGAGCTCTCATAAACCATTAAAAGATTTTCATTATCAAATTCTATATGGGGACATCTGAATACTATTATGTAACCCATTGTATAAGCTCCGTCTACATTACATTTTTATATATTTTACCAAGAATTATTATGTAACATTTATGACTCATTTCACAGCAAATATTATTAAAATTAGAAAGTAATCAATCATGTCCTGCGTTGAGTATTATTTTCAGTATTTTAGTAGCATGCCATTTAAAGTGACACAGAGTATGTTTAATGATTTATTATTTGCCTGAAATAAAAGCCAATAATTCATTGGCAGGCCCCTATATAATTTTAACCTGTTTACTGTCTCCATACTGAACTGATCAGCAATGATTATCTCTCAATAAGATAACACAATTTATAAAGCTTAACATATTTTACAACATACTCTGTGTCCCTTTAGAATAGAGGACCACTGAAGTTGGTGAGAATAGCACACACAGTCCAAATTTGGTTGATTGAAGATGCAAGATTTAGAGGGATTAGACCATCGAAGACATGAAATTCTTTAATGCGTCTGATGGCCCTCTCAACATGAATTCTTAAACGTGCAATGTCATGGGTCATTTTCACCTCATCCTCACTAAACTGTCCTTTCATTTCCAAAAAAGGTGG
Source organism: Phorcus lineatus (assembly GCA_921293015.1). Lineage (NCBI taxonomy): Eukaryota > Metazoa > Mollusca > Gastropoda > Trochida > Trochidae > Phorcus > Phorcus lineatus. Next base: position 9,100,536 of record OV121094.1, on the reverse strand, counting down.
AATGACAAGACTAGCATCTTTTGAAGATAACATGTCTTGAATGAGAAATCCCTTATCTGCCATAACCTCATCTCCTGGTTCTAGCAAATCAAGCAAACCACACTTGGACGTGATTACTTTATCTGAAATAGATCCAGTGTACAAGGAACTGACAAAGGAGATATAACCACATGGAGTTATGCCTATAAGTCCCTTGAACGTTGTGTGGCTCTTATAGTGAGAATACATATTTGAGTTGAGAACTCGTGAACTTGGTGTTTGGACTTTCAATTCCGTGCAGTCAATGATAACTCTTGTCTTTGGATAGTTCTTTTTGAATTCCTGTGGCATGTTGTCGTCAATTTGTGTCCGTGATGGCCATATCTGTAAGCTACCCGGCATGACATATAAATAGTTTGCCCATGTTATCAAAATTCGGCTCACAGCTTGAGACACATTGAATTTTATGGCCAAATCCAATTCTGGCAGTCCTTGATGTACTCTGCATAAAAACAAGAACTGGTCAACAAGGGACAAGGATTCTTCTCTGAAAGCGTTTACCTTGATGTTTGTAGTGTTTGAGGCCAAATGGCGTTGCATTTGATTCCATCTGACCATGGACTCGGCAGTGGGTTGCAAAGCCAAAAAGACACACTTCAGGGTATTATAGTCCTTAAACCCAGTATAGAAGCTTATCGTCTGGGGGTCATTCGAAAAGCGATCTAGGAAAAACAATTTATGTGTTGTTGTTACCAGCTGTCGACGGAGATTGTCCAGTTCATACACAACTAGGGATGATATGGCCTATGTAACGGATAACTAGATATAATCCATATCAACTTGATATGACGTCATCAGAGGTTGATATGTATATATCGACCTAGGGAGTTATGAATTTCAACCCCGATAACCTTTTCTCGAAAACGAGTTGAATATATATTATAACCTCGTCCGGATACTGAAAACCTCGGCTTCGCCTCTGTTTTCAATATCCTCCCTCTGTAAAAATAACACGTCAGTGTTTTTTCAATATTACTCTCGGCTTCGCCTCGAGTAATATTGAAGAAAACACTTCCGTATGAATGTTTTAGGTAGGTGGCGATATATAGAGGTTTATATCTGATATCTCCCTTGATCGATATGTTTAATCTACTTTTGATATATACTTCCTGTCAAAAGATTAGACTCACTATTGTTAATGTGGTCACTCATTTCAATTACCTGTTCCAAACTACATAAGGTCCACTTTTGGATATTTTACAGAAATTGTCAGTACATGACCTGATGTAGCATAACATCAAACATGAACTTCGGAAAGGTAGGGTTTTATCTTAAGAGGATACACAATAAGTGCAAATGCCATGAATTTGGAAGGTAATTTCACACCAAAACTCATTTTCACATGCATAATAATGCATATGACGGCTGATACTCGTACAATGCATTTATATCATCATTACAATTGACTCAGGAGTTAGTGAGAAATTACTCCTTGATACATGCCGGGGTTTAGTAAGGCGAGTGACCAAATTAACACATATGAGTCTAAACTTTTAACAGGAAATATACATGTATATGGCTAAATTCTCTTAACTAGTCACCTAAACTGATTGACATTTTAATGACCCAACTATTCAGCCTACACTTCTGGAACAAAAACAAACTAGGAGAAATGATTATTTATTCTTTCTTAATCACGGTTACATTGATGACACAATTTTCAGCGGAAATGACCGACTTGAATAGCTCCTCCACAGGAGATGTATCCCGAGTTGCAGGTAGGGTGTCTGTGGGTTTTTGGTCGGTAACATCGGCGTCTTCTCCGTCTTGACCGGGCCTGTTGATGAGAGAACTGACCTCTAACCTTTGCGCGTCTGACGTCACTTTGTATGCTCGGACACCTGAAAGAAGATTGTTATTTTATTACGAAATATATATGGAATCAAACCGAAATTATAACCATTCTTATAGTTTATCTACCCAGCTCTATTTGAACATATCTTAATGACACTACAGGTGTTGGTCCTTGCTGTATGTAATACCACCGACCATTATTAGTTCAAAATTATAAAATTCTTACACGTTCTATTTTTTAAAGATAAAGACCGTTCCTCATAGCCGGTTTAAAACAGTAGAAATTCACGGAACTCCATTTCTTATTTAATATAGCCTTTTAACGAAATCGAACTAAATATAAAAAATGAAATGTACATTACCTTCAACGCTTCGGTGCCCCGTTCTCTCCATGATGAGTTGTTCAGGTACTCCTTTCTCGAACAGTCGAGTGGCTGTAGTTCGTCGAAGAGAGTGATTCGTCTTATAACCGCTGATTCCAGCCTTGCGGCAGAGGTCTGGTACGACCTTCTGGAGAGTGTTGTGTCCCATGGCCTGTCTGCTGTACCAGCACTTCTCCGTAGGATGTTGCAGTGGGTTCAGGTAAAAGGCTTCATCGTGACCGTCTGTAGGACACAAGAACAGATACTTTTCGTACAATCTGATATGGCACCTCTCCTTGCAAGGGTTTTCGTGGTGTTCTACAACCTTTGGAGTGAGCTTCCGGTGTTTAAGCCCTCCTTGAAACGTCTTCGACACATCCTCGGTATAGCGGAGATATGCAGGTCCCGAGGAAGGTTTGAACAACTTTATCTGAGACTGTTTGTACCGGAGGTTGCGATGCTCAGCGCCGCTCCTGAGCGAGAAGTGTAAACCGTTCAAGTAAACCAAAGTGTGGACCAGTACCTTTGGATTGTGCTCACCCAGAACACGATTTTTCCACAGTTGGTTTTCCTCGCCTACTTCAATTGGCTCTGCTTGCTGTGCGTGGCCCAGACCCAGACTCGTCAGCCTCTTCATTTCACCGTCTAATACCTGTCTGAAATCTTCATATGTTGGATTTCTGAGTATGTCCAGATTACGTTTGTCAAGGAGACGAATATGAGACTGTATCCCCATAATCAGAGAAAACAGCGACTGAGGTGGATAGACGTCCCCATCATTTTTTCGAACTTCAAGAACGAACCGGCTAAGCCAAAATGAAAGTTGCTCATCGCTCATTTGTTCCACGGTTGTAAGTATTTTCAAATCGTTGTTTCTGCTATTATTTCGCCAAATTGCCCAATGAGAGAATGTATTCATGGCCCACTTGTTACGTCGAAGCGTATTTTTCGGCACAGCACTTCGAGCCCGGCTTTCGATATCGGAACATGATGAAAGATAATTGAACCTATTGTTCTGTACTTGCCTTTCATTTGCTTCATTATCATTTCTTTCTTCTTTATCATTTCCTTCATCTTCACTTATGTCCGAGAACTGCGGCAAGGAGAGAGTTTTAGTTTTTTCAGGACTAAGAACTGCATTGCAGTGCTCAAACGTTTGGCTTGCTTCAATCAGCTCGTCATCTGACTCCGTTGTCATCTTGCTCATAAATGAATGTGAAATTGGCATGTGCTCTCAAACGTGTACATACGTCACAGATGCAGCGCCTCATGATTGGTCGATGCATTCAGTTTCCGAAAACCGAATAGTTCCGATCTCAAGATCAAGTTCAAGATCGGACGTAAAGCGAGTAACCGTGAACGCCCACTTACAATAGCATTCAGATTGCGACCAACAAAAGCCTCCCGATCTTGAACACACCTACCGGTATTCGAGATGCACGTGCAGGTTACACTGCACGAGCAAATCATTCCACGGCTACCGTGCGAAAACAATTAGACAATACCCCTCATGCATTTAAAAAAGATTAGGGAGTGATGGAACACAATACAAACGGTTAAATTTAATTATTCTTTTAAAAAGAAAAGTCAAAAGAAAAAAAATCAAGTTTATTAATTTGATCATGTAAAAAGTGCACGGGATTAATTTTAAAGTTCTCATTATCAGAATACACAATAACGTTACCTTTGATAGATTGCAGGATCTTCAGAAGACAAATGAAAGACCCGAAGTACATTACAAAACTATATAAATGTATTTTCTTGAACCAAGTTATGATAATGAAATTATTCAGCTTATACATTCGATTAGTGGTTTCCATCTCTCCTTAGGCTATATTTTGACAATTATACATTCTTTAAAGTTAAAAACAAATTCTAAAAAGTAAATAACCTTTATTCCTCTGTGCGTATGACAAATAGTAACCTACCCCTACGGTTGATATGTTAAATATCGTACCTCTCGCTACCGCTCGAGGTACGATATTTAACATATCAACCTAGGGGTAGGTTACTATTTAGTACTTGTCTTGCTGCTGCGAGCTGATCCTCGATGGAATCGGGTGCGATATGGTAGTCGTGATCATGGGTAGCAAGTGGAACAGGTTCTGTTATGGTATCATCCTTATCCGAAACACATCCTATGCTATCATTGACTATCTCAATGGGCACACTGGTTGTCTCTCTGAAATACAAGATATATCTTTCAATATAATCATATTCTTTAAAAGTTGTTTAAAAAACTTAACTGAATTTCACAATAAAATCAGAAACAAACCATCAAAATTGCTTTCAGTACGGTCTATTACTGTAAAGTATCATTTTAATCTGATCAGTTAAAAAAAGTTACAAATTTTTGCTCATCAGGCTTTGTAATATTTCTACTTAGCTTTTTGATTTCTTTGACTTGAGAAGAATATGAACATGTTTTTTTTTTTGGGGGGGGGGGGGGGGGGGGCTGCCACAGAATCAAAACTATTTATAATCCCTATTACATAAGCCAGTTAGGTACCTCTACACAAGATTTCAACTTCTTTGATTGATACCATTGCAATACCATCATCCAATAGGATCTTTCAGGGACAATGATTATGATCACATTTTTCACAGACAATGAGACACAATGATTAATTAAAAGTTATTTTAAATACTAAACTTATTTATTTAACAGAAATAGTATTCAAACAATTAGAATACCCATGAGCTAAGGAGTCAGTACAAAAGGTCAAAGGTTCAGGAAAAGAATAAAATCATTTTAGTTTATGTTAACTCAGGATCTGTTGTCAGGAAAGGGTGGAGTCAGAGGGTAGAAATAGGTCAAAATCCAGTTATTTCCTAACAGCCTTTTTTTTAGAAGGGTGTTTTCCATTTGGTATCATTTTCATTAAAAGTCATCTTGACTCATGACATTGATCATTTGGTGATTTTGTCTTTTGTCTAGTGTTAAAGTCTTCAAAATCAAACAATACAGAGAAAATTCAGCTACAGAGCCTTTGGCTCACTCATCAAGTTTTTTCCCCTCCTAGTTTTATACGATTTTCTCAATAACTGTAACCATGTAAGAAAAGTGATTGTGATTTTAACATGATTTAGATTATATCAAGTACATCTATATATTTAAAATTACATATTTAAAAATTTACTCACCTCGAAGTTCTCTTCTGACGCTTAGATGGTGTAGGTGTCCATGGAAAAAGTGTTGGTACACTTCCAGGCTTAAGCATGTTTTTCCCATTCAAAGTCTTTTTGAGAAGACTGGACTCAAAGTGAGCTGAGCAAACTCTAGTTGCATCACTAAGCTGAAAACACAAAATATTTGGTTAGACTGAATTTCACCAATTCAGGCCAGTTATTCCCTTATTTCATTGAGCAGTTGTTCTGCATGGATCCAAACTGGAGATGATTAATTTTTTATCCATCTACACAAGTATTTATTTCACTGATGTTTTTTTGGATTTTCCAGTGCAACGAAAGCAACAGTAGATCTCTTACTGGTTTGCAAGTAGTTTATCTGATACCAAATATACCTAAAGAGTCAAATGATTTCCGTACCTAATCAGAAATATTAATTTTTATGCTAAATAATTGTGACAATGAAATAACTGAGTGGCCATGAAATTGTAAGCATGTTTCAACATTACTCAAAATGTTTTTATATAACATCATGGACATGGTGCATTAGGCATTGGGAGAAACAGAAAATTGAGAGTTAATATTGTTACAAATTTATTCACACACTTTCAATAGAATTTTGGCGTGTCAAAAATAATAATTACAAAATGTAGTGTTATATAAATCCATCATCAGTTTCCGATGATTTACAGACATAACTGTCTAAATTCATAACAAGACATGACGTTACTTTCAATACTGAAAAAAATCTATTTTGTCAAGCTGAACTGTAACTAAAGCGCTTATTTAGCCGATTTTTGAAGAATTTATACTGTGAACATATAGGCCTATTGACTGGAGGTTGATAGTTCATTACTACTTACCCTAAAGTTTGGGCCTAAATCCCGTTTGATCTTTATGATCCAGCGCTTCTGTAGCTTGATAAGCCGCCATATTGGTCGATTTGTTTGCGTTCCTAGCCTCGTTCTCGTTCTCAAAATGGCGTCGCGTGAATAAGGTCTATTGTAAAGAATTTTAAGTATTTCATTGCATCGATAGAAAACTTAAGTGAATGCATAAGTCCTCTTAAATCTTAAAATAGCCAATTTAAACCGTAAAAGCGTGCACTAGTGCCTTTAAGGAGCATATGAGTACGACTCGTTCAAATTCGGTGCCTTACGCCCTAACTTTGATACGTATCTAAATACCATGTATGGTGATAAAAATTCGAAAATGTCAAATATTCATCCCCAAATATGTTAATCACCAATTTTCAATTAGAATGAAAAAGCCTTGTGTTTGTGCAGATGCAAAAAAGCACGTCTGTTTTACATTATTGGTTACATACATTATTTACGAGTTATTCAACCAATAAAAAATAATATTTTGACCTAAGTTTTCTTCTGTCTCCTTCAGATAAGTTTCCAAAATTACGTTTGACTATTTGGCATTGGCGCACGCACTTGTCCATTTAAAAACAATCCCGACTATTTCTTTATTTTGTTAAGATGATACATTCAACAACACTCGGTAATTCACTTTAAAATTACTCCATTACTGAAAGTTTGACATATGTGACATCAACCACATAGACGACAGAAGTTATTAGGGTCACTTGCAAAAGGGCGAAATCCAATACGTTAGTGATGTTAGTACACTGTTAAGATTGTGTGTACATGTATTTTGCATTTCATTATCGTCTTCCCTCGGGGAAATAAACTAAACTTTCAGAAAACATATGCTTACCGCGAAGAAACCGCCAAATAAGGATATTTCGTGATTCTACAGCGATGAATTGCTAAAATGCTAAGCACGTTAGGGTTGCCCTGTGGTAATAATTACAATGATGTCGCTTTTTCTCTCCATGTTCAGCTTCTATTCTCAATCAAACATACAGAAGAAGATTTATATAGGGTTGGGTTTTTTCCTTCATTAAATTTGGAGAAAAAAAGTGTACTCAATTTGATATCATTTGGATAAATATTTTAAGCCAGGGATGCATGCGAAAAAATTAGGTGCTACTGTCCGAACCCGCATTCATTGATATACGCAAAATAAACCGTTATTTTCGTTCAATACATAACAAATATGCATATTGCGATACAGATAACATAGAATAATTAACTTTTGATACTTTGTTTATTATTGATAATTACTTTGTTCAGATTGTTATACATTATACAATTTTTCAAAATATGTGAATCATTACTCTGTCCGAACCAAGGTCAGTTTGTGATATGATATAGTATAACATTTACTTATTGAAGGGCATTAAGATAGATATTAAGTATTAAGAAAAACAAATGATCCATTGACTATGTTTATACGAATTTTCTAGGATGTTTTCGATGTTGAAAATCATTCCGTGTAAAACAATACTTTGTCATCTTTACATGATAATATGGAGCGCTAATTGTGACCAATGTGTGTATTTTATGAATGCTTCACTGAGTTCTGTAAGTCTTTGAAAACTGACACGTGACTCTGTATGCTATGAAATGTACACCTTCAAAGATGAAACGTGTGTAAAGATTTTGAATAAACGATCAAAAACCTTTTAAACACTTAATATGTTTTAATTGCCCTGACAAACTTGTTTATCATTCAACATGTATGCTTAATCAACGTCCCCAGAGTAAAATTTTACAACAAGCCGGTGTTCAGACACAAGCTCTTCTTTCAAACTGTTCAGTTTTCTTATCGAGGGCTGTCATCGTAAAATCAGTTCTAAAGTGCATTCCACCAAGGTTGTTAACAACAATCCTGTTTCCGATATTCTTCCACACTGTCCAATTAAAAATTATTTTTTCAATAGTTGAAAAGTTTCTGTACATTTTTTTTTCAAAAAATATAACAACGATGAACACCTGTCGGGGATTGTATCTAACTGTTTTTATTACCGATATGGCGACCGGCTAAACAACTAGCTAGACCTCTTTTGTATGAGACAAAATCATCTTAGTTTTGTCCATAAAAACATTTCACTTTTGTTTATATTAACATTGATATAAAAAAAGGTATTTTCATTAGTTTGACAGATATCCAAATATAGTAGGTACTTTCCTTATAACCATCAATATAATTTGTGTTTGAAAAATTTGCGAAATCAAAGTTTCTTTACTTTCTTTCCATTTGTCCATTTACCTTTGGAATTACATGTACATCTTATTCAATATCAAAGTATTCACTCCCAGCAATCAACAGATTACAGTCACAGATAAATATTGACTGGTAGTGGTTAGTAGGTCCTTTAACTAATATCCATGAACAATTGACGTAGAATTTCCATTTATATCGCTGTTTTTCTTTTATCATTGAAAACAAGGAAATCTCATTATCTTGAAATTTTAGAGATAAAGATGAAATTTTAGAGGATCGATTTGATCTTAACTCATATGGTATTTTGACTCTTACTTAAGCAAAATTTTGAAATCATGAAACATACTCTGTGTTACTTAAAACAAGTAATAAATATCCAAATATTTGTAATAAAATATGAATTTCGTATTTGTATATCACTGTATTGAATGACTAAATCACTGTAAACCTATTTACCCTGACATAAACTTGATTAGATAGGACAGTGATTGTAAAGGTAACAGTAAACCTAATCTAAATAACTTAGGGATAGGTGAATTCCATACAGATAATACCTGTCAAGGCAAAGATGGGGGTGTTGACCTATATGACGAAAATAGAGAAAAGTGAGTGCACGGCTGTTGTCAAATATCTGAGTTTAAAGAAATACACTCCAAAGGAAATTCATGGGGATATGTTACAAACTTTAGGTGACTCTGCTCTTTCATATAGCACCATTAAACATTGGCGTGCTGGATTTAAACGGGGTAGAGTAAGCACTATAGACGAGACACGTCCTGGTCGTCCATCTGATGTCACCACAGGTGAAAACATTGAGGCTGGTCTGACACAATAATGCAAGACAGGCGAGTGACTATCAGATACTTAGCTGATACTCACCACATCAGGAAACATCAGTTGAACGAACATACATGAACATTTACATATGAAAAGGGTATCAGCACAGTGGGTCCCCAAAATGTTATCTGAGGACCAAATGCGAAAATGTGTCATGGTCAGTCAGCAACTTCTTGACGAGACGCAGACCCAGAATCATTTTTCGCTCATGTCGTTACTCAAAATGATTGCAAATGATTGTAAGTTCAGAATTCTCCCCCACTCTGCCTATTCTCCAGACCTAGCCCCCTCAGACTTCTTCCTCCGTGGCCAAAGGTTTGAGACTGACGACGACGACATTGCTGCAGTAGAGGAGCTTTTGGGGTAATGTGGTAAGAACTGGTTTTGAGATGGGTTGCAGATGTTACAAAAACGCTGGAGCAAATGCATTGAGGTCAAGAGTGATTATCTCGAAAAATAAGTCATAACAAATTTAATGTCCCGAAATCATATCATCAATAACATTCCGTATGCCGGAAAACCTGAGCTATGAAAAAACATGATCCAACTTTGAGAACAGTTTATTCAATATTCACACTTTGCCAAACCTTGAAATTTCACCAAAGGTTGCAGTTGTTATTGAAGCAATTTGACATTTAATCGGTTTTTGAAAAATATTCATTGAATATCATTAGGAAAGAAAAAATGTGTAGAGATTGTCGAAATTTCGAAGGCGTTCGTTGACACGCAGTTACCAAAGTGTTTATTTACAAAAATCTGGTTTGGGTTATCATCTATTTGGTTTCACAGGGGGATGTACAGATATTTGTTAATGAAGTAATCCCTATTTATAAGTTCATAATTACTTTTAAAATGCTCGAAATGAGATAAATGTCGCAGTCATGACCACGGTTGCGTCGACAGTATGCTGATTTATGGTTCCCTTATAAAAACGTCTTATCATCGAGCATACTATCACTTGTTTGACTTAATTGCAGGTAGCTCGATCGATGTTATTGGCTAAACGCACTCATTGCATCGATCAGTGGATGGATTTCCAATACGTCAACTTGAAAAATATTTATTCGTGCAGAACAACTCATTATCGATGATTTACTACGTGCAATAAAGAGTCGCCAATCCTGAAGAGCATGCACACATTAACATTTTCCATCCGGGTATACGGAGGTCCATAGCGAGGGAGACGTAAAAGTTTTGAAGTTGATCGAATAAGGAAGGAGTTTTCAGATTCACTATAAGACCAGCAGGAAGTCACTTCAACACGACAAGGCAGTCTTCTGTTGAATACAGAAGAAGCTTAACATCTAACAGTATAAAGGCAATTGAAAATAGAGACAATTCCGGTTACAGGTAACGACGTTTAACTTAGAAGCGATCCGGGAACAGAAAGGCAGCGTAGATATGCAATGGCTCAATGGCTTGGTCCGAAGGTAAGCGTTAGTGATACGATTTGTTGCTCATCAATGGATTAACATTCAACACCAATGAAGCATAATAAAAATGTAAAAGAAGACCACGTACGTTTTTATTTTAATCTTTTTTTTGCATACGTTTGAAAAGTGCTTCTAAAATTGACACTTTAAAAAGATTTAAGTATGGAAATTTAAAAGAAATATAACTTTTCTAATAATATCGCTCAAATACAATTAAATTGTCATACAAATTGTCAACGTATTGATAAGTGGCTTGTGAGCTCTTTCTTTTCAATAATTTCAAGACATTCATCCTCTTTCAAATGTTTGTTTACAACAAACAGTATAGTTGTTATATTAGTAGTATTAGTAGAAGTGGTAGCAGAAGCATTTAAGAATTTCTAGGAACAATATAAGTATTACCATAATTATTTATAGTAGCACTAGTAGTGGTATAATATCATTTTAACATTTTTATATTTCTATGCATATGGTAGACATGTTTTAAGACTTACAATCATAATGTAACGAGATTGTGGCAAGATGACCAGAATGTGAAGAAATTAACATAATTACAGTTTAATAAGGCAGTGAATTTGTCAATATCATATGGGGTATATCGATTTTTTTTTCAATCCAATAAAGTTAGGAATTGTCTCTAAATATCTCTTACCGTATATATATTTTTTGTTGCAATGATAATCAGATTGGTTTTTCTGGAAATCCAAAAATGATATGTTTTCAGTCAGATTTAGTTTAGTATCTGTTTTGTACTCAACCAAGTCTACTAGTTTATGCCACAATGTTTTCACATGTACACATTCAGAGAATAAATGAATAACTGATTCAGTTTCAACATTACAGAATGTACATGATGCAGATTCTAACATATTATAGTTATACAGATTTCTGTTCGTTGTAATACATCTGTGTATTATTTTATATTGTAACCATCTCAGATGTGGGGTAACTGTTGCTCTGAAAGGTATATAGTTATAAGTTTTCCAGAGTTCATCTGTTCTGTCAACTTCTATACCCCTTTCCCATTTCGCTTGGCTATTGAGTTTTGTTTTTAAAGTGTGTTTCTCTAGCAAGGTTGAGTAGAATATCTTGCAGCCTTTACGTTCTTTGAAGAGGATACGTTAATTATTAGACATGAAAGGTACAAGATTTGGCGAAGATGATACTACTGAGGCGTGGCTGAGGGAACAGTCAAAAGACAGTCTCAAAGACAAATGGGCAAAGTGCATCGCGGTCCAAGGAGATTAACATTGAAAAATAAAAAAAATATCACCTCCATTGGCTTCTATTTTGTATTCACTTCTATTACTTTATTAACTTCCCCTCGTTATACCATCCAAATACTGGCAATATAATTCAAATGTCGTACCTGAACTTAAAGTATCCGCCAGGGTCATCCATATCAGATTCGCGTAGTATATGGTCACATGTAATAAAGTTACGACTTCAACCCGTTCTCTTTAACCGATTCAACGACGTCAGATGCAAGATGCACGATGCCAAAACGTTCCTGATCTTTTCCCCACGATTGCATTGAGATCTGTTTTAGGACTATCCATTAGTACTCTCCCGACAACATCACCGCTGTTATATATCGATTTGATTACACTATTTGTAAATTGTGCTAACAGACTTGACGGCATTTTTGATCAGTAAGACGTCTTAATGTTAGCGGCGCGACCACATTTTCTTGCATTGTTTGACGATATATTTAGCGGAAAAATTATACAAAAACCGTGTAGTAACATTTTTATGAAACTGGTAAATCGATTTTTATCTATCTCGGTTTCGCTCGTCATATACAACTGTATATTTTAATATGTATGTACACATGTAACAAATCACCCTTTTATCAAACGTTTATTTACCGGTACGTAGTTTAGCATTTACATTTTAATACTCGCCTGTTGATGTCGCTGCATTACTACACTAAGTATTAAGGTGATGGCTAGTCACTAAGGAAACCTTAATGCTGTGGTAAAGAATTAAGGATGTGGTAAACCTGAGTAAATGGGGCTTTGTGAAAGGCTTCAAGTATCTTCAAATTTGATGACATGTTTTAAAAGAGACTATACACATGGCAATACTTTAAAACATTTTTTTCGTGTGCAATATTGAAATCCTTTAGTTTCAAATTTTTAGTTACAATGAGTCCACGGTCGCTTCCAACTTCCCTCATTATCTATAGAAACTATCAGGGGAGCCAGGAAAATTTTGAGAAGATTGTGGGTAGATCGGATGAAATTGAGTAAATACGGCGTTATTTGCAGTTCCGGGTTTGTTTACATCAATCAGATGAATCTGTATAGCTAACGCTATCACTGATCCGAATTTGTGATTGGACTTACCTGCATCAGACTTATTTATGTTACCTGGCAGCCTTGACGTATTTGTCATCCCCGAGGTGCCTTAGGCGTAAGTCGGATTTCAGGTTTTTGAACAGGAAGTAGCCGCTGGGGGCTAGGTCTTAGCTGTAGATTTGGTACTTCAGCTTTTCGAATCAATACTCACGTATAGCGGCCTGTGGAACTCTGGAGCATTGTCATGCAAAAGCAGAACACAACGTGACCGCATTCCATGGATGGCATGTAATCAATTGATAATATGCCTTCCGAAATGATCGTGGCCATAACCTTGCCAGCTGATGGTTGAGTGCTAAACTTCAGTGCAGGAAGAAAACTTTGGCGCTTCCACTGCTTGGATTTCAATCAAGTTTCAGGGTCCCAGTGGTTGATTCAAGTTTCGTATGTCACCAAAGGAGACAGAAACCCGATTTCATCAGCATGATAAAGATCCAAGAGCTCCACACAACTTTCAGTTCTTTGTAGGCGATCTTGTGCTCTGAGGTTTCTGGGTACCCATCTTGCAGCTAGCTTTGCATTCCTCCTTGGTAAGGATCTTGATCACAGCGCCATGTTCATGTTTGAGAGAATCCATGATTAAGTAGACCGCTGGGTCAGTGCAGCTATTATATCTAAATACCTGTTGTGTCTAGATATTGTTTTGACATGTGTCATTGACTTAAGTAACACCTGCTATAAGCTGACACTATTTGTTTAAACATAAACGACCAGCTTGCAAAACTTATTGAACACCCCCCATATGATAAATATAATAAATATCATAAATCGCGTTTGTAAATATTGTTTCTCATAAATGAAGACCGCAAATTCTGGTTTTGTTTCAGTGTAAACCAAAAGAAAGAGGAGGATTTACTCTGCCATTTTTCATATAAATTCGTTTCTAGATTGTTTTTATGTCTTTTCGTCAGTAGCATATTGATAGAGTGTCAGCCTAATAACCTAACAGTTGCTGTTTCGAAAGAACGCTCAGAGTGTAGACAATTGATTCGGATAATTCCATAGCTAAAAGTGCAGGTAAGTGTTGGGTAGATGAATCTGTATATGTATAAATTACATGTATCAGTATAAATTACATGTCCTGTGAATTGATGTAACTTGAACAGCACCACTCTCAATCTTACATCATTTGAAATTTAAGCTCTAATGCAGGAATTCTTTTGATGATTAAACTTTCGTAATAAGTTTAGGTAAAACATATGTATTTTGACATGAAGTAGCCAATAACAGATGGGTCATTGCATCCTTTTATCATATATTTATCCTTTAAGGAAGCATTGCTTTACATGTTTGTCATGTTATGTCATGGTTACGAATATTTTGGTAATCAAAATTTATTTTCTTTCAATTACTTTATTTTATCACGAGCTCTTTCCAGGCAAACACCTGGAGAAAAGTATTGCAATATCTTCTTTTTTGATGTTTCTCGAGATAAAAGCTTTCGATATTCGATTAAAAGTGACTTATTCGATTAAAAGTGACTTATTCGAAATAAACCATTGGTTTAAGGTTACACCATGTGTTAGTCATAAAAAACAACAAACACTTCAGTAATTACCAATGTATCATATTCGATGTAACCATTGCAAAAAAGCAGAATGTCAAAGTCGAAAACGTTTTGGTCTAACAGTTAAAATCAGTAAAGGTTTAAACTTTATATTGATGATTGACAACAGCGCCGGAAGGAAAGTCAGAATTTGGTGTAACAGCAATGAGCGATCGGTTGAGGTTGATACGGACATTTAGTGACTAATATTGATGATAGACAACACAGGAGAAGATCATCAGTTATTGGTTTAACCGGTATGAAAACAAGCGGTTTTACTGGACAAGGTGCTCGACTGTCCTTGAGGCGCTTGGTAACTCATTTGCTAGGTGAGCTCTAAATATAACTGCGGAACAGTCATGCATATTGATTAGTTACATTACATAGAAAGAAATCAGGAAAAAGTAGTTCTGAAATACTTTGGTCAAGGTGTGTGTATCTTTATATCTTGATGACCGAGTACCCTCAAATAAGAGTTTTTGAATTGAGAACATTTCGACCATTTGTTTCAGAACAATGTGATGACTGTAAGCGAGTTGTGAAAAACATCAGAGTATTCTCGAAACAACCAAATGCCTTTATTGTGCACGTGGACACGTCCTTGTTTGAGACAGTGAAGGTCGGAGGGAAGAAAGGGAAGACCAGGGCGGAAAAGGAGAAATCCAAAATAAGAAAAAGAAAAGAAAAGAAGACTGTAGAGGAAAAATTGTCAGCAATAGCTTGCGCTCTTCGTAACACGAAAGGTGGATCGATACTGGTACATCTGTTTGGGCAGAAGAAAGAAAATCGATACCTAGGATTCTTTGACGAGTTCGTGAGTGATGCCTTCACGTACCTCATAGAAGACGGGCAACTTTATGTGGAGAACTATAGGCGATTTTGGCTTGATACATTAAGAGCCTTCAAGAAAGAAGAGGGATTTGTATGCATCAATGTCAATAAAAGCAGTGGTATTTCAATTGTAGATTTTTACTCCAAGATAAGGAACGACTTTGAAATAACTAAACCATCACCATTAAACATTCTGACTTTTCTCAAATCCTTTGCCTTGTCAGCGGAAGAGAGGATAACTGGAGACAAACGTTCAGCAGCTGAGAAAACAACAGACGAAAGGAAGACGTCAGAAACAAGAAGCAATAGACCAGAAGAGGGTGAGAGAAATAGGACTGAAGAAAGAAAGCCCATCGTTCGTGGTATAAGGACGTCAGTTCTTCAAGAATGTAGAACTGTTGAATTAAAATCTGTTTTTCACTGTGAACAAATAACCAAAGACACCGAAGTTTCAGATTTTGTAGAATTTGTATGGAACGATCTGAAACTGAAGCACAACATTGTTTCCATGTCAAAGATTGATAATGGTGGGTCTTATTATGTTGGAATCGCAGAGAAAAGTTCTGATAGAAAACGTTTGGATTTGAAACCAGAGCTTGAAGGGTTTGATGTTTGTAAACCTATTGTAGAGTACAAGAATGAACTACTGTGCAAGTTTCGTTCAGCGATATTAGTTCTGAATCCTGATCTCACCTTCGCTGATGCACCGGAGGATCTTATAACAGTCACTTTTCATCCATTCAAAACCAAGTTTATTCTTGAAGTTTCAATACGAAAATTTGACGGTCTCGTGTTCTGTGACAAAGAAGGGCCACTTGCCTACGTGATCATAAATGACGATATTCAGCGTATGCCAAAAGAGGAAGTATTAGACCGAGCATTGCGACATTACAAGATAACAAAGTAAAGGGTGGCAAGTTCTGTGTAATAACCATACCTTATTTACAAAGAACAGGGGCAATTCATGTAAACTGTGAGAAGAATTTTCAAAGGAAAAGGAAGAAAAGTCTGTGATACTTGCAGAAGGTAATTGCTCAAAATATTACAGTGATAAAACTTCACTTTATTAAGGAAGTTGTCAATACAAAAAAGATAATTAATGTGACATTAAAGTATAAAATCAGTCCATATACGGAAATAGGGCAATCACAGGAATCATGCTGACAGTTTGAACATGTTAGGGTCTCGTCTAGGACGTTGCGTTCTAAATACAGCAGTGGCAGTTAGTTATTATGTTGTTATGAAAATATTTCCCTCAAATTATATCTATGTCAAATTATGTTTTAGACAGTTTCCCTGAATATCATCCTATCCTTCGCTCTTGCTCGGAAAATGCAAATATTTAGGCACTCGTTTCATAACATTATATTATAAGGAACTTTATTATATCTTTATTTATTATACCCTTCTTTAGAGGACTTTTACAAGACATGTTCTTGCCAAAAACATTTTTGTCTTATGAAGATCAGTTTGCAAGTTTCCATACAACATTATTCATTATTATTACATGTTATAGCAATGGCGAGCAGTGATTCGTCAGATGACAGCATCAACCCTCTCGATGAAAAGATATCATGTATTCTGCGAAGATCCTCATCAAGTTCAGAGGAATCAGGTATGTTTGTTTTGTGAGGCCGAAGTATTTAATTTTTTACTTATCCAGAATGGAAGATGTACGTGTCAAATGTTAAAAGTTACAAATCTTTAGTATACATCCAACTTCTCACGTGCCAAAACCACTTAAAGGTACATGGTTATAGTAATGATTTTTCTTTTCTTTACACAGATGGTAATACACAAGGGACGAATGTCAGCCCTGGAGACATTATGAGAGAATTAGAATCAAAATACCCTAAATTGTTGGAGCGAGTAAAGACTCTGTACGGTGAAGATCTGGACAAGGCGTATTTCTCCTCTTCACTGATGAAGGACTGGGGTATCAGACGTAGAGGTTCAACCAGGGTTCTATGTGACGTGTGCATTGTGTCCCGCAAACGACCAGTTACACTGCTGTCGTTTGTCAAGGACATTGAAATTGAAGATGAACACATCAAGTATAACACTAAAGTTGCAAGGTTCTTGGTTTCTGAAGTCCGGGAACATTTATTCGGGAGCTTCAGTGTGGTATCCGGTGTTATGAACCTGAATTCATGGCTTAGTGAGGAAGTATTTAGAGAAGAAATCCAATGTTTGGATGAGGAAGCGAAACTTTGCTCTGTATCCGGATGGCTGCACATGAGCAATGACAGATATGAATGCTTCGAAAAGTTCATTGACAGTCTTAATTCCAAAGAATTCGTAGTTGAAAAAATGACAAATCAGGCATCAACTTCTTATAGTGAAGGAACAATTAAAAATATTCAACGTTTAGACGTGGCTTTGGTACTGTCAAAGGATTCTGTATTCAAGACAGATATAGAATGTTTAAAAAAACCATTACCGAGAAAGAGTTGTAAAAGAAGAAAAAATCAAATTCCCTCAGAAACGAAGTTGGAATCTGCAAAGGTACGACGCACTACTCGTTATCCCCTAAACAGTCAATTGATCGAAACTCAGCTTTGAGGGGCGAACTTTTCACAAAGTTTATGGAGTGGAACTTACAAGACTCACTAGATCACTTTTGAAATGATGATACTGTAGTATCTGTTCAGGATGTATTATTGGTTTGAGCTCGGTATAGATGAGTCATAATTAGATTATTGTTTGTATTTTCGGTAATCATGTTGGCCTTACAAGATTACGCAGATCTAGATCGTGCTCAATTCTAATTTCTATGAAACATCAACAAAATACCCAAATCTGTATCATTTCATTACTCCCTCCTCACAAAGGTAGTTTCGTCATAATTTCCTTTACGAACCTCTGTTCTAACGCATGTATTTCTCCGGTTTACGACACGTCCCCCTAGCGGCAAAACGCTAATGGAACTTCCTTGCTATATACGAGCACATCAAACGTTTATGACCAAATTGCTGTTCCCAAGGCAAATGCATTAAGTCAGTCTTAGAAGTTTCTGCAAATAAAAACAACTAACTTTGATTGTTTGCAATCAGGTTTCTGCATTTCTACACCGAGAAACGCTCGTATAGGAATTTAGGACGGAGCTACCTCTGAGGGTAGGGAATGCATTTCAAGGACGAAGACTTACATACGAATTCATATATTACGGCAGTATAGAAACCCATTCTCAAACAACCTCCTGACTAATAAATTACTATTAATACTTGACGACATGATGACTTATTGCTTACAGATGGTCGTAGTGATTACCGATTTATACCAATGAAAATATGTATCATAGCCTGAAATTTACGCAGTCACAAAAGGTTCCAAATCTTAGGAAATGTGGTCGATTAGGACAGCTGATTCTCATATAGTGTCTTTATTAGTTTCTGTCATTACAGTTAAATTTTGGATGTGTCGACTTGAAACGCCATTTCTGTTTGTCTAATATGAGCCTGGCTAATCAGGACTCAAGTAGATATTCGATTCTGATTGGCTACTTTTGAAAAGAACACCATTAGATTGGCTTTTGACACCGTAATATGACGCGCCGCAAGTGCCGGTTTGGTTTGCTTATGATTCACGAGAAAAAAGTCAAACCACTGCATATTGCCAAAATAGTAATTTATGATAAAATGATTTTATCCATAACTTAATTGATAAGAGAGTGGAAATGTTTTTTTGAGAAAAACTCTTTCTGGGGAAATGATGAAATAGTTAGCCATTGCACGAGCCTCACATTGAATTATTTATCATATTTTTGCTGTTAACTGTTATAAACTCGTTAGAAACGTTTGGATAGAGTAAAATTATTTTTCTTTTGATATAGCAGGCATGTTTACTTCAAGTTAGTATCCATGATGATATATCTTGTCTGGGTCATAGAAACTTACCTTTTATAATACACATAGCCTTTATCGTCGACATACCCCTTACCATTTGTATATCACGTTATATTTCCCCTATCATTTTGTATGTCACATCAATATTCCCCTTTTCATTTGTATATAACGTCAGTATTTCCCTTATCGTTTGTATTTCAAGTCAATTTTTGCATTGTCGTTTTTATATGCCATAACTATGACTTGGTGGTATATGTCACTACAAGATACAATTTGACATCTTTTAAATTTTTTTTACAAGGTTTTGATGCACATTTTTAATTATGTGATACAAAGAAAGAATGTATCATTATATAACACTTCTTTGAATAAACATTAACTTCATTTGTGGACCTTGATGTGTTAAATTAAGGAGCCTTTTTATAAACATAATTTTCTCAGTATTCTGCAATATGTATAGAAAATCAGGAGTTAGTACAATAAAAAGCTTATCAACGGTTAAGAACATAATGATGAAGTCCTAATTATAACCACATTAAGGATTATTTTGCCTTAATAATTGTCGAATGTGTAACATTTCATTGTAAAAGCAATATTTTACCAATTCATGGATTGAATATAGTAATGTTAATAAAATAATACGTTTCTCCCTTTACCTTGGTTGTTGGTTTTGAAGTTTTTCTGGACTTAAAAAGTTGTTTAATTTTGCGTTTCAAAATTGGCAAATTTATTTTCTGAGTCTTCTCTAGAAGACGGAACTTTATGATTAATATATGCGAGGGAGGTCCAGGAGATTGAAAATAATGACTATTTTATTTGAGAGAAAGGCCACGAATAGGGCGAGGTCGTGATTTAGAGTAATTCTCATAGGATAGCGTGATGCTGGCCTTATTGTATACGGAAGGGGTTATTAACATTCTCTAGATTTCTCTTCTCTGAAAAAAATGTTCTCCTATTCTCCACTCAGTACTTCAAACAACACAACAATATTTGGAATATCATGTGCGGTGCACTCCGTTTATTCTGTACAACACATTACCGTCATCATCATCAATACATAATCATCATCATCACATCCCATCCAATCACAACATCGTTAAACGTCAGCATTCACAGTTAATTGCACTGTAATAGGATTCCCATGGTATTAATATGGCTTGTCAGAGCTATCACACAAATACTCACTCGTATTAACGTAGCTAGCCAGCACACATACTATACAAATACTCACTCGTATTAACGTAGCAAATACTCGCAAATACTCACACGTATGAATGTAGCTCGCCAGGACACGTACTATACAAATACTCACATGTATTAACATAGCTAGCCAGCACACATACTATACAAATACTCACTCGTATTAACGTAGCTCGCCAGCACACATACTATACAAATACTCACATGTATTAACGTAGCAAATACTAGCAAATACTCACACGTATTAATGTAGCTCGCCAGGACACGTACTATACAAATACTCACACGTATTCACGTAGCTAGCCAGCACACATACTATACAAATACTCACATGTATTAACTTAGCTTGCCAGCACACATACTATACAAATACTCACTCGTATTAACGTAGCAAATACTAGCAAATACTCACACGTATTAATGTAGCTCGCCAGGACACGTACTATACAAATACTCACACGTATTATCGTAGCTCGCTTACTCACATATTTTACAAATACTCACACGTATTATCATGGCTCGTCAGCGCACATATACAATCAAATCCACATATTATCATGGCTCGCCAGCCCATATCTACAAATACTCTCACGTATTATCATAGCCTGCCAGCCATAAATCAAAAGATTACAAACATGTTATCATGGCTCGTAACCAAGAACAATGTATAACTCGCACGTATTATCATGGCTCGTCAAGCCAAGTAACATACAAATACCACACGTATTATCATGCCTCGTCTGCACAGACTTTATCAATCTTCATATTTTTCAGAACCCACAGTATACTGGCACAAATTATTCACTGAATTAAACAGATCAAATATATATCAACACCGGTAAAAACCTGACTCGAGTGCCATTATACAGTATGAACTTGCAATATGGAGAAACAGAATCTCCACGGATCTAGGATTATCAAGGTACATAACTGTACACACCGATCTCTCTGCACTACTTCTGGCGCCTAGCGTTAATGTTTCCTTACCAGAAGATGAAATTAAAGCTGTGTTTAAGTTGGCTCAAAATTATCTACAGAATGTCACATGCATTTGACATAGAAAAGCACATTATCCTCCACTGTGAAGAACTTCTCCTCCCTACTCTCTATCATTATCTTTAGTTTGTGGAACAACAACATCATTATCATTAGTGTCTGCATGGTCGTAATCATCTCCGGTCCACAACAACCACTGCCCTTTTACCGTTATTCCTAGCCTCTTTCATCAGGGGGAACAACACAGTCTTTCTTTTTTTTGTTTTGAGGCAACTAACGTGGCAATTGTTTGTAAGTAAAAAACGAAACAAAGTGCCGCATGGGATTAACTTTTGATCTGTCGATTGCGTGAGGACAGTATTCGATGATTCGTTTATTGCCCGAGGAAGTAACAATACAGTAGCGTTATTTATTGGAAACAACTTTTTTTTATTTTAAAAATATTTATTGCTTCAAGATAATTCAGAAAATATATTCCCAAAATAAGGAGATATGTCGAATAAAAGAATTGAAAAAAAAGTTGGTTTCGTTTTATCTTGTCGCTGGATCCGTTTTCGCCATCAACGGTTCCGTTTTCGCCAATTAGGCTCGGTTTTCGCCAAAGCTGTTTGGTGCCGTTTTTTCAAGGTTCAATTTTAGCCATAACCCCAACTGAGAATGCACTTACAATTCGCGCCTATACATATATACTCATAACAACGCCCTCTAGTGGACATTCTCACCTGACCATATAGTACTTTCCTACTGCAGGAGAAAATAATTACATTCTAATTCGTACCTCAAACGAAAGAAATTATATTTGATTTTATGAGTGTGTTTCATCAATGTAATCTCATCTTGTCTTCATTCATGCATCCATTTTCATCATGTCAAATGACTACAAACCTGAGAATATTAAAGATATTTTGAAAAATTTCATCAACATAAACAAATACGGATTGATGAAAATGAATAACAGACTGTCAAGAAACTTTCCTACATGTTCAGTTAATCTAAGAGAATTTTGATTAAGAAAGTTTGCAGAAGCATAAATTGCAAGACTTTTGAGGATAAATTGAATTAAGTGTCAACTTAATATTCTGACTAGGTTATCATTATTGTAGTTCTGGCAATGCAAACCAAATTATAACTCAAAGCGTAAAAGCGTGTTCACACATGATATGAAGCCCGACAATAATAAACTAAATTACAAAAGAAAGAACAAACCCAATGAACTTAGTTATTGAAGTAAAACAGAACAAATTTTCGAGCATTTAAAGTGTTTGACATTAATAGTTAACATTTTTAGAGCATTGCAAGAAATTGGAGTGTTTTGTTCAACACATCACTTCTCTGTATCTTTCCACAAGTCCACTGGGGGTATATCTTGAAATTAACATGGACAAATCAGACGACATTACAATGTCAGATTTTCATATAGAGGAGTAACATTCGGATGTGGCATCCATAACAGTCGATACAAGCATATACACGCCTTCTCATGGAAAAGGTAAGACGTCGGATGGCTACTTTGCAACTGGTGTAGTGCGTGTTCAATGTGTTGTATGGTGACTAGTTGATGTGGGCGACGTCTACGTCGTCTTTCTATAGATCCCATAGGTTCCTATAGGTCCCATAGATGCTCCATCGGCAGGTCAGGGGAACGTGTTGGCCAAGGCAAAACCTGGATGTTTTGTCAGTAAAGGAAGTCCATGGTGATCCTGGTTGCATGTGTTCCTGCCTTGTAATCTTGAAACACCACCACATTCATGTATCTCTGTGCTGTAAGGGTTTGATGAATTGTCACCAGATTCCGTCCAAGATGACGCTGCCCAAGATGACGCTGCCACTGCCATAGGGTACAACTTCTTGGGACACATCCTGCAGCCTGGCTCTCGCCTCTACCTTTGTATACTCTTACTCTGCTTGGAACAGGTTGAATCGATTTTCGTCGCTGAAGTTTATTCTTGCCCAATCACGAAGTTGCCAGCGACTCACTCTTCCTACTCACCATAGATGGTTGAGGTGATGTTTGCGGGTCAAAGTCCTCAACACCATTTGTTATTAACTGCTATTCCCATCCCTAAGTAATCCATAAGCTGTTGTCAAGTGAGATTGTGTTGACAACTGAGTCTCTTTAGTATTTAAGACCAAGGTTTGACTTTAGCAAGGAATTCTTTTTTCTTAGCCTGGAGAAAGAGTTGAGTCTCAGCCAGGACTCCGCCATGGGCTAGTGACAGCCACAGCCAGACATGTGAAGAACACGCGCTGGGCGTCGTGAGTGTGCCCAGTGAAAGCGGGCGAGAAAGATCGACAACCAGATTAGACAAGAGTACCCAGGAGAAATAAAAGCCAAGAAAATCCACATGCATCTTGTCTTCTTGTTGAATCTTACGAAGTGTGCCAGCTGATTGTGCTACATTGCGCAGATGTAGTGTGCTCAGTGGTCATTCTTCTGTTGGAGTTGTCACCCTCTGTCTTCCACACATAGGACGGTCAGATGTTTGGCCAGTCTGGTTAAGGCGAAGAAGGAGTAGAATGACTGTTTGTCTGGTGCAATAAGAGGCCTTATAAGTTTATAATTGGCAAATACAAAATCGAGTTTCACTTATTCACTTATACCGTGTTTTAATATCGATTTAGAGGAAAAGAAATTCCCCTAAAAAAGCAGACACTTTAATTTATATAAACTAACCTAACATGATGCACTCACCTGTTACCAGTTATGCACTTGCATCTTCGATATTAATCAAATGTGTTGGCTTTCATGAAAGAGAGGACCAGTTTTTTAATAGAAAAGCAGTGACAGTTACACTTGACATTACTTATTCGTTAATCGACCACAACCATTCCTTCAAACAAACAGACCAGCATGTTTGTGTTTTTGTTTTTTTTATTACTTTTTTTCAGGTATACGTACAGGATACATTGTCACATAGAAGAACAAAAATTCGATACACATTATACATGCGGAATAATAGATAAATACATACATACGTTTTTCATACAGAAAATTTGTAATTAATCGTTTGTTCTAAATAAAATATATAAAATGGACCACAACTTCAGAAAATATGCCTCCTGGCTTTGGTTAATGTAGATATATTTTGTGATATTGTAGTATTGCCTTATCTGTTTTTTATTTTTTATAAATGTGATATTTGGGGAATACCCTTTCTTACTACAGTTGTATATGATACTCTTGACTAATATAATAATAACATTTAAAGAATAGGTTTTTTTTTCATTAACAAATACAATACCTTTTTCAACCCAAGTCTGGAATAATATACTCTTATTTCCAACCTTCATACAGTCATTATTCCATAAACTTTGAGCAAGTAGATCATTCTTACTTTTAACATTTTGTTTATATCTATTAACAATACTTGACCAAGCTTTAAAGACCTCTATCCAAAATGGATTTGAAATTGAAGATATCACTATATTTTCAATATATGTTTTATCTGAAATCCACAAAAGGTTTTCATAACGTATTCTATGCATTAGTAAATTTTTCCAATTCGATGATGTTCCTAGTAATCTCTGTACCCATTTTAACTTTTGCGAAGATATAATATTTTTGATAACTGGAACTTTAAGGCCCCCATGTTCCGGATTAAGAATAACGGTATCTCTTCTAACTTTGTCTGGTTTATTTCTCCATATATAAATTTGAAACACTCTTTCTGGAATTTATCAATAACAGGGTCAGACGAGATCGTTTTTTTGAACCAATCCATAGTAACCTAGTTTTTTCTACATTAACTTTTAAACCAGAAAATCGTGCAAAGAATTGTAAAGTTCGTAATACGGCATATAAACATTTCTTTGACCCGTCAAGTGTAAGTGACGTATCATCAGCAAACTGTGACAATAGGTATTCAATATTTCCAATGTTTATCGCTTTTATGTTTTCGTTATGTCTAATGAGAATGCCTAAGATTTCACCAGAGAGGATAAATAGATATGGCGCTACCGGATCGCCTCGGCGACAACCTCTTTCAATTTTAAAGACCACCATGTTGCCTGTAGATTTCTGAGGAGGCGATCTAGGGTCAGTATGTCATAAAAATGGTGCACCGATTGATAAAAAACCTGAAGGAGTGATAAATGGATCGGTCAATTCTTTAGACGACAGTTCACTTACTGAACATTTACAATAAGCAGGTTGATACCACAACAACTGATTGAAAAGGATTTTTCAACACCAAAAGATTTTGACTGGGGAACAATGTTTCAATTTCTAATTTCATGTATTTAGCAACCCCTAGTTTTTATCATCAAAAGTCGTCTGATGAGAAAGAGAACTATGTTTCAGAAAAAATATGTTATGATAGATTCATTATCTAACAGTTTGAAAACGAAATTTCCATTGGAAAACCTTTCTTCTACTTTTGAACATTTGCATTTATGAATCTTGTATATAGACGTGTAAAAACAAGAAATGAAAGTCAATATTCATTGTTGTAATGGTGAAAATCCATTCTGCAAAATGATCTGACCATACTCCAAGAGACCATTTTGATTTAAGAAAAATTAAAAAAGCCGCTGCACTTCAATATTTCTATGTTACGGAGTATGTGCTCTCATTTATCTTGTCAAATCTAAATCAACCAAACTAAAACACTCGATTACTTGTCTCAACTGGTATATGGTATAACAAAATTACAACTGACACTCATGTATATAAACTGAAATGTCCCCGTCCACAAAAATTTCTCGATATGATTGTCCTTTTAAAGTTATTTCCCTTAAACAAATGTCAACAGTTAGAAAGAAATTGATAAAATTATGGATAAACACAATTCAGTAGAAGTTTTCGAATGACCAAATCTGTTTATATCAAATGTAGTGATCCAATAGGTAAAACAAAATCTTTATTATTGAATTGGAAAAAAATCCTATCGATATTCCTAAGTCTTTTGAACCTTTTCGTAAAAAATTGGTTGAATATCAACAACCGATGGGTTCCTTATTAGATGTGATAAAAGATGTTTTGACATGTGAATGTCAACTTTGTAACAACAATGTATTTAAAAAAACCCAAAATTTATGGCGTAATTTCAGCAAAACTGAATGTTTTTGGGGCGGATAAAAATCGGAAAAAGTGGACCTTTCCTCGTTTCTTCTTTTATGATCCTGAAATTTCATTATTTGACAAAGTGTGCCGCAAAATGTACGTTGGACATCAACAATGATAAATTCAAACTGCCAAACCATTCGGTGCAAGGAAAAATATTCATGTATATTAGTCTATTAGCAATGTAACTCAAACTCACTGTATCATACTTGAACATTCTTGCCTTTACATTCGTTCAATTAATCTTCTTCACCTTTTATACCGTTCTGGTAATCCAATTCCTAAGACGGTAAAGTGTTTAATAAGAAAATCTGGATGGACGAAAGGAGACATTACAAAAGATATACATTAATTACGCTTCAGCAAAAAAGAGTGTATTTACCGACCGTCTGTAGAATTATAACAGGTGACATAATGCTTGGGGGCGAACTAGTACGTAACCAACACTTTTTAAAATCACTTAGAACCAGGTTCATGTTTACAACATAGTTAAACTAGGTTATAGGTTGATGTGTTCAGGAGGTCTTGGCTTAGTGATCAGGAACAATTCAAGAACGAGAAAGACTTCATTTGCATATATATGTTAGCATAACGAATGGTCTTTCTACAGTTGACTTAAACACGAAGATAAGAAACGACTTTGAGAACGTGAAACCCACGCCATTGAACGTTCTTGCTGCTCTTGTATCCTTGAAAGCTAATGTCAATCTTCAGCTTCCGGTTCTGCGCGGGATAGAGCTGCAGGTACTTCAAGAAAACAGAAACATCGAGTTGAAATCCGTAAAAAACAACATTCAAACTTTCACTAACTTCATTTGGTTGGATCTTAACTGCGAGAAAATGTGACGTCAATGTCAAAAACTTCAGATGGGGGATCATTCTATGTAGGAATTGCCGAGAACATCCACACTCTGAACCCATACCCGACAAAATCTGCAGAAATTGAAGGATTTGAGCTGCAGGACCAGGGTCGTGGTCTGAAAGCTGAAATACAAACAAAGATAACTACTGATATTTCAGTTCTAAATTACGACGGAACGTTTGGCGATGCCCCAACTGACCTTGTAGACATATGTTTCCATCCTGTACCGGGTACACTTCCAAAGAAATTTGAGAACTTTGAGAACGTCAAACCAACGCCATTGAACGTTCTTGCTGCTCTTGTATCCTTGAAACCTAACTTCAATCTTCAGCTTCCGGTCCTGCGCGGGGTAGAGCTGCACGTGCCTCAAGAACACAGAAACACTGACACGGACAACATTCAAACTTTCACTAACTTCATTTGGGTGAATCTTAAACTGAGGGAAAAATTTCATATGGGGGAGGGAATTGCCGAGAACGTCTTCATCCGCGACAAAATCTGCAGAATTTGAGCATCAGGACGAGGGCTGAAATACAAACGTAGATTCAGTTTCAGTTCTAAATGACCTTGTAGATATCTGATTCCATCCTGTACCAGAATCGCTTCATAAATTTGATCTTGAGGTTTCTATTTGACTGTTTGATAGAACAGTAATCTATGAAAAAGTCGGACCAAGGGCATACACAATAGACAAGGTGAGGTCGATAGGACATTTGGAACCCGACGAGTGGCTTGCAAAGATTCCTTTTGAGTTTCTTGTCTGTCCCTTACTGCTTGTTTAAGGGGATAATGTCTTCAAGTCACCAATCAGATGAGGGACAAGTCTGATGAGGAAATAACGTCCTGCACACGGCAATAGTATTTAAAATAATAATCATTAAAACTATTTGGATATCATCACATTTGAATTCATAACAACATTGATGCTGTAGTAGTTTTTGAAAACTTAAGATTTCGCACTCCTCATTGATATCTATCTGAAATTGTTTTTGCTAATATTTAAATGCTGGACTACGGTCATAGTTAAATGTGTCCTCCTTTAATTATAAACGAAGCCTATTTGAATTTCAGAGAACATAAATGCATTGATAGTGCACGTGGCCTTATTGACTTAAAAAGGGGTTTGTACCGTTAAACAACACTCTTCCCTTCAACTGCTTCTGTACCTCAAGCAGCAATAGTCTGTGAAGAAAAAATTCGAATTCGGCAATTCATAAGTCCATAAGAACAGAACTGCGGCATATATATCTAGAAGTTCCAACGAGAGTAATCTGTGACGCATGCATAGTGACACTAGGACAGTTTGTCTGCTTACTTTTCACCAAGGTGGAGATGCGAATTGGACAAAGTTTGTTAGTCAGAAAAGAGCGAAGTGGAGTTCCAATGACAGGTCCGTCACCTGCTCCTATCATATCACAGAAGACTATTATGATCTTTCCTACGATTTAGAAACGGACTTTGGACTTGCCCCACAAAGGAAAATAAACAGATGAAGATGAAAACAGGCCCGCAACCCGTCTATCCAGCGAGATATGACAGTCAACCATATCGGAAGAGAAAACGGACGGAATACTTTGATAAGAGCGAACGAAAGAGGGTAAGGAATTTGAAAGATAGGCTGATTCAAAATTCTATTCAGGGGGAGGTGGGATAAATAATCATGAAACTTTGGGGGAATTGACTAAAATTGATGATTTTGCAGACGATTGTTGAGTTTTTATCTGCAGTTTGAATTTATGTCTCTTTAGATAAGTCGCAGAAATAATTAATTCAAACCCCAACAACTGTTTGAATTTTTAGTATTTGATTGCATATGGGGTTGAAAAATTCATCAGGTTGAACTGAATAGTTATTTCAACATGTTGGAGACTATAATGAAATAAGGTGCATATATATATATAGATCTGTAAATGATACACAGTGACAGTGACATATATTATTTTTTTGGTGCTGATTACTCCAAGGATACATACAAAAATGTTAGCACGTCACTTATGTTTGTACAGTTTTGGTTATAACATTTATTTCTTGCTACAGCGTCATTCTAAAAGCAACAAAAATTAAAATTAAAGTCATAAAGCTGTCCCGGGGAAACATTTACCATTTTATGTAGCCTTAAAGTGGATAATTTATAACCTATTTGATATTGTTAAACATTGCAGTGTGAAATCAGATATTTAGTAATACAGATTTGCTAATATATTGCCATGTGTCACGCGTATTGACAAACCTAATTACCTTCATCAAGTTTCAATAAACGCTGTTGATCATGTGTGAGGATAAGATTATCTCCCGCGTGACAGACAGGCAGCTGACAGACAGGTAACTGACAGACACTCAGTTGAAGATTAATTAGGTAATCCCCTACAGAGATAATGGAACAGTCCACAGTCCGATTAGAGCAGAGGGCGACTTCTCATCAGATTAAGCTTCATTAACAAACACTTAAAACAATATAGGTTTTCCTTGTGATCAGAGGATCAAATAATAATCTGTCTTCTACTGTCAAAATTGTTTTCATAGGCTATTTAATTTTCAAAGTGATTTTATGTTGTGTTTTTATAACCTGTTGTTGCTGTTAATTGATTTTAAAGAGCATCTTCTCACTTTGTTTTTAATGTTAACTAGTGATGTTTTCATCTTGGTACTATGAAAGTGTATGTTTTAATCCTGTCTTCTCACTTTGTTTTTAATGTTAACTAGTGATGTTTTCATCTTGGTACTATGAAAGTGTATGTTTTAATCCTCTCTTCTCACTTGGTAATTGACTGAACTCAATAAATGTATATAAGGGAACATTGACTGTATCTCACTACCAAAATGGCTGGATTGCGCAGAGTTGAATATCTACTGTCGGCGAGAGGAGCACCTCAGATTCTTCTGGATGGATACATCTACACAAGGAACAAGATCCGACAGAGCTGCACTCACTGGAGGTGTATGTTGAAGACATGCACTGGGAGATGTTCCACTGTCGGCGATTTCGTCAGAACATGGACAGAGCATAACCATGCACCTGATGACTGCAACAAGGAGAAGTTTGTCAGCGAGCTTCGCAAGAGGGCACGGGATGAGACGACGCAGATGCATACCATGTACAACGAGCAGCTACAAGAAGAAGAGAATCCACAAGACCTTCCATCGTTCCCCAGCGTCAGCAGCGCCTTGTACAGACAACGTCGCAAGACCCTGCCAGTTCTACCCACGACCCGCCAAGACGTGGACCTGGAAGCAAAGTGGACAGAAACTACAGATGGCCGTCGTTTTCTTCTACTTACTGATGGAGAACAGGACAAGATTCTTGTCTTCTCAACTGACGATCAACTACAAGCCCTGCAGACAGCTGAGACACTGTACATGGATGGGACATTCACTGCCTGCCCAGAGCTTTGGGATCAGGTATATATCATCCATGCCCGATCCAAATCTGTGTCCATTCCTTTGGTCTACGCCCTTCTACCGGACAGACGATCTGTTACCTACGGAAGGCTGTTTCGTCTCCTCAAGGCGAAAGTATCAGAAGAACTGAACCGTCCCCTGGCCCCAACAAGGATACAGACAGACTTTGAGTTGGCGACCATCCGAGCTATCGAGAGGGAATTTCCAGCTGCCGAAACCAAGGGATGTTTCTTTCACTACGGTCAAGCCCTGTGGAGAAAGACTCAAGATCTGGGACTCGCAGTGCAATACAAGGAGGATCCAGAAGTAAGGCAGTTCATCCGCAGAGCAGCTGGCCTTGCTCTACTCCCAGAAGATCATGTGCAGGACACATGGA
This sequence comes from Phorcus lineatus, assembly GCA_921293015.1. Lineage (NCBI taxonomy): Eukaryota > Metazoa > Mollusca > Gastropoda > Trochida > Trochidae > Phorcus > Phorcus lineatus. The sequence goes on along the minus strand of OV121094.1, from coordinate 9,069,387 downwards.
TCGAGGCTATGGAATCGTCCCCAGACAACGACCGCATCGAGAGCTTCAAGGACTACATGGTGGAGACATGGGTCGATGACGATGCCCGATTTCCCATTGAGTTATGGAATCACCACACCACCCAAGGACCGAGAACAAACAACAACCTTGAAGGCTTCCATAGTCGGATGAACAGGACTCTACCTCATCGCCACCCCAACATCTTCCGATTCGTAGAAGTCATCCGGCGGATCGAGGCAGTGGACAGGGCAAGGCTGCAGCAGCTCGACTTCGGCGCAGCTCCCCCTTCACTTTCAAATTCACTCTTTTGTCTTTTATTTGGACTAGTCCATTACAATGAATAGGTAACAAGCAGTAACCAAGTTGTGCACTGAACTGTAAATGTTGTTGGTTTAATGCGTCTGTCAGCTACCTGTCTGTCAGCTGGGAGCCCACCGAGGATAAAGTTAGATAACTAATCAGTGCCTTGTGTATTACTTATAGGAAATGTGCCAGATGCTGAGGTCATTAAGTTTATTGCTTAATTGCCATAATGTACAGGTGTGTGGCATTTCATGTAGATTGTCAGGTAATAACTTTATGACTATATTGTCTGGTGTGAAAAAGTAGGAGGGGCGAATCCAGGATATTTGAAAGGGGGGGGGGGGGTCGTCTTCAGAAAGGGGGGGTTGGCTGGTTAATGTTACGTCATGTATGATTTACTATGTTTGGGGTTTTATTGACTTCAATCTATCCTTATTTTTCAAAGGGGGAGGGGGGGGGGGGGGGTGTCCGGATCCCTTTAACCCCCCCCCCCCCCCTTTGATCCGCCACTGAGTAATGTTAGGGTAATCTACCACCTGACAGACGGACACTGCAGCTCCACGGGAAAGCATGTCCTTCAATCTTTGAAAATCTGTTTTTCTTGAGTTCAGTCAAATACCAAGTGAGGAAACAGGATTAAAGCATTCAAAAGTGCAGTCACGCACAGGATAGAAATTTATCAAACATAAAATTTCAAAGTACCAAGATGAATACATCACTAGTGAACATCAAAACAAAGTGAGAAGACGCTCTGTAAAATCCTTTAACAGCAACAAACATTTTATTAAAACACAATATAACTTCAATTTGAAAATTAAATAGCCTGTGAAAACAATTTTGAGAGCAGATTATTAGTTGATCCTCTAATTACAAGAAAAACCTATGTTATTTTCACTGAATTTAACGAAGCTTACTCTAATTTGCCTTAATCTGATGAGAGGTCGCCCTCTGCCCTAATCTGACTGTGGACTGTTCCATAATCTCTGTAGGGGATTACCCAATTAATCTTCAACTGAGTGTCTGCGAGATGGGCCGTCTGTCAGCCGCCTGTCTGTGAGGTGGGAGATAACCAGTGTTAGGTTACTAAAAACCTCTCTCTGGTAAAATACCGGTACTAAATTACTGAAGGAAATGGAAATAAGAGCTTTTCAGCGTTAATATTCTTATTTGGTTGAAATAGTTAAAACTGAAAAAGAATGTCATATTTACAATACATTTCAAAGCAGGCTTTAAGTTACATTACAATCAACAATAAATGGTGTGTTATTATTGACAATATTGGCCTACGCCACTCTAGATTAGTACCAAACTCTTTATCTCAAACATAAACTCACACAAAACAACAATAACCTGTATCCTTGCAAAATACATTAGTACGTAACTCTAAGTTTTTGTGAAGGTGGCAAATCGCGAATCAAGAGGTACATTTACTAAACACATCAAAGATTTGATCTTCATTATCACTTATAACTGGTTAATAAGGCCAAAAACAGCTAGCTGCTCGGAACCGTCGTATCCCAATGACGAGATTCGGAAGTTGCCGAGAGGCAGTCCATCAAAAGCGAGATCTCATTGTTACAGTCATGCAAAGCGGAACACAGAGTTACGATGTTGAGTTAACACTTTAAAATGGCACAAAGTAGTAACAAATATTCTATATATACAATGGTCAATCAACTACACAGGGGGATAATCGATTTGTCTAGGTGTTCAAATAAAAAACAGTCACAATGGTGGCAGATATCAGTTTGGGTTCACTCGATCGGCATTATCGGAGATAAACAACCCAAACAAATAACAAGTTAAATATAATTAATGTCAAACAGAATATGTCGATGTATTGATAGTAATAGCTTTGGTGACTTGGGGGATTTTTTATAAGTACAATCAGTGAAAATATATACGTTCACGACCGCTGGAATCTATAATGTAAACAATGACACAGATCAGTCAATCGTTAACGAGTCCTGTCTATGTCGTTACAACCCCCTAGCACCTCGTTTTTTTCTGCTATTTTCAGGTGTTTGTGAACCTAAATATTAGTTGATATTTATGTTATAATGTATTTCCGCTAATCGTACCCGCTATGTGGATATATTATCTTTAAAGCTTGTTTATAAGTCATGTGGACGTTATTTCTGTTCAATAACATACAAAGTTGTCGTAAATGACAAATTACTGTTCAGTTGTTGTTGGTTACAATGGCGGAACGTAAATGATAGAATATATAAATGTTAAAAGGAGAAACATAAGGATGAAATGGTGACGACAGTGCCGATGAGAGTGGCAACAATTTTACTGTTCCTGACGATGATAATGCAGCTAACAGTGGTGGTGCTGAAGATGATGGTCCTTAAGAAAACATGGTGTTGCTTTGACCGTGATAGTGACCCACACAAATACGTAAATGACAATAGTTGTGCCAAAGATGATGGTAAGGATTTTGAAGATAATCATGATATTGTACAATCTTATTGTTATTTCATCAAATATAAGTATACAATTCTTTATCAAAATGTCATCGATAAAAACCTAAGCATGTCTATAACAAGACAACAACGCTTGATTTAAAGATGAAGAAAAGTCACCTTTTTATTAAATTATTACAAAATTTTCATCTAAGAGTGAAATGTTTACACTACAGGAATGTATGTCTGTTTTCTATCTATGTAGTCATTAAGTCGAGTCTATTTGGCTGCTTCGATATGCTTAACCAGTATAATGCACTCTAAAATTCGTTTTATTGTTATTCTACGAGACATTACAATGTATACAATATTGAGCCAAAACTTAATAATGACCTATTGAGCATTCTGGACAAGATGTCATTTCAGAAGATTCCACCACAAAATACATCTTAGTTGATCCATTCTAGTGTCATCTATAATAACCATTTATCGCTTCGAGCATTTGAGTAACTGAAATAATTTTTAATAAATTTTATCTTATTATGAAATAAAGTCTCAAATAAGACTCCGACCTCCTCCTTTGGGTGTCTTCGTGAGGATTTTAAGTTTTGAATGTCTCGGTCGCCTAAAAGTAGAAACACGATACACATCTTGAGTTGATCAATAGCATCGATCAATTGGTGAAGTTTCACGACAGGAATGAAACATAGTTAATCGTGCAGAAGAAATTCATAAGTGATTGCCTGCGTCGTGAAATAAAGAGTCGTCAATCCTGAAATAACATGTACTGTGCATTAACTACCAACACCCCCGGGTTAATGGAGACACTTAACGAGGGAGACGTAATTGCTCTTTGGAGGTAGCGTGAATAGAGAATGAGTTATCAGGTACCCCGAGTAGGCCAGCAGGAGGTCATTTCAACACGACAAGGCAACTATCGTCGGTGGAGTACAGAAGAACATTAATATTGACGTCAGTATTTGCGAGGCAATTAAAAAAACCTTTTTGAGTTTAATTTACGACGTAGACATTAAGAAGCAATCCAGGTACATACAGGCAGCGTAGATATGCAATGGCTCAATGGCTTGCGCCGAAGGTAAGCGTTAGAGAAATAATTTGTAACTTTTCAACTGATTTAAATTCAAAACCAACGAAGCTAAGTAAAATGTAAAGGAAAATCACGTACATCATTACATAATGTTTTTTGAGTACGTTTGATAAGTGCTTCTAAAAGTGACTTTTCAAAATAAGGGATCGAATTTTAAAAGGAATATAGCTTAGAAATATAACTTATACGATTAAATTTTAGTAAAGTTCGTAAACGTAATGGCGAATCGCTTATGGTCTCCCTCGCTTTAAACAATATCATATTATTCATCCTCTGTCAAATGTTTGAAGCACAATAAATGTTGAAGTAGGAGTAAAAGAAGTGTTGGTAGTAGAAGCAATGTTAGAATTACTAGTACTAGATATTATCATTATCAATATTAGTATTAGTAGTAGTAGCGGTAGTGGTTGTAGTATTGGTAGACGTAGTAGTAGTTGTTGTAGAAGTAGACGCATTGTAAATTTAGAACACCGGTAGTAGAAGTAGTAGTAGTAGTAGTAGTAGTAGTAGTAGTAGTAGTAGTAGTAGAAGAATCAGTAGTTTTAGTTGCAGAAGTAGCAGTAGTAGCAGTGGTAGTAGTGGTTGTTGTATTTGAAGCAGTAGAAGAATAAGTATTATTAGTAGTTGTAAAAGAATGAGTAGTATTAGTGTTAGTAGTATTAGTATTAGTATTAGTATTAGTAGTAGAAGTAGTAGTAGTAGTAGCAGCAGCAGCAGTAGTAGTAGTAGTAGTAGTCGTAGTAGTAGTAGTAGTAGTAGTAGTAGTAGTAGTAGTAGAACGTTGTCGTGGTAGTAGAAGTAAAAAAAAGTAGAAATTTTTTCTAATGATTTGTATGATGTAAGTATAGGTATACAGTAAATACGCTTAAGCAAACAAATACATACAGGTGGAAAATCAGTGTGGAAAAGACACACCAAATTGTACCCCATGTATAGCTCAATTGGTAGGGGCTTTGCTTGACAACAGCCAAGTCCGCGGTTTGTTGTTTTAAAATCTTATAAATCTAAGAAGATTAAATTCTAAATTTTAAAACTCAATTGTAACATCTCAAAGCCGACTCACGTGTTAAATAACTGAACTTTTATAATAAAAAAACACGTTTAACCCCAACTCACCGTCTCTTTCATAACCAGCCATTGTATTTATGAGAAAACCACCTCGCGCACATGGTGGTTATGGCATATGAATATCAAATTAAACAAAGGAAATAAATTCCCACAGGGTGAAAAACATGATAAATGTCGTGTCAAGAACCACTTTGGGATTTAAAATATCTGGATAGTTTTTCCCGGAGCTAGCTAGTTCTAAATAACGGTAGAATAACGTCGAATATCAATTAATGTACATATGGTAGCCACATTAACACCAGTATAATTCCTTGTTTTACAGATATGATGCTGATTTCCAAGCAAGTAGCAACTTTTTGTTTAGTATGACAATGTCGGGAATCGAATTCGAACTATTACATAGGCGGACGTTCATCAATTAACTATATCTCCCCGGAGAATGGACATTGTTGAATTCTTGTGTGTTACAGGTGACTGCTTGGACTGTAAACGAGTAGAGGAGAAGTACCTTGATCTAACTACTGAACCGGACTCATTTGTTGTACACATCGACATCAACATCTTCAAGAAAGATCAAAGGAAGAGAAGACACGACGCCCGTGATAAGCTGTCCAAAGTAGTATCTGCATTAAGGAACTGCCAGGGAGGTGCTATATTAGTTCACCTATTTGGACACGACAAGATAGACAGGTACCTTGGTTATTTTGACGAGTTTGTGGGCAATGCCTTCACCTACTTGATAGAGAACGGACAGTTATACGTTGATGTGTTCAGGAGGACTTGGCTAAGTGATCAGGAACAATTCAAAGACGAGAAAGATTTCATTTGCATATTTGTTAGCAAAACGAATGGTATTTCTACCGTTGACTTCAACACGAAGATAAGAAATGACTTTGAAAACGTGAAACCAACGCCATTGAACGTTCTGGCTGCTCTTGTATCCTTGAAACCCAATGTCAATCTTCAGCTTCCGGTCCTACGCGGGATAGAGCTGAACGTGCTTCAAGAAAACAGAAACATCGAGTTGAAATCCATATCAAAGTGTAACATTGACACGAACAACATTCAAACTTTCACTAACTTCATTTGGTTGGATCTAAAACTGCGAGAATATGTGACGTCAATGTCAAAAACTTTAGATGGGGGATCATTCTATGTAGGAATTGCCGAGAACATCCACACTCTGAACCCATACCCGACAAAATCTGCAGAAATTGAAGGATTTGAGCTGCAGGACCAGGGTCGTGGTCTGAAAGCTGAAATACAAACAAAGATAACTACTGATATTTCAGTTCTAAATTACGACGCAACGTTTGGCGATGCCCCAACTGACCTTGTAGACATATGTTTCCATCCTGTACCGGGTACACTTCCAAAGAAATTTGTTCTTGAGGTATCCATCAGACAATTTGACGGAATTGTGTTTTACGAAAAAGGCGGACCAAGGGCATACACAATAGATAAGGAAGGGACAATAAGACGTTTGGAACGCGACGAGTGGCTTGCAAAGATTCCTTTTGAGTTTCTTGTCTGTCCCTTATTGGTAGTTTAGGGGGAATAATGTCTTCAAGTCACCAATCAGATGACGGCACCTACATGTCCGATGAGGAAATAACCTCCTTTCTGCACGTGCGCAATAGCTCAAGTGATGAGGCCCTTAACAAACAAGGTGAGTGTATAAAGTATAAGATTATATTGAAAATAAATTGGTCATAAAAATATTTTGACCTCATCACATTTGAATTGATACTTTTGTTGTTTCTGTAAACTAAAGATTTTAAATTGTTTATTGTTTTTTCTAAGTTTTAAATGTTGTTGCCATGATCATGCTGTGACTTAAATGTGTCCTCGTTTTATTATAAACAAGCTTTTGTGAATTTCAGAGGAACGTAAACGCACTGGTAGAGGACCACACTGCCTCCCTACAATTCCTTCTGAACCAGCGGAACAGCTCGGTCTTAAAATTCATTTCGATGACTCTGTTGAACATCTATTTTCTAGACCATTGTCAATATGTCTTTTAGGACCATTAACGCTCGTCACATTATCCAAAGAAGGAGACACCGGAGATGCGGCATCCAAAAATTTGTTTAAATGTCAAATGTTCGAATTTGGCAATGACCTGCCGCAAGTCCCGTTCACTTCACATATAAAGTTGCGATTAATGGACTTGATGAAGCAAACCGGAGCCGCGGCATATCTATCGACCTCTTTTATGAGAGATTGGAACATTTCTTTAGACGTTCCACCGGAAGTAATCTGTGATGCATGCATATTTTCAGACACCAAGCCGGTTTCTCTGCTTACTTTTCACCAAGGTGGGGAGACTGATGTAATCCTTCGCTATAATGCAAAGATTACGAGGTATTTTGTCTTAAAAGTTCGGAAAGTCTCCCATTCTAACTTCACAGCTCTAATTGGTGTTTTTGATGAAGCAGATTGCAACACTGAAGAAACTTTCATGACGAAGATGCAAAAACTCGAGTCTGAAGCAAGAAAGAAGTTCGTCCCGAATTGGTTACACATGGACGGAGCGCGATGTTCACAAATTGTTGAAATATTCCTTAAAATGGGTCAGAAATGTGGGAAACAATGGCTTGATGTTTCAGATTCTTTAAATGAACTAAGAAAAAGTGTCACGTCGACATCAAAGGAAACATATACTTCTGACAAAAAAACAGTTGAAAATTGATTTACAGGACACTAGGTTAACGGTAATGAAGAAACTGTCAAATCGACTACAAAGAATTTTGACAAAAATACCGTAGAGACTGAATTTGCAGGATACAATTTTGATTGTACTGCTTAGATGTGGAGTCTTCTAACAAAAGAATAAATATGTCATCCGAAATAGAGGACAATCTTACAATCACGTTGGAGATACTAGAAACGAGAAAGTTGAAGGAATCTCGTAGAAAGGATTTGGAAACATCAACCAAACTATGTCCGATGTCACCGATGACACATGGGTGAATCAAGACGTGACAAAACGAATCAACCATTTCAAGGACAAGTCCTAGAGAAGTTTCACCTGTGATAAGATTTGAATCGACAGTTACTTCTAAGGTCACAATGAGCCGGTACAAGAACTTTGATTCAATGAATATGATGATAATAAAATAACAAAAACAATAATAATAATAATGTATTTAGATAGCATCTGATGTCAAACTGAACGCTGCTCAACGTTGCCTTACGAGGACAAAGTCATGAGTACAACTTAAAAGTTTAAAGTGCTGTATGAATAGATGTGTTTTCAAGTACTGGCGGAAACTGTCAATAGAGGTTGCCGGACTGGAGCTATCACAAAGAATGCATAACTACCAAGCGAGTTCTTGTAAATTAAACCGATTCCATGATCGAGCACACTGGCGGAGCAGTTCCTTCAAGTAGATTGATACTGTCTCTGAGTGAAGAGATGAGGAGGTGAAGGTCAGAATTTAGAGGTCATGCTTTTCTTGATTTGAAACCTTTGAAGTTGTTTCGGAATTGAGAACGTATGATCATGCTCTCTGGTATGATTAATGACTCTGGAAGCTTTATTCTTGACTCGTTGAAGATGGGTAATGGCTCCAGATCTCCATAAGAGAGAGTTACGGTAATCCAGAGATTAAACAAGCATGTACAAGGGTTCCGGTGGTATCGGCATCAACATATCGGCAAAGTTTCCTAACAGTGTGGAGTCTTAAGATTGCTGTTCTCGCTGAAAATACGTTAGTCAATATGTACAGATAAAGACAGCACATTGCTTGCTAGTGGGTTCCCATGGGAGTTTTGATATAGCTCTGACATCGTCAATTTTACTTTGCGAACACAGACAGACATTAAATGCTTATAATTTGGTACTATGTAAGGAATAGATTAATACAAATTCAGTCTTAGCCTCTAAAGGAGTATAATTACGCGGAGAACATTTCCCATTTTACAATATTGCCATACGTTTATTCCGTGAGTAGGTATACCTGCTTTTGAAAGGTAGATTAGAATATGAGCTTACATTTAATGAATATAAACAAGCTTTCATAGATGAAATATCAAATTAATGATATTGCATTTGAAATTGTAGAGCCAGATTTTTCAAGGGAAATAACAATTGTTATATGATAGACCTCTGTTATGTACTCTCGTATGATACCAATTGATAAAAGGTTTACACTTGAATCTATTATCGGTTTAAAGTGTTTGAGTTTAAAAAAAATTGGGCGAATGAGGTAGGTTATCCTGGATCAACTGTGAGTAAAGGGTACTTTATCGTTATCGACAAAGAGAAAAGTTATTTGTGTGTTATCAATAATGAAAAGTACCCTTCTGTTTCCCTTGGTCCATGAATGCCATTATGACGTTCCCAATGAGCTGTATAATACGCCTATTAGCATACCGAATGAAGCGTACGCAGAAAACATATCCTCACAAAAGACAGGAAATCAGAGTCAAGGCGTCGCGATGTCTCTTCGAGAAAATATGTTAACAACAACAACTGTTAAAAAAGGTTTTGATTACAATTACTGAGAGTTCGCCCCTCTCTCATTATGGGTATTAAGTTGGGTTTGTTTGACATGGTTCCCTGTATGGGGCGTGATATGAATAACTTGCTACTGTCCAAATCATCTCGTTTCGTTCGCTTCAATTCTACATCCAAATCACATGCTTTGTTGAGAATCTTGAATGATGCAAATGACTGTATTCATTTTATATAAAGTAAACGAATATGTTAAGTTTAATTTTTAGTTTAGTTTTAGTTAAAGTTTAGGTTGGCGTTGCTATAAATTTTTGTATTTGTTGTTTGAAGAAATAAATTGAGGTTTTATTTTTATATCAATGTTTTCTGGTTGTCAATCAACACTGTAACTATCATTCATTGGTCAACTTACAATCAGTGAAAATGGAATATCTGAAAGTGCAGAATATCAAAACAAATATAACAACTAACAATAAAGGGCATACGGTCTGAAGCTCGGACACCGCCTGAGGTTAGAAAATGTAAGAAGCGCCAAAATGTGTTATACCGAATTCATGAACAAATTAAAGAAAGCAACCACACGGTCATTTTTTCCCTGAATATTGGTAATTTTAAAGTGAATATATTGAAGGTCAATATTGAGATCTTGATGATATAGCAAAATGACCTTTGTTCGGGAAGTTTTGACCATGGTTCAGACACTTCATTAGTTTCATTTTAAACGCACTAGTGCAAGCCAATATTTCATTAACACAACGAATGCACATATACTGCATATCTCTCGATATTACTCACTATCCTCACTCAAGTAAATTACCTCGTAAGTTATTTAACGAATATTTACGTAGACAGGTAGTAAAGTAGACTTTTAAAGGCCGGAAGTATTTAATGCATGAACTACGATATCGGAAATATTAAGATTTTGCTCATAACCAGAAAAGCGGAAACGGCCAACGGTCAATATAATAATAATGCTAATGCTTTGTTATTAAATCGGTTAATTTACAACATTGCTTTCATAAAAAAATTTCATGATTTGTTCTAAGTTCAGAGTTTAGGTAAATTCAATAGCTGCACACAGTACTAGTTCTGCCGTTTCCAAGTGTCAATAATTTCTCCGTTTTGTGCACAGCTAACCATAGATTTTTATATGTCCAAGCCGACAGCGGCTGTCTTAACGCTTTCATTGCTGACCGCAGGTAAATTGTAAAGAATTTTTAGTATTCCATTGCATCGATAGAAAGTTTAATTTGAATGCATAAGTCCCCGTAAACCTTAAAAATAGCCAATTTAAACCGTAAAGGCGTGCACCGATTTAAAACCGACAAAAGTTCAGGGTTGTGACGTCACTTATCCGTAACAACACATGCGGAAGTGTTTGAGAATTTGACATCGGCAGCATGCTCTGCACCAATGACAAATGAACGTATGTTTTTTCGAAAAATCATGATTTTATCGTACATCGATTACTCACTGCGTGTTTGAGGATGTCTAAACTCATTTTGCTAAATATTTTAAAGAGCCACTCCGTGAGTTGTTGGAGTCATATATGCCAAACTTTATCAATGGTTTTATTTGATCTCGAAGTATCGACTGTTGCCAAAAGGACACATTTTAAAGCATATTGTTTTTTTTACAGTGACAATATGAAAGTAGTTATGATCGAAAACCAGACAGTGACGCGCGTCAAATAGTCAAACGTAATTTTGGTAATTTATCTAGAACAGCCAGGAGGGCAGTTCGGAGTTGATAGTGTTTGTTAGGTTATATAACTAGTATCAATGTATATTGGACTTGATATCAACACCTCTGTGCATTTTTAAGCCTGTTTTGAAATTGTCCTTGAAAACCAGTATTTGTCATATATACGTCTTTTGGACATGAAAAGTTGAGATGTATGACCATATGACATTTAGGTTCGTATCAAAGGTAGATAATGTATTATGAAAATCACGGAGTCAGTGCGTCCGGCATACACGTGTCAACCCGACTCAAAAACAAATTTTAACATTATTTTTCATTTCGTATGGGTAAAATGAAACGTTAACTGTTTAGTAGTTTGTTTTACCATTTCGTTCATATAAGTTTTTCTTACACGTTAGGAATTGCTTGGACTACATTTGGCTAACGAATTATGACCATAACATAATCGTTGTTCGTCGCGCATGAATATAATTACCGAGTTAACTCCATCTCGCGAGTGACCGTATTTTGTCGTCTGTGACGTCATAAAACCATTGTTCATGACGTCACTGTAGCGGGCCGTCGCAAAAGAAGGAGACCGTTTTCTGAATATTTCCATGTGTTTAAAATGGAATAGAATCGGTAATAAAGAAATTATTACCCTCGGAAGAGTTTCATATGACTTTTACGAAACTCGTTCGAATTAGTGTATAACCCTCGCTTTCGCTCGGGTAATACAAAAATTCACACTCGTTTCGTAAAAATCATATGACACACTTCCTCGGGTAATAATCTCTATATATGACTTGGGTAAGAAAAAGAATAACACATCAACCAACTCGGAGATTATCACTAAAGCTCGAAATTTATCACAATAATCCACGTAGGACAGGAAATACCGTAATTTCACGCATGTTAATTATTCTTATAATAATAAGTTCTTGATAATTTGATTATTATTGATTATTTCTTTCTTCAGATTATTATAAATTATACAATGTTTAAAAATAATTGAATCATTACACTGTCCGAACCTCGATCAGTTTGTCCTATCATATAACAATAAAATGTGCTTATGGATGGGTATTAAGATGGATATTAAGTATCAAGAAAAACAAACGATCCATTTTTTCTAGGAATTTTCTTTTTTCAATGTTGAAGAAATCATTCCATGTAAAAACATTACCATCTTTCCGTGGTAATGGAGAGCGTAAAATGCGACCAATGTGTGTATTTTATGAATGCTTCACTGAGTTCTGTAAGCCTTTGAAAACTGACACATGACTCTCTATGCTATGAAATGTACACCTTTAGAGATGATACGTACGTAAAGATTTTGAAACATACGTAAGGATTATGAAACGTACGTAAAGATTTTAAAGTAAACAATCAAAAACCTTTTAAAACTGTTTCCGATATTCTTTCACACTGTCCAATTAAAAATTATTTTTTGAGAGTTGACAGAGTTTCTGTACATTTATTTTTGAAAAAAACCCAACGCTGAACACCTGTCGGGGATCGTATTGAACCTAACTGTTTTTTTATGACCGATAAGGCGACCGGCTAAACAACAAGCTAGACCTCTTTTATATGAGAAAAAATCATCTTAGTTTTGACTATAAAAACATTTAACTTTTGTTTAAATTGTCAGATATTGTTAGATATCAAGCAAAAAAAAGAAGGTTTTTTCATTAGTTTGACAGATATCCAAATAAAGTAGGTACGTTCCTTATATCCATCAATATAATTTGTGTTTGAACAATTTGCAATCAATTCAAAGTTTGTTTACTTTCTTTCCATTTGTCCATTTACCTTTGGAATTTTGTGTCGAAAATGCTTAAATACATCAATATCTTAATCAATATAAAAGTATTCACTCCCAGCATGAAGAACTTTGTCACAATGTGCTTTTACGGACTACTATCGATTTTTTCGGTTAAGATCACATGGAAAAAGCTAAATTATCAATCTAACTGAAATCAGGTCGAAACTTCTCACGACAATTTTCGACCTGATTTCAATAACTTTGCTACATTATGTGAGAATTACAGCATAGGGGGCTTTAAAAAAAGTTTCTTAAAGTTGCATTTGGTAAGAAAACATCCACAATTTGACATACACCACTGCTACCCCATTTTTTAATAACAAATTCATAATCATGAAATAAAAACGTCTAATTATCCCACTGAGTACAGTTTAAGAACAGATTCATATTTTAATCGTGCTTCTGAAACAAAGTTACCACGTACATAGTCCAATTTAACTTGTTTCCATGAAAATGTGATGTTTTTCAGAAAAAGGCAACACTTCAGTAGTCGCATGCGATGCATTGAGCTTGAGGTCTGCTTCAGAAATGATATTTCCTCTATAGTCGAATTCATCGTGTTAAAATAAAAAACAAACTCCCACTTTTAAATGTTCAGTAGGATTTGCATAGCTCTCAACGTAGAACACGATGCAAGATACAGATACCATAATATATGATAATGAAAGAGTTATCTCCCTTTAATTGTGATGGGTAACAGCGGTTTATGTTTTGCTGAATCTAAAAAAAAATTTTGAGAAAACAAACATCTTCCAGCTTTCAGTTGAGCTATTGCATGATGCTTTGTGTACTTCAGAAAGAATAACACTGAACAAATAAAGGGAGGATACTCGTGCTATCGCTATAGATTTCAGCCTGACACGAGAAGATCGATCTAGTTAAAACTAGCTGTAATATAATACGCCCCGAAGTTATTGACGAGAAGATATCCTTATGAGTGTCTTACAGCTTTAAACTATCTTACTATTTTGTTAAAGGAACATCTACTTCTTTTTTTTATTATAGAAATTGATTGTGATCAATAAGGATACTTTTCATGGATAAGCAACATATTTTATTCTCAAAAAGCACATTTTTGCATAGATTAAAGCGACACTGAGTATTTTTCTGTGGCTGAAATAAGAGGATGGAGGGTAAACCGTTAGTACTGCACTAACTAGCATTTCCTTTTCTAAATCACTATCCAAAGGTGGATCATGCACTTGTTATTCCTACAGATATGTATGCCCTTCAAGAAAAATATCAAGTAGATTTTATCTATAAATGTCTTGCGACAAGCAGCTTTAATAGACGTTCGTTACATTGTTAGTTAATTCTAAAGATTTACTTGCTTCACAACGATATTTCAATATATGTCGGGACGTCACTTTCTTAGAATAGGAAGTTGCTTATCACCAAAAGTTGTCCTTATTAATCAAAAAATACATATAAAAAAAACTTGTAATAAAACAAAAATGTTTATGTAGGTTATGACTAAATCACTGCCTACGTATTTCGAAAACATAAACTTGATTAGGTAGGACATGTACAGTAATTGTAAAAGGCTAAAGTATATATACCTAATCTAAATAATTTAGAGAATCTATGCATTCCTTAAGGTAATATATGTTGAGGCAAAGATGGGATTGTTGACTATGACCCTTAAAATTACAATTATAATCAGTGATAGGGAGCTCGCGTCAAATTCCTAAAACACAAACCCTTGAGCCAACAGTTTTGAAATTGGTGGCGGATAAAAGTGCTTATCATTACAAAGTCTTTCAATACCTTAATGAGTGTGTACTTTTTAATCCATCATTTACTTTCGCTCTCACGTACAACTTCAAAAGTGTTGCGTCAAAATGGCTGAGTGACCCGCTGTGTTTATTCCGGAAGTGCTAAATATAGATTGTGCTATATAAAATGTTAACGTCCTTACGAAACGAAATATTCCTTTTCAGTGATATTGCATTTTATGGAGCTTCAATTAATATGTATCATGCTTCAACCACTGCTCACTTTCACTATGTTTTGTTTCATACATTGACTATACAAATAAAACAAACAGCTTTTCAGGGTTTATGTTTTTAATTCGATATAATATGACATACTGGTATATTTAATTCATATCACAGAATATCTTGTTGTATTTATCACATTAAACATCACATAATAAATAGGTTTTACACATTAATCACAAATATTAGTTTTCATCACGCGTTATCACATATTATCACAGAGCAGTTATTGCACATTGTATTATTAAATATATTCAAACTTTGATGACGAATTGTGATTATTTACAATATGAATAGATAAATTAATAATTACACTTATGTACAATTCATAAAATAAAGGGCTTGTCTGGGTAGAAACATATGTCTTAAGCGTTCACAATTGCATGGCCACAGACATGTTGAATTAATGTCGAACTTCATCATTAATATGCATTACTTTAAAAACAACTCTAATCTAGATTGTTATTTTAATTACCGATATAGTTAAGGTATGTGTTTAGGGTAAGTTTATAACTCAATTATACAGCATTCTGGCACAGTGTTAATATTCACTTGTAATTGACTAAGATCTCTTATGGTGAAATGATAATCCATTGTCATTTATCCGTATCGTTACTTTAATCTTATAACATGAATGATATTGAAAAACACTACTCATTTACATAAAAATTTCCTATTCATTGCTAAACATGTCTGTGAGCCCTTTGCCATATGTATGTAATCGATATCTTATCTACCACTCAATCGGCAAAAGCCAGGCTACCATCCTGCCAGTCCTCCACAAGTTTGTAGGTATAGATGGAATCTAACTCCCCGTCCTACACAACGTTGTACCACTCGGGGAAGCCTGGCACCGAAGCAATAACTCTTCCCCGGTAGGAAGTTAGAACTCCATCTTCCTCAAACGTGTGGAGGATGGCTCTACCCGGGAGACGGGGCATTTCGAACCTGGAACACACCTCATCCTCTGCAGCAACATCGGCAGCAACTGATAAAGTAGCATTATCAAGGAGAATAGCCAAATTTGAACGCAATTGCTGCCAAGTCAGAATTTTTTTGTTTATTGTGAAATTAAATATTTGTTTGTTTTGATGTTGCTGCCCCAATACATGTTTTCGAAAACGAAGCTGTCCTTTGACAGCTTCTACTTTAAGTTTTGGATCATTAACGGAGGAGAGATGCCTATCCATGTCCGAGACAGTCAACCACAAACCCTCATTAACTATTTGGAGAGTCAACTTCTCCTTTAGTTTCGTTTTTTCAGACATCCTGGCTCTCAATTTCGATTCTTTTTCTCTCTGTTGCTCCACCAACTTGCGCTTAATATCCATTTCGCGCTGCCGAAATTTGTGAATTTGTTCTGCAGTTGCCTGGACAGAACGGTGGAGCAACTCTTTTTTTTCAGGGGAGTTTTTGGTGGAGAGCCATTTAGATGTCTGATTAATTTTGTACATAATGGAGGCTTCGTTTGTGAAGACGCTGGCTGAAGGACGAGTACGAGACAGTCTGTCTAAATGTCCAAAAATGGTTTCTGGCAATTTATTATGGGGAAGGGTCGAGGCGCTTGGTGTGCTATCATTTACATTTGAAAATTCCGCCACAATTTTGTCTGTGTATAAACCAAACGCCTCAAAAAGCTGTTCCAATACATGATGCAGGGCGGGACTGCTTGTGTCACGGATCAGATGGGTGAACACATCATCGCACCGAATTTGGATAAAAGATTGAAAGGGGGACGATGAGCCAGATAAAAATGTCTCGGTGCTTGTTTCTTTGAAATAGGCAGAAAGTCTCGCATAAATATCCTTCATCGGCATCACACCTACTCCACTCTCCATTATTCTCCAAATTGGACCAGTAATGAGTTTGTCAATAAGCCCCAGAGCCTGGCATTCCGTCACGTAGACAGGGACATTGATGTCCTGCCGGACAGACTGCAGGAGCCGATTGGCAGACCCATTACCTGATAGAAAAAACTGCCGAATAGTGTCCGACATGTTAGACAAAACAGCGCTATTATGAAACACGATATTAAATCGGTTGCCATGGAAGGGTTTCAGTGGAACTTCATTAACCCCATGCTCTTTACAATAAATTGAAAAGGGCACATGACAACCAGATTTATCATCTCCACCTCGGGCGAAAGCCTTGCAGGAAGTTCGAAGAAGCCGGACACACCCAGATTCAGCACCGCTGCTAAACTGGGGTACCGGCGCTTTGGTGCCACTTTCTTCGAAATGCAAAGCTTCAAACTTCCGCAAAACCTCATTGGCGATGTCTGCAAGTCCAGTTAAAAAATGAAGACCACAAAAAAAATGGTTGACATGGTTGTGTTGAAATTTCTCCATGTCAGAAAATTCATTCCAATTTGGAAGGATTTCAGCATTTATTGAAGAGCGGTATTTATCGAAAAGTGAATTGAAAAGTTTTTCAGTACTAGCCCGATCGGACATAGTACTGCGAATTTTGGTCACAATGGACTTACTGACTGGACCTGCAATGTCATCTAGATCCGTAAGGATCTCCTCCAAGGTAGAGAGATTGGTGCCTGCCGATTTGTCTAACATGTGACGAACCCCTAAAACTACCGGTGTGTGGTTGCTGTATGTTATGGCGAATGCCCCAAACTTATCTCCATACTTACTGGTCTCATCGGTGTAAAGGGTAGACTCCGAGGCAGTGGCCGCTGTTTCCGCCACCTGAATGCTAGATAAAACATGCATTTTTTTACTCACACTGTTGACATATGTTTTCTGTGGAAGCCTGTCATACTTTACATTTACCATTTTCAAGCAGGCTTCCATCACACCCGAAACCTTAGAGTCTGCGACCCCCAGGTCCTTCAAACTCAGCACACACTCTTCACACTCCAGTATGTATGTTCTCTGAATTGAATCATACAGAGACTTGAAACCCGAAGTGTCAACAGTGTGTGGAGAGTTTGAACTTTGGATATTGTTAATGCGCTTCACACGCTTCACACATTTCACCCGCCGCCACTCTGCAGACAGAGCCCTCTTTGTTATTAACAATTTATTTTTTGCCATTTTTATACAATTTGTGATTTTTTTTTGATGTTTTAATTCTTTTTGTAATTTTTTTATGTACTTTTTCTTACGCTGGATGATGCTTGATGATTTACGATGAGAAGAGTCTTGGGTGGTCTGCGTGGATGATGTGAATGTAAAAGATGACGATGAAGATGACAATGACGATGAAGCCGATGTTGCAGAAGTCATTGTGTTCTGGGACGGGATAGTTGTTTGAATGTTGGTGATTGTGGCAGGAGATGATGATGATTGAGATGTTGATTGAGATGTTGATGAAGATGTTGTGTCCTGCCACTGATGACCGCCCCAGAACGCGCTGTGGAAGAACATTTGAAGTTGTTTTGCATTTCTTGCTTTGTTTTTCACCAGTTTAGTTCTTTTCTCCCACAGCGCAGATGTCTTTGCTATGAATGTGTTGAGATTCATAGACTCGCAATCGCCACATAATTTTAAAAATATTTTATAACGCAGACCACCCTCTCTGTAATGATGATGAAGCCCAAGGCACAACATGTTGGTGATGATGGGAATGGGTTGAATAGTGGAAAGATCCTCCAGTGATATGGGTGGATGTAGGTTCACCTCCCTTAAAGCATCTTCAAACTCTTTTACATCTGAAACACACAATTTTAAACAATGAAGAAATGAAAACCACTTAAAAATTACATATGGGTAAAAGTAGAATATAACAAGCGTAAAAAAAATAAAGATCCGTTTGGTGAACATTTACAAACCTTCCACACACATTAAAAAGCACAACCTACTTCATACCCTCTATATTTGTTACGACACCAAGTGATTAAATTTCTGTAGGTAATATTTATATTATTTTATTGTCATTATGTTTACATAATTGATACATTGTTGTGTACTCATTTCCGAAGGATTCATGTAATACAAGAAGTTGGAAGTTACAAAAAGTTGAGTCAGTCTTCTTTTGGTTATTTTCTACTTCATATCCAATAGTACACCTTTGAAGGTAGTAATGAGGAGTAGGGTATTTATTTTGTAAATATGTGTTTATAGCTATCATAAGTGCAGGGAGATAGATAGGTCGCAACAGCCGTTTTAATAGAGTTTACACGTACAGATCATCAAACACACTAACTGACATAAAAGTAATAAATGTGAAGCGAACATAAAATACGCTACGCAGACTATCATCCATTCCCTAATTGTAAAAACGCTTACAACAATGTCATGTTCATTAATATACATATTTATGTTTCGTATCTGTAAAATATTATTTACAAGTCGTAAATGCCAATAATTTGTCAATGGAACGTCACCTCCTTACAGCGAAATTAGTGGTTGTAGTGGCAATGTGACATTGCGCATGAAGAAACAATTGCGCCGGAAAAATAATTCTGCTGTAGCAGTGTGTACCAAAAGTCTTATATCATTATTGAGGATTTTCTGAAAGAAGTGACAAATTTATATTAGGCAGGATTCGGTTGCCATGAATTGAAATAAATAGTGAACCATATTTGGAAACACATTGCTATTACTAAAATGTATATACGATAAATTTTCGTGTGAAAGACGGAGTTCTGTTTTCATAATGTAATACAGTTGGGTGTGTGTTTTCAAGTTTGTTATTCCAAGATGCGTTTTCTCAATGACATGGTTTGAATAAATACAGACATTGATAATCCTCATAAAAGCATTCAAATCCTCTTTAAAAAAAACCTTCTTTATTTATTTGACAAAGGTTCTGTATATTGTACAGTACACAAGTAAACAGTTTAAAAGGTTGAATATGAAAATTGTTAAATAGCCACTCCGGGAGTTTTTGGACTCAAATATGCCAAACTTAATCAATGGTGTAATCTGATCGCGAAGTATGGACTATTAAAAAAACAAAAAACATTTAAAAACTAATTTGTTTTCTACAGTGACAATATGAAGATAGAACGTCGCAATTTTGATCGAAAACTGGACGGTGGCGCGCGTCAAATGGTCAAACGTAATTTTGAAGACTTATTTACATCAGCCAGGAGGGCAGTTAGGAGTTGACAGTGTTTGTCAGGTTATCTAATTAGCATCCATGTATATTGTACGTGATATATACACCTCTGTGCATTTATAAGGGTGTTTTTAGAATTTGCTGCAAAACCAGTATTTGTCTTATATATGTCTTTTGGACATGAAAAGTTAAGATGATTTGATCTTATATCACCACATGACATTTACGTTCATATCATAGGTGAATATTATGTAATGAAAAGCATGGAGTGGCTATTTAAGAAATTGCGCATGCCAATTCAAGAAGAAACGGTAACTGTGTATGTCAATTTAGATACGACAGACCCGTTTTAACACACTGGAAAATGTTATGTTTGTGTGCAATAACTGGTAATGACAAGAATTAATGATATATAGAAGATTAACTGTGAGTGCTAATAAATTAATGAAGATGAGGCATATTGACAATGTCAGCCAAATTTTTGCCCAGCAAGCATTATGATAAGAAGAAATCTTAGCGGAAAGATTCAAAGATGTAAAAACGAAATTGGGATAGTAAGAGATGTTTTATGTTAAAAAGACTTCTTGTACAGACAGATTTCCTCAATTGGAAAGTAATGTTTGTACAGATACAATATAATTTAAAAATGGGGTTATAACAAAGTCGTTATGACGATTTCATGTAACATACAAAATAATTTGCAATGATGAAATACAACTTTAACGTGAGTGGTTTAAAAAGTGTTATTACACATTTTTAACCAGAAAAACAATCCTAAGTAATTACCTTTTTGCAAGGGAGAAAAACAATTGTAAAAGTGTTGCCTCGTACTAACGTATTTTAAACATTATAATTATGATGTGTCGTCATCATGATTTATTTATCTCATAATTAGGACCTTTTCAAAAGAAATAAGAAAATAACATATGTGGTATTTAATGGACATTTTAAAGAGAACCTTTCACCTCATTACGATTAAGTCATAAACACAACTATTTTCCAATGTGTTATCAATGGTATTACGTAAAAACGTAGCTGAAGTGTTTCGTAAATAACAATAGTGTGAACTATATGCTGAACATCATACGCTGCCCATTTTTCATTAGTTATATAGCCTATTCCTTCATAATATTCATTTCAGTTTAAGTAACCAAGATGTATGGGAGTCTTTTGGGGGGGGGGGGGGGGGGGGGGGGGCTCCGTCGAGTGACATTTTCTGAATGTTACGAATTTTAACTTTATTTTGTCAATTGAAATGGACACATAAATCTAAAGGAAAGAAATAATGCCACAAAATAGTTTACTTAATCTGTTTATATATATGATTATGACAGGAGTTCATTAACAATGTTGGGTGCGTTCGTTGAGAGAATGGACGATTCAGAATTATATTTCATTACGATTTAAGGATGATATACATCAAATATATATTGATAACCTGTTTTTACGAAAATGTTTATTAAAGTCGTAGAACGGTAGAATGAAGGTAGGCATGAAATAGCACGCATATTGTATTTTACATTGTGAGTCAATCCTCTATTAGATTCATGAGGTTTCTTAACACCTTTATGTGTGTATTTGAAAGTGGAGCATATAATATGGTGATAATGTGCAGATGATACATTTTAATAGGAGGGTGGTACATTCAATTCATTGCCATATTCGTGCAGTTTTATGTAACATTTACATTATAAATCAAATAATGTATGGGCCTTTTCTTCAATGATGATTAAGTTATCAGAAATGAGTGAACCATACAAATAACGTAATATAGTTTTTTATCCACACTCTTTAAACTTTTCCTCTAATCAAGTTTAAAAAGTTACCTTTCAACACAAGTACTTATTAAGTTGTTGATCGCATTTATATGACTCTTGCGTGTAAGAATTAGTGGGTGTTAATAGATTTGAATTGACGAAAGTGAGGAGCAATAATATGACCGCCGGTATAATGCGTCTTTGAGTAGTGTTTGGATGGAAGAAGGCTTGTAAATCAAGAACAATCAACAATATATCAGTTGGGGATTCAAATAGTAATTAATGCTAACACGTTCATGAATGTGGCTACAGATTAATGTATCATTTCAATGTATAATATGTAGGGCCAGGGCAAAGGAGAGTTCAGAAAAATATCATTGACAACAGTAATAAGGTTTGTTGTTGATTGGTTGCAATATTACAAAGATATATAGAAATCTGTGTTAAAAGTTAGGGTTACATAATGATAATATATTGTACTTTTGGGGATAAATATGCATTAAAAGCGAAATGATATGAATTTATAATAGGTAACGTTTTGACTGTATGTAAACATATACCGACATTGAAATCCCTTATGCCTGGTTAACATGCATGAATTTTTTGGTAATAGTTTAAACGTTAAAAAGAACATTTTAATTAAGTTACAGAATTTTCGTAGTCACTATTAATGAATGAAAACCGTAAGGAAATCGTTAAAATATCAAAATCGTGAACAATATAAACAGCATATATGTATTATAAATTTGGGTGTAAATTTGTTTATAATAATGTTTCACATGAGAAAATAAATTCGTGTCAATTCAACAATGAAGTGTGTGTAACATTGAAATATGAGGAAGAGAACAAAGTACAATAATTGACACATGTGAAGAGAGTATGTGTAAGAAGATTAAAATGTCGATGACAAAATACAACAACATAAAAACGATGTCTTACAAACTAATATACATTTGCAATACATAAAGTTTCAACACATGTCAGCATAAGAAAGCAAACGTGCTGTACAAATTACATTTTCCGGATTGTAAAATTCCATTTCGTCGTTGCCATTACATTTTATACTGACCGGAAATCGCTTTTTGTAGACAAAAAACGTAAGATATTTTTTTACTGGCCTCAAGCAAGATTTTTAGAAGAAGCAAAATACGTTAAATATTGATATCAATGTATGGAAAGGTTTTCAAGAATGCTCGTGGACAGTAAAGGTAGATATAAGCAAAATATGTCGATATGCTAATGTAAATAACAACCAAAGAAAACTTGACCAATGAAATCGCTAGTATTCAATATTCACGTAAATATGTTATGAAGAGAAATTCGACTTACTCATATTTCTTGGCTTGAAGCTGTCGGAGGATCTTCCCACAAAAAATGAAAAATACCCGAAAGGGAAAAGTGAGTTTTCAAGCGAGCTTTTATAGTCGGATGCATGTCAATTTCTCGCGACTTGCACGTGAATGCACGTGAGATTACGAAAATTGTCATAACTTTGCTGTGACGTCACACGCACGGCCGAATCATTTTGTACAGGATCGAAGAGAGAGGTAGGTTGTTCGACGCGAGCTCCCTATAATCAGAGATGAATCCAAATATTCCGGCTGAAAAATAACTTGAACAACTTGGTAATTGGATGAAGTGAAACTTGTAATCACATCATTTTTTGAAATATTTTTCTTAATATATGTACATATTGGTGAAAAAAGTAAATTTATTATTCCTCATGTAGTAAATCGATCTACTGAAACGTTAACAAGCTGATTCCACCTTAACCTTTACAAATTTTACATGACATTTATATATCTGAAATGGAATTTTCAGTTTAAATGTATGAATTGTATGACAATTTGTAGTCATTGACGGACATATTCAGTTCTTTATTCTTGTTCTTTCATTTTTTCAAATGTCATTCTTATATTTTTCATTATTACAAGGCTTTCGGAATAAAAATAACATAATGAAAAATATGCTAGTACCTCAATTATGTACAAATACTTATCTCATTTTCTCACCACAGAGGTATCCCCGTCATCAACACCTATATGGAACCTCCTTTGTAATACGAGCTATTTTAATTTCAGCAAAAACTAATTTCATTATTCCACCTAGAGACAACGCATTGTGTTCTTAAAAAAGAGACTTAAAGTGCAAAGAATTAAGCTTTCCGAAGGCTAACGGAATTATATGAGGCGATTTGGAATAATGTGTTTAATATGATGACGATTTTATATTATGTTTCCATGATTGCATAATTATACATATCAATCGAAAATCTGTTAAATGCAGATACCAATTTGAAAATAGTGGCATCACCAACATCTTGCATAATCTATACATTTTAATTTTGTCAATTTCGAGATAAAGATGCACGATTTAGGAGGATATTTAAACTTAATTCAGGGCAGATGGTATTTTGGCTCTTATAAAGCAACATAAAAATATATTAAACTTATACTTTGTGTCACTTTAATTCCTTTATACCAAACCGATTCTTTTACAGTTTTATATTATTTATTTGAATAATTTACCGCATTAGTATCATTTCAAGATACAAATTATCAGGAAAGATATTATTTTCCAAAATTGTGATGAATATTATGATTCGATATGGTTTAAAAATAACTAGACAATGTCACCAATCCGGTGATACGCTATTCTCACCTTGAGCTCTGCCAGGTTTCGAATCTCTCATTATTAATTGAAGGTTATGCATTTAGTTGCATAGATATAGTGAGTGCATATTTCATTAAGGATGTCCGTTCCTCAAATTTAAAGTATTAAACTTTTTTCTAACTTGTTTTTTTCAAAAGTTTAGTGTATTTGCTTGAAATATCAACCCCCAAAAATTGGGGTTAGTGTTTTTTTCTTTTCGAGAAATACAAAGATCCCTATGTCAGTCAGAGATTTAATATGGGAGTCAATGGGGAAATGATGACCTTTTTTCAGAAATATTGAATTTAAATTAGTTCCTGTATTAAACTTTTTTTTTTATATGAAAACATGTTTGAGTATATATAATTTTCTTCCAGAAAAAAGTATAAAATATATATGGTACTGTGGGTTTTTAGCCGCTTTGGCAAAACATGTATTCAAACATTTCAATTTAATTATCAACATTTAAGCTATTTTTGTACTAAAAACATGCTTTCTCCCACTCATTATCTAAAAATATACCTGAACGCATACATTCAAATCATATTCTTTCAACAACATCTACTTTCTAAGAAAAACAGATCATAAAACTTGCTCAAATAATAGTAACAATTAAAATTGCTGAGTCCGCAAAATTGTGAATTATTTCTTAATTTAGATTAAT